>CM069135.1:4395353-4867557 GCA_035221665.1 Okamejei kenojei
GGGGGGGGAGGCGAGGGGGGATCTTACAATATTACCTGCAGCCGCGCTGGCACTCGCTGCACTGGCCGTTGTGCGCCCTTTCGCACCTTTCACAGGGGGGCCGCTTGAAAATCCCCTTTTCTCAGCGCTTCAAATACATCTTTCTCAGGCTGTTTAGCTGGCTGAGAAAAATCCGCCCACATCCTCCTTTTTCACCTTTTTTAAAACATAGAACCATTAACCATTGCAGCACGGAAACAGGCCCTCTCGGCCTTCCAGACTGTGCCGGGGTCATTTGTTTGCCCCCTAGTCCATCTACCTGCACTAGACCATACCCCGCCATTTCCCCCCGTCCATATACCCTATCCCACTTTACTTTTAATGTAAAATCGATCCTCCTCCACACTTCTGCTGGAAGCTCATTCCACACAGCACCACATCTGAGTAAAGAAGTTCCCCTCACTCGTTACCCGAAAACTTCCGTCCCTTTATTCGCATGAAAGGCGCGAATGTGGCGCTCACACGGCCAGTGGCAGAAAATATAAAGTGGATATCTCGCCCCATCTCTTTGGCTCTGCAGAAGCGTCCATTTGGTTCTCTAGATGGTCAATTGTATCCTGGTTATCCTTTGCTATTAATATGCTATAGAAACCCTTTTGGGTTTACTTTCGCCTTTCTTGTTTGAATCTTCCCTACCCTCAATGGAAAGCTTCTTCTCGGTCAACTCTGTCTTATCCTTTCATTTATTTTAAGACCTCAATCAAGTCCCCCTTAACCTTCTGCGCTCCAAGATAAAGACTAACTTGTCAACCTTTCTCTGATAACATAGTTGCTGGACCAGGCAACATTTAGTAATATCCTCTGTACCTTCTCTCATATTTTGTTGACATCCTTTCCTATAACTGGCGCGACCAAATTGTACACCATACTCCAGACTTGTCTTACCAATGCCTTGTACAAGTTAACATTGATTCCCTTACTCCTTAGTAGTTCAATGCTCTGGTGAGTTTATAAAGGCAGCACACCAAAGGCTTGTGCTTTCCCCCCTATCTACATGCGATTCCACCTTTCAGGGAACTATTGCGACAGTGATTCTAGATCCCTCTGTTCCACAGCATTCCTCAATTCCCCTACCATTGACCCACCTGGACGTCCTATTTTGATTTGTCCTGCCACGATATGGCACTTCACATTAACATGCTTAAAACTCCAACTGCCCTCTCCCCTTCCGCCCACTTTTCCCAAATGGGCCCAAATCTCTCTGTAGACTTTGACATCTACTTCACTCTCCATCCCCACAACACCCCAGATATATACTCCCATCTTAATGTATCATCTGAATACTTACTTATTCCAATTTCCCCCCCCCCCCCCCCCTACTGCACGCATGCACTCTTTAACTTGATGTACTCCAAACAACCGAGGGACCAACAAGAAGGGCTGAGGCCACCCGCACTGGTCACCGGCTTCCAACCTGGACAAGACAGCCATCTCACCATTACTCTCTGATCATTCCCATTCAGCACTGTTGTATCCATGTTGCTACTTCGCCATTAACACCCCAAAGATTGAACTCTGAACAAACCTTCCATGGGGAACACCGCTGTGTCAAAGGCCCTTACTGCAAATCCATTTAAGACAACATCCATGCTTTACTCTCATCAAGATTTCCCTAGTTTACCGCGCATTCAAAAAATTCAAGAAGGTTTGTCAAACATAAGACCTTCCCGGCGCCAACATCCCCTGGCCTCTCGACTGTTCCTGAGTCAGACCCTGTTTATCCGATGCTTATATATATTATCTCTAAGTATCCTGTTCATTATTTTTGCCCACCACTGACACGTCACAACATGCCTCTATTCCCTGTGGCTAGACTCGTTACCCCTGTTGATGCTAGTGTTTCTTCTTTGAACCTTTTAAACCACTGGAACACCCACATGCGCAGTTCACCCATCCTCCGGCACTAGTTCCCGATTCGCTTTTTTTTTTATTTTCTTTTTTCAATATTTTTTTATTGTAGGAAACAGTATATTACAACGTACACTCTTATACGACATGAGAGTTTATACATGTGTAACAACTTATAACGTATTTGATTCTTAATTAGTACTGTTTATGATAATTGTAGTATTATCCATTATACATTCCGGTATTATTTTTTATATAAATGGGAGTTATGTAGTATATCCTAATATAAGTATATACACTTAGATTCTCAATCATAGAATTCTTCTGTAATTACCAAATAGACAATCCCCGCACTAATTTAATCCGTAGTACCAATCTTAAACAAACATTTTTTGTTAATATCATAAGTGTTATCAAAATATTAATAATGTTTGTATTATTGTTAATTTTTATTCATAGTTATTGTATAATTGAACGTACATAGTTTTAGATGAAGATACAAGTTTAAGACATCTCAAAATCTTTTTCAGACAAACAGAGATAAGTGTGTTACATATTAACAACTTATATAGTATGTTTCTATAATTTTTTCTTATAAAGTAGTGAAGCTAGAAAACAAGAATAGAAAATAGAAAAGAAGGGATGAAAGTTGATGGAGATTAAAGTATTACTAAGTAATCCAAGCTGGGGGAGATACATTCATGATTTGTGATGTGTTATTTCTTCATCCACTCCAGATATTCAGGCCTCAGTCAAGTCCCCCGCGCCGAACCGTTGTGACTCTGTTGGAATATTAATATAGGTGAGACATATCTCCTTCGAAGAGAACTCTAACCCGTCCATGAGGACAAGTCTCAATCTCTCCATAGTGAAGTGTTCCCGTCATTTCTTGTATTCCACATTTTAATTGTTGGGGATCACAGGGCTTTTCCAAAATTTTTAATTTATAATTTTTTCCCAATTATTAAAGCATAGTCGATTTCAAAGTTGCTATGAGTTCCTATGTTAATTATTTGGTTCATTTCGGCTATTCAAGTTGATTAACTTTGGGTCATAATCATAGTAATATAATAACTTTCGCGAGATTGTTTTTGAATATTTCATTCTCAATATTGTAAATCTTCTACAATTAGTAACTGAGTGCGACAGAGTTGCTTCCATGATTTGTCATTTATCCCATATAGGTGATAGTTTGGTAATATCTTATGTAGTTTAGATTGAGAATAATGTAATCTATGTAAGATTTTAACCTGTATGAAGTGCATGTTAGCGTTAAAGAGAATAATGTCTAAGTTGTGGCTTTCTTCCCCATATTTCTGGGACTTATTATTGGACTAAGTTCATTTCCCAGCGAGTCTCTATGTATTTCCGATTGAATGGGATATCACTTTCCAACAAAGTTATAAATGTATCGATATCATCTTTTTTCTGTATTGGTGTGTATTCAAGCATTCATTCTAAATTTTCACTCTTTTATTTCTAAGTTCTTGTGTATTTGCGGAAATATAGTTTCTTGATTGTACCATATCTGAAATATTCATTATTCATGAAGGCGCCGTAAGTTGGTTGTAATTCTTGAAGATGAAAGGCAATGAATTATCCTTAGATGATCCCCTATGTTTTAGAAATTCCTTTATTTTTTTACCATTGTTGTTGTTGAGAGAGATAAAGAGCTTGGGAGATATCATCATTGACGGTTTTTTTAAACGTAAAAATTATTGGCAATTTGTAAGAGCTAGCGGGGTATAAATTTTAGTTTAGTGTTTTTCTTTATTTGTTTTCCAATCATACGTATTCCCTTCTATTATCAGATTTTCGCTATAAGTTTTCTTAGGTACATTAATATTAGCAAATATTTATAGAGCTAATTTCAAATGGAAAACAGTCTTCTCTTTCCATTTTTAACCAATTTGGTTTATTATCTATTTCTCCTAACCAAAAATTCATTTTCTAATATTAACTGCCCAATAATAGAACATAAAATTAGGTAAAGCTGCGAAGCCGCCTCGTTTATATTGAGAGAGAGATTAGCTTTACATAAATGTTTTTTATGTTATTCTCATGATTTTTGTAGTCCCAAATAAAGTTAGTGATATGATTGAGTCTACTTTTTTAAAGAAATTTTAGAAAGATAATATCGGGATTGATTGAAAATAAAAATATAATAATTGTGGGAGGAAAATCATTTTTATTGCGTTTATTTTACCTAACATTGAGATAGGTAAGCTTTTCCAATATAAGATATTTTTATTTTAATTTATTCAGTAATAACGGGAAATTAGATTTAAATAAAGAGTCAAAATCTTTTGTGTAAACAAAAATACCAAGATATTTAAATATTTTCATTTGTTATCTTGAAAGAAATTGTTGTAATATCTGTAAATTATTCATGGTTATTGGCATAAGTTCACTTTTATTCCAATTGATGCTATATCCTGAAATTAAAACCAAATTCCGTTATTAGTTTTAACAAATTACAGATACTTATTTCCGGTTTTGTAATATAAAGTAGTATATCGTCCGCATATAACGAGATTTTATTCTTAGTATCTTTAGTATCGTATACCATTATATTTCTGGATGTAGTCTTACCCTTTGAGCAAAGGGGTTCGATTGCTAACGCAAACAGTAATGGTGATAAAGGACAGCCTTGTCTACAACCTCGAGGATAAACTAAACTTAGTTGATAACATATAATTTGTTATTATTCTAGCTGTTGGATTTGCGTATGAATAATTTTAATCCAAGTAAGTAAACTTATCACCAGCTTAAAGGCTTCCATCACCGAAATAGATAAGGCCATTCCCACCTGGTCAAAAGCTTTTTCTGATCAACGAGATGACTACTAAGTCTTTTTTATCACTTCTTTTCGAGTATATAATATAAATAACCGTCTTAAAATTATATGAAGAATATCTTTTAGGTATAAATCCTGTTTGATCAGGATGAATTAATTCATTAACAATTTTGCTTAGTCTTTGTGCAAGAATTTTTGTTAAAATTTTTTGATCGGTATTTAATAAAGCAATTGCTCTATACGATCCTGGATCATCCAAATCTTTATTTTTTTGGGTATAAGTGTTATAATAGATTCGTTCAATGTGTCTGGTAATTTCTCTTGTATATATATCTGTTCATATAATGATTTTAAATATGGGACCATTTGGGCATGAAAAAATTTTATAAAATTCCGAGCCTATACCATCTGGTCCTGGAGAGTTTTACCATTTTTTAAAGATTTAATAGATTCTTGGATTTCTTTTATTGAAAATATCGGCATTTAAAAATTCTCTATTTTGTAAATCTAATTCTTTTAAGTTACATACATTTAAAAAGGCATCTATTTCTGTTTTATTTACTGTTGTGTTACCAGTATACAAATTTTTATAATATTGCATAAATCTTTCATTAATATCCTTGGGTTGTATTAATAATTCACCGTTTTGTGATTTAATCCTATGTATAATTTTTTTCCGCTTCAATTTCCCTTAATTGTCGAGCCAATAGTTTTTTTGTGGTTTGTCTCCAAATTCAAACAACAATTGTTTAGTATGTTGGTAGTATTTTAAAACTTGATCAGTATATATTTTATTTAATTTATACTTCAATGTTACAATTTTATTATGTATTATTATATCTGATTTTGTTGCATTCTGTATATCTAATTGTTTGATTCCCTTTCTAAGTCATGTTGTTCCTTCCGAATCTTCTTATTATGGAATGCTTGTGAAGAAATCATAATTCCTCGAAGATA
The DNA here is from genome assembly GCA_035221665.1 of Okamejei kenojei. NCBI lineage: Eukaryota > Metazoa > Chordata > Chondrichthyes > Rajiformes > Rajidae > Okamejei > Okamejei kenojei. Next base: position 4,400,995 of record CM069135.1, read on the forward strand.
TGCTTTAAATGTTTCCCCATAATAAAGAGCGAGATATTTCTGGTTGATCATTTATTTCAAAAAACATCTTAATCTGAGTTATGATGTATTCCTGAGTTGTTTTATTTTTTAAAATTTGTGGATTAAGTTTCCATTGTCCTAGATTTCCTGTTTTACCATTTATTTTAATTTTAAATGTTAATGGTGCGTGATCTGAAATTATAATATTATGATATTTGGATTCGTAAGTAAGTGAAATAAGCTTTGCATCTACTAGGAAGTAATCTATTCTTGAATAGGTTTTATGTACTGGCGAGTAGAAGGAATATTCTCGACCAGTAGGATTTTCTGTTCTCCAAACATCTTTAATGTTAGACGTTTGAATGTATGCGTTTAATAAATCACTAGAGTGCGATTTAGTTTTCCTTTGTTTTGAAGATCTATCTAAATAAGGGTCTAATGTACAATTAAAAATCTCCTCCAATTATCAAATTGTAGTGTGTTAATTCTGGAATATTATTAAGTACTTTCTTAAAGAATAAAGGACTATCAAAATTTGGACATAGATGTTAACAAAAATCATTTTTTCCCTATTTATTTCTCCTATTACAATAATGTATCTGCCATCTTTATCAGATATAGTAGATATATGCTTAAATAAAGTACCTTTACGAAATAATATTGCTACGCCTCTTGATTTGTGTGTAAAGGAAGAGTGGTATATTTTTATCTATCCATTTAGCTTTCAGCCTATTTTCAGCGTCTTTCTTTAGGTGAGTTTCTTGGATGTAAATACATCAGCTTTCATTGCCTTTAAGTGTGTCAATATTTTTCCTCTTTTTATTGGTTCATTGATACCTTTAACATTCCAACTGCAAAAGGTTAATCCCTCGTTCCCCATATTTCTTTTTAAATCCTGCATTTTAGATTTGTGGGAATCTAGAATAGGGTCCAAGGGTCCGCGCAGTAGACTTAACCTTACAACCCGAACACCGAGTAGATGAATTTAGATCTCTCTTATGTGCTTCACGAGTGTATCTCCATTGTTCCAGTATATAGCTCCATTCAAACTGAAAGATATAGTAAACATAAAAACATAATGAGAAGTGAATAAAAGCTTAGAAAGGTGTATAAAGAATAGAAGAACTACAAATAAAATATTTGTAGTTTGTGAAAGCCAAGTTGTGTTGGCCATTAATCTAAAGGCTTCCGCATGATGTTATTAATTTAGCCAGCTCCTAATTTTAAGGAATTATTATTCCATAGTAATATTTTAACGGGAATATAGTATTAAAGAAATGAAAAGAGTGATATTAAACATCATAAAAGTATATATATCTAAGGTTAGTTTAAAAAAAAATCCAATTATTAAAGCCACAGTTAAAGAAATTTTTTTTTTTTTTTTTTTTAAAATACAAAAAATAGAAGTCATTATTAAAAAGGGAGAAATATATTGAGGAAGGGATATCCCCATATGTAACAGGACATAAGATATTAATTATTAGTAGTATTAGTTAGCGATGGTGCAGAGTCTTGGTTAATAACAGTCATAGTAATAATAAAACCGCGTTATAATTTTAGTAGGTGTGTTATTTGTTTATGTTAGTTGTATATTATGAATAATTGTCAATGTTCGGTGAGCTTCTTCCAATCCGGGAAAACATTTCGTTCCATACGACATTGTCCATTCCTTCTGATTTCTTCTAATTCCATGTTGTCGTATAAAGTTTCATAAAATGTCAAGAGACCGTGCTAGGTCTTTAAAAATAGAAAAAGGCAGTATATTTGCTTGTAGATGGTTTTCAAGTGTCAAACTGCTTTGCAAATTCCATTGCTTCTGTTGGAGTCTTGAAAAAGTGTTCCACGTTGTTATAAGTAACTCTTAAGATGGCGGGGTAATTCAGACCGTATCTCAAGTTTTCTACACCCCTCATAAGGTTTTTGGCTTCGTTAAAACGCTTTTCGTTTTCTGGCAACCTCTGGGGGATAGTCTCGATAGATACTGATTCTTTGTCCTTGAAACATCAGATTCTTTGTTCTCGAGGCTCTTCGCATAATGTCCTCGAGGGTGAAATCATATTGTAACTTGACAATGATTTGTCTTGGGGGGGCGTTTGTACTGGTCTGTCTTCTGCCGACTCGGTGTGCACGAGCTAAAACAGGCATATCATCCAAAGATAAAAACAGCTTGCAGTAATTTAGCAGTGAATTCTCGAGTGTCTTCGTGTTTCTCTAAACCTTCAGGAATCCCTGCAATCCTCAAGTTCTGCCTTCTTTGATAGCCTTCCAGCTGCGTGCATTTATCTGTTACTTTGGATAACAACTCCAGTAGACGTTCTTGTTCTGTTATCAGCTTTGCTGTAGACACAGTACTAGCCTCCGCTATCTTTTCAAGGTTTTTGATGCCGTCAACTTGTTGTTCGACCACTTTGCAATAGGGTCAATCTTATGTTTAAAGTCTTTTTTAACATTTTCAAGTTTACCCTCCATCTTGCGTTCCAAGTTATTAATCATATCAATGATTTCATTCTTCAATATTTCTGATTCTTTCTTGAACTTATTATCAATTTGCGTCTTTGTATCTTTTTGAAATTCACACCATTGATTTTTCATCAAGTCCATCTGATTATTAATTTGAGATATTTCTTCCTTTATATCTTCCTGTATTACTTTCATTTCTTTCTTTATATCTTTCATTTCTGCCTTGAACTCACGTTTTAAATCAGCCATCTGATGAGAAATAAAAATTCTCAAGTCCTCACCTCCTGTGTCTGCTTTCCTGGAAACGTCTTCCACGGAGCTGGCCCTACTCGAGTCCGAGGCTTCTCCCAGGCCTTCTCCCGCTCTCGCCCGGGTTTTTTTACCCTTCGTTTTCTCGGTAGGGCTCCGTGCCGTCATGATTCGTCGCAGGGCTGATGACGTCAGCCGGTACCGTCGGTGTTGAGGCGGCAGACAGTGAAAGCAGTCGATCGGTAAGTGCTTTTAAATCTGTTTAAATCCCCGTTTTTTGAAGAATTTTTGCGGAGCTGGCTGGTGCTGTGGCTTACTGCTCCATAGCGCCACCGGAAGTCACTATTCCCGTTTCTAATGACATTTGAAATATTTCTGTCATAGCTCCTGCTATTTCTACACTAACTTCCCTCAATGTCCTAGGGAAAATCTTGTCAGGACCTGGAGACTTATCCACTTTTATATTTTTCAAAAGTGTCAGTACTTCCTCCTCTTTGAATCTCATAGTTTCCATAGCTACCCTACTTTTTCCCCTTAACTCACAGAGTTCAATATCCTTCTCCTTGGTGAATACCGAAGAAAAGAAATTGTTCAATATCTCCCCCATCTCTTTTGGCTCTGCAGATAGCTGTCCATTCTGGTTCTCTAATTGTCCAATTGTATCCCTTGTTATCCTTTTGCTATTAATATAGCTATAGAAACCCTTTGGGTTTACTTTCGCCTTTCTTGCCAAAGCAACCTCATATCTTCTTTTAGCCTTCCTAATTTCTTTCTTAAGATTCTTTTTACATTCTTTACACAAAGTGAAATTATGCCAATAACTGGAATAAAATTAAATATATTAGAACAATTCCCACTTAAAATAGTCACGGACAAACTCAAATATCTAGGAATTAATGTATCTAAATCGTATAACTGTCTATTTAAATATAATTACCCTCAATTATTAAATAAACTAAAAATATATATTTTATATTGGAAAACACTACCTATATCAATGATCGGTCGAATAAATGCTATAAAAATGATTTTTTTACCACAATTGTTATATTTATTTCAAGCAATCCCTTTATACCTCCCTAATTGTTTTTTAAAAATATAGATACTTTGGTTAATAGTTTTATTTGGGACTATAAAAACCATTGAATAAGTAAAAAACATCTATGTAAATCTAAAATAAATGGTGGACTAGCACTACCAAATTTCCTATATTATTTCTGGGCAGTTAAGATTAAGAATATGAATTTTTGGTTGGTAAATTTAGATCATGAACCAAGCTGGCTAAAGATGGAAAAGGAAGACTGTTTGCCTTTTGATGTAGGTTCGATTCTTTTTGCACCAAGGGAAGTACAAAACAAAATGTATGGTAATAACCTATAATTCATAGCAATAGACGTATTTGGAAACAAATAGTTAAGACCCTACATATGGATAATTTGTCACTTTGTTTGCCAATTATGAATAATCCTTTGTTTAAGCCCTCTGTATTGGACAAGGGGTTTAAACACTGGAATGATTTAGGAATTAAAAGGATAGAACACCTTTACAAGGAAGGAAAATTTCTTTCATTTCAAGAGTTACAGGATATCTATGGATTGCAGTCCAAATAACATATTTAGGTATTTACAAATTAGAAATTATATTAAGTCAAATACGCAAGACTATAAAAATAGAAAACCAGGATTATTAGATGAATTGTTTAATAAACATCCAAATACAGAAAAATTAATAGCGTATATATATAATACTATTTTGGATAAGGAAATCCCAACTTCGGAAATATATCGACAAACATGGGAAAATGAAATGGGTTTATCTATAACGAAGGAAACTTGGGAAGAAAGCCTACAATGTATACATCGTTGCTCATTTAAGGTATTACACAGATTACATTATTCAAAAACGAAATTAAATAGAATTTATTCTAACATTTCTCCTATTTGTCTTAAATGTCAGAACTTGGAAGCTAATTTAACGCATAGTTTTGTAACATGTATAAAACTTAATTATTATTGGACAGAAATCTTATCTCTGAAGTTCTCAAAATTAAACTAGACCCAGATCCAAAATTAATAATATTAGGAGTTCCGGATTCAAATCTAATATTAACAGTAAACCAAAGAAATTTCTTGGATTACTGTTTGATAATAGGGAAAAAATTAATATTGAAATTTTGGAAGGGAACATTATCCCCCACAATTAAAATGTGGACAGTGGAAATGTTGGAGACGTTGCATTTGGAAAGAATCAGATTTGTCCTAATGAACTCTTTGAACAGATATGGTCTCCATATACAGAATATTTGAAGGGGTAGCTGTTCTTGGCATCACAACTCAATGGGTACCCGGCAGGATTAGATGAAAATAACTCTCTGTTTTTCTTTTTGATCTGTATACATGTCTCCATTGATATCGCTATTTGAAATTGTGTTATTCACTATTAAGATGTATATTATAATCTCTCTTTTTTTCTATATAATACTTTATTTTAATTAAATACATATAACAAGAATATATACATATATATATATTTTTTTTCTTCTCTCTTTTCTCTCTCTCTTTCTTTATAATCAAAATTATTATTTAATCACCATTCTTATTGATTAAAATCTTTCTACTTTCAAAAAAAAAATAGAAGTTTATAAGAACTATTCGTAACATTCGTATACTTATTGAAATAAGTCGGTTGTGTATTTGTTATAAAGTTGTTATACCGTTGTTATGATGGATTCCTTTTAATAAAAATATTATTACAAACTCCATCTGCCATCTTTCAGCCCACTTTTCCAAAAGGCCCAAATCTCTCTGTAGACTTTGAAAATCTACTTCATTATCCACAACACCACCTATCTTAGTATCATCTGCATACTTACTTATCCAATTTTCCACCCCATCATCCAGATCATTGATGTACATGACAAACAACAGTGGACCCAACACAGATCCCTGAGGCAGCCCACTGGTCACCGGCTTCCAACCTGACAAACAGCCATCCACCATTACTCTCTGACATCTCCCATTCAGCCACTGTTGAATCCATCTTGCTACTCCGCCATTAACACCCAAAGATTGAACCTTCTTAACCAACCTTCCATGGGGAACCTTGTCAAAGGCCTTACTGAAATCCATATAGACAACATCCACTGCTTTACCCTCATCAATTTCCCTAGTAACCACTTCAAAAAATTCAAGGTTTGTCAAACATGACCTTCCAGGCACAAATCCATGTTGACTGTTACTGATCATACCCTGTTTATCCAGATGCGTATATATATTATCTCTAAGTATCCTTTCCATTAATTTACCCACCACTGACGTCAAACTAACAGGTCTATAATTGCTAGGTTTATTCTTTGAACAGCGCTGGATCATTTCATAGCAGGAGTAAAATTTAAATCCTCTTCCAAAGCCGTCAATGCCGACAACGGGACGGATCTCACCTACGGGACAAAGCAAGGTTGGCCGTTTATTTTTACATATAAACCTGCTTCTTAGGATGCCTTTAATCAAAATGTTACGTTGCGAAAAGGTGATTTAGGCGCCATACCAACCGGCAGTGTTTTTCACACAAACATAGAAAATAGGTGCAGGAGGAGGCCATTCGGCCCTTCCAGCCAGCACCGCCATTCATTGTGATCATGGATGATCGTCTGAAATCAATAAACCGTGCCTGCCTTCTCCTCGTATCCCTTGACTCCACTAGCCCTAGAGCTCTATCCAACTCTCTGGGTGAAAAAGTTTTTACTCACCTCAGTCTTAAATCACCTCCCCTTTATTCTAAGACTGTGGCCCCTGGTTCTGGACTCGCCCAACATTGGGAACATTTTTCCTGCATCTTGCTTGTCCAGTCCTTTTATAATTTTACATGTTTCTATAAGATTACCCCTCATCCTTCTAAACTCCAGTGAATACAAGCCTAGTCTTTTCAATCTTTCCTCATATGACAGTCCTGCCATCCCAGGGATCAATCTCGTGAACCTACGCTGCTGCACTGCCTCAATCACAAGGATGTCCTTCCTCAAATTAGGAGACCAAAACTGTACACAATACTCCAGACGTGGTCTCACCAGAGCCCGATACAACTGCAGAAGAACCTGTGAGATATGCATTGTGCTCACAATCACTGCTCAGAGACTAAATCGTGGAAGCAAGAGATTCTTTATTTGTGAGTCTGCAGAGTCGGGTGCCTCTCCAAGTTGAGACACACCAAAGTCAGAAGGGTAAACCCCCTTTATACACACGATTCTACATTCAACCTCCCCTCCGGACCCTTCTCCAATCAGAGTCTGAGGTGCACAATCTGTAGATACATCCCCCCAGTACCTCCCACATCATACATCGCATGTCCAGACATGTGCATGGTAATGAGCAGTTTCTTGACCAGGGGTGTGTTGTAATATTCATTTATTTTATTAATCATGCTCAGTTGCTCATGACCTACCCTAGTTTTACTCACCTCCAAGTGAATTCTCTCAGTCCTCCTATATCAGCACTAAAGCTAAGCTATAGTGACAAGGGTCCCATCTATCACTCCCTTCTACTGATAGGGATCTATCTACATCACTCCCTTTTACTGCTATACAATGCTATCACTTCTTACTCAAGGATGGGTCTGGTAACTTTCAATACACAGCTGTGTCAGAACCCTCTCCCTGGCCCCTATCAGTTTGAATCCTCTTTAAAGCCCCTAACAATAGTGGGGTTTAATAGTAAGATTAAATGAGAGCTTACCAGTTCGAAATTTGATCTTTATTTTATGAGGAGTAACGAGGAGGGATTACGTGAAGAAGCCCCGCCTGGCGCTGGAACGGCATACTTCAAAGCAGCGGCATGAAAAACACAGAACACAATAGCCGGAGTAAGATAGTAAGGCTCATTATAGATTTAGAACCACCAGATGATCATTTATTTTATGAGGGTGTGGAGTGGAGGGCACGTAATCCCTCATCGTTACTCCTCATAAAATAAAGATCAAACTGCGAACTGTTAAGTTCTCGTTTAATCTTACTATTTTACTTCGGAGTCACGTGAGTGACTACGTGAAGATTTTGAAGCTTCTGTGTTTTTCATGTCGTAGAATTCTTCCATACGACAGTCCGGCTAGGTCAACACATACATGAGAAAAAACAGAGTAGTTTTAGTTCTTTCCATAAATATTTTAATGATAAAAGAACATATAATAACCCTCTTTTTACACCTGAGGGAACCATTACAAAGTGATAAAAGAGATAAGTGATAACATAATTGATAATATCAATCAATAGTGAAACAAAGCAGGTGATTATAGTGAACCCAACACCGCGTGTCCAAAGCCTGTCATTGTGTGAACAGGTTTATTGTAGAACTTTGAAAAAGTTTCTTCTTTACACCACCCTGCGATTTCTAAAATATGTTCGAGTGGTACGTCCTGTAACTTCGCCGCGGATGTAGCTGCTGCCCTGGTGGAGTGAGATTTGAACACATCAGTGTCTACTCCTGCTAAAAGTAACACCTGTTTTAACCACCTTGAAATTGTTTGCACTGAAGCTTTAGTGTGTGGTTTCTTATGCGTAATCATTAATGTTTTTTCATCTCCTCGAAGAGTTTTGGTAACGTTTACATAATGATTCAAATGTTTAACTACACACAACGTTGGATCAATGGGATAAGCTTGAAACATTACCTTCGCTCCAGTTCTCCCTGGTCTGCTTTGTTTGATCAGCTCGTAAACATAGAACACAATATTATCTTCAGTCACATGCATACAGTCTAAACGTAACATTTGTAATGTTTGCACCCTTTGAGCTGAAACCAATGCCATTAACATTACTAATTTAAATGTTAACTTTTCCAATGACAAAACTTCGATAGGAGTCCATTGCCTAAGTAAGGTAAGTACAATGCTAACATCCCAAATTTCTGTATATCTTGGTATGGGTGGATTTTTGTTAAAGATTCCTTTCATAAATCTGGATATTAAAGGATATGATCCAATTGATTTCGGGTCAGAGATTTGTCCTAAATAAGATGATAAGGCACTTTGTGCACTATTAATGGCACTGTAACTTATGTGTTGTTCAAAATGCAACTCGGCAAGGAACTCCAATACGTTTGCAATGTTCACAGTATGATAAGATATATTTGACTGTCTGCAAAAATTTTCCCATTTCTTTATATGTGTCATATATTGTCTCTGAGTGCTATCTTGCCATGATGCGACTATAATATCCATAGTTTTATCCGACAATCCAAGCTCCTGTAGTGGTCTGGTCAAAACCTGCAGATTAACAAATTCATATAAGCATGTAATGGATGAATTTCTTTGGTTACTGGTTTTATCAATAAATCACTGCTGCTAGGAATTGACATATATGGTTCTTTAATCATGTTTAACATCAATGGGAACCATGGTTGTGTCGGCCAATTTGGAATTACCAATAATCCTGTGGCAGAATCTTGTTCTATTTTCTTCAGGCATTGCTGAACCAGAGCAAATGGCGGAAAAACATAAAAAGAACATATTCCCCAGTTTAGTGAAAAAGCATCTACTGCTACTGCGTCTGGATCTGGTTCCCAAGACACATATTTAGGCAATTGATGATTTAGTCTTGATGCAAACAGATCAATGTCTGGTAACCCATATTGAGTCACAATTTTACTGAAAATTACTGGGTTTCAACATCCATTCTGTGTTGTCTTTAAACATCCTTGATCTATTGTCTGCCACCACATTGTCTTTACCTGGGATGTAATTTGCCGAAATCCAAATTTGGTGGTTAATACACCATTGCCATATCTGATTGACCAAACAATCACATGATACGATCTGACTCCACCCATGTGATTAATATATGCAACAGCTGTTTTATTGTCTAATTGTATCAGTACATGCAGATTCTTTTTTGTAGAACAATATGCCTTCAACCCATAAAATGCACCCAATAATTCTAAATAGTTAATACCATGTGTTTGGAGAAACATTTCCTCTTGGACAGTCCATCTACCTCCACAGCTGGTGAATGAATCTGTCCCCCCCCCCCCCCCTCCCCCCCATCCGAGAGCACTAGCATCTGTTCGTAAAATTACTTCAGGCTGTTGTGTCAGAATGTTTCTAGCAGCTTGTGGGACATTTTCAATCCACCATTGTAATTCCAATAAAGCTTCTTTTGTTAATTGCATAGGCCTATCAAAATGGCCTGCTCTCTTTTTTAGAGCTCTTATTTTGTCCCTTTGAAGGTTTTGGTAATGTAATGGACCAAATTCTACTGCAGGAAATGCTGCTACTAATTTACCTTTGCTACCTCTCGGATGGAGGGATAAGGTTTGTGAATGAGACCCCTACAGGTCACTAAAATATCATCAATCCTATCTGTTGGCAAAGTTACTAACATAGTAACTGAGTTAATCACAAACCCCAAATAGTTAATTGACTGTGCTGGCTGCAGCTGGGACTTAATTGGATGAATCAAGATACCTAACTTCTGAAATAAAGTTTTAGTTGCTGAAACTGATTTTTCAGCTGATTCCTGATTACTATTGATGATTAAAATGTCATCCAGATAAGCCATAATGATGTGCTTTTGTGCTCTTAATTGTGCTAAAGCTGGTTTCAACAGCTTTGTAAAGAGCCTGGGAGCTGAACTTAACCCATTTGGTAAAGCTTTGAATTGCCACAGCTGTCCCAGCCAATTAAATTTTAAATACCTTCGAAAGAACTGATGTATTGGTACTGAATAGTACGCATCCTTTAAATCAATTGTAGCCATATAACAACCTGCTGATATCAAATGTCTTGCAGTGTTAAATGTTTCCATTTTAAAATGTTTATATTCGACAAATTTATTAAGATTTGTAAGGTCCAGAATAATTCTGCACCCACCATCTTTTTTATTTCTTGGAAATATATTTGACACAAATTGATGCTCATGTTCAACAGTTTTTTCAATAACACCTTTTTTAAACAATTTGTCAATTTCCACATTAATTTCTGCCTCTTCATTTGCAGAAAACATGAAACCATAAGCAGGTTTATTTTGTACCGGAGAATTAACACCTTCTTTGAATGTAATAGTAGCTCCTGAAACTGTTTGTAAAATAAACCGATCAGATGTGATGGCAAGCCATTCATCATAAAACATTTGTAATGTCCCTCCAACTGGAGATTTATCCACAGTTTCTTTAAGCATAGAATAAATTTTTTGTACCTCTCCATATGAACGTGGTGGTCTCCTTCTCCCCGTATATGGGTGAACATTAGGCTGTGTCGGATGATAATATTTTCTTATCATACTCCTGCCTCTGTTTCCAAAATCAAATCCCCTTCTTGACGAAAAATACCTTTTTTGTCCAAAGACGAAAGGTCTCATGTGGCTAATAGATTTAGCCTCTTCATCCATTTCTCTTATTTGTTTAGGCAGGTTTTCTCCAAATAGATAACCAGGAGCTTGAACACCACTTGATCGACACAGACCTGCAAACCTTGGATGAAATATGGGCCAAATCGCAATTTTCCTCATACAATTAATTTCATAGAAGGAATTGCAATAATAAAGCCCAAAGTATCTTTTTGGATTTTATCCATCTCCAACCCTCCATTTGCCTTCCAAAAGCAGTAATGGCAGCAGAAATCAATTTGAGGATTCTTTGAAATCTTATTTCTTGTCCTCTCATGCTGGAGTCATAGGCGTCCATATAGACGGATTAACCCATAGGTACCTTCAATGAGGTGCAATTTTCCGGTGTTTTATATAATTCTGCTGTTTCAATCATCACAGAATCTTGAAGTTGGTGAGATACCATATAATTAATACTGGCAGCTAGGTTTTCTTCCATAGCATCACCACTTCCTTCAGGTATAGCAAAATCTTTTGCCATCTCAGGCACATCTGGCCTTCTCTTCTTTATTCGTGGTGTGCACTCATAATCCACATCACCACTTGCAGGGTCTGTCTTTTGCAGCCCTGATACACTAGGAATTATATCCAATGAGACTTCCTCCGCCCTTAATCCTGGGTCCGGAGTTTCAAATTCCCAATTTGGCACATAGTCATATTCTGTATATTCAAACCCCTCAGGGTCATTTTGGGAAACTTCTGGGTACTGTGACCCTTGTCTCATTATATTTTGGTGCACTTTCTCCATATGTTCCATTTTTAGCCATATAGCTTTATTATCCGGAGGACTTTCATTATCAGAGTCATTATCAGAAACCACGGGCCTCACGGATTTCTTTTTACTTTTTCTAGGAACATTTTCCTCCGTGGTTTGTATTTCTGGAGAAATTATAGTCTCACTAATGGGTGAATCAGCGGCCACCGGTATCGGAACCAGATCCGCACTAAACACTTGTCCCGTTTCTTTAGCTTCCCCCCGGGACGATCTTTTTACCCGCGAAATTTTCCTTTGAGACTTCTCCATTTTTCTTTTCCATTTATCTGGCTAAATCAGTACGCCAGCGTGACTCTGATTTTTACTTTTACTTTCTTTTTTGCTGGTTTTACCAGCGTAACGTCATTTTTAGAACGTCCCCACTTTTCCTTACACTTACCTGCGGGTCCGTTCCGGCCGCTGCGAGGAGCTGCTCTCTGCAACTCTTGCTTCTGCCGTCAGCGTCGACGTAATGCCGTTCCAGCGCCAGGCGGGGCTTCTTCACGTAGTCACTCACGTGACTCCGAAGTAAAATCACTTTATCCCTCACAAACCTCTTTACTCCTATACTGAAATCCTCTTGTTATGAAGGCCAACATTCCATTAGCTTTTTTCACTGCCCGCTGTACCTGCACGCCAACAATCAGTGACCGATGTACAAGGACACCCAGGTCTCGCTGTACCTCCCCCTTACCTAACCAAACCTAACGCCATTGTGATAATAATCTGCCCCCAGTTTTTGCCGCCAAAGTGGATAACCTCACATTAATCTATATTATACTGCATCTGCCACGCATCTACCCACTCACTCAATGTGTCCAGGTCACCCTGCAACCTCCTAACATCCTCTTCACAGTTCACACTGCCACCCAGCTTTGTGTCATCCGCAAACTTGCTAGTGTTGCTCCTAATTCCCTCTTTTTTTTCTGCCGATATGGGGTTTCAATTCACCGCAAATGGAAGGTTCCAATCGATCGCGTTCCACAAAATCCCACTCGCAAGATGATTTAAATGGCCATTCATTTACGGGAATTAAACACTAAATTCCTTCCATTTGACCTATAAATTCATGACAATGAGATTTAAAAATCATGTTATATTGTGAATTCTTGTGTGAAAGTTATTTGGACACTTAGGCTATTTAAAAGTGTTAACCTTTTCTTAAGAAATGGATAGGTGTTTAGATCTAGTAATTAAATGTTGTAATTAGCTACAATTAGGTAACTAATTGATTATATGGTTTCATTTCAGGTCATCCAAGTAAGATTGTTTCATATTTGTTTCAGAATGCTTCAATCTATAATAACTGAAAATGTCATTCCGTTCTCTTAATTTTTAAGAAAGTCACGGGCTTTTGACTGTCAGTGGAAAAGCAATAGGGAACAAGATGCTAATTTCCGAGTATGAAAATGGCCATAACGTTTTTAATACTGAAGATATGAAAGTGAATTAGGTGTCGAATTAAACTTCTTTTTCTGCTTTATCTGATGGGATAAATTGTAGACTTGATTTTGAAAATCTGAAAATGTTGTAACATTGCTAAGATTAGTGTGCAAAACTGAGTTGGATAGGTGTTTGTGTGTGTGTTTGTGCACTTGAACGAGAAAGGAAAAGAGCGAGGAGGGGAGATAGAGAGAGAGAGAAAAAGAAAGATAGAGAAAGAGAGAGAGTGTGTCCCGGTGGTGGGAGAGGAAAAAAAAGCCTACGGCACCTGGTATTCCCAGGCGGTCTCCCATCCAAGTACTGACCAGGCCTGAGCCTGCTTAGCTTCCGAGATCAGACGGGATCGGGCGTGTTCAGGCTAGTATGGCCGTAGGCACAGAGTGGCCACACTTAACCTCTATTTAACACACGCACTCTACTTCTCACTCTCACTAGACAAGGTGAGAGGTGAGAGGCACAGCTGAGGGTCCCTGGCCCCAACCCCGACCCCACGCAGCAGCAGCAGCAGCAGCAGCATCTCTCTCACACACTCACCCACCCAAGCATTAAGCAAAAAAAACATTCAATCATCGTAACTTTGTAGAAAAGCCTTTCACCACGTCCCGCACAAGAGATTAGTTTAGTGTGCAAAATTGACTTGGATAGGTGTGTGTGTGTGTGTGTGTGTGTGTGTGTGTAGATGTGTGTGTGCACACTTGAACGAGGAATTAAAAGAGGAGAAGAGTTAAAAAGAGAGAGAACGAGAAAGAGAAAGAGAAAGAGAAAGAGAGTGTTCTCCGGTGGTGGGAGAGGGAAAAAAAGCCTCTCTTTTTCCAACCCTAACCCTAACCCTAACCCTAACCCTAATACCCTAACCCTAATACCCTAACCCTAACCTTAACCCTAACCACCACCGACAATCCCCGACTCGACCGCCCGCAGGCCACGGGCCCCAACTCTGGCCCGAGCCACCGGCCTGAGTCCCCCGACGCCATCTTGTCCACGAGGAGCGCCTCCAGGACTCACCAGGACGCCGCCTTCACCGACCTCCACGCCGATGCTGCCGCCGACCTCTACCTGCCTACCGATGATGCCCAGCCCCGCTGCCTGCCTGGTAACTCTGTTTATTTCCCCCACCCCGATTCCACCGCCCATCACCAGCGCAACGCGACTGCCGAACCTCGCCGTCCCCCGGGACCACCTAACGCCATCGCCGCACCGGGCCCATCCAGCATCGCCAGTGCACTGGGCCGCCGAAGACCACAGCCGCACCCACCTCACCTTGCATCGCCGCCGGACCGGGGCTACCCGAACACGGCCGCCGCACCGCACCCCACTCATCTCGCCGCCTCACCGGTCGGACCAACCACCCGCCCACCGGGACCTCCCACGCATCGCCCGCAGACCCCGACTCTACTGCCCGTGAACTCCTACCTCCGGGTCCGCCGACCCACGACACTCCACCGCCCTCCAGCAGCCCACAGCCGTCGCCTCACCTGCAGACTGGACTCTACAGTGGGCCTGAAGCCTCCATGTTGCTAACTCCTCCCACCACACTGGGTCCTAGTGCCCGTCTCCCCAGCCCCAGTAATCTTAGTGGCTATTCCACTGGATCTTCCCCATCCCCCCCCTACCATGTAACCCCTGCTCTTCCCCACCCACACCACAGCCCCCATACCCCCCCACCCCCCTGACCACCCTCCACCCCCCCACCACACAACGCTCCGTCCTCAGTGCACTCACCTGCCTTCCTCCGGCCACAACCCCATCCTTGCCGCGTGTTCACCATCCCCCCGACTTCCCCTCTCCGACACCCACGAACGGTCTGTCCTCAGCAGAGGTCTTAACCTTTGTCCCCCTCCGTCCCCACCTCAATGAGTTTCCGCGCCCACCACGATTGGAGCTCTTCTACCGTCGCCTCCGCCTCACAGCGTTCTTCCACGGGAAGAAGCCCTCGCCCCCCACTGATGATCCTTATCCTGTCTCCCACGTACCGCCTCACTTGGACCCCCCCTCGTAGCCTTCCGGCTGTAGAAAAAAACTATTTATCCAGAAACTGCCGTCGGGACATCAACCCGCCTCGACTTCTCCACTCCCCTGTCTCACTCCAATCTCTCCAGCCCCGAACGTACTGCCATTGACTCACTCCGTAAACAACCCAGACTGGGTTATCAAACCCACCGACAAGGGAGGTGCCGTTTGGTAGTCTGGCGCGGTCGATCTCTACAAAGCGGAGGCCACGCGCCAACTCTCGGACACCTCCTCCTACTTACCCCTGGACCATGACCCCACTGACGAACACCAGGCCACCATCTCCGAGCACCATAACCGACTTCATCAGCTCGGCTCCCCCTAACCCCCCCGAGCCTCCGACCCTCATCGTTTCCCAGTCCCGCACGGGGCCCCGATTTTTACCTTCTCTCCCCAAAATCCACAAACCCCGACTGCCCTGGCAGACCCATTGTCCCTGCCTGTTCGTGCCCCACCGAACACATTTCCACATACCTTGACGCCATCCTATCCCCCTTTGTTAAATCCCTCCCCACCTATGTTCAAGACACCTCAGACACACTCTCCGTCGGCTTCCGTGCATTCCATTCTCCCAGGCCCCCATCTCTCATCTTTACCATGGACGTCCAGTCACTCTACACCTCCATCCCCCCCACCAGGACGGTCTCAAAAAGCCCTCCGGTTCTTCCTCGACCAGAGGCGCAACCCATACCCGTCCACTGACAACCCTCCTCCCGCCTAGCGGAGTTGGTCCTTAACCCTCCAATAACTTCTCTTTATCGATTCCTCCCATTTCCTCCAAACACAAGGCGTAGCTATGGGCACACGTATGGGCCCAAGCTACGCTTGCCTCTTTGTTGGGTACGTCGAACAATCCTTGTTCTCGGCGTACCAGGGCCCCATCCCCGACCTCTACCTCCGTTACATCGATGAACTGCTTTGGTGTCACCTCCTGCACCACCACACACAACTGACTGACTTCATTCATTTCACCACCAACTTCCATCCGGCACTCAAATACACTGGACCATTTCCGACATTTTCCCTACCATTCCTTGACCTCACAATCTCTATTGCAGGTGATACACTCCTGACCGAACAATCCACCTACAAACCTACTGACTCCCACAGCTACCTGGACTACTCTTCCTCCCACCCTGCTTCCTGTAAGACTCCATCCCTATTCCCAATTCCTCCGTCTACGCCGCATCTGCTCCCAGGGTGAGGCGTTTCACACCAGGGTCATCACAAATGGCCTCATTTCTTCAGAGAACGGGATTCCCCTCCCCCACTATTGATGAGGCTCGCACCAGGGTCTCCTCCATACCCCGCAACACTGCCCTCGCTCCCCATTCCCCCACTCGCAAACAGGGCAGAGTCCCCCTGGTCCTCACCTTTCACCCCACCAGCCGGCAAATACAACAGATAGTCCACCGCCAGTTTCGCCACCTCCAACGTGACCCCTCCACCCGCCACATCTTCCCATCTCCCCCCCCGTCTGCCTTTCCGCAAAGACCGCTCCCTCCGCGACTCCCTTGTCAATTCTTCCCTCCCCTCCCACTCTAACCCCTTCCCCGGGCACTTTCCCTTGCAAACCGCAAGAAATGCAACACTTGTCCCTTTACTTTCCCCCCTCCACTCCTTTCAGGGACCCAAGCAGTCCTTCCAGGTCCGACAAGAGGTTCACCTGCACCCCTCCAACCTCATCTACTGCATCCGCTGCTCCAGATGCCAGATGATCTATATCGGTGAGACCAAGCGGAGGGCTTGGCGATCGTTTCGCCGAACACCTCCGCTCGGTCCGCAAAAACCAACCCGAACCTCCCGGTGGCTCAGCACTTCAACTCCCCCTCCCATTCCGTATCCGACCTCTCGGTCCTGGGCCTCCTCCATGGCCAGAGTGAGCAACACCGCAAGTTGGAGGAACAGCCACCTCATATTCCGCTTGGGGAGTTTGCATCCTTTGGGCTTGAACATTGAATTTTTCTCAATTCTGTTAACCCCTGCTGCCTCCTCCCCCTCCCACCTCTCCCTCAGCCCTCGGGCCCTGGCATTCCCTCTACCTCTATCTCCCTCCCCCACCCTAGTCGCACAGCTTCTCATTTTCACACCACAAACAGCTTACAATGGCTTGTTCCCTTTATCATCGATACTTTTTTGCATATCTTTCATTCATTGTTCTTTATCTCTCACATCACCGTCTATATCTCTCGTTTCCCTGATCCCTGACCAGTCTGAAGAAGGGTCTCGACCCGAAACGTCGCCTATCTCCTTCGCTCCTTAGATGCTGCTGCACCCGCTGAGTTTCTCCAGCATTTTGTGTAACCCTCGATTCTCCAGCATCTGCAGTTTCTTCGTTAACACATTATCTCTTTTTCCCACCACTGACGTCAAACTAACAGGTCTATAATTGCTAGGTTTATTCTTTGAACAGCGCTGGATCATTTCATAGGAGGAGGAAAATTTCAATCCTCTTCCAAAGCCGTCAATGCCGACAACGGGACGGATCTCACCTACGGGACAAAGCAAGGTTGGCCGTTTATTTTTACATATAAACCTGCTTCTTAGGATGCCTTTAATCAAAATGTTACGTTGCGAAAAGGTGATTTAGGCCCCATACCAACCGGCAGTGTTTTTCACACAAACATAGAAAATAGGTGCAGGAGGAGGCCATTCGGCCCTTCCAGCCAGCACCGCCATTCATTGTGATCATGGATGATCGTCTGAAATCAATAAACCGTGCCTGCCTTCTCCTCGTATCCCTTGACTCCACTAGCCCCTAGCTTTCTTCACTGCCCGCTGTACCTGCACACCAACAATCAGTGACCGGTGTACAAGGACACCCAGGTCTCGCTGTACCTCCCCCTTACCTAACCTAACCTAACCCCATTGTGATAATAATCTGCCCCCAGTTTTTGCCGCCAAAGTGGATAACCTCACATTAATCTATATTATACTGCATCTGCCACGCATCTGCCCACTCACTCAACGTGTCCAAGTCACCCTGCAACCTCCTAACATCCTCTTCACAGTTCACACTGCCACCCAGCTTTGTGTCATCCGCAAACTTGCTAGTGTTGCTCCTAATTCCCTCTATTTTTCCTGCCGATATGGGGTTTCAATTCACCGCAAATGGAACGTTCCAATCGATCGCGTTCCACAAAATCCCACTCGCAAGATGATTTAAATGGCCATTAATTTACGGTTATTAAACACTAAATTCCTTCCATTTGGCCTATAAATTCAGGACAATGAGATTTAAAAATCATGTTATATTGTGAATTCTTGTGTGAAAGTTATTTGGACACTTAGGCTATTTAAAAGTGTTAACCTTTTCTTAAGAAATGGATAGGTGTTTAGATCTAGTAATTAAATGTTGTAATTAGATACAATTAGGTAACTAACTAATTATATGCTTTCATTTCAGTTCATCCAAGTAAGATTGTTTCATATTTGTTTCAGAATGCTTCAATCTATAATAACTGAAAATTTCATTCCGTTCTCTTAATTTTTTTAAAAAGCCATGGGCTTTTGACTGTCCTCGATCACAGCTTTTGAGTTGTCAGCATCTGCCCTTTCTTGTGGTTGACATTATTTGTATCCGTGGCAGTTGATTGTCGCTCCCTTCAGTTTCCCAGGGGGTCGGGGCGGGACTGGAGTTGGGAGGGAAAGGTGGGTGCGGGAGGGGTGGGGGGATTGTGGGGTGGAGGGATGGGATTCGGGGGGGAATGGGTGGAGTTGGGGTGAACTAGTGCGGTAAACAGGTGTATGATAGGTTTACTGGCTGTGGGCAGGCACTTTGGTAGTGATTGCCTATGGGTAGAGAGGGAGGGGGAGAAGGGAGAGAGAGAGGAGGACAGGAGAGAGAAACGCAGAGAGAATCAGAGGGACAGAAGAATCTGAAGCAAGCGCCTCACTATTATTGGTTCTTATTTATGGGATAAAAATCTTTTATCCAGGGTAACAAGAATAACAATGCACAAAATTTAAATGGTTATTGTGTCTCCCCCTCCCTCTCTCCCCATGGGCAATCACTACCAAAGTGTCTGCCCACACAGTCAGTACACCTATCATACACCTGTTTACCGTACTAGTAGAAATTTCTGCATGGATAGATGACGACAGAGCATGTCAATAGAAACATAGACAATTGGTGAAGGAGTAGGCCATTCGGCCCTTCGAGCCTGCACCGCCATTCAATATGATCATGGCTGATCATCCAACTCAGTATCCTGTACCTGCCTTCTCTCCATACCCCCTTTAGCCACAAGGGCCACATCTAACTCCCTCTTAAACATGGCCAACGAACTGGCCTCAAACTACCTTCTGTGGCAGAGAATTCCAGAGACTCACCACTCTGTGTGAAAAATGTTTTTCTCATCTCGGTCCTAAAAGACTTCCCCCTTATCCTTAAACTGTGACCCCTTGTTCTGGACCTCCCCAACATCAGGAACAATCTTCCTGCATCTAGTCTATCCAACCCCTTAAGAATTTTGTAAGTTTCTATAAGATCCCCTCTCAGTCTTCTAAATTCTAGCGAGTACAAGCCAAGTCTTTCCAGTCTTTCCTCATATGAAAGTCCTGACATCCCAGTAATCAGTCTGGTGAACCTTCTCTGTACTCCCTCTATAGCAAGAATGTCTTTTCTCAGATTTAGAGACCAAATCTCATGTCAATAGCGATCTTTTTGTTTATTTCTCCTATATCAGTATAAAGATTAAAAATTAACCAAATAGTCCTGCATGTTGAGTGCATAACAAGAACGATAAAGGTCAGAGCTGTCCATTGCACACCTCATTATGCAAATACCAAAGATGGGTAAAAATACCAGATTTAAACCAATTCAGACAGGAAATCTTTTATCAATTAAACGTTCTCAAGTTGCTTTTGCTGTTTATTAACTGATAAAAAATTAACATCAGTAGCTTTTGCTTTAAATTCTTTTAATTGATTTTTTTAATCATCCTGGCACACCAGAGACCCGGGTTCTATCCTGACCTTGGTGCAGAGTTTGAGCTTTGTCTTTCATTCAGAGGTTGCGGGCGGGCTGGGGTGACTGTAGGTGCTCTGAAAACGTTGTTTCCCAGGGCTGGGGTGAGTGTGAAAGGGGTGGTTTCTGGCCAGATCTGCCCAGTCAGCAATGTTTTGAGCCGCTGCTTTTTATACAGTTTAAGTCATGACAGTGGGACGGCTGCTCTGATGGGACATACTGGGTGAGTAGAGAGAGACACACTGCCATCCCTCTGGTCTACGGACCATGCTGACGGGGGAAAAAAATAACATTAATGTTCAATTTACCTAATCTTTTTGTTAGATGTTTACCAACGTTTTGATGAGAGATAAATTAAGGGAACAAAACAATCTTACTAGACACAAAAAGCTGGAGTAACTCAGCCAAGCCGGCAGCATCTCAGGAGTGAAGGGTCGAAACGTTTTTTCAGTCTGAAGAAGGGACTCGACCAGAAACGTCATCCATTCCTTCTCTCCAGAAATGCTGCCTGTCCCGCTGAGTTATTCCAGCATTCTGTGTCTATCTTCGGTGTAAACCTGCACCTACATTTCTTTCCGGCAAAAAAACCCCCAAAAAACCAGCTTATGATTGATGCCAGACCTTGAATGGACTTTTGAATGCAATTTTGGAAGGATTGTTTCTTGAAACAAACTGCTCTAAAAGTTTGAAGGAAGGAATTGCGGATACTAGTTTAAACCAAAGAGAGACACAAAATGATGGACTGACTCAGCTGGAGAAAAGAAATAGGTGATGTTTCGGGTCGAGATCGTTCTCCAGGCTGGGTCTTTTTATAGTGAAGAAAAACCTGTATGACATCACTTTTAGCATGTGATGATTTTTCCACACGTCGGTAATCGTTGTTGGCTCAAGAGTAACTCGGGAGAGGAACTTGGAACATCACAGAAATGAGAAGTAAACGGCAAACTTAGACATACCCGTGGGAACTCGGTTAAACTCTTGAACATAAACTTAGAATCTCGTACACAACTATGAGTTTGATTTTTTTCTTTCACTCGTGGGTGGACTCGCACCGTGAGACAGGACCATTATTCTGCATGTAAGGATATCATTGTTCTATCTGTAACTCTTGATTCTCGCTTGAACTTTACTTTAGACTTTTGAGATACAGCGTAGAAACAGGTCCTTCAGCCCGTGCCAACCAGTGATCCCTGCACACTAACACTACCCTACACACACTGGGGACAATTTACAATTTTTACCAAAGCCAATTAACCAACAAATCTGTACGTCTTTGGAGTGTGGGAGGAGAGCTGAGCACCCAGAGAAAACCCACGCAGGTCACGGGGAGAAGGTACAAACTCCGTACAGACAGCGCCCGTAGCCAGGATGGGAGCCGGGTCTGTGGCGTTGTGAGGCAGCAACTCTACCGCTGCGCCACCGTCTCTGTAACATTTGGTGTCGCTCCACATGCAACACACACACTTTATCATCAGCCAAATGTCATAGTGTGTAGGTCGAGTTATTTCCCTGGAGATGGGCTTCAGGGCAAGGTGCGACTCAGAACCTGGCGGTGAGACACTTTCCTGACTGACACAATCTTTCAGGTGAGGCTGCAACCTTCCCTCCATTGACGAAATGTACACTGCAAGGGCCAGGAAGCCAGCGGACAAGATCATCTCCGACCCCTCTCACCCTGGCCACAAACTCTTTGAATCACTTCCCTCTGGAAGGCGACTCCGGACTGTCAAAGCCGCCACAGCCAGACATAAAAAATGCTTTTTCCCCACGAGTAGTAACTCTACTCAATAACCAAAAATCTGTAGCCTTCTTTTGCTCTGATATTTTATTTAATTCACATGTTTAATCGATAATGTTTTATTATTAATGTTTAATGTTTTATTCTTAATTGTTACTGTATGTCATGTTGATACTTGCGGGCAGAGCACCGGGGGAAATTCCTTGTATGTGTACGTACTTGTCATAAACGTCTCCAGAATGCTGAGACAACAGGAGATGCAGGATTTGGATCCAGTGGCATGAAGATGAATGAATGATGGATGTCCTGGTGGTGATGACGTGCACCTTGTAGACGGGCCTGCAGGTGTCAGTGTTGCCCACGACATATCTTCAGAGCAAGGCACAAAGTGCTGGAGTAACTCAACGTGTCAGGCAGCATCTCCGGAGAAGGTAGACCTCTAGAGGCACGGTGATGCAGCATAGAGTTGCTGCCTCACAGCGCCTGAGACCCGGGTTCAATCTCGACCACGGGTGCTGTCTGTACAGAGTTTGTACCTTCTCCCCGTGACCTGCGTGGGTTTTCTCTGAGATCTTCGGTTTCCTCCCACACCCCATAGACGTGCAGGTTTGGAGGTTACTTGACCTTACAGAGCTTACCTGGATTTTGAGGAAGCAGCAACAAGGAGAAGCAGGAAGCACTGATTGGCTCAAGCCCGTGGGGGAGTTGAGTTTGTCACAGGGGACAAACAGTTTAAAACTGAGGAATTTGGTTTGTAGATTGGTAAATTAGGTAATTTATCAGTCAATGTAAGCAAGGCTGCTCTAGGGAAGTGCCTTGAGAGGGAAGTGTGAGTCTTCGGCGAGGAGAGGAGACTACGCAAAACGCTGGAGAGGGAGAGACGAAAGAAGGAGATGTCAAGCAAGCTGTTTCAGTGTGATGCTTGCAGTATGTGGGAGGTCAAGGACACCGCTGGTGCCTCTGGCTGCTACAAGTGTGAGAAGTGTATCCAGGTACAGCTCCTGAGTGATTGTGTTGGGGAACTGGAGAAGCAAGTGGATGACCTCCGGTTCGTCCGAGAAACGGAGTCGTTCCTCGACGAGTCCTACAGTATGGTTGTTACACCTAAGGTACTGGAAGAGAGAAGGTGAGTGACGGTGAGAAAGGGAGGGAAACATGGAATGCAAAGGTCCCCGGGTGTTGTACCTCTTGTGAACAGGTTCACCCACTTAGAAGCTGTTGGGACAGAAGACGTCAACACACTGAGCCGCACTGGCTTGTGAAGCAAAACGTGCTGTGAGCCAAAACCAAAGAGGCCGACGTCAGGCAACGCCATTGTAGTTGGAGACTCCTTTGTGAGAGGTACGGTCAGGGGTTTCTGCAGCAACAGACGGGATTCGAGGATGGTGTGCTGCCTCCCTGGTGCCAGGATCCAGAATGTCATGGACAGAGTGCAGAAAATCCTCAAGGGCGAAGGTGAACAGCCGGAAGTGGTAGTGCATGTTGGCACAAACGATGTCGGAAAGAAGGGGATTAATATTCTGAAGCAACCATTCCCTCCCATTGTGACGTAGAACACGCAGGTGGAAAAGGGATTTATTAAAGCTTTAAATGTGAATAACTCTTAAAATTTAACAACAATTTAAACGTTAGATTTATTCAGTCCATTCTTTCTTGTTGTGTCTCGTTGCGTTCTGCAGCCAGGGGAGGGGGTCGGCTTCAGGCGGGGGCTGGTGGGAGGAGCGACCTGCAGCCTGGGGAGGGGCATGACTGTCGGGCACCTGTGGGGGAGTGTGCTGTAGCCGGGGGAGGGGGATGGCTTCAGGCGGTAGCCAGTGGGGGGCTCTCTGGAGGGCTAGTATGGGTGTTGTGAGCCGAAGGGACTGGTTTCGAGGGCTAGTATGGACATTGTGGGCCGAATGAATTCTTGGGCTAGTCCTGCAGCTGGGGACGGGGAGGCTTCAGGTGGGGGCCGCCGGGAGCGTTCTGGCTTCAGGCAGGGGGCAGTGTGGTGGGGGGAGGGAGCACTGTCGTGGCCTGCTGCGGGGGAGTGGGTGGGGTATGGACTCACAGTTCACTCAGTCACGGCTTGTGGACTCACAGTTCTGGACTCAACTCTCTCTCACGGCTTCCAGGTCCGGGCTGACTGACTCATGCCCGACTTCTGGACTCAAGCCCGGCCTCCTCGCCGCGGTGATTGACAGTGGATGCGGGAATGGCCGTTACCTTCATGGTGACTGACAGGCGAGAAGGCCAATCGGGAGATCTCACAATTTTTTAAAACCTTCATAACTTTTGTAATATTCCACCGATTGGGAAAAAAAGTGGTGTGCTTGGAGCAGAGGAGAACGGTGAGTAAGGTGGCGGAAAGAATCCTAGCGACATAGGGTGCTGTTTTTACGCAAATTTAAAAAGAACGCAAACCAGAAGATGACAAAATGAGAGTTTTAGTAATAGTATAGATTTCCACGTGATTGCGAGAAATAACACACACCGCTCAATGGGCAAAAACTGAAGCAGAATCAGATGAAATTTGCAGATACCATAAATCTTAAAATTTATTGACGCATCTTGTGGTACAGATAAAAGATTTCAGAACTTTAAATATTTAAACAACTTGGCATTAATTTTTTCTTTTTTTTTTAAATGGTGCCAAAATGTCCCCTCAATAGGTACAATTAAAGGTACCAACGAGCAAATATCCTCATCGTTCACAGTGGAGGCTGCCAACTGTTATAAAAATTATATTTTTCAACACGAGTGCACCGTTTGGCTAACTCAAGCAACGTATACAGCAGCTCATTAATGGAATTGAATGGTTTGGTAACTTAAGGCTCGAGGATGTGCTCACAATTGTTAAAGATTGAATAAAATCTTAATTTAACAAAAAAAAAAAAAAAATTGGTCCACCAACAAGCTCACCCATCCTTTATGGATCGTTTCTCTTAATGCCAAAACAAACCATGGCAAAGTTTAGCTTTGAAACTGAAACCTCACTCAGTGAAGTGCTTGCAACACAGCACTTAACCCACAACCACATTTTTAGAAGATTGAAAAAACGTACCAAGCTTAACCAAAGTTACTGTTCAAATATTCAAGAGACAAATGCCACATCGTGTATGCTTAGAGAAGTCCAAAAACAACCTCAAACTACTAGAAGTCAGCCCAAAACAGCAGGAAATCAGTGGCAATTAGCCAAAACCATTTTTTGATTATAAGCATCTAATATTTCAATTTTATCATACCTCCCTGGGCATCCTTTCTCTACATGTGTCCATACTACCTCATACAATCCTAACAAAGTAAAAAAAAAAAAAATATTTGTATCACCAAGTGATAAAGGAGAGAAAAGACAAGGTGTCCTTGGATTATGTTCCGAATGATCAATTGTCTTTTCTGCTTAATCAAAAATGATTACAAAAATGTGGAATATTACAATTTACACAGTGCCTGTTTAATTAGGGAACCCACAGATCATATTTTGAGGTGATTCCTGGCATGCTTAAGCTAGAAAGTTTAACATCTTTTCAGTAACGTTAAATTAAAACGGCGCAGCAAATTTATCATCTTAAATCCAAAGAAAAAGATTAAAATCATCCAATCACCCATCACAAAAAAATCTACCACATATAATGAACTCGATCCAACTCCTGAAGCTATCCCAGTGTGCAAGGAAAATTGGTCGGTAGCTAGAAATTTATTGGAGAAAATAGGAATGAAAGGAAACCAAAACTGCTCAAAGCATGCCAGGGTTCACTTCTAATGAGGACGAAAACCTTGTCTGTGGAGAATTTTTGGCGTCACCTGTAGAAAATCTACATACCACACATTTCTAACTTTGCAATTGTTATATAACTGTAAACAATAAGCACGGGACTGTTCTACATGCACTTCAATACCACAGCAAGAATGGCCTAGCATATCTAAACAGAGAAAGGAGCATTCATGCAAGATATCCAACGTTTTGTTACAATAACGCGTACATTTCAAACTTGACACAATTCTAAGATTACATAGAGGGCCTACAAAATGGATACGACAGTGGCAGTGTGAAGTTTGGCCCTTGCTACCCTGAACTAGTGAACTGCCACAAGTTTCTTTGCACATTTTCTTCTCGCGTTTTTTCACTTTTACTATTCAACTCTGCTGTCGACACTTCTTGACGTAACTAGTAAAGACAAAGTTGTAATTATTGAACTGGGCACACTGGCGATCGAGGCGTTTGAATCCTTCAATGTCCTGGGCAGAAGAAAACGAACTACGACATTTGGAGTTCTGCGGAGAAAAGAGAACTATTAAAGAGACGGTTTGGCAATTTTATCATTCACCCACCCTGAACTTTGTGCCATGAAGTAGAGACAAAAGAGCTTGCAGGTTAGTTTAGTTTAGAGATGCAGTGCGGAAACAGGCCCTTTGGCCCGCTGAGTCCACACTTACCAGTGATGCACTAGCACTAACAAACACACACACACGACAATCTTACTTTTCGACACCAAGCCAATTAACCTATAAAACATGTACGTGGGTAGCGTGTGGGAGAAACATAGAAAATAGGTGCAGGAGGAGGCCATTCGGCCCTTCGAGCCAGCACCACCATTCATTGTGATCATGGCTGATCGTCCCCTATCAATAGCATGTGCCTGCCTTCTCCCCATATCCCTTGATTCCACTAGCCCCTAGACCTCGATCTAACTCTCTCGTAAATCTATCCAGTGACTTGGCCTCCACTGGCCTCTGTGGCAGGAAATGCCACAAATTCACAACTCTCTGGGTGAAAAAGTTTTTTCTCACCTCAGTCTTAAATGACCTCCCCTTTATTCTAAGACTGTGGCCCCTGGTTCAGGACTCGCCCAACATTGGGAACATTTTTCCTGCAGGAGGAAACCGAAGATCTCGGGATGAACCCGCGCAGGTCACGGGGAAAACGTACAGACTCTGTACAGACAGCACATGTAGTCAGGATCGAACCCAGGTTTCTGGTGCTGGAGAAGGGTTCTGACCTGAAATATCGCCTGTCATTCTCTCACCAGATGCTAACTGACCCAGAGTTCTTCCAGCACTGTGTTTGGCTCTTGGTTCAATGGAGTAAAAATGCAATCAAAAGGGATTTGTGGATATGGAACAAGCCGCTACGGGACTGGTACTGAAGAGAAAATAGACACAAAATACTGGAGTAACTCAGTGGGACAGGCAGCATCTCTGGAGAGAAGGAATGCGAAACATTTTGGGTCGAGACCCTTCTTCAGCATTTAAGAGACATTTGAGCAGATACACAGAGGGGAAAGGTGGACAAACGGGACTAGCGGGGATGGGGCATCTTGGTTGGCTTGGACAGATTTGAGCCGAAGGGCACATTTCCATGCTCATAAGGCCATAATGAGAGGAGTAGAATTAGGCTATGCGGCCCATCGAGTCTACTCCGTCATTCAATCATGGCTGATCCATCTCTCTCTCTCGTTCCTAACCCCATTGACTGTATGTCTACGAGTCCACATATGGAAGTTGCAACTACAGTTAGAACTATTACAAAAAGGACCAACACAAAATAATTAAGGGATCTTTAATATCGGACCAGAAGAAACACCAGAAATAAGTCATTAGCCTCAGCCAGAGAGAAGTAGGCCACACTTCATGCTGGGGTGGGGGGCTGGTACATGATTTTATAAAAGGCAATATATACAGGTAACCCTCATTATAACAGACCATGGCAAGGGAGGGGGGAGACAAAAGGTGTCCGTTATGGCTAATTGTCCACTACAACCGAGTAAGGCATTCCCTTCACTCCGTGAAACAAGCTGTTCTCAAATACAAAGTTATTTTTGTCGCTAAAATGTATTTTTGTTACTGCAAGCCAAAAATACTAAAAGCTGTTTGTGGCACTGCTTAACAGAGCATTGTTGCATCTGTGTCGACACAAGCCATTGCTTGTCAATGTCCTCCCACTGTGTACCTATTGTGTTCATAGAAAGACAGGGGTCCACTATAACCAGAATATGCTGTAGAGGTCTGTAATAAGGGTCGACTGTACAATTAATGGCAAGCTCCCTGCAAGTGGCAACACAAGTATAGAAGTTGGAGTTGGGATGAGTATAAAAGTATAGAAGTTGGGATGTAATGTTAAAATTGTACAAGGCATTGGTGAGGCCAATTCTGGAGTATGGTGTACAATTTTGGTCGCCAAATTATAAGAAAGATGTCAACAAAATAGAGAGAGTACAGAGATTTACTAGAATGTTGCCTGGGTTTCAGCACCTAAGTTACAGAGAAAGGTTGAACAAGTTAGGTCTTTATTGTTTGGAGCGCAGAAGGTTAAAGGGGGACTTGATAGAGGTCTTTAAAATGATGAAAGGGATAGACAGAGTTGACGTGGATAAGCTTTTTCCATTGAGAGTAGGGAAGATTCAAACAAGAGGACATGATTTGAGAATTAAGGGACAGAAGTTTAGGGGTAACGTGTGGGGGAACTTCTTTACTCAGACAGTGGTAGTTGTGTGCAATGAGCTTCCAGTGGAAGTGGTGGAGGCAGGTTCAATTTTATCATTTAAAAATAAATTGGATAGGTATATGGACGGGAAGGGAATGGAGGGTTATGGTCTGAGTGCGGGTAGATGGGACTAGGTGAGAGTAAGTGTTCGGCACGGACTAGAAGGGCCGAGATGGCCTGTTTCCACGCTGTAATTGTTATATGGTTATAAGTAGAGTGAGTGGTAAAGAAGGCCCATGGCAAGCTTGCCTTCATCAGTTGGGGCATTGAGTAGGAGTCAGGGAGACATGTAGCTTCATAGTACTTTGGTCAGGTCACGTTTGGAGTATTGTGTGCAGTTCTGGTCATCCCATTACAGGAAGGATGGGGAGACTTTGGAAAGGCTCCAGAGGAACTTGATTAGAATGCTGCCTGGTGTTTTAGCTACAATTATCGACTGTTTTCTCTGGAAATGCAGAGGTCGAGGGGAGACATGATAGAAGTATATACAATTACGAGAAGCATAGGTAGCGGAGACACAGAACATTATCCCAAGTCGGAAATACCAAATACTATTAGGATAAGAGGGGCAACGTTTAACAGGTGTGAGTTGCATTTTTTATTTTATTTACAGAGGATGGTGGGTGCATGGAACATGCTGTCAGGGGTGGTGGAGGAGGAGGAGGAGGCAGACATGAAAGTAGTGTTAGAGAGGCTTTTGGATAGGCATATGAATATGCAGGGAATGGAAAGATATGGATCAACTGCAGGCAGAGACTAGTTTAACTTGGCATCACGTTGGACATGGACATTGCAGGCCGTAGGGCCCGTTCCTGTGTTGTATGTAAAGCATGTGGATCAGGCTATCAAGGCCAGCACACGTCATTCTCCAAATAGTACAGCAGTTTGGTGTTTATTCCAATCTCAGCATTTCCATTCACTTTCATTGATCAACTTTTTGGTTCCAAGATTTAAAACATTAATATTTCAATTCCCAAAATTGGACTGCCAAGATTTCACAACCCCTCTCACCACAATATCCCCCCCCCACCACAATCACAATCTCGGGTGCACAGAAATGGTTTGGCTGGAGATCTGGATTCTCACCTGATTAACAAAAAGGGTGGTAACAAATTTCCCTGGCTTAAAAACATCGACAATTGTATTGATCAGATCATCATACGAAGTCTGGACCAGGTTAGTCTCAAAACTAACGTAGGAAAAGTCTGGCTCTGGGGTAATGTGAATTGTCCAGTAAGTTCCCTAAAACAAAGAGAATAGAATTCAATCACAAACCGTTTTAAAATCATTAATAGCAGACTCACAAAAAAAAACATTCTTCGCTCATCGATATGTTTAGACTATAAAATCCGATCTGGTATATATCACTGCTGAAGAAATGAAACAACAGGGGATCAAAAGATGCTGGTTTACAAAAAAGAAAATGCTGGAGTAACTCAGCGGGTCAGGCAGCATCTGTGGAGAACATGGATAGGTGACGTTTCACAGAGTGCTGGAGTAACTCAGCGGGTCAGGCAGCATCTGTGGAGAACACGAATAGGTGACGTTTTGTGTTGGGACTGTTTATGGTCAAAGAGCAGGAATCAGAGGGGGAACAGTGAGAGGGTCCTGACCCAAAACATTACCCATCCATTCTCTAGGAGATGTTGCCTGATCCGATGAGTTACTCCAACACTGTTAACATTTTTTTTTTGGAGGTTTCATTACGTTGCTTAAGTGAAGTATTTATATCTTTTAGTTGTAGATCGCAGACTTAGATCTCTAATGGATCACCAAAGCAAATTCCTTGTATGTGAATACTTGGCCAATAAACTTACTTACTTATCACAATATATTCACCAATGGTTCAAAATATGCATTCTTGCCATCTGCTAAGGAAAAATAATGTTTTGTGCCCAGGATACTTTTACGTTTAATTAGTATGGGCGTCAGGAATAACGGGGAGAAGGCAGGAGAATGAGGTTGAGAGGGAAAAATAGATCAGCCGTGATTGAATGGCAGAGTAGACTTGATGGGCCAAATGGCCCAATTCTGCTCCTGAATCTCATGAAGTTTGACCACTTGGGTTATTGAAGTAAGACATGCACTGATTGCATTTGCAAGGAAAAGGCGACACAGATTGTGGAAATGACCGGGGTGTGATGGCCTGAACCAATTCTTCTCGACGGGGAAGGAAAATAAAATAAGAGGGAACCACGGAAGGTTATAAGTGATATAAATATTCGCCAGAAATGGGAACATTTTGAGATTTTAAAAATCAAGTCTGCAATTTATCCCATCAGATAAAGCATAAAAATAAATTTAATTTGACACCTAATTCACTTTTATATCTTCAGCATTAAAAAAGTTATGGCAATTTTCATACTCTGAAATTAACATCTTGTTCCCCATTGCCTTTCCATTGACTTAACTCAAAAGCTGTGATCTAGGACAGTCAAAAGCCCATAACTTTCTTAAAAATTAAGAGAACTGAATGAAATTTTCAGTTATTATAGATTACAAAATTTAATTACTAGATCTAAACATCTATCCATTTCTTAAGAAATGATAAACATTTTTAAATTGCATAAGTGTCCAAATAACATTCACACAATAATTCACAATATAACATGATTTTTTAATCTAATTTTCATGAATTTATAGGCCAAATGGAAGGTATGTAGTGTTTAATTCCTGTAAATTAATGGCCATTTAAATCAACTTGCGAGTGGGTTTTAGTGGAACGAGGTGGATTGGAACGTTGCGGTTTGTGTGAATTTAACCCCCAGTCAGCAGGAAAAATACAGCTTGTTCGTATATTTTTTTTGTCCCCTTTTCGCATGATGAAAATTTGATTAAATGCTTCCGAAGAAGCACGTTGTTATGTAAAAATAAACTCTGTACCTTCTTTTATCGCCTACGTTAGGTCCGTTCCGCTGTCGGCGCTCACGGCTTTAGAAGATGATTTTTAAACTACTCTAGTTAATAAATGACCTAGTGTAGTTTAAAAATACCTTCATAAAACAAATGTCGGAGCGATTTCTCTTTAGCGACAAAATTGCCTGAGATTGATCGATTTGGACTGCCTAGGGAAAAACGGCATTTTAAACCCGCCCCCATCTGAAAGGCGCCAAAGTCGCGCACACGAGGAGCGGCAGCGCCGCTCAAGGTAGGTATTGTAACATACCTACTCTATGAATAATCTTCTGTAGGCCTGGGAGGATTGGCTAACTGATACTTCCTTGTGGAGTATTGGCTTCCAATGCAAGAGGTCTTATTCCATCCTGATGATACGTGGGTGTGGTCTGCCATTTCATTATTTCAGGTACATTTAGCCTATTTTTATTGAAATCTATGCTGCACCCATGTTCCAAAGCTATTAATCCTAAATGCAAAAATATAGGTGCATCTTAGAAGCATTTTGTTCCCTCTCATGGGCTACCTCAAATACCTCAATAATAGAACGGATATTCAAATACTTTGCTGAGTGGGAGAGCCCTGCTTCGCCAGTTCTGTTCAAAGAAAGACAACACGAGTCCACTAATGTCTTTGTTTAGAGATGTGCCATGGAAACAGGCCCTTCGGCCCACGCTGCCCATCGATCACCCGTTCACACTATTGCCCCCTCCACACGAGGGGGATTTACAAAAGCCAATTAGCCAACAAACCCGCACGTCTTTGGAGTGCGGGAGAAAAATGGAGCGCCTGGATAAACCCACGTGGTCACGGGGAGAACTTCACACAGACATCACCCATAGTCAGGGTGGAAGCCAAATCTCTTGTGCCGTCAGGCAGCAACTCTACCGCTGCACCACTCTGCCAGCCACAGTTGTTGGAGAGATGTGAAAGATGAAATGAAACAAGGGAGAGGGGGAGAGAGGGAGAGGCAGACATTATGTAATACAGGGCACATACTCACATCCACTTTCATTCCATTCATTGAATAGCCACAAGGATCGAACAACGTGGCATCAATCACTGAACCTGGTATCAGGTCACGAATTCCACTCATCTGAAACCAAAAGCCAAATTTAAGATTTTGTAGGATCTCTTTTTTTATAAAAAGCCGGTGTCTTTTTTGAATGTTACAAGTTAATACATACTCGAGTGACTTCATTTACAGTAACACCATCTTTCATGAAGAACTGGTCCATGACAGCTGGATCAAGCTCGCTCATCAGTACCTCGAGTGTCTGATCTGGCTGTTTGATCCCGCTATCCTCCGACATATCCAGAGTGTAAAGATACCTGGACCAAACAATGACATTTGTATTAAACCAGACCTTTCACAAATGCTAACTAAACACAATACTAAATACAGCGCACAGCTTCCATCAATTAAGCGTTCAAATGCGAGGGAAAAGTATACAGTTAATGGCATAAGCTTTAATAACATTGATGTTATTCAATAGCATTGAAATAAGATCATGGGAGACCCCTTCCACCCCTGCAACGGACTGTTCCAGCTGCTACGGTCAGGCAAACGCCTCCGTTGCCATGCTGTGAGAACGGAGAGGATGAGAAGGAGTTTCTTCCCAGAGGCCATTAGGACTGTAAACTCCTATCTCACCAGGGACTAACTTTACTACTGTTTTTTTCTACTGTTTTTTTTTAAATTGCTGTTTTTTCCCCTCTTTTTCTTTCCTCCCACAATATGTAATATGTAAAAGAATATATGATTCTGTTCCATTCTGTTTGTAGTTTGTTTGTTTGTGTGTTTTTTGCACAGTCTGCGAGCATTGCCACTTTTCATTTTACTGCACGTCTCATATGTGTATGTGACGAATAAACTTGACTTGATGTTCAGTAGGACCATGAGGTGCAAGCCCACAGCTCCCTGAAGGTGGTCACGCAGGAAGCTAGAAGGCATACAGTATGCTTGCCTTCATTGACCAGGGCATTGAGCATAAGAGACCAAGTCATGACACAGCTTTATAGGACTTGGGTTAGACAGCATTTGGAATATCGTGTGCAGTTCTGGATACCCCCATTACAGTAATGTCGAGGCATTGGTGCACAAGAGGTTTATCAGAATAAGTAAGTTTATTGGCCAAGTATTCACATACAAGTTGATGAACTGCAAGGGCCAGGAAGCGAGCGGGCGGGCAAGATCATCTCTGACCCCTCTCACCCTGCCAACAAACTCTTTGAAGCACTTCCCTCTGGAAGGCGACTCCGGACTGTCAAAGCTGCCACAGCCAGACATAAAAACAGCTTTTATCCACGAGTAGTTGCTCTACTCAACAGCCAAAAATCTGTAACCTCCCTTTGATCTGGTATTTTGTTGGTTCACATGCCTGATCAATGGTGTTTTATCATTAATGTTTTATTATTAATGTTTAGTGTTTTCGGAGCCATTCGTAACTGTCACTGTTTGCCATGCTGTTACTTGTGGGCGGAGCACCAAGACAAATTCCTTGTATGTGAACACTTGGCCAATAAACTTACTTACTTATAGAGTCTTACAGTGTGGAAACAGGCCCTTTGGACCAACATGCCGATCTACACTAGTCCCACCTGCCTGCATTTGGCCCATATCCCTTTAAACCGGTCCTAGACATGGAAGTTGCTGTCAATCATTGTGGCAGATATGATAGTGGCATTTAAGAGGCTTTTGGATAGGCACATGGATATCCCGGGGAATGGACATGGATC
Source organism: Okamejei kenojei (assembly GCA_035221665.1). Classification (NCBI taxonomy): domain Eukaryota; kingdom Metazoa; phylum Chordata; class Chondrichthyes; order Rajiformes; family Rajidae; genus Okamejei; species Okamejei kenojei. The sequence continues at coordinate 4,435,086 of CM069135.1, forward strand.
ACGTATGGGCAGATGAGATGCGTTTATCTTGGCTTCATGTGCAGCATGGACATTGTGGGCCGCAGAGCTGTCCCTGTGCTCCACTGTGCTATGTCATGTTCCATGTAGTACAGTTGGTGTTCACTCATAGCCAAGGATTGAATCAACTTCAACTAGGAACTAAAAGAGCAATACCAAAGTGAAATTAATTGCAAGCTTGTTGTTGTGTTGCCGTTCGTATGCTTTGACATGGCCCGAAATATTACATAATTTGAAAATAAATAGGGTCAATGGAAATGTCTAAAGGGTCCTGATCCTAAATGTCACCAATCCATGTTCTCCAAGGATGCCGCCTGGGGTGGGAGATTGCAACCGTCACGAGGTCCGTTTCGACTAGTGCAGTCAGTCCGACATGCACAAACAGAAGATCAAGGAGAACAAGTTGACCTACAACTTTAGGCTGTGCACTCCATACATGAGAAGGATGCTGTCTGGCCTGCTGAGTTACTCCAGCAATGTGTGTCATTTCATGGCGAAAGGCAATAATCTTAGCATTTAAAGGTTAATTGAATCCTATGCTGAGAGAATGGAGTGGCTGGGCTTGTACACTCTGGAGTTTAGAAGGATGAGAGGGGATCTTATTGAAACATATAAGATTATTAAGGGCCTGGACACGCTAGAGGCAGGATACATGTTCCCGATGTTGAGGGAGTCCAGAACCAGGGCCCACAGTTTAAGAAGGTGTAAGCCATTTAGAACGGAGACGAGGAAACACTTTTTCTCACAGAGAGTTGAGTGTGGAATTCTCTGCCTCAGAGGGCGGTGGAGGCCGGTTCTCTGGATACTTTCAAGAGAGCAGGATGGGGCTCTTAAAGATAGTGGAGTCAGGCGATATGGGGAGAAGGCAGGAACGGGTTACGGATTGGGGATGATCACATTGAATGGCGGTGCGTGCTCGAAGGGCCAAATGGCCTACTCCTGCACCTATTGTCTACACCCATACAAGCAATTAAAAAAAAAGTATAATAAAGCAACTTACCAGCAATCAGAATTCATACGTCCCATACAATAGGCTGCCCCATCTGGTAAAGAATGAAAAAAAAATCACCATTAGGAATGGTCAATTTGTAAAACCTCCAATTTTGGATTTAAAATTTCAAAATGTACTTCACTGATTCTACCCAGAACTGAAATGCCAAACAAGATTGATATTTGATTGCGAGTTAGCTTGGTATTCCCATTTGCAGAAGCAGACCAATGAAGAAACAAATTATCGTGGTGCTTATGGCAGCTTAGGATCATTTTTCTATTTAGTTGCGTGGAAGAACAAAACCACATTGGGATTGTCTCGAGATCTGGAAGGAAAGCGAGGAACGGAAATATATTGCATGGAATAGTTGCTACCGCAAAGGTCATTGATCTGAAAAATTCATTGATTCCCTTTCGTTCTCCCTCGAGAAGCTGCCCAGCCTGCTTAGTATTTTCACTTCAAAGGCTTGACAGCAAATGGTCAGCCATCAAAATCAATTAGCTTGTGGCCTCATCTAACCTAATTCGCCGCTCCAGGCGTGGCTTCCTTTACACCGGCGGTGAGACCAAGCGCCGATTCAGCGATCACCGCCAAACGCCTGTGCTCGGTCTGCCAAAGCCTATTGGATCTCCCCATCCCATTCCCACACTGATCTTTCTGTCCTGGGCCCTCTCCATTGCCAGAGTGAGACCACATGCCAACCGGAGGAGCAGCACCTCATATTCTGCCTGGGCAGCTTACACCCCAACGGTACGAACATTGAATTCTCCAATTTAGTCAACTACCCTACATACAACTTTCATCCCCCCCCCACCCCCCCCCCGTGCCCCAACTCGACATGCACCCATTTCACCCCTTTCATCTCCGACCTTATTCCTTCCACTGGCTTCACAACTTTCAACTGTTCTTGGTTCTTGGTTTCTTGGTCCTCCAAAATATTCCAACTGGAATTGAAATTGGAGGTGGTGAAGGGAGGGGTTACGCCAGAGAGGGTTATTGGGAAGAAAGTGCCACTTTAAATTTAGTTGCCTCTGGCTAGGCAACCGTGGCTTGAAACCACCATACAGCCTTACAGTAAAAAATAAAGAACACAACATGGAGTAGAAATTCAACATAAAACATCCCCTCACAGCAGGATCAAAGTTTCCCGCTGTGAGGGAGGGCACCAAAGTCAGTCTCTTCCCCTGATGTTCCCCACTGTTCACCCGTGGTCGGGGCCTCCCCGAGCCCTCCGCAGTCGCCGCTACGGGCGGCCCGATGTTCAGGCCCGCTCGGCGGGGTGATGTAAGTCCGACGTCGGGGCTGGGGGACGTCCTCAGCGGCCTGGACCTACCGGAGTCCGCGGCTCCCAAGTCCGCAGGCCGCACCGGGTGGAGACAACGCTGGAGGCCCTCGGCAAAGGGCCCCAGGACTCCATGGGGTTCAGCGCCGCCCGCGTTGGAAGCTCGCCCAACCAGAGCTCCACGATGTTGGAGCAGCGGCTCAAAGCTGCGGAGCTCCAACTGCGACCCAGGTAGGTATCGCCCGCTCCGCTGTGACTCCAGCAGCGCCGCTGTTGCAGCTCTGGTCCGGTTCCCGGTCCCCGGCAGGAAAGGCCGCTCCGATCCAGGAGGTAGGCCGCGAAGTGGGGGGCGAGGAAGCGACTCGGAGAAATAGTCGCGTCCCCGCCAGGAAGCGACTGGGAGTTAGTTTCCCCCTTACCCTGCCCCCCTCCCCCACATATAAAAGTTAAAGTTTCCCGAAAAACAAACTAAACTGACTAAAAATTAAAAAAAGATGGAAAAACAAACGTGCTGCAGGCAGAGGCTGCTGTCAGTACAGCACTCCCTAGATCGTTCTTGTTGTCGACCTCCCCGTGGTGAGCCCTGTCAACTGACCTCAGTCGGGCGAACGACAACAAACAGAGACAACAGCAGCGCCACAGCTCGGCGCCAACCCGGGGCATGCGCCCTTTTTAGCGCGGGCACCTACGGATGTCGAACCGGATGGCATCACACTGCTGCGGACTTCTGCTGCCTCAAACACAAGAAGAACTCTTTTATGCTTATCTTACACCTTCTGACATTTCATCTCTGGCCTTATCCAACTATCTGCCTGTCAACAACACATCTGCCTGTATCAACCTATCAGTCGCCAGGCTTTGCCCTGACCCTCCTCTTCTTAGCTTCCTCCCCCAGCCCCACCCACAATCAGTCTGAAGAAGGTTCCCGACCCGAAACGTCACCTATCCATGTTCTCCAGAGATGCTGCCTGACCCGCTGAGTTACTCCAGCACTGTGTGTCTTTTTTAGTTCGTGGCTCTCTGAAATATCAAGACAATAGCAGAAATTAAACTCTAACGACAGAGAGCAGGAGTGGCAAAAGAAAGTGAGCACAGGTTGGATATTGGTCTGTTCATTTTGATTAAGAGAAACATCTTCTATTCCCAGTACAAAAAAAAAGCAAAGCTATTCCAACATTCCCCTTTCTTAGCATTCCTTAGAGACGAGATACGGGATTATTTAGGGAAATAGAGACCATCACTCTGGTATGGCTGGGTATATATTAATCTGCTTCTATAAGACACAATTGTGAATTGATGATGATGACAACAGGTACATAAGATGGAAGAATTACATAAACATTAAACATTTCTCTTCGCATACAAAAAATGGTGCTACCATTGAGTTGAAGTCCACATTCATCCCATCATATCTTTATGCAGGTGCAATTTACAAAGACTATTTCACTGAGAAGTCTGATTATTTTCTCATCCAGAAATGAGGTGTAGCTTTAATCATTTGTATCCAGTAGCACTTCAATTATGGGTATAGACACTTTTTTTTGTCAAGAACACAGTATAGCATTCTGGATTAGGAAGCATTAGCTACAAGCAGAGGCTGGTTAAAATTTACGAGACGTCCTTAAATACAGGAGAGGTGCCGGAAGACTGGAGGGTGGCAAATGTTGTGCCTCTATTCAAGAAGGCCTGCAGGGAACTATAGGCCGATGACCTTAATATCTGTAGTTGGCAAGTTACTAGAGAGAATTCTGAGGGATAGGTCATACATTTGCCAGGCATTTGGACTGGCAAAGGCTGATTAGGGATAGTCAGCATGGTTTTGTATGTGGGAGGCCGTGTCTCACAAATCTGATTGAGTTTTTTGAAGACGTGACCAAAAAGGTCGACAAGGGCAGAGCTGTAGATGTTGTAATACGGACTTCAGTAAGGCATTCAACAAGGTTCCACATTGTAGGCTGCTCTGGAAAGTTAGATCGCATGGGATCCAAGGCGAGATAGCTGAATGGATGGAAAATTGGCGTCATGGAAGGAAGCAGAGGGTGATGGTGGAAAGTTGCTTCTCAGACTGGAGGCCTGTGACTAGTGGTGTGCCTCAGGGTTCGGTGCTGGGCCCATTACTGTTTGTCATCTACATCAATGATTTGGATGAGAACATACAGAGCAAGATTAGCAAGTTTGCTGATGATACAAAAGTGGATGGTTTTGCAGATAGTGAAGATGGTTGTGAAAGATTGCAGCAGGATCTGGATCGATTGGCCAGGTGGGCGGAGGAATGGTTGATGGAATTTAATACAGAGAAGTGTGAGGTGTTGCATTTTGGGACGTCGAACAAGGGCATTGTGTAAATGGTAGGCCTCTGGGTAGTGTTGTAGAGCAGAGAGATCTAGGAGTACAGGTGCATGGCTCCTTGAAGGTCGAGTCGCAGGTAGATAAGGTGGTCAAAAAGGCTTTTGGCGCATTGGCCTTCATCAATCAGAGTATTGAGTATAGAAGTTGGGAGGTCATGTTGCAGTTGTATAAGACGCTGGTGAGACTGCATTTAGAATATTGTGCTCAGTTCTGGGCACCATGTTATAGGAAAGATATTGTCAAGCTTGAAAGGGTTCAGAGAAGATTTATGAGGACGTTGTCAGGACTAGAGGGTGTGAGGTTTTAGGAGAGGTTGAGTAGACTGGGTCTCTATTTCATGGAGCGCAGGAGGATGAGGGGTATCTTATAGAGGGCTATAAAATGATAGGAATAGATCAGGTAGATGCACAGAATCTCTTGCCCAGAGTAGGGGAATCCAGGCCCAGAGGACACAGTTTCATGGTGAAAGGGAAAAGATTTAATAGGAATCTGAGGGCTACTTATTTTCACACAAACGGTGGTAGGTGTATGGAACTAGCTGCTGGACAAGGTAGTTGAGGCTGGGACTATCCCAACATTTAAGAAACAGTGAGACGGATACATGGATAGGACAGGTTTGGAGAGATATGGACCAAATGCCGGCAGGTGGGACTAGTGTAGCTGGGACATATTGGCAGCGTGGGCAAGTTGGGCCAAAGGGCCTTCTTCCACACTGTATCATTCGATGACTCCATGCGAGGTTGGATCGTTTTCTCTGGAATGCTGGAGACTGAGGGGAAACCCGATAAAAGTATATCAAACCATGAGGGGGGCAGATAGTGTACAGGCAGAACTTTATTCCCAGGGTGGGAATATCCAACACTGGAGGGCACACCTTTAAGATGAGAGAGGCAAAGTTTAATGGAGGTGTGCGAGGCACGATTTTTTTTTACAGAATGGTGGGTGCTTGGAATATGCTGCCAGGGGTAGTGGTAGAGGTAGACACTACAGTGGTATTTAAGTGGCTTTTAGATAGGCACATGGATATTCAAGGAGTGGAGGGATATGGATCATACGCAGGCAGATGAGATCAGTTTAACCTGCCATTGTTTTCGGCAGACATCGTGGGCCAAAAAGGCCTGTCCCGGTACGGTATTTTTCCATGTTCTATTTATATACTACCAAGAGCCATAAATAGACACAAAAAGCTGGAGTAACTCAGCGGGTCAGACAGCATCTCTGGTGAAGAGGAATAGGTGACGTTTTAGGTTGAGACCCTTCTTCAGACAGAGTCATAGAAACATAGAAAATAGGTGCAGGAGTAGGCTATTCGGACCTTCGATGTGATCACTGCTGATCATCCAACTCAGTATCCTGTACCTGCCTTCTCTCCATACCCCCTGATCCCTTTAGCCACAAGGGCCACATCTAACTCCCTCTTAAATATAGCCAATGAACTGGCATCAACTACTTTCTGTGGCAGAGAATTCCACAGATTCACTACTCTTTGTGTGAACTTCCCCCTTATCCTTAAACTGTGACCCCTTGTTCTGGACTTCCCCAACATCGGGAACAATCGTCTTGCATCTAACCTGTCCAACCCCTTAAGAATTTTGTAAGTTTCTATAAAATCCCCCCTCAATCTTCTAAATTCTAGTGAGTACAAACCGAGTCTATCCAGTCTTTCTTCATATGAAAGTCCTACCATCCCAGGAATAAGTCTGGTGAACCTTCTCTGTACTCCCGCTATGGCAAGAATGTCTTTCCTCAGATTAGGAGACCAAAACTGTACGCAATACTCCAGATGTGGTCTCACCAAGGCCCTGTACAACTGTAGTAGAACCTCCCTGCTCCTATACTCTAATCCTTCAGGAGTCAGGAGAAAAACCAGGGGAAAGGTAATTCCCCAGACTCTCAGTCTGAAGAAGGGCCTCAACCCCAAAACGTCACCCATTCCTTCTCTCCAGAAATGCGGTCTGACCCGCTGTGTTACTCCAACGTTTTGTGTCAGTCTTCAGTTTAAACCAGCATCTGCAGCTCCTTCCTACACATTTTACCAAGAGCCATAATTAGACTGAAATTGTAAAACTTGATGTGATTTGTACTGATCTAAACTTACTTGGAAAAACCAGATCCAGAAACTCCACCTCCTCCTGAAAGTTCCTATGTGGGTATTCCTGATGTGCTGGCTTCACAAAGTTTTTACGGGAATAGAAAAAATCCTGTGTTTGCAACATATACACAGAACTTGTCATTAAATGGAAGACAATATAGTGCATTAAAATCTACTCACTTCTAGCACACCACCAGCCTGTTTTAATATTGAAGAGATTAAAACAGTTCCATTAACTTTAGTCACAATTAAACCCCAGTTTTTTTTTTATGAACCGCACATTTTACCACCATACATCTATTCCAAAAATGACCCTAATCATAACATTTTGATCATTTAACTGCCAGTACGTTGGTCAAGATTACAATAGATACTATTTGAAAAATCTGGGAAAATAAAAATAATGCAGATGAGAATAGCAATTAGATCATTCTAAAAAACGCATTGGATCAAGAGTTTTCTGGACGAAGGAACTCTGTCGGCCTTTGCATTCGGCTGTCTGTGATAAAGGTGTTGCTTTAACTGCCTCCAGAATAACCCACCAAAGCACTCCGTTGCATCAAGCTGCAAATAGCCAGGGATGGTAATAACAGAGTTTGCTTTCGACAGAAATCGCCTCATCAAAAAAAATTACATTTGTCTCTCTTTTTTAAATATAAGCTCAGTCAAAAAGCGTGGAAACAGGCCCTTCGACCCAACTTGCCTACATTGAACCAACATGTCCCATCTACACGAATCCCTCCTGCCTGCGCTTGGCCCATATCCCTCCAAATCTGTCCTATCCATGTATCCGTCTAAATGTTTCTTAAGCGTTGCAATACTCCCTGCCTCAACTACCTCCTATGACAGCTTGTTCTATACACCCAACACCCTTTGCGTGAAAAAGGTACCCCTTAGATTGGGTGGTCACGGTGGCGCAGCGGTAGAGTTGCTGCCTTACAGTGAATGCAGCGCCGGAGATCCAGGTTCAATCTCGACTACGGGTGCTGCCTGTACAGAGTTTGTGCGTTCTCCCCGTGACCCGCGTGGGATTTCTCCGAGATCTTCGGTTTCCTCCCACACTCCAAAGACGTATAGGTTGGTAGGTTTAATGGCTTGCTAAATGTAAAAATTGTCCCTTGTGGGTGCAGGATAGTGTTAATGTGCGGGGATCGCTGGTCGGCGCCGACCCGGTGGGTGAAAGGGCCTGTTTCCGCTTTGTATCTCTAAACTAAATTCCTGTCTGGTTCTCGATACCCCTAATCTGATCGAGAGACTCTATGCGTCTACCCGACCTATTTCTCCGAATCCTCTTAAGCTCAAAACTATTTTTACCTACAGATAGCAAAACCAGCTAAGGATTAAACTTGTTAATGTCAGCTAATCAAGCATTGCAGGCAAACATCAGGTCAGATCTTCCTACAAACAGTATCGTCGCTAAATTTAGTGCAGAATAAATAACCCCCAGATTTGTTTATAATCGAAGTAGGATCTCAAGAAGGGAGATCAATGGTTCAATGGTTCTTTATTGTTACATGGATTAATCCTCCACCTTGATTTGGAAGCCACGTTTTTATGTAAAAATAAACTGTGTAGCTTCTTTTATTGCCTACGTTAGGTCCGTTCTGCTGTCAGCGTTCAGAGCTTCAGCAGATGATTTTTAAACTACTCTAGTTAATAAATAATCTAGCGTAGTTTAATTTCTCTTTAGCGACGAAATCGCCCGACATGGATCGATTTGGACTGTCTAGGGAAAAACGGCATTTTAAACCCGCCCCCCTTTGAAAGGCGCCAAAGTCGCGCACACGGGGAGCGGCAGAACTGCAGCGCCGCTCAAGGTAGGTATTGTAACATACCTATAAATGGCGTCAAGTTGGGAAAAGGGGAAGTACAACGGGATCTGGGGGTCCTTGTACATCAGTCTATGAAAGTAAGCATGCAGGTACAGCAGGCAGTGAAGAAAGCCAATGGCATGTTGGCCTTTATAACAAGAGGAGTCGAGTACTGGAGCCCAGTTGTACCAGGGCCCTAGTGACAAAGCACAAAGGACATTTATTATCACATACATCAATTGGTGTAGTGAAATTCGACTTGCCAAACTTGCCAGTGAGACCACATCTGGAGTATTGTGTGCCGTTTTGGTCCCCTAATTTGAGGAAGGACATTCTTGCTATTGAGGGAGTGCAGCGTAGGTTTACAAGGTTAATTCCCGGGATGGCGGGACTGTCATATGCTGAGAGAATGGAGCGGCTGGGCTTGTACACTATGCAGTTTAGGATGAGAGGGGATCTTTTAGGACCGAGATGAGAAAATCGTTTTTCACACAGAGTGGTGAATCTGTGGAATTCTCTGCCACAGAAGGTAGATGAGGCCAGTTCGTTGGCCATATTTAAGAGGGAGTTGGGTGTGGCCCTTGTGGCTGAAGGGATCAGGGGGTATGGAGAGAAGGCAGGTACAGGATACTAAGTTGGATGATCAGCCATGATCATATTGAATGGAGGTGCAGGCTCGAAGGGCCGAATGGCCTGCTCCTGCACCTAGTTTCTATGTTTAAATACACAGAGTCTTTTACCCAGAGTATGGGAACCCAGAGGATGTTTTCTAATGAGAGTTAGATTCACCTCTTAGGGCAAAAGGAATTTAGGGATATGGGGAGAAGGCAGTAACGGGGTACTGATTTTAGATGATCAACCACGATCATATTGAATGGCGGCGCTGGCTCAGGCCGAATGGCCTGTGCCTGCACCTATTTTTCTATGTTACTATGACGTGGGTTTAAGGTGGGGGGGGGGGGGGGGGCGGCGAAATATTCATTAGGAATCCAAAGGCAACTTTTTCTTTACACAAAGGGTAGGTATGTGGAACGAGCCGCCAGAGGAGGTAATTGAGGCAGCTATCATAATGTTTAAAAAAATACATTTGGACATGTACTTAATGGGATGTTAAGAAGGATATGGGCCAAACACAGGCTGGCGGGACTAGTGTAGGTGGGGCATGTTGGTTGGCGTGGGCAGGTTGGGCCGAAGGGCCTGTTTCCCCACGGAGCAACGCTATGACTATAGGGATTCCAGGTCAGAGGAGCAGAGATGAGCCGGTACATTAATGTCACGTGCACCGAGGTACAGTGAAAAGCCTCTGTTGCATGCTAGCCAGTTAATAACTCAACGTAACATGATATTGCCATCCGATAAATAGACACTAGACAATAGGTGCAGGAGCAGGCCATTTGGCCCTTCGAGCCAGCACCACCATTCATTGTGATCATGGCTGATCATCCCCAATCAGTAACCCGTTCCTGCCTTCTCCCCATATCCCCTGACTCTGCTATTTTTAAGAGCCCTATCTAGCTCTCTCTGGAAAGCATCCAGAGAACCTGCCTCCACCACCCTCTGAGGCAGTGAATTTCACAGACTCATCACTCTCTGTGAGAAAAAGTATTTGTTCGTCTCCGTTCTAAATGCTTACTCCTTATTCTTAAACTGTTGCCTCTGGTTCTAGAGCCCCCCAACATCGGGAACATGTTTCCTGCCTCTAGTGTGTCCAAGCCCTTAACAATCTTATATGTTTCAATGAGATCCCCTCTCATCCTTCTAAACTCCAGAGTGTACAAGCCCAGCTGCTCCATTCTCTCAGCATATGACAGTCCCGCCATCCCGGGAATTAACCTTGTAAACGTACGTTGCACTCCCTCAATAGCAATAATGTCCTTCCTCAAATTAGGGGACCAAAACTGCACACAATACTCCAGGTGTGGTCTCACTAGGGCTCTGTACAACTGCAGAAGGACCTCTTTGTTGAAACATCAGTAATATTTTGCATAGACTAATTTAAAAACAAAATATAAACAAACTGATATTCATGTTGTTGTCTTCTGCACATTCGGATCAACTCCCTTCCCTAATTTGTACTAGTTACCTGTAAACCTTACCGCAGTAGCATGATTCATCTGCTAATTAAATCTATTGTTAAAGCGAGCGTGGATGCATAGCCTGCAGACAAAGTTAAAAGTTACCTGAATGGAATCAAAGCCGCAGTACTCACGAGCAAGGTCCAACAGGGGCTCCAGTGCTTGCAGTAAGAGGGTGGTACCACATGTCTTCAAAATGAAACGTCTCTTGGAGACAAACATGCTACTCTCACTGAAAAACAAGATGTGTTTACGTCAATCGCAGAACTCTCATCACAGTTTTAGAGACCAATTAACTTACAAACCTGCACATAGTTTTTGTTTTGAGATACAGCGTGGAAACAGGCACTTCCAAACTGCCAAAAACATGCCAACCGCAATCACCTGTAAACTAGTTCTAGCCTACACGCTGGGAACAATTTACACAAGCCAATTAATCTACAAACCTGCACGTCTACGGGATGTGGGAGGAAGCCTCCTGGTTGTGTGGTCATGGCGGGGGGGGGGGGGAGTGCAAACTCCACACAGAGAGCACCAGAGGGAAGGATCAAAGCCGGGTCTTTGGTGATGTGAGGCAACAGCTCTACCCGCAGGTGACACTGTGCTGCTCGGTTTTGGTGATGGCGCATTACATGAAGGAACGGCACACAACCAGCCATGACTAAATGCCGCCATCCTGAGTCAATACATCGATTATATAAACCAATGATAAACTAGAGAGCACGGATAAACTATATTACAACCATGCTACACCGTCCTGACCAACAGCCGACTCCCTGCCTCTGACAACAAGCAACTGGAAGCCACCAACAAAACCAATGCTGGAAAGGTATGGTTCAAACAAATTACTCTGAATATTGACTTCTCCAACTTCAAGTAACCCTGGCTTTCCCTCTCTACCCCCCCCCTCCCCCCCAGTTCTCTGACCAGTCTGACTGTCATCATGATTACATTTTATCTTGAGAAAAAGATATCTTTTTCAAAACTCCAGCCATCAAAGTTGCTCCACCCCCGAATAAACAACCCCTCAGTCTCTCCGCCTCTGCTGTACAAGATGCACTGAGCAAGGTGAATGAGCACAAAGTGAATGACCCACCTGGACAGTAATAACACCTACATCAGGTTGCTGTTCATTGACTTCAGCTCCGCCTTTAACACTGTCATACCCGCTAGCTTGATCACCAAACTCAGCGGTCTTGGCATCTCCACTTCCCTCTGCAATTGGACACTGGATTTCCTCACTAACAGACCACAGTCTGTTAGGATCAACAACCTCACCTCCTCCACTATTACACTGAACACCGGCGTGCCACAGGGCTGTGTGCTCAGCCCTCTCCTCTACTCTCTCTTCACCCATGACCTAAGCATGGCTCCAACGCCATCATAAAATTCTGCCGACGACACCACGGTGGTAGGACTGATCAGCGACAACGACGAGTCAGCCTACAGGGAGGAGGTCCAGCACCTGACAACCTGGTGTGCCAACATTAACCACGTCCTCAACTCCCAGAAGACAAAGGAAATCATTGTTGACTTTAGAAAGAACAGAGGAGGCAGACACACCCCCATCCATATAAACGGGACTGAGGTGGAGCGGGTCTCCAACTACAAATTCCTCGGGATACACATCTCGGAGGATCTGTCATGGTCCCTCAACACCTCCAAGCTGATCAAAAAGGCGCAGCAACACCTTTATTTCCTGAGGCTCAAAAAAGCCCGACTGTCCCCCCAGATCCTGACCAACTTTTACCGCTGTACCATGGAAAGCATCCTGACCACCTGCTTTACGGTCTGGTACAGCAGTTGCACCGTAGCAGACAGGAAGGCACTACAACGGGTGGTGAAAACCGCCCAGCACATCATCGGTGCCCCGCTCCCTGCCTTGGATGCCCTCCACCGAAAACGGTGTCTGAGACGGGCTGGGAAGATCATCAAAGACCCCTCCCACCCTAACCATGGACTGTTTGCCCTCCTACCATCAGGGAGGCGGTACAGGAGCCTCAGGTCCCGCACTAGTAGGATGAGGAACAGCCTCTATAACAACACCATCACACTGCTGAACTCGGAGTCCCGCCGATAGATTTCTCCAGTCTCTCCGTCCACATTGTCTGCATTCTGTATCTATTTATATATTGCTATTACCATGAACTGACGCTAAACTGCATTTCGTTGTACCCATACTTGTATCTGTGCAATGACATTAAAGTTCAATTGAATTGAATTATCTTTGTATGCCCCCAGACTAACAATGATCTAGCCTACATTTTCCATGATCTGCATTCCCATTGTTCTCGTTTTCCCACCTCACCCTTCCATACCTGTTTCCCCCTCTCCCCTGACTCTTCAGTCTGAAGAAGGGTGTCGACCCAAAAATGTCACCCATTCCTTCTCTCCAGAGATGCTGCCCGTCCCGCTGAGTTACTCCAGCATTTTGTGTCTATCTTCGGTGTAAACCAGCATCTGCAGTTCCCTCCTACAAATTACTCCGCATTACTGGATAACATAAAACAATTCATGAGCAGGCAATGATAGATTGTGGAAATGTTCAGCATGAAGAAGCAACCTTGCCCTGAAGCACAATTTCTAACACAGCTGCCCCACCAGTAAACAAACCTGTCAAGCCTAGTTCTACTCAACTGGCACTGCAGTAACTTATTTTAATTGGTCTTGACTGCACAGTTAATTGCACATTTGAATTCAAGATCTGAGCATCTATTTTTGAGTGTAATAATGATAAAAACAATTAGTTGGATGTGTTAACTTCCAAGGGATGAGAACAACTCTGGCTTGGGTGAATAACTGGAGGCCTTTAACATGGAACTACCAGCTAGTAATATTGCCCTCAACGAGTCAGAGAATATTCCCTGGATGACCAAAAAGATTGTGAAGTAAGGGCGGCACAGTGGCAGGGCTAAATTTGCTGCCTCACAGCGCCAGGCCCGGGTTCAATCCTGACCTCGGGTGCAGTCTGTGTGGAGTTGGCATGTTCTCCCTGTGACTGTGTTGGTTTCCACCGGGAGCACTGATGTCCTCCCACATCCCGAAAACCTGGGGGATAATTGGCCTCTGTAAATAGGCCCTAGTGTGTGGTGAGTAACATTGAACTAGTGTGAACAGGTGTTTGATGTTTGGCGTAGACTCAGCAGGTCAATAGACAATAGGTGCAGGAGCAGGCCATTCGAGCCAGCACCGCCATTCAATGTGATCATGGCTGATCATCTCCAATCAGTACCCCGTTCCTGCCTTCTCCCCATATCCCCCGACTCCGCTATTTTTAAGAGCCCTATCTAGCTGTCTCTTGAAAGCATCCAGAGAACCTGCCTCCACCGCCCTTTGAGGCAGAGAATTCCACAGACTCACCACTCTCTGTGAGGAAAAGTGTTTCCTCGTCTCTGTTCTAAATGGCCTACTCCTTAGAAACATAGAAACATAGAAATTAGGTGCAGGAGTAGGCCATTCAGCCCTTCGAGCCTGCACCGCCATTCAATATGATCATGGCTGATCATCCAACTCAGTATCCCGTACCTGCCTTCTCTCCATACCCTCTGATCCCCTTAGCCACAAGGGCCACATCCAACTCACTCTTAAATATAGCCAATGAACTGGCCTCAACTACCCTCTGTGGCAGAGAGTTCCAGAGACTCACCACTCTCTGTGTGAAGAAAGTCTTTCTCATCTCGGTCTTATTCTTAAACTGTGTGGCCCCTGGTTCTGGACTCCCCCAACATCGCGAACATGTTTCCTGCCTCTAGCATGTCCAAATCCAAGGTCGAAGAGCCGGTTTCCGTGCTGTATCTCTTAAACTAAACACCAATTCAAAAAAGCAAACCACATGGCAGAGGCTCGGCTACTGATACCAACGGGGAGGGGGAGGGGAGGACGTGGAAGAACAAAGCTGGGCCCAGCATGGGGAACTGCCACGAGGGGAGGGGAGCAACGGGGATGGGGGGGGGGGGGGGAAGAACAATGGAGGACGACGTGCCTTGGGATACTTTGCAGGTGGCCTTTATGTCGACTTGTTTTGCATACTTGCACCAAGGTACAGTGAACAGCTTAGTGTTGCACACTAGCCAAGCAGATCAACCGTACATAGATACAATCAGTAACCATGGCCTGTCACTTGACAATAAAGAAATTAGTTAATTATAATTCTTCTTTTGTGTGGCGTGCACAGCCTAAAGTTGATGGACAACTTGTTCTATTTGATCTTCCGTTTGTGCACGTCGAGTTGATTGCATTAGTCGAAACAGGGCGGACCACGTGAAGGTTGCAATCTTCCACCCCAGTTAATTATAATTTAGTCAAATCAAGCGAGAATCAGACTGGTTACAAGATGTCCGGGGTGGTAAGTAAAGGAGGAAATGGGACAGGCAATGAAAGCGCACGAGGAAAGGTTGGCACAACTGGAAAAGTGCTCAATGGGCTTAACAGGGAAAGGAAATGTGGATTATGGAGAAGTCTGAGACCTTACACTTGGAAAAAATTAAACTTGTCTTAATTGACAAACCAGAATTATTTGCTAGAATATGGTCTCCATTTATTGATTTTTCTGAAAGGGCAAATTGGTCCGGCACGGAAACTTGAATCCAGGATTGGATGAATAATTACACTTTATAATCTACAGATCTCTCTCCAAAATTGTGTTATTGGTCATTTATTTTATTTTTTTCTTCCTCCCTTCTATAGCTCTATCTTTCAAAAAATCTATTAAAAAATAAATAAATAGAAGCTGTGTTAATATGTAATTGACAAATAAATTGTGTTTTGGTTATAATATGTATATGCTTCTAATAAAAATATTTTAATTTTTTTTTTTAAAACAGGAAAAGGGTTGTGTCGATTCAGGTGTGTCTAACAACGGGGAACCAAAAATGTTACCCCCATTGTTCAAAAAAGATGAATGCAATCTTTTACCCAGCGTAGGGGAATCAAGAACCGGAGGTCGTAGGTGGGAGGGGGTGAAGTGAGAGAATTTGAGATGGAGAATTAATAGTAACCCGAGGGGCAAGTTTTTTTTTTTTTTTACACAGGTGGTTGCATGGAACGAGCTGCCAAAGGAGATAGTTGAGGCAAGTACCACAACAGCATTTAAAAGTCACGTGGACAAGTATATGGATAGAAGAGGGATAGGGGCCAAATGGAACTAGCTCAGATGGGGCACCTTGGTCAGCATGAACGGGTAGGGCCGAAGGGCCCGTGTGTCTGTGGTGTATGACTATGAACAAACCCAGTTATTACACACCAGATAGTTTAACCAAGTGTGGGGCAATAGGCAGGGACAGCATTGCACTTACTTGAACAATGAATCACTTAAGAGAAATCCAGTCTGGTGAATACTGAAACTCCAAAAGGCATTTGGTAAAATGCTACAAAGTAATGGTTATCTAGTATGACAGCATAGATAGAAAAATGGCAAGGGTAAATAGCAGTCAAAGGTTGTGTTTTGGACAAGGGAGAACTGCACAGTGAAGGTTCCCTTGGTGCAAGGACTGCTAATTTTTTTTTTAAACTATAAATTAATATCTCTGATCTGGGTGCACTGGACACAATTTCCAAATTGGAAGGTAACTCAAAATTTGGTGAGTGATTTGTGAGTTTATAGGTTTGAGGTATAGACAGGTGCATGGAATGCATTCTGTATTTTCCCCTTTGTTCTACCTAATTATTATACTAATGTGACTACATATGGAATATCTGATCTGGTTGGATAGCATGCAACAGAGTTTTTCACTGTACCATGTGACAATAATAATAAACCTAAATATGAATAAGTGTTGGAAGAACTCAGTGAGTTAAGCAGCATTTGTGGAGGCATAGGAATAGTTGACATTGTGGCTTGAGGCTTCATTGGTTCTGATGTTGACTACCCTTGGCCTCCACAGATGCTGCCTGACCCAATGGGTTTTTAAAATCAAAGAGTATAGACAGAATATATTTCCATATAAGGGATCAAGAACCAGGAGACATAGACTGAACATGGGCTAAAAAAAAGTGCAAATCTTTCTTTCTATATCTCTATACCTATAAAAGTCTCATCTTGTGTGTTGTATGTTTTTTTTGTATCTTCCTCAAAACGCTGTGTGCAATGCTTAAGTCTTTACATATTCTGATTCACATTTTTTCCCTCCACGTCTTAATCAGGTTCACAAGATTTTATCCTATATTTCACAAGTTATTCACGATTAAAGTTTAAAAAATAAAGCCAAAAACCGCTTCTCACACACAGCCTTTTTCCAGAAGCTTCCAATGATGATGTCACAATGCCACTCTCAGTGCACCAATCACAATGGGCTCTCAAGCTGCCAAGTACCACACCCCGCCCCCTCCGGGTTATTCACCCCCCGCGTCGCCACAAAAAGGCAGCCAACACCCCCCTCCCCACTGCCTCAAAAAGGCAGCAAACACCCCCGCTCCCCCCCCCGAAGCCTCAAAAAGGCAGCCACCATCATCATGAGGAAATATTATATAATAGAATTGCTCAGATAATAACTTCCATGTGAGGAACTTATGTTAGGTTGCAAGAGAAGGGTTTGGAGTTGGGGTTTTCAGAAATACATGTCCTCACCAAGAAATAAAGTACAAAGAACACACACAGGAGCACAGATGGCTTATCATAACATGAAAACGTTGATCTGAATAGGCATAGCTTTGTTTGCTTTGAAGCAGCTATAATGCTGTCAGAAGTCTATGCTATTAGTGAGGGTCATAAAGAGGCCTTACATTCCTTTCCTCCAGAGATAGTAGGGGGAGGAAATTCAGAATGAAACTAGACCCTAGCTTGGTAAGAAGCAATTCTAATTTATCGAGTGCGACAAGTATATGGCCTTTGTGTGCTTGGAGTTGGGAATTGTGTGATTAGAAATAACTTAAGTCTTTACCACTTTGTAAGAATGGGGCAAAACTCATATTTAATCTTTGTAACTGTATTTTAACTATGTAGTTGTAGGGAAATTATGTGTGAAGTGTATTGTGTTTTAATTAGGATTGTAAGTATTAGACTTTGTTTAAATCTGAAGTTTTAGAAATAACTTTCTTATCCAAAAGTGAAAATATATGTTTTGTGTGTATGTATTGTGTGATTGCTGTATGATGCGTATTTTATATTCTGAGAGGTGGTCTCTGAGAATTGATTTTATATTTCTGTGGTTTTACTTAATTGAAATAAAATGATTTTGAACAAAGAGGGTAAAGAAAACCAGAGGAAGCAAGGGTTGTAACGAGGCCAGGAAAGGGAAAATCATGTAATTACACATGTTGTCAATCACTGGAAAGGATTTAGTTGATAGGTTAATGCAAATAAGCTAATGTATGGTAAACCATAATGATTGGTTAATAATTGGTCCGCAATAACCAACCCGACCTCCCGGTGGCTCAGCACTTCAACTCCCCCTCCCATTCCACATCCGACCTCTCGGTCCTGGGCCTCCTCCACGGCCAGAGTGAGCAACACCGCAAGCTGGAGGAACAGCACCTCATATTCCGCTTGGGGAGTCTGCATCCTTTGGGCTTGAATATTGAATTTTCTCAATTCTGTTAACCCTTGCTGTCTCCTCCCCTTCCCACCTCTCCCTCAGCCTTGGGGCCCTGGCATTCCCTCTATCTCTATCTCTCCCCCACCCTAGTCGCACCAGCTTCTCATTTTCACACCACAAACAGCTTACAATGGCTTGTTCCCTTTATCACCGATACTTTTTTGCATATCTTTCACTCATTGTTCCTTATCTCTCCACATCACCGTCTATATCTCTCGTTTCCCTGATCCCTGACCAGTCTGAAGAAGGGTCTCGGCCCGAAACGTCGCCTATCTCCTTCGCTCCTTAGATGCTGCTGCACCCGCTGAGTTTCTCCAGCTTTTTGTGTACCCCATGATTGGTTAATAGCTTGCACACCTTATATACCATAATTGTCTAATACCCATATGATGTGTTAAGTTTGTACCAAAGTGACTAGCTCTTTGGACCTGCCCTGGAGCTTCCAGCTCTGTGTTGGAAGGTTTAAAGAATTATCCAGCGCTGTCAGAATAAATAATCTATTTCAACAGCAGCAATGGTTTGAATCACATTTTCTTGAATTAGACTGGCAAAAGAACTCAGTTTAACAATCAATGACCCACACCATCCTGGCCACACACTAATTTCACCACTGCCATCAGGGAGAAGGTACAGAAGCCTGAAAACTGTAACGTCCAGGTTCAGGAACAGTTTCTTCCCTACAGCCAAGCAAGCAAGAATTTAATTGTCCTGTCTGGGACATATGACAATAAAACACTCTTAACCCCCGCCCCGGTAGCATGGATGCCAGCAGTAGAAAGTGTTGTTGCTATTCCTTTTTTTAAATTCCCGGCAGCATGGAAGGAAGGTGCATTTAAAAAAATATTTTAAAGTCACAGTGCACTCAATTTTGAATAAGGCCAACTGTTGCGTTGGGGGATCAGGCATCCTGTGGGGCTATGGGAGAGTGGTGGAATATTGCGTCGGGAGACCAGGCCTCCCATGTGACTGGAACCAACGGGTATAGTATATATTTAAACATAGCAAATGGTTAGAAACTGGAGATCAAAACCAAGGATAGTAGCCAAGGTAGTTTTATAACATTCAAAGGGGATTTGGATAAGTAGCTGAAGGGGCCATTCAGGAGGCTGGTGGAGAATGGAGCTAGCTGGAAAATTCTCGTGAGCAAGTGATTGATCAAACTGAATGACCTTCTTGCCGAAAACATTGTGAAAAATACTAAATACGTTGAATTCCACAGGGAACATAATTAAGCTCACAAATCAAAAGATTTAAACGCGTGAAAGCAGGGGAGACTGCGTCAACATCATGGCCCCTGCATTGTTGCATGTCTAAAAAATGTATTTTGAATGACCGTTCAGTCACATGCCACAATACCTATTGTGACAGATACAAGAAATACAAATGGCAACCAACATTAAAACAAGTCTAAACTTGTTTTAAAAAACCCCCCCATCATTTTTGGAAATACTAAATACCAAAATGACATTTAACGGTAACACTAAATTCCGAGCATGTCAGATTCTCCTCTTATAGACATTTTTAGATTTCACCATGTTTTTAGTTTTAGACTACATCTCCAAGTTGTAGTATTCAAGTTATCAAGAATTGCAATCCAATGGTTGACAGAACCTTTTTCCCCCACAGTGGAAATTATATGTACAAGAGGGTAGACAGAAATGCTGGAGAAACTCAGCGGGTGAGGCAACATCAATGGAGTGACGGAAATAGACGACATTTTGGGTCGAGACCCTTCTTCAGACTGATGTGAGGGTGGGGGGCAGGAAGAAAAAAGAGGTGGAGACAGTGGGCTGAGGGAGAGCTGGGAAGGGGAGGGGGAAAGAAGAAGAAAGCAAGAGAAAGTAGGGGCTACCTGAAATTGGAGAAGTCAATGTTCATAAAGCTGGGGTGTAAACTACCCAAGCAAAATATGAGGTGCTGCTCCTCCAATTTACGGTGGGCCTCACTCTGGCCATGGAGGCGGCCCAGGACAGAAAGGTCGGATTTCAGAATGGGAGGGGGAGTTGAAGTGCTGAGCCACCGGGAGAGGTTATAGCTTTAAGGTAAGAGGGGCAAAGTCTAAAGGTGTGCGCAACATACATTTTTTTCTTTTCTTAGAGGGTGGTGGGTGCCTGGAACACAATGGTGGTTGACCAAATATGATAGTGGCATTTAGGAGAATTTTAAATAGTCAAGTCAAGTCACTTTTATTTATATAGCACATTTAAAAAACAACTCATGTTGGCCAAAGTGCTTTACATTGGTATAAGCATAGTATAACAAACAGTGGTTCATAGATTAAATACAAACATCACTACACACATATAGCCCTTGCTCAGAGGACGTTATGAAAGGCTTGGGAGTAGAGATGTTTTTAGTCTCGACTTAAAGGAGTCGATGGAGGGGGCAGTTCTGATGGGAAGAGGGATGCTGTTCCGCAGTCTCAGAGCTGCAACCGCAGCTCCTCGATAGGCACATGGTTATGCAGGCAATGGAGGGGTTCGGATCACATGCAGACAGAAGAGGTTAGTTGACATCATGTTCGGCAAAGGAATTGGGGGCAGAAGGGCCTGTTCCTGTCCTCTACTGTTCTATGCATAGTTGTTACAAATAGGGCAAACGGAATTACAGAATTCGTATGGCATAATCTACACTTTACATTTCAATGTCTTTCTAAGGCTTAGTCTACACCGGGGTGGGCAACCTTGTTCTGCATAGGGGCCGGGACGCATGTCTGTGAGCGGATGGCGGGCCACGTCTATCACGTGTACACATGGACCCTGCCCCCATCCCGCCCGGATGGCAGGTATCAAATCACATGTTCACAGAAGGTAGACAAAAATGCCGGAGAAACTCAGCGGGTGAGGCAGCCTCGTGCAATCCTTGCATATCTCACCCATCATTTTTGTCTACCTTCGATTTTTCCAGCATCTGCAGTTCTTTCTTAAACGTGTTCACAGAAGGCGCGCGGCCGTGCCGGCGGCTTTGCGCAACATGCGGTACAGCCAGAGCTCGGCCGCGGCTGCTCAGGGCGCCAGGCCGTTGCTCAAGGCGCCCGGATGATAAAGGGCAACGGGCCGCATTCGGCCCGGGGGCCGTAGGTTGCCGACCGCTGGTCTACACTGATAATCTGAGTTCCTAGACATTTCTAAATAGCAGTTCAACAGATTTTATAGGAATCTGAGTAGTAACGTTTTCACACAAAGGGTGGTGGGTGTATAGAACGTGCTGCCAGAGGTGGTAGTTGGGGCAGGTACTATCACAATGTTTCAAGGAAGATTTAGACAGGCACGTGGATAGGACCGGTTTAGAGGGACATGGGCAAAAAGCAGGCAGGTGGGACAAGTACAGATGGGACATGTTGGTCATTGTGGACAAGTTGGGCGGAAGGACCGATTTCCACACTGTATGACTTGATAACACGCCAAACATTGTTCTGAATGCCAGAAGAACATAAACATGAGCAGGTCAACCAACCTGAGCTTGTTCACCACACAATGAAAGGGTGGCGGAGACGGACAAGACAACACAATCACAATAATCATAATCATACTTTATTAGCCAAGTATGTTTCGCAACAGACGAGGAATTTGATTTACCAAGTCAGTCATACAAATAAAAAGCAACAGAACACACAAAACACATTTTAACATAAACATCCACCATAGTGACTCCTCCACATTCCTCACTGTGATGGAAGGTGAAAAAATGTTCAATCTCTTCCCTTTGCCCTCCCGCGGTCGGGGGCCTTGAGCCCACCCTTGACGGGATGATCTTGACCCTCGTAGCCGGCGGTCGAGCCCTCCGCGTCGCGGCGATCTGCTCCTGCATCGGGGGATGTCAGCTTCCGCGAGCTGGACGATCGAACCTCGAGTCGGGGCTGATCGAACCTTCTGCGACGTTGGAGCTCCCGACATCGGCGGCCTCTCCCGAGACTGCGAGCTTTTGATGGTGTGGTCGCGGTGGGAGCAATCCCAGGCAAGGGATCAACTCCGTTGTAAGTCCAGGCCCCACGGTGGGGCCCAAGGTCAGTCCGAGGAGGCCTCCAGCTCCATGGATTGTAGGCCGCAGAGCGACTGGAGAATGAGATCTGAAAATTAGTCGCATCTCCGGCAAGGTAAGAAACTGAAAAGGTTTCCCCCAACCCCTCCCCCCTCATGAAACAAACCAGAGAACATTTACACAAACTTTTAACACACACTAGAAATAAAAAAGACAAATGAAACAGACGTTGGCAGGGCTGCCAATTGTGCAGCGCCCCTGGTGGTCCTAGAGCACGGATACAGGCCATTTGGTTCACTGCGTCCCCAGCAACCAGTGCCAACCCACCCGTCATAATCCAGCACATTGAATGGCAGTGTGGCTCGAAGTGCCGAATGGCCTACTCCTGCACCTATTGTCACCTACCAACACTTGCCCTCATACATGGTGTTAGTGACTATGCTTCCACCACTTTCAGGCACAGCATTCCAGGCAAAGACCACATTTGCCAGCTGGTAGTGCTGCTGCCTCACAGAGCCACAGACCCAGATACAATCCTGACTTTGGGTGCTGTCTGTGTTGGGTTTGCACGTTCGCCCTGCTGACATGCAAGTTTGCTCTGGGTGTTCCAGATTCCTCACATATCCCAAAGGTGCGTGGGTTTGTAGGTTAGTTAGCCTCTATAATATTGCCCGTAGCATATAGGGAGCAGAATAGAAAGTGAAGGTAGACAAAAATGCCGGAGAAACTCAGCGGGTGAGGCAGCTTAGAAGCATAGACATAGAAACATAGAAAACAGGTGCAGGAGGAGGCCATTCGGCCCCCTCGAGCCAGCACCACCATTCATTGTGATCATGGCTGATCGTCCCCAATCAATAACCCGTGCCTGCCTTCTCCTCATATCCCTTGATTCCACTAGCCTCTAGAGTTCTAACTCTCTCTTAAATCCATCCAATGATTTGGCCTCCACTGCCCTCTGTGGCAGCGAATTCCATAAATTCATAACTCTCTGGGTGAAAAAGTTTTTTCTCACCTCAGTCTTAAATGACCTCCGCTTTATTCTAAGACTGTGGCCCCTGGTTCTGGACTCGCCCAACATTAGGAACATTTTTCCTGCATCTAGCTTGTCCAGTCATTTTATAATTTTATGTTTCTATAAGATCACCCCTCATCCTTCTAAACTCCAGTGAATTAAGCCTAGTCTTTTCAATCTTTCCTCACATGACAGTCCCGCCATCCCAGGGATCAATCTCGTAAACCTACACTGCACTGCCTCAATCACAAGGACGTCCTTCCTCAAATTAGGAGACCAAAACTGTACACACAATTCTCCAGATGAGGTCTCACCAGAGCCCTATACAACTGCAGAAGAAGCATCTATGGAGCGAAGGAATGGGCGATGTTTCGGGTCGAGACCCTTCTTCAGAATGATGTGGGGTGGGGTGGTGGGAAGAAGAAAGGAAGAGGCAGAGACAGTGGGCTGAGGGAGAGCTGAGAAGGGGAGGAGAAAGCAGGGACTACCTGAAATTAGAGAAGTCAATGTTCATACCGCTAGGGTGTAAACTGCCTAAGCGAAATATGAGGTGCTGCTCCTCCAATTTACAGTGGTCCTCACTCTGGCCATGGAGGAGGCCCAGGACAGAAAGGTCGGATTCGGAATGGGAGGGGGAATTGAAGTGCTGGTGAACCTCTGCCGCACCTGGAAAGACGGCTTGGGTCCTTGAGTCAAGGGAGGAGGTAAAGCGACAAGTGTAGCATTTCCTGCAGTTGCAAGGGAAAGTGCCAGGAGAATGGGTGGATTGGGTGGGAAGGGACGAATTGACCAGTGTAAATAAACACTTTACAAACTCTTAAAGTGTGCAACATCTTTTAATGATAGCACAGGGTATTACATACATCTTCAAGCACTAGCTACATTCTTCTACTGCTGCGCCCAGGAAGGGGAAGGCGTTATGATTGATGTTAACTAGGCGGGGTTAATGGGAGTGAGGTAACTATATTACTGGTTGCATATAAACCATCTACATCCTTCCCCTTAGAAAATCAAAAAACAGATTGTTGTCACGACAACAGAATTAAACAGCAGAATTAAACAAAATCGCCGTAGCGAACAGGTGGCTTGCTGATCCGGCCCGAGCGCGTACGGATGTCTCCCCCTTCCCCCGAAGGAGCAGAAGAAACAGGAGGACGCGAGGCAGCTGGGGAACCAGGGAAGGGCATTGGGGTGGGAGAAACAGGAGAGGGAGAACCGCGACCGGCAACAGGGGACCCGCGCAGAGGGGAACCAGGCGCCCGCGACGGGGACCGAGGCATGCAGGGAACACCAGCCGGGACGGCAGCCGGCTGCTGGTAGGAGAGTGGTGGGGCATAGGGCCCCGGGGGCTGCGGCTTTGGCTCATTAACCGCAAGCAGGTGTTGTCGGCTTCTTCGGTAGATGGTACCCTCACAGTCGACCAGATACGAACGAGGTGAGTCGGCCACCCCAACCACGGTGGCCAGACGGTAGTGACCACTGGCGGTCTGCAACCGAACAACCTGTCCAGGCAACAGAGGATCGAGTGGTCTGCACGACCGATCGTGGGAACGCCGCTGGCTGTCATGTTTCTCTTGAATTCGCCTCTGCACGGAGGCGGGCTCCAGCACCCGAGGTTTCAGCTGGCGCTGGGCAATCGGGATGGTAGATCTGGTAGTTCTGGACATCAGACGCTGAGCAGGTGACCCCATGGCCGGATCCCTGGAAACATTCCTGAGGTTCAGGAGATCCAAATACAAATCAGAGTTGGATAGTCGCGCCTGTTCCATCAGAAGCTTGGCGCTGCGGACGGCCCGTTCTGCAAGGCCGTTGCTCTGTGGGTACTCTGGGCTGCTGGTGAAATGCACGAAGTTCCACTTGTCGGCAAAACTTTTGAATTCTCGGCTTGTAAACTGCCTGCCGTTGTCAGTCTGCAGCTTGACAGGGGTCCCAAAAGTGGAGAAGTGTTACCGCAGCTTTCGGATCACCATCTCCGACGTGAGGGATGTCAGCAAATCCACTTCGAACCAGTTGGAGTACGAGTCGACCAGGACAAGGTAGTGGTTACCACGCCACTCGAATATGTCGGCAGCCAGCGAGGACCAGGCCAAGGCAGGGGCGGGCTGTTGCAGCAGGAGCTGTCACTGCTGGTGTGGAGCAAGACTGTTGCACGTGGAGCAGGCAGAAACTCGGTCTCGGATATATTTGGCCATTCCAGGCCAGTAGAATTGGCACTGAGCGTGGGCGAGTGTTGCATCGACCCCAGGGTGTCCGCTATGGGCTGCACAAAAGTAAAAGTCAAACAGGGAGGACGGGTCTACAACTTTATGTCCCTTGACAATAACGCCATCCTGGAGCACCAGTTCGTCGCGGACCAGGAAGAAAGGCTGTGTTTCAGACGGCGCGGCGGAGCGCTTTGTTGGCCACCCTGCTTTAATCACAGAGGCAAGCCGCTGCAAAACCGGATCGGCAGCGGTGTGCTCGGCCAAAACCTGTAGCTGCTTGGTGGGAATAAAGTTAACGCCCAGTACGGGCAAGTCCTCTGTTTCGTAGGGGTGGCGAGCGCAGGAGGTCCGCAATGTGCATCTCGGTGCCCTTCTTGTAGATTATATCAAAGTCGAAACGCTGGAGCTGCAGCATCATACGCTGCAGCCTGGCAGGGGCAGCGTGAATCGGCTTGTTAAGGATTGTCACCAGCGGCTGGTGGTCGGTTTCGACCGTAAATCTGCTGCCGAACAGGAAGTCTCTGAACTTGGAGCAGGCAAACACCACCGCGAGCAGCTCCTTCTCGATCTGAGCGTACCGCTGCTCGGTGTCCGTCATGGTGCGGGAGGCATAGGAGACAGGATGTAGCGATCCATCGACAGACTAAAGGCAGGCCGCACCCAGGCCGATCTTGGAAGCGTCACAGGTGACGGTGATGGGGCGACCCACGTCGAAGAACCGCAACGTCGGAGTGCTAATCAGTTTCGACTTGAGGCAGTCAAAGGCCTGCTGGTGATGTGGGAGCCAGACCCAGGCGATATCCTTTTTTGTCAGCTGCCGCAGGGGAGCACTCAGCTCACTGAGGTTTGGTACAAACTTTCCAAGGTAGTTCACCATGCCCAAGAATCGTTGCAGACCTGGCACGTCAGTGGGGGCTGCCATCTCGGAGATGGCAGCTGCCTTCAAGGGGTCGCGTTTTAGTCCGTTAGAGGTGAAAACATGTCCAACATACGTGACCTCTGAGACACGAAACCGGCACTTCTTGGGATTCAGCTTCAGGTTCGCCTGTCGCGCCCGATCCAGGACGCGGCGGAGGTTCAGGTCGTGCTCGGCAATGTCCTTCCCATAAACCAGGATATCATCCACGATGATGGCACATGGCAGGTCCGAGAATATCTGCTCCATCGTTCGCTGGCAGAATTGATGCCGAATGGCATTCGCAGGAACTTGAATCTGCCGAACGGTGTGGCGAAGGTCGTCAGGTCAGAAGACGCTTTGTCCAACGGGATCTGCCAAAACGAGTTCTTAGCGTCTAAGACCGAAAAGATGGTGGCTTGCCCGACCTTAGCCGCCACATCCTCAACAGACCACATGGGGTAGTGTGGTCACCTGATGGCAAGGTTTAAGTCCTTCGGGTTGATACACACACGTATTTCGTTCTTGTCTTTCTTAATCGTGGCAACCATGGTGGAGACCCAATCGGTGGGCTCGCTAACTGCTTCTAGCACCCCCTTTTCGACCATCTTGTTGAGCATCGCCTCGACCCTGTCTTTCATGGCGTGAGACACCCTGTGAGGTGCGCGGACCACGGGTTGTATATTTGGGTCAATGGAAATATGGTATGTCAGTGGTAACTTCCCCAGGTCATCGTCGAACAGGTCCTGGTATTCTGCAACCGGGTCAAACGACAGTTGCACTTTGTGGACCGTGCGGTCGAAGGACACCAGGCCAAGATCCTGGCACGCACGGTTGCCCAACAGGGTTCAAAACATAGAAAACCAGGTTTCTTGTGGCCTTTTGCAGCACGCAAGTTAAAGTGGCCCTCCCCGCAGGCCTTAGAATCTCTCCACCATAGGCGTGCAGGGTAGCATCGTCAGCAACCAGGGGCTCATTATTCCTTATCTTGTTGAAAAGATTCATGGACAAAACATTGACCATCGCACCTGTGTCTAACTTTGCAAGGAAGGTTACATCATTGACAGTCACAGATACGGAGGGATCAGTGCGGTGGGCGGGTGTCTGTAGGAGGGTAAACACATGCGAGTCCTCGGGAGGATTAATTGGATCTGCATCATAGGATTCAGCTAAGTTGGGCTGTGAGTCGTAACGGATATCAGATTGTCTCAGCATGTTTAGACTGGGTCTGGAGGTTTGTGCCTGTCTCCCACGGGAACGGAATAAGCGACAGGAGGCAGAGAAATGATTTAGCTTCTTACAGAAGTTACAGGCCTTACCAAAGGCGGGACACGTCGACAGTCTATGGTGCATGTAGTTACAGTTTGGGCACCTTTTTTGGGGCACTTCACCAGGACCAGGGTTGGCACGCGGCAGAAAAACATTGTTTCCCATCCGAGGCTGTGGGCTCCTAAACCCAGCCAGGTTGACAGATTTATTGCCCGAGTCCCGGTGGTCATCTGGCAAAACAACGACCTCAGACAATCTGCAGGCATGCATGGCTTTTTCCAACGTTAGATCCGGATCCCTCAAAAGCTCACATCGCAGCCTCTGGTCACGCATGCCAGTTACTAAAATGTCTCTAGTGAGCTGGTCTGTCATGTCACCAAAACGGCACCGCTAGGCGAGATGACGCAAATCAGCAATAAAACATTCAACAGGTTCATCCGGCAACTGTCTCCTTGTAAAGAACCGTGCCCTCTCTAGAATGCGGTTCGAGGGCAGGTCACAAATCTCCCTGAACTTACGTAGCAGGCAAGCGGGGTCGCCGGCAGACTCTGCAGGAGTAATCACCTCGTCGTTGTCGCCCAGGACCGCTGGAGCGTAGGTGAAAGTTCTGGCTCTCTTCATGGCATCAGGTCCGACAAGGTTGAGTAGGAGGGAAGCTTTAAGGGAGTCAGGATCAGCGCGGTGTGCGACGTTGACAAAGTGTGTGAAATCAAATTCAAACGTGGCCCAGCGTTCAGAGATGTCAGCATCAAAGACAAGCTGCGCGGGCTTTCTGCAAGAGGACGCCATGGCCAGAGAGATTAAGCACAAAAAACACAAATCAAAAAAAAAAGAAATAAAACCCGATAGACAGGAGACGCAAGTGTCATCCCACTTCTGACACCATGTAAATAAACACTTTACAAACTCTTAAAGTGTGCAACATCTTTTAATGATAGCACAGGGTATTACATACATCTTCAAGCACTAGCTACATTCTTCTATTGCTGCGCCCAGGAAGGGGAAGGCGTTATGATTGATGTTAACTAGGCGGGGTTAATGGGAGTGAGGTAACTATATTATTGGTTGCATATAAACCATCTACAACCAGGAAGTTACGGAGGGAGCGGTCTCTGCGGAAAGCCGACGGGAGGAGATGAGAAGATGTGGCCAGTGGTGGGATCCCGTTGGAGGTGGCGAAAATGTCGGAGCTTCATTTGTTGTATGTGACGGCTGGCAGGGTGGAAGGTGAGGACAAGGGGGACTCTGCCCTTGTTATGAGTGGGGGGGAGATGGGGAATGAGAGCAGTCACGGGGTATATCAGAACTAGTAACGTGGAACGGGTGATCAATGGTCAATGTAGACATCGTGTGACAAAGGGGCCAGTTTCCATGCTGTATCTCTAAAATAAACAGTCACCTGCTACCTCACATGTAGCCAATGAATGTGAAAATTTCAGAGTGCCAGTAATCCCTTCTGCTTCCTACAGGAATCTGGGATAAATCTCATCCTGCCCTGGGAACGTCCAAGTACTGCATAACTCATCCTTTATAATGGACTAAAATCTTACCATCGAAGTCAGGCTAACCGGCCTATAGTTTGCAATCTTCCAATCATCATGGACCACTCCTAACTCTAGTCAGTCTTGAAATATCACAAACTAATGCCTCCACAATCTCTGAGGCCAGAACCCTGGGGTGCAGTCCATCCGGTCCAGGTGACTTTTCCACCCTCAGACCGTTCTGTTTTCCAAGCACCTTCTCCTAAGTAATCGCCACTCCACTAACTTCCACCCTCTGACTCTCTGGCATGTATTACAGGCACGTTGCTGGTGTCATCCACTGTAAAGACTGATGCTTAAAAAGTTGTTCAATTCCTCTGCCATTTCTTGATTTCCCGTTCTCCTGCATTCTTCTCCAGCGGCCCAACGTCCACTCTTACCTCTTTTTTTACTCTTTATATATCCGTAGTAACTCTCGCTATCCTCTTTTATATTATTGGCTAGCTTACATTCCTACTTCATCTTTTCTCTCAGTATTTTTCTTTTAGTTACCCTTTGTTGTTTTTTAAAACAAATCTCAATCCTCTGGTTTCCCACTAATCTTTGCAATGTTATACAATACAATACTTTATTAGCCAACTATGTTTTGCAACATATGAGGAATTTCATTTGCCAAGTCAATCACACAAATAAAAAAACAGACACAAAATACATTTTAACACAAACATCCACCACAGTGACTCCTCCACATTCCTCACTGTGATGGAAGGCGGAAAAAAAGTTAATCGAGCAAAGATGATCGAACCCTGCGTCTGGGCTGGTTGAACCCTCCGCGACGTTGGAGCTCCTGACATCCACGGCCTCTCCCGAGACTGCGAGCTCCCGATGTAAAGACCGCAGCGCGGTTGGAGCGATCCCAGGCAAGGGATCGACCGATGTAAGTCCACGCCCCGCGGTGGCGCCCAAGGTCAGTCCGAGGAGGCCTCCAGCTCCATCGATTGTAGGCTGCAGAACGACCGGAAAATGAAAAAAAAGTCCCCCCCCCCCGAACCTCCCCCCACATGACACAAACCAGAGAACATTAAAACAAACTTTGAAAACACACTAAAAATAACAATAAAAGACGAAAGAACAGACAGACTGTCGGTGAGGCTGCCAATCGTATGGCGCCCCTGGTGGTTACACGCTTTCTCTTTTGCTTTATGTTGTCCTTGACCTCCCTTGTCAGCCATGGACGTCTTCTTCTCCCCCGGCATCTTTCTGCCTCTTTGCAATGAAATGATCCTGCACCTATCCGCAGAAATTCCTGCTCCACCGTAATTCCTACTAAAACCCCTTCCCAGTCAATCTTTGCCAGCTCCTCCCTCATGACTCTTGAGGTATTCCCCTTTGCTCAGCTGTATTACCGACACATCCGATTCCATCCTCCCGACGTGACGAAAGAGATCCCCGTTGTGACGCGAGTCACGCAACCTTCCCCCAACTGCGCAGGCACGGCCGGCAAGTCGGAGTGCGATTGCGACGTTTTTAAAGTTTAACATGGCAATAAATGTAAAATATAAGATCAATGTGAAAGCACCTCATTCTCACTCTGCAATCCCCTATTCCCCTCCCCCATTATCCTGCCTCGTCCCACCCTCTACTTCCTCCGCTCACCTCCTCGCTCATCCCCCACCCCATTACCTCGCCATCACTCTGCTTACCCCAATCTTCCTCCATTCCCCAGCACTCCCATCCACCTCCTCCTCCTCGCCCTCCTTCTTTCCCCTCTCCTCCTCCCGTTACTCCCTCCATCCCTCTGACCCCCCCACTCCTCTCTCTAACCCTCTCCCTCTATCCCCCCCGCTACCCAACTCATCTCCCCCCATCCCACTCCCCACTCCCTTCCCTACTGTAGTTTTTGTGTTGCACAATCCGCAAGCATTGCCACTTTCATCTCACTGCACATCTCGTATGTGTATGACAAATAAACGCGACTTGACTCACCCCCCCATGAAAATCACAATGTTTAAAAAAAAAAAGAAATTCTCAATGAAAATCCTGTTTTGTTCTTTAAAATAACCTAAATACAATGTTAGTCTGAAGCCAACCCTTCAGTTTGAAGCGTCTCGACCCAAAACGGCACATATTCCTTCGCTCCATAGATGCTGCCTCACCTGCTGAGTTTCTCCAGCATTTTTGTCTACCTTCCTTGACCTGATCAATTGACACCAAGTACTAAAGAATATAACAATGCAGATGTGATTATTTTAACTTCTATTTCCCCTGAGTAATTCTTCCTAATAGGGCACAGGATGTTGGAATTGTGTTGTTTGCGTTTACAACTGTACCAGTATCATCTCTCACGATACTGAAGAAGGGTTTCGGGCCTGAAACGTTGCCTATTTCCTGCGCTCCATAGATGCTGCTGCACCCGCTGAGTTTCTCCAGCATTTTTGTCTACCTTCATCTCTCATGACTTTGTTATTCCCTGGTAAATGTTTCTATAGTTAGCAACAAATATATTGGAGACTTCAATGAAATGAGCCCAAATTTTGACATTGAACAATGTTTTCCAACTAGCCAACATACCAATTTTGCAGCTTAATAACTCACGTCTTTATCCAATTACTTCATAAATGTAGTGAAGGGTTTTTGATTCAAACAGCCTTTTGAGTTCAGTGTTCCAGGTTCCCATCATCTCTCTTAGGAAGAGAGATTTCCAATCGTCTCCAACCGTTTACCAGGCACCTCAACTCTGCCATATAATTACTGATACCTCTACCAAGCGAAAAGTGTGTTCCTTATTTACTGCGCCTAAACTCAACTTTTATAACTAATTAAGTCACTTCTAACTCACTTTATCTTTATGGCACCTGCTTAATTCATCCAAGATTCCCTAAACAAAAATCGGATTATATATATTAATTTTTCTGCTTGAGTAGCCCACAATCCAACAGCATGAACATTGAATTCAACCAGTTCATGCACACCCAGCTCACTCCCCCACACTCTCGGGTTCTACACTTCCCATCTTCCTCCTTTCCTTATCAGATTCCACCATTTGCACTCTCTTCCCCACCTCCAACCTTGGTTACCATCTCCATCCTCCTCTCTTCCCCACCTGGCAATGAACCCTTCCTCACCTGGATCCACCTCAGTTGCCCATGCCCACGCCTCTTTCTACCATCTATCTCCCTTCCACTCTACCAGTCTGAAAGATCCCAAAATGTCATACCCTACAAGGTTAATTCCCGGGATGGCGGGACTGTCATATGCTGAGAGAATGGAGCAGCTGGGCTTGTAAAAGGGTCTCGACCCGAAACGTCGCCCATCTCCTTCGCTCCTTAGATGCTGCTGCACCCGCTGAGTTTCTCCAGCCTTTTGTGTACCCTCCTGGGCTTGTACACTCTGGGGTTTAGAAAGATGAGATGGGATCTCATTGAAACTTAAGATTGTTAAGGGCTTGGACACACTAGAGGCAGGAAACATATTCCCAATATTGGGAGAGTCCAGAACCAGGGGCCACAGTTTAAGAATAAGGTGTAAGCCATTTAGAACGGAGACGAGGAAACCTTTTCTCACAGAGAGTGGCGAGTCTGTGGAATTCTCTCTCAGAGGGCGGTGGAGGCCGGTTCTCTGGATGCTTTCAAGAGCGAGCTAGATAGAGCTCTTAAAGAGAGCAGAGTCAGGGGATATGGGGAGAAGGCAGGAACGGGGTACTGATTTGGGATGATCAGCCATTACCACATTGAATGGCGGTGCTGGCTCAAAGGGCCAAATGGCCTACTCCTGCACCTATTGTCTATTTCCTTCCACAGATGCTGCCTGATTTGCAGTTCTTCAGCATTTTCTTTGCTTAGAAATATGTCTCAGACCTTTCTAGAACTATCCCATCCTTCCAACAATGTATTGGCTTATTATATATGTACTGAGAAAAACGTTGCGAGCCATCTAGTCAAATCTTATTATACACAAGCACGATCAAGGCTGTTCAGTTTTATTTGTCATATGTAGATTAACACAGGGTCCACGGTACGATGAAATGTGTTAGACAACGGGTCACCTCAGCAACACTATTACATGGATAGAATTAAGGTAAAAAAAATGACATTGATAGGTAAAAGACAATAATAAATAAAATAATCAACATACGTGTTTATGAGTTCAGAAGCCTGATGGCATGATGATAAAAACTGTTCTTAGGTCTGGTGGTACGTGCAGCCCTGCTCCTGTATCGTCTGCCTGACGGTAACAAGGAGAACAGTCTGTGTGCTGGGTGGCTGTGGTCCTTGATGATGCTGTGTGCCTTCCACAGGCACCGCTTGTGGAAAATGTCCTGAATGGCCGGGAGACAGTTGCCAGTGATGTGCTGTGCCGCCTTCACCACTTTCTGTAACGATTTGCGGCTGTGGGCAGAACAGCTCCCGTACCAGGCTGTCATGCAGCCCGTCAGCAGGCTCTCGATGGTGCAACTGTAGAGGTTTGTGAGGATGCTGGCGTTCATGCCAAACTTCCTCAGTCTTCTCAAGAAAAAGAGCCGCTGGCGGGCTTTCTTAGTTATTGTGTCCGTGTGCAGTGTCCGAAAGAGGTCCCCAGTGATGTACACACCGATGGGGATGGGGAGGTGTCCACTCCCCTGCTGTCTCCTGTAGTCCACGATCATCTTTTTAGTTTTGCTGACATTGAGAGAGCGGTTATTTTCCTGGCACCAGCTGTTTAGTGCCTTTACCTCCTCTCTATAATACATAAATAATCTGCCTGAAATAGCAGGGGACTGCGGGTCAAAGGAGGAATTGAGTGAAATCCAGGTCAGTCGGGAAGTGGTGTTGGGTAAATTGAATAGATTAAAGGCCGATAAATCCCCAGGGCCAGATAGGCTGCATCCCAGAGTACTTAAGGAAGTAGCTCAGGAAATAGTGGATGCATTAGTGATAATCTTTCAAAACTCTTTAGATTCTGGAGTAGTTCCTGAGGATTGGCGGGTAGCAAATGTAACCCCTCTTTTTAAGAAGGGAGGGAGAGAGAAAACGGGGAATTACAGACCAGTTAGTCTAACATCGGTAGTGGGGAAACTGCTAGAGTCAGTTATTAAAGATGGGATAGCAGCACATTTGGAAAGTGGTGAAATCATTGGACAAAGTCAGCATGGATTTACAAAAGGTAAATCATGTCTGACGAATCTTGTGGAATTTTTCGAGGATGTAACTAGTAGCGTGGATAAGGGAGAACCAGTGGATGTGGTATATCTGGACTTCCAGAAGGCTTTCGACAAGGTCCCACATAAGAGATTAGTATACAAACTTAAAGCATACGGTATTAGGGGTTCAGTATTGATGTGGATAGAGAACTGGCTGGCAAACAGGAAGCAAAGAGTAGGAGTAAACGGGTCCTTTTCACAATGGCAGGCAGTAACTAGTGGGGTACCGCAGGGCTCAGTGCTGGGACCCCAGCTATTTACAATATATATTAATGATCTGGATGAGGGAATTGAAGGCAATATCTCCAAGTTTGCGGATGACACTAAGCTGGGGGGCAGTGTTCGCTGTGAGGAGGATGCTAGGAGACTGCAAGGTGACTTGGATAGGCTGGGTGAGTGGGCAAATGTTTGGCAGATGCAGTATAATGTGGATAAATGTGAGGTTATCCACTTTGGTGGCAAAAACAGGAAAGCAGAATATTATTTAAATGGTGGCCGATTAGGAAAAGGGGAGATGCAGCGAGACCTGGGTGTCATGGTACACCAGTCATTGAAAGTAGGCATGCAGGTGCAGCAGGCAGTGAAAAAAAGCGAATGGTATGTTAGCTTTCATAGCAAAAGGATTTGAGTACAGGAGCAGGGAGGTTCTACTTCAGTTGTACAGGGTCTTGGTGAGACCACACCTGGAGTATTGCGTGCAGTTTTGGTCTCCAAATCTGAGGAAGGACATTATTGCCATAGAGGGAGTGCAGAGAAGGTTCACCAGACTGATTCCTGGGATGTCAGGACTGTCTTATGAAGAAAGACTGGATAGACTTGGTTTATACTCTCTGGAATTTAGGAGATTAAGAGGGGATCTTATAGAAACTTACAAAATTCTTAAGGGGTTGGACAGGCTAGATGCAGGAAGATTGTTCCCGATGTTGGGGAAGTCCAGGACAAGGGGTCACAGCTTAAGGATAAGGGGGAAATCCTTTAAGACCGAGATGAGAAAGACTTTCTTCACACAGAGAGTGGTGAGTCTCTGGAACTCTCTGCCACAGAGGGTAGTTGAGGCCAGTTCATTGGCTATATTTAAGAGTGAGTTGGATGTGGCCCTTGTGGCTAAGGGGATCAGAGGGTATGGAGAGAAGGCAGGTACGGGATACTGAGTTGGATGATCAGCCATGATCATATTGAATGGCGGTGCAGGCTCGAAGGGCTGAATGGCCTACTCCTGCACCTAATTTCTATGTTTCTATGTTTCTATGTTTCTAAGTCTCTATAGGCCATCTCATTATTGTCAGTGATGAGGCCCAGGATGGTCGTGTCGTCAGCAAACTTTAAGATGATGTTGGAGCTGCGCTTAGCAGTAGTCGTGCGTGAACAGGGAGTACAAGAGAGGACTGAGCACACAGGCCTGTGGTGCGTCTGTGTTGAGGATCAGTGAGGAAGAGGTTTGGCTGCCAATTCTCACCACCTGGGGCTGCCCATCAGGAAGTCGAATATCCAGCCGCAGATGGAGGTCTCCAGTTCAAGATCAAGGAACTTGGGGACGAGTTTTGAGGGAATGATAGTGTTGAATGCCGAGCTGTAGTCATTGAAGAGCATTCTCACATAAGCATTCCCTTTGTCCAGGTGGGTGAGCGCAGTGTGAGTTGCGGTGGCATGGTCACAGGCCGTTTGGTCAATACGCAAACTGAAGAGGGTCCAAGGTGTCAGGGGGAGAGGAGCAGATGTGAGTTTTGACTAGCCGCTCGAAGCACTTCATGACGACTGATGTCAGTGCAACAGGACAGTAGACATTTAAACAGGAGATTAATGGTTTCTTTGGAACAGGAACAATGATGGATGCTTTGAACACAACAGGTATTACAGCGAAAAAAACAGTAAGTTAGTTAAAGCATTATAGTGTTATAGAGGAACAAATGCAAGGTCTGCAGTAAGATATGTTTAGTTTAGAGATACAGTGCGGAAACAGGCCCTTCGGCCCATTATCCTACACACACTAGGGACAATCTATGATTTTACCCAATTAGCCTACAACCCTGTAGATCTTTGAAGTGTCGGAGGAAGCAGGAGAAAACCACGCAGGTCACATGGAGAATGTACAAACATAGAAAAACAGGCGCAGTAGGCCATTCAGCCCCTCGAGCCAGCACCGACATTAAATATGAACATGGCTGATAATCTAAAATCAGTACCCTATTCCTGCTTTGTCCCCATATCCCCTTGATTCCTTTAGCCCCAAGAGCTAAATCTAACTCTCTTTTGAAAACATCCAGTGAATTGGCCCCCACTGCCGTCTGTGGCAGAGAATTCCACAGATTCACAACTCTCTGGGTGAAAAAGATCTTTCCTTATCTCAGTCCTAAATGGCTTACTCCTTATTCTTAAACTGTGACCCCTGGTTCTGGACGCCCCCAACATCGGGAACATTTTTCCTGCATTTGAAAAAGGGCCTCGGCCCGAACGTCAGCCATTCCTTCTCTCCGGAGATGCGGTCTGTCCCGCTGCATTACTCCAGCATTTTGTATCTACCTTTTCGCCTCTTCGGATCGTTGACCTTGTCGTGGTGAAGAGGCGTGCGTGACCCCATGATTCCGAGAGCGATGCCGTTGGAAGCACCATGGGCCTACCCATGGCGGTAAGGTGGAGGATGAAGGTCCAGACTAAAAACGATCCAACCTACAAGGCCTCAACGGCAGACAAAAGCTATCTTGAACTCAACGGCTGCGAAGGGGGAACGACGGCTGCAACTGATCTCTCAGCTCCAATCATCTTGGTTCCTTTGCCATTGGAATGAGTTGATTGATTTGTGAAGGACCGTGTGCTTCTTGGAGCGCAACATCAAGTACACGGTAAACAAACACACGCACAGGCATCGTCGTTCTGTTTAAACAGAACGTAGACCATCATCCTCGACCTTGAGGGATACCCACGATGAGCACCGCTCCTGCATCTAGCCTGTCCAATACTTTAAGAATTTTATATGTTTCTAGATCCCCTCTCATCCCAAATTCCAGTGGTCTTGGTGAGGCCACACCTGGAGTATTGCGTACAGTTTTGGTCTCCTAATCTGAGGAAAGACATTCTTGCCATAGAGGGAGTGGAGAAGGTTCACCAGACTGATTGCTGGGATGGCACGACTTCCATATGAAGAAAGACTGGATAGACTCGGCTTGTACTCGCTGGATTTAGAAGATTGAGGGGTGATCTCATAGACTTACAAAATTCTTAAGGGGTTGGACAGGCTAGATGCAGGAAGATTGTTCCCGATGTTGGGGAAGTCCAGGACAAGGGGTCACAGTTTAAGGATAAGGGGGAAGTCTTTTAGGACCGAGATGAGAAAATCGTTTTTCACACAGAGAGTGGTGAATCTGTGGAATTCTCTGCCACAGAAGGTAGTTGAGGCAGGTTCGTTGGCCATATTTAAGAGGGAGTTGGATGTGGCCCTTGTGGCTGAAGGGATCAGGGGGTATGGAGAGAAGGCAGGTACAGGATACTGAGTTAGATGATCAGCCATGATCATATTGAATGGCGGTGCAGGCTCGAAGGGCCGAATGGCCTACTCCTGCACCTATTATCTATTGCCTGACGGGAAAGCAGAGAAGAGGAAATGACCAGGGTGAAAATGCTCCTTGATTTTGTCAGCTACTTTCCTGGGTAGTGTGTAATGTGCCGGCAGGTGGAAGGGAAGCAGGTTTGACAAATGGTCTGAGCACACTCACAACTCTGCAATATTTTGCAGTCCTCAGCAGAGCAATTGCCAAACTAAGCCGTGATGCAATTGGACAAAATGATGTCTACGGTACATCTGTGGAAACTGATAAATCGTTGGAGACGCGCCAAACTTCCTTTTGTTTTCTGAGAAAGAAGAGGCGTTGGTGTGCTTTCTTGACCACGGTTTTAATGTTTTATGGTGATATTTACACCTAGAACCTTGAAGCTCTCAACTGTTCCCACTTTGGCCCCGCCCCGTTGATGCTGATTACGACTTGTATACCAGCTCTTTAACTGAATAACTAGCCCCTTCATCTTGCTGACATCAAAGAGGCGGTCATCTTAAAACTAGCTTTAGCAGCCCATCTCCTTCCTGTACTCTCATCTGGTCATCGTTTGAGATTAGCCCACTACAGTGGTGTCATCTGTAAACCTTCTGAAGTAGTCTCTCGACCCGAAGCATCACCTTTTCCTTCGCTCCATAGATGCTGCTTCACCCACTGAGTTTCTCCAGCATTTTTATCTACTTGTGATTTATGGGTCAGGAAGTTGAGGATCCAGTTGCAGGTGGTGGTACTGATTCAAGTCAAGGCATTTAGAGTTGAACACATTATACATAGTACTCTAGCTGTAGGTCAAATGCTGATTAATAGAACTCTGGGATTAACAATGTGCATTTATTTCAATGCCTCAGATATGAAAGGAAATTGTCTTTTGAACCACTT
Source organism: Okamejei kenojei (assembly GCA_035221665.1). NCBI lineage: Eukaryota > Metazoa > Chordata > Chondrichthyes > Rajiformes > Rajidae > Okamejei > Okamejei kenojei. The sequence continues at coordinate 4,473,684 of CM069135.1, forward strand.
TAACCTATCGTACAAATGTGGACATACATGCCAAACTTCCATCACTCTCCTTCCTTTTTCAAAAATCTACCAATTATTCTGAACGTCCGTGACATCTGTGCCCTAATCAAATACATCGGTTTGACACCTTTCCAAGAGCAGGGTCGCTCAAACTGAACACAATACTCCAAATGCAACCTCAATGTCCAGACCAGCAACCAATTATAATTGTAACTAGACTAAGTGGGACCCATTGGGTCCCATGTTCACATGGGAGGGCTGGTCCCCCAACACAATATTCCACCTCTCCACCAATTCCAATATTGGTGGCCAGTGGCGGGGGGGGGGGCGCACTTTCTGGAGCGCTAGTATGGGTGTTATGAGCCGAAGGGACTGGTCTCCAGAGGGCTAGTATGGACATTGTGGGCCAAATGTATTCTTGGACTCGCAGTTCAGTCAGTCATGGCCGGCAGTTCACTCACTCACGGCTGGTGGGCTGGCACTTCACCCACTCATGGCTGGTGGGCTCAGAGGACGGGCGCGTACACACACGGGACATATTACAGTAAAACTCTCTTGAATCTACTCACGCCCGACTTCCGGAATGAGCGTGGCATTGGACTCAGTTTGGACGTCTGAACTGAGGGCGACTTCCGGAGTGAGCCACGGCTTGTAGATTCACATTCACTAACGGCTAGAGCACTCACAGTTCTGGACTCAACTCTCACTAACTGCTTGTCGACACAGTTCTGGACTCAAATCTCACTAACTGCTTGTAGACTCACAGTTCAGTCAGCAAAGCTTAGACTCTCAGTTCTGGACACAACTCTCACGGTCTTCCGGGCTGATTGACTCACGACCGGCCTCCGGGGATTTATTCTTCTGCCCCCCGGAAGGGGGGTACCTTCATGGTGACTTGACAGGCAAGAAGACCAATCTGCTGATCTCACGATTTTTTAAACATTCATAATTTTATTATTTCATTGATCGAAACAAAACTTGGGGCACTTGGAGCAGAGGAGAATGGTGAGATGGCGAAAAAAAATCATAGCGATACAGGGTATCGTTTTTGCGCAAATGCATTTACAGCGTAGACCGGAAGTGGTCAAGAATTTTAGTAATAGTATAGATAATTATACATTTATAACACCCCGACTGAAATGCACAATTCCCTGGTTGAAGGCCAATGCGCCAAAGCCTTCTCCATCACCCTGTCCACTTTCAGAGAAGTAACCCACTGACTCCCACAGCTACCTGGACTACTCTTCCTCCCACCCTGCTTCCTGTAAGGACTCCATCCCCTATTCCCAATTCCTTCGTCTACGACGCATCTGCTCCCAGGATGAGGTGTTTCACACCAGGTCATCACAAATGGCCTCATTCTTCAGATAACGGGGATTCCCCTCCCCCACTATTGATGAGGCTCGCACCAGGGTCTCCTCCATACCCCGCAACACTGCCCTCTCTCTCCATTCCCCCACTCGCAACTGCCTTCCGCAAAGACCGCTCCCTCCGCGACTCCCTTGTCAATTCTTCCCTCCCCTCCCGCTCTACTCCTTCCCCGGGCACTTTCCCTTGCAACCGCAAGAAATGCAACACTTGTCCCTTCACCTCCCCCTCCACTCCTTTCAGGGACCCAAGCAGTCCTTCCAGGTCCGACAGAGGTTCACCTGCACCTCCTCCAACCTCATCTACTGCATCCGCTGCTCCAGATGCCAGATGATCTATATCGGTGAGACCAAGCGGAGGCTTGGCGATCGTTTCTCCGAACACCTCCGCTCGGTCCGCAAAAACCAACCCGACCTTCCGGTCGCTCAGCACTTCAACTCCCCCTCCCATTCCGTATCCGACCTCTCGGTCCTGGGCCTCCTCCATGGCCAGAGTGAGCAACACTGCAAGTTGGAGGAACAGCACCTCATATTCCGCTTGGGGAGTCTGCATCCTTTGGGCTTGAACATTGAATTTTATCAATTCTGTTAACCCCTGCTGCCTCCTCCCCCTCCCACCTCTCCCTCAGCCCTCGGGCCCTGGCATTCCCTCTATCTCTTTCTCCCTCCCCCACCCTAGTCGCACTAGCTTCTCATTTTCACACCACAAACAGCTTACAATGGCTTGTTCCCTTTATCATCGATACTTTTTTGCATATCTTTCATTCATTGTTCTTTATCTCTCCACATCACCGTCTATATCTCTCGTTTCCCTGATCCCTGACCAGTCTGAAGAAGGGTCTCGACCCGAAACGTCGCCTATCTCCTTCGCTCCTTAGATGCTGCTGCACCCGCTGAGTTTCTCCAGCTTTGTGTGTAACCCTTCAGAGAAGTAACACCTGAGAGCGCAGATGATATGGAAAGTGTTTAAGTATGATGAGATCTGTGTAGACCAAGTGAAGCTGCTACTTGCCCCAAGTCTGGCTGCTTTCTCTCTCCGACGGGAAGTGTTTTTAATCTGCCTACCCATCCACTTTGGACACCGGCTACAGAAACAAGAATTATCTCCAGGGGCTATTATTTGGCCATTGTAACAACAAATCGGTCTACTGTGTAGGGCCAGCACTTTTTGCTGCTTTGATCATAAATAAAATTGGACCTTGCTGCTCCAACAATTACCTAGATTGTATCTTCTAATGTATACCCCCTGTATCTTCATATCCAGAAGCCCTGTGATAACAGTCCAAATTGCCAGTAATCCCATAGCCTCGCAAAATCCTTTCTTCAGTGCTGCCTGCTCACAGGATTGTGCTTTGTATTTTCTTATGGGAGGTGTACATTTCTGATGGGAAAACCTGTGCCCCTTAGTCGATCCAGAATTTCCTGGCAACAGCCCAACTTGCTGACCGGGTGAAAGGACAGCTGCTTGACACAGGAGAAAGTTGGTTCCATTACTATTCCAGTAAGAGTACTGCAAACACCTGGGATGGTTCACATTGAACCTCTTCTCCACGTCAGGTCTTCTCACACAGAATATGTTATTCTGGCTTTCCCCAGTTTTCTTGGCTGGATAAGAGGTATTTGATAATCTGCTCCCTAGTACAAAGTAATACGAAGTAAATACACACTCATCTTCCCCACAACAGGGTGGCACAGCGGTAGAGTTACAGCGCCAAAGACCCGGATTCAATCCTAACCACCAATGTTTGTTTACACGAGCTGTCCAGAAATCTACACTCCTGCACCAGGAGAGACTTTATTCTAACAAAAAATTGCTGAAATAACTCAAGGGTCAGGCAGCGACCCTGGAGAATATGGATAGGTGATGTTTCGGGTCAGGACCCTTCTGCAGATTCATAATTTTTCAGTCGGAAGGGTCCCGACCTGAAAAGTCAGCTATCCATGTTCTCCAGAGATGCTGCCGGACCAGCTGAGTTACTCCATCACTTTGTGTCTTTTTGTGTTAACCAGCAGCTGCAGTTCCTTGTATCTTTGCTTGTGAACAAAGCTCTGCTCAAAAATAAGATATTTAAAGACACCCGAGTGTCCAAACCTTAAAACGTTCATATACAACTATGGAAGTCTCAATGAACACCATAAGTCATAGGAGCAGAATCAGGTCATTCGGTTTCTTTGAGTCGACTCCGAATTTCGGAGTAGATCCCGGCTGAATCTATCAATCTCCGCTTTCAAAATATCCATTGTCTTGACATCCACAGCTGCCTGTGGCAATGAATTCCACAGATTCACCACCCTTTGGCAAAATAAATTCCTCATCTCCATTCTAATAGTTCAAATTTGACCCAAGAGCCTCTGAAATATCAATGGTTCAATAGTTATTTTATTGTCAGTGTAATTCTTGCAAAATATTTCATGTGGTGTCAAGCTGAAGGGAATCCAGACGAAGAACATTCTTGTTAAACAAAAACACGTATGGTCACAGCTTCAAGAGTGTGGAGGCAAGTGTATAAATTGTCATTTGCATAAGGAATGGAACAATGACTGCAGTTTAACAGGCATCAACACAACAAAGCTACAATAAGTAAGTTTATTGGCCAAGTATTCACATACAAGGAATTTGCCTTGGTGCTCCGCCCACAAGAAACATGACATAGTGACTAGTTACGAATGACTCAGAAAACACTAAACATTAATAATAATAAAACATTAACGATGTTTGGAGGTACCGTATGTCCGATGTTAATGAGTACCTCTCTTGTGAAAGTAATCTTTGTAGGGTTTTCACAGACGACACAAACGAACAAACACATACAAAACAGCAAGGAGCAGTACACCAAGGCAGCCATCGTCGGTGCCAGCAGCAGCAACTACACTGCAAGCAGCTTTTGTTTATAATAATAATCAATACTACAATAAATTGATGATTGTGGGCGGGCGCGACTCGCGTTGCAGCGGCCCCTACAGCCTGTCTGTCTTTTTATTTTATTTTTTGTCTAGTTAAATGTAGTTGTTCGTGTTTTTTTTCTATTGTTTCTAACTGTGTATATGTGGGGGGAGGGGGAAACTTCTCAAATCTCTTCCCTGCACGGGAGACCCGACTTTTTCCCAGTTGTGTCTCCGTTGTCGTTGGGGCCTAGTGCCGTGGAGCGGCCTCCGACTGGGACGACCTGGGGGCTCCAGTCACGGAGCCTGCGGAGCTGCGGACTTGCCATCGTGGGGCTGGCCGGCCTCGGAGCATGGGGAGCGGTGGTGGCTCGCCGCTGCAGCCCGACTACGGGGCTCGAGCTCCAGCTGCGCCCCGACTCCAGAGCTCCAGCCCGACTCCGGAGCTCCAGCTCACTGCCGGCGGACTGTCGGGATATTGGGAGCTTGCGGGTCCGGGTGGGAGACCGCTCTCCGGAGCTCCCACAGCACAACTTCTCCAGCCCGTGTCGCGGGGTTGGAACGACCCGGAGCGGGGCCGTACATCGCCCGGCGCGGCTTTAATTGCCGCGGGACATTCCAGCGCCCGCCAGGGGCTCCAGCTTTGTGACTTTTGGGCCTAGAGCGGGGCCTCAATGGCCGTGGGACTTAGCACCGCCCGCCTGGGGCTTTGACATCGGCAGAGAAAGAAGAACTTTGCCTTCCATCACAGTTAGGAGATTCACTGTGATGGATGTTTGTGTGAATTTTTTAATGAATTGTTCTGTTTCTATGGCTTGTAGAGACGGAGTTTCTTTCGAGCCTCTCTGAGGTTCGAATGACAAGTAATATAATCAAATCAAATCAAATTAAACTACTAATACAAGGTAAGCAGTCCATATTAGCTTCAATAGTTTGAAGGCATAAATACTTTGAGATTCACGCATTCCGATTCACTTTGGTAGAAAGAATTGAAGCAACATACTTTTATATGGCAGGATAAGTATTGGCATTTACAGGAGCTTGTCTAAGAACCATTAACAGTTAATACCCGAAGCAATTCAGAAGACAAATGATTAAGGAAGTGCAGATGCTGGAAAATCAAAGGTAGACAAAAGTAGAGAAACAGCGGGTGCGGCAGATCTATGGGCAAAGGAAATGGGCAACGTTTCGGGCCGAAACACTTCTTCAGACTGATGTAGGGTGGGGGGGGCGGGAAAAAGAGAGGAGGAGGAGCTAAAGGGTCCATGTGACGCAGCACTTAAAATATATGGCAATCTGGTTTCCGATTTAAGGAAGGACATTACCTGTAGAGAGGAGCAGAGGCTACCTGAATGGATCAATGAGTATTGTCCTGAGGAGACATTATACTAACTCAAGTTGAGAAGATTGAGAGAATGCCTCATCGAAACAAGTTTCGTTTACTACGCTCTACAGGATTCAATGATACTTTATCAGCACCTCCAGAGCTGCTGCCTGACCCGCTGAGTTACTCCAGCACTCTGTGAAACGTCACCTATCCATGTTCTTGCACAGATGCCGTCTGACCCGCTGAGTTACTCCAGCACTCTGTGAAATGTCACCTATCCATGTTCTCCACAGATGCTGCCTGACCCACTGAGTTACTCCAGCTTTATGTCATACTTTGTCACTTGTAAGTGGGTACAGTGAAATGCCTTGTTTTGCATCTAACCCAGTAAAACCATATATAGATCCAGGGATGATATTTTCAACGTTTGGGAATCTAGAACAAATCTCAACAAAGACTTGAAGAATTTTCTACCCGAGGGGAGTGGTGACGAGCAAATTCTCAAAAGATATTGATGTATCTTGTAGGATATTAGAATAACTAATAGATGTGGGGGTTATTGCAGGAAAGGGGTAGTGTAATGAAAGGTCAGCTGTGGTCGCATTGGAGCCAAATAACATGCCACTTTATTTTATTTTTTTTACAAGGGAGAGATGGATCAGCCATGATTGAATGGCGTAGTAAACGTGAAGGGCCAAATGGCCTAACTCATGAACCAAATACTTGCGACTTAAGTTTTACTTCGGAGTCACGTGAGTGACTACGTGAAGAAGGCCCGCCTGGCGCTGGAACGTAATTACGTCGACGCGGACGGCAGAAGCAGGAGTTGCAAAGCGCAGCTCCTCGCAGCGGTCGGAACGGACCCGCAGGTAAGTGTAAGGGAAAGTGGGGATGTTCTAAAAAAGACGTTGCGCTGGTAAAACCAGCAAAAAAGTGAAGTAAAAGGAAAAATCAGAGAAAAGAAAATGGAGAAATCTCAAAGAAAAATTTCGCGGGTAAAAAGATCTTCCCGGGGTGAAGCTAAAAATACGGGACAAGAGATTAGTGCGGATCCGGTTCCGATACCGGTGGCCGCTGATTCACCCGTTAGTGAGATTATAATTTCTCCAGAAATACTAACCACGGAGGGAAATGTTCCTTAAAAAAAAAAAAAAAAAAAAAGTGAAAAGAAATCCGTGAGGCCCGTGGTTTCTGATAATGACTCTGACAATGAAAGTCCTCCGGGTAATAAAGCTATGTGGCTAAAAATGGAACATATGGAGAAAGTACTCCAAAATATTATGAGACAAGGGTCACAGTACCCAGAAGTTTCCCAAAAAGACCCTGAGGGGCTTGAATATACAGAATATGGCTATGTGCCAAATTGGGAATTTGAAACTCCGGACCCAGGATTTAGGGCGGAGGAAGTCTCATTGGATATAATTCCAAGTGGATCAGGGCTGCAAAAAACAGACCCTGCAAGTGGTGATGTGGATTATGAATGCACACCACAAATAAAAAAGAGAAGGCCAGATGTGCCTGAGATAGCAAAAGATTTTGCTATACCTGAAGGAAGTGGTGAGGCTATGGAAGAAAACCTAGCTGCCAACATTAATTATATGGTATCTCACCAACTTCAAGATTCTGTGATGATTGAAACAGCAGAATTATATAAAACACCGGATAATTGCACCTCATTGAAGGTACCTACGGTTAATCCGTCTATATGGACATCTATGACCCCAGGCATGAGAGGACAAGAAATGAGATTTCAAAGAATCCTCAAATTAATTTCTGCTGCCATTACTGCTTATGGAAGACAAATGGAGGGGTTGGAGATGGATAAAATTCAAAAAGATACTTTGGGCTTATTATGCAATTCCTTCTATGAAATTAATTGTATGAGAAAGATTGCGATTCGGCCCATATTTTATCCAAGGTTTGCAAGTCTGTGTCGAGCAAGTGGTGTTCAAGCTCCTGGTTATCTATTTGGAGAAAACCTGCCTAAACAAATAAAAGATATGCATACCTGCCAACTTGTGAGAATGAAAAATCGGAATCCTATTAGTCTGACGTCAGTGAGGGCGGGGCACGTGACGTCAGTAAGGGGCGGGGCACGTGACGTCAGTAAGGGGCGGGGCACGTGACGTCAGTAAGGGGCGGGGCACGTGACGTCAGTAAGGGGCGGGGTACGTGACGTCAGTAAGGGGCGGGGTACGTGACGTCAGTAAGGGGCGGGGTACGTGACGTCAGTGCGGGGGGGGGGGGGGGCAAGTGACGCCGAACGCCACCGTGGCGGGGCGGGATCATGCGGCTGCGTGCTGACGTACACCCGTGCGTGCCCCCATAAGCGGCGCAGGCGCGGTGCGCTCTCTCGCTGTCTCCTCGCCGCCGCCGCCGCCATGGGTCGCATGCACGCTTCCATCCCAATTCCGAATTCCAATTTGTTTCGGAATATTGAGGAAAAAAATCGGAATTCGGAATTGGGATGGAAAAATCGGAAGAATTCCGCCCAAATCGGAATGGTTGGCAGGTATGGATATGGATGAAGAGGCTAAATCTATTAGCCACATGAGACCTTTTGTCTTTGGACAAAGAAGGTATTTTTCGCCAAGAAGGGGATTTGATTTTGGAAACAGAGGCAGGAATATGATAAGAAAATATTATCATCCGACACAGCCTAATGTTTACCCGTATACGGGGAGAAGGAGACCACCACGTTCATATGGAGAGGTACAAAAGATTTATTCTATGTTTAAAGAAACTGTGGACAAATCTCCAGTTGGAGGGAGATTACAAATGTTTTATGATGAATGGCTTACCATCACATCTGATCGGTTTATTTTACAAACAGTTTCAGGAGCTACTACTACATTTAAAGAAGGTGTTAACTCTCCAGTACAAAATAAACCTGCTTATGGTTTCATGTTTTCTGCAAAGGAAAAGGCAGAAATAAATGGGGAAATTGACAAATTGTTTAAAAAAGGTGTTATTGAAAAAACTGTTGAACACGAGCATCAATTTGTGTCAAATATATTTCCAAGAGATAAAAAAGATGGTGGTTGCAGAATTATTCTGGACCTTACAAATCTTAATAAATTTGTCGAATACAAACATTTTAAAATGGAAACGTTTAATACCGCAAGACATTTGATATCAGCAGGTTGTTATATGGCTACAATTGATTTAAAGGACGCTTATTATTATGTATCAATACATCAGTTCTTTCGAAGGTATTTAAAATTTAATTGGCTGGGACAGCTGTGGCAATGCAGAGCTTTACCAAATGGGTTAAGTTCAGCTCCCAGGCTCTTTACAAAGCTGTTGAAACCAGTTTTAGCACAATTAAGAGCACAAAAACACATCGTTATGGCTTATCTAGATGACATTTTAATCATCAATGACAATCAGGAATCAGCTGGAAAATCAGTTTCAGCAACTAAAGCTTTATTTGAAAAGTTAGGTTTCTTGATCCATCCAATTAAGTCCCAGCTGCAGCCAGCACAGTCAATTAACTATTTGGGGTTTGTAATTAACTCAGTTACTATGTTAGTAACTTTACCAACAGATAAGATTGATGATATTTTGGTGACTTGTAGGGGTCTCATTCACAAACCTTATCCCTCCATCCGAGAAGTAGCAAAGGTTATTGGTAAGCTAGTAGCAGCATTTCCTGCAGTGGAATTTGGTCCATTACATTACCAAAACCTTCAAAGGGACAAAATAAGAGCTCTAAAAAAGAGAGCATGCCATTTTGATAGGCCTATGCAATTAACAAAAGAAGCTTTATTGGAATTACAATGGTGGACTGAAAATGTCCCACAAGCTGCTAGAAACATTCTGATACAACAGCCTGAAGTGATTTTACAAACAGATGCTAGCGCTCTCGGATGGGGGGCACCAGATTCATTCTCCAGTTGTGGAGGTAGATGGACTGTCCAAGAGGAAATGTTTCTCCAAACATATGGTATTAACTATTTAGAATTATTGGGTGCTTTTTATGGACTGAAGGAATATTGTTCTACAAAAAAGAATCTACATGTACTAATACAATTAGACAATAAAACAGCTGTTGCATATATTAATCACATGGGCGGAGTCAGATCGGTATCATGTGATTGTTTGGTCAATCAGATATGGCAATGGTGTATTAACCACCAAATTTGGATCTCGGCAAACTACATTCCAGGTAAAGACAATGTGGTGGCAGATAATAGATCAAGGATATTTAAAGATAACACAGAATGGATGCTGAACCCAGTAATTTTCAGTAAAATTGTGACTCGATATGGGTTACCAGACATTGATCTGTTCGCATCAAGACTAAATCATCAGTTGCCTAAATATGTGTCTTGGGAACCAGACCCAGACGCAGTAGCAGTAGATGCTTTTTCATTACACTGGGGGAATATGTTCTTTTATGCTTTTCCACCATTTGCTCTGGTTCAGCAATGTCTGAAGAAAATAGGACAAGACTCTGCCACAGGATTGTTGGTAATCCCAAATTGGCCGACACAACCTTGGTTCCCATTGATGTTAAACATGATTAAAGAACCATATATGTCAATTCCTAACAGCAGTGATTTATTGATAAAACCAGTAACCAAAGAAATTCATCCATTACATGCTTATATGAATTTGTTAATCTGCAGGTTTTGACCAGACCACTACAGGAGCTTGGATTGTCGGATAGAACTATGGATGTTATAGCCGCATCATGGCGAGATAGCACACAGAGACAATATATAACACATATAAAGAAATGGGAAGGATTTTGCAGACAGTCAAATATATCTTATCATACTGTGAACATTGCAAACGTATTGGAGTTCCTTGACGAGTTGCATTTTGAACAACACTTAAGTTACAGTGCCATTAATAGTGCACGTAGTGCCTTATCATCTTATTTAGGACAAATATCTGACCAGAAATCAATTGGATCACATCCATTAATATCCAGATTTATGAAAGGAATCTTTAACAAAAACCCGCCAAAACCAAGATATACAGAGATTTGGGATGTTAGCACTTACTTTACTTAGGCAATGGACTTCAATCGAAGGTTTGTCATTGGAAAGATTAACATTCAAATTAGTAATGTTAATGTCATTGGTTTCAGCTCAAAGGGTGCAAACATTACAAATGTTGCGTTTAGACTGTATGCATGTGACTAGAGATAACATTGTGTTCTATGTTTACAATCTGATCAAACAAAGCAGACCAGGAAGAACTGGAGCAAAGGTAACCTTTCAAGCTTATCCTATTGATCCAACATTGTGTAGTTAGACATTTGAACCAATATATAAAAATTACCAAAACTCTTCGAGGTAATGAAAAAACATTAATGATTACGCATAAGAAACCACACACAAAAGCTTCAGTACAAACAATCTCAAGGTGGTTAAAACAGGTGTTACTTTTAGCAGGAGTAGACACTGATGTGTTCAAATCTCACTCCGCCAGGGCAGCAGCTACATCCGCAGCGAAGGTGCAGGACGTACCGCTCGAGCATATTTTAGAAACCGCAGGGTGGAGTAAAGAAGAAACTTTTTCAAAGTTCTACAATAAACCTGTTCACACAATGACAGGCTTTGGACACGCGGTGTTGGGTTCACTATAGTCACCTGCTTTGTTTCACTATTGATTAATATGATCAATTATGTTATCACTTATATCTTTTATCACTTTGTAATGGTTCCCTCGGGTATAAAGAGGGTTATTATATGTTCTTTTATCATTAATAAATTTTATGGAAAGAACTAAAACTAGTCTGGTTTTCTCATGTATGTGTTGACCTAGCCGGACTGTCGTATGGAAGAATTCTACGACATGGAAAACACAGAAAGCTTCAAACTCTTCACGTAGTCACTCACGTGCCAGGCGGGCCTTCTTCACGTAATCCCTCATCGTTACTCCTCATAAAATAAAGATCAAACTTCGAACAGGTAAGTTCTCGTTTAATCTTACTATTTTATTCCTGTTATTGTCATTTCACAGAGGAACGAGCTGTCAGAGGAGGTAGTTGAGGCAGGTAATATAACAGACTTAAGAGACAATTGGGCAGATACATGGTTAGGAATGGTTTAGAGGGATATGGGCTAAATACAGGCAAATGGGACGAACATAGATGGTGCACCTTGGCTGACATTGGTGGGGTGAAAATGCTGTATACGAATTATATAAAATAATACTCCCAATATTATCCTGAACTTTCAGGAATCATATCCTATCTAAAGTACTGTATAAAGTGAATCTCCTACTCAACAGCAGCCCTAATAAATATTATTTTAGTTGTTAACTTTAGGAATACACCTATAATTGTAAGCAGTGAAGTTTTAAAATTAGACAAAAATGATTTTACGATTGCGCAAATGCTCAATATCTTTGATAATAAACACCAACATGAATGAAAACGTGCTATATTTAAACAAAAAGCTATATCAGAAAATCTGCTCAGTAATCTATTTCAGAGGAATTTGCAAATATACTGAACATTGAAATACCTGAGTATATAGGCATCCTGCCTGTCTGTCTTTGTCACACTTATGATCAAACAATGCACATTTTCCAATAGCTTGTCCCACTCAAACCTGGAAAAAGAAGAAACTTTCATGAGCCCTGAACATTTTCAACAGATACCCTTTGTTACACAAATTACACAATATGCAATACACTTCACATACCAAACAAGCTGCGCTTCAAATTAAACATCGCACTAAGTAAACGTCAATCAGAAAAAGTGAATCCGTTAGAGTGGTCTATATGGTGTCAGACCTCACGGGCAGAGCATTGTCATTAGTCCCATCACATCAACACCCATCTCTGTGACTTGCACCTTTTTAACCACTAAGTGTTTCCTTTCATCGTGTCAAGAATTTACACTATTTTAACATATACCGAATAACATATGCAAGATCTGCAAAAGGACCTCACCGACTAATGTTAAGACTTAATCATTGGTTTCTTATGGATAATATCATGCAGAGTTCTTGTCCATATACTGCCACTTCCAGGCAGACACTTACTTCACCAGTACACACAAGCTATGAAAAATGACTGCTCTTCCTGCACACACAAATCCTTGTTGATAATTGATTTAAACATTCATGTAACTTGGCTTGGAAACACCAGGCTTCAATGTCATTTCTGCCCATGTGTGGTCATATGCACATGCATCCAAGTTGTCCACTGATGGGCTCACCCCAGGAATGCCGCAATCCCAAAATCTCAATCACTATAGTAAAGAGGAATGAATAGCTATAAGTATTGCTTTCACATAGTAAAACTCATCATCTTCAACATAACCACATGCATATTCTTCTTAGGCCTCCTTCGGTCATGGCTGACCATGGGTGTCTCCAGGGTTGGAGGTCAGTTTAGTGATTTGTGTTGCATAAAGCCATCATCGGCGATCACTCGAAACGAGTATGACTGTCCTCTCGTGGAGGACACCTGTGCGTGACTTTGTTTAACGTGGGGAGACTGGTGCACAGACAGCCACCCCACGGTCCTCGACAGACCTGGGTCAGGATCCAGTGGCATGGAGTCCAAGACGACTGGAGACCCTTTTCTGCTGCAGCCTTCATCCACCTTCCCAGTCGTTGTGACGCTCCACTAAGGTCAGCCATCGTCCTCCGCCTGTTCCACCGTTGAGGTCTTGGTTGGATTGCTCTTTGTCAGAGACCCCCCCCTCAACCTTACTGCCATGGGTGGCCCTACTAGGAGCACAGCTCTCAGGACCGCACAAGTTTCTCCACCACGACAAAGTGACAATCAATGGAGAAGCCATTAATATTAGTGATTTATTAAATAAAGAAAATAAGTTTTGATGAATTTTCAACTTGAAATGTTAATTTTCTTTCCACAGCAGATATCTGACCCACTGAGTATTTTGGATGCTTTATTCCAAATCAACTTGAATACTTCCCAAACAGTATTGTTCAGTAATTCAACATTTGGCATAGATATTATAACTAGAAGCAGAACATAAGGTCACGAAAACAAAGACTGTGACCTTCCACTGCGTGTGCACACAGCTGAGGTTTCAAGAGTTACAATACAAGTTGTGGTATGGCTAATAAAACCTTTTAACCTGTTCTACCATTAACTTCATTAACTATATTTAACACAAAATGTACCAATTTCAGATTGACAATTAGTCTAGAATCAGATACCATTTGCAGAATGCTCCAAAGTGTGTTTCTGAAGAATACTCTGACATCAGTATTTTTTTATATAGATTTCCCAAATTCTCCAGCAAAAATAGCCAAAGTCCCAGAATAGTAAGCAAATTCCGTTTCCCTTAACCTTCTAAGGACAAAGTATAAGTAACACTCACATGCATGACCTCCCAATTTAACACTGGAATTGTAGGCATAGTGCAAATACAAGGCCCTATGGTCCTTCACCGGGTACTATGTTGGATCTGCTATAGAAGTGTCTTGAGAGCAGTCACTTTTATGGTCAAAGAGGTGCTGAAGGTACTATCGTGTATGAAGGTAGACAAATATCCAGGGCCTGATCTGGGGATATTGTGGGAAACTAGAGGGGAAATTGCATTACCCTTGTTGAAATTTACAAGTTGTCCTTAAATACAGGAGAGGTGCCGGAAGACTGGAGGGTGGCAAATGTTGTGCCTCTATTCAAGAAGGCCTGCAGGTAAAATGCTGGGAACTATAGGCCGGTGAGCTTAACATTTGTAGTTAGAAAGTTACTAGAGAGTATTCTGAAGGATCGGTTATACAGGCATTTGGATGGGCAAGGGCTGATTAGGGACAGTCAGCATGTTTTTTTTTGTACATGAGAGGTAGTGTCTCACAAATCTGATTTAGAGTTTTTGGAAGACGTGACTGAAAAGGTTGATGAGGGCAGAGCTGTAGATGTGTACATGGATTTCAGTAAGGCATACGACAAGGTTCCTTCCGCATGGTAGGCTGCTCTAGAAGGTTAGATCGCTTGGGATCCAAGGAGAGATCGCTGAATGGATAGAAAATTGGCTTCATGGAAGGAAGCAGAGGGTGATGGTGGAAGGTAGCTTCTCGGACTGGAGGTCTATGGCTAGTGGTTGCCCAGGGTTCGATGCTGGGCCCGTTGTTGTGTGTCATCTATATCAATGATTTGGATGAGAACATACAGGGCAAGATTAGCAAGTTTGCAGACAATACAAAAATGGGTGGTTTTGCACATAGTGAAGATGGTTGTGAAAAATTGCAGCAGGATCTGGATCGATTGGCCAGATGGGCAGAGGTATGGTTGATGGAATTTAATACAGAGAAGTGCGAGGTGTTGCATTTTGGGAAGTCTAATAAATGCAGACAAATTTCTAAACCAATCCTTGACTGAAGGCCTTGACTGGGGGCACTTTCAGGAAACTATGTACCTGCACGCCTAGATTCCTCTGCTTCCCAGGGTCCTATCAATCACTTTGAAAGTCCTGCCCTGGTTTGACTTCCATAAATTCACCTCACACTTAACTTAACCATTTACCTTCCCCCAGCCCATTTGTCCAACTGATCAAGATCCTGCTCCAACTCTTGATAACCATTTTCACCGTCCACAATGCCAACCATTTTGATGTCATTAGCTAGGTTACTGATAATTCCTTGTACATTCTCATCCAAATAGTTGAGATAGATAACAAACAGCAATGGGCCCCAACACCGATCCGAGGCACACCACCAGTCACAGACCTCCGGTCCAAAAAAAACCTTCCACCATCACGTTATCGACCGCAAAGTCAGTTTTTTAATCAGTCAACTAGTTGTCCTTGGATCTCACATGATCCATCTTTCCAGAACAGCTTACCATGCAGAACTTTATCAAAGTCTGAAGAAGGGGTTCGGCCCGAAATATTGCCTATTTCCTTCGCTCCATAGATACTGCCTCACCCGCCTAGTTTCTCCAGCATTTTTGTCTACCTTTTATCAAAGACCTTGCTAGTCCATTTAAGACTATATCATTAACCTTGCCCTCATCAACTTTCTTGATAAACTCTTCAAAAAACTCATCAAATTAATGAGACAAGGTTTTCCATGCATGAAACCATGCTGACTATCTAGAACGGACTTCTCTTTTCAAATGAACGTATATTCTATCCCTCAAAATCCTCATCTATAACTTTACCACGGATCTTAGAATTACATTTTATCAGGATGTATCACAGCTTGGTTTGGGAATGAACTCCATCCAAGGTAGCAAGAGATTGCAGCGAATTGTGGATGCAGCCCAGACCATCACATAAACCAACCTCCCTTCTATTGTCTCCATTTATACCTCACGTTGCCTCAGCAAGGCCAGCAGCATAATCGAGGACGAGTTGCAGCCTGGCCACTCCCTCTTCTCCCCACAGGCATAGAAGTGTGAAAATGCACACCTCAATATTCAGGGACAGTTTCTTCCCAGCTATTATCAGGCAACTGAATCATCACAACCAGAGAGCAGTCCTGAACTACTATCTACCACTTGTGCCCATGGACTATCCTTGATTGGAATTTGCTGGCTTTGCCATGCACTAAACGGCATTCCCTTATCATGCATCTATACTCTGTAAATTACTGTATTGCTATCGTATTATCATTCTGCTGACTGGATAGCACGCAACAAATGCTTTTCACTGTACCTCGGTACACTTGACAATAAAGGAAATGTACTGGTCGATAGTTCTCAGCTCTTGAGGCCTACTTAAAAAGCATAATATTTACGAGTAAATAGCCACCTCCCATTTGTCCACGTTTTTCATGTCAGAGCTATTTAATGTTCCCTTTTCTCTCTCTCCTGGTTTCTTTATTTCCCCAGTCTCCTATACTCCTACAGCGACAAATTATCAACTGCTTGCACCTGACCCACACCTCCTTTTCCTGACCAGAGCCCCAATCTCCCTGGTCATCCAGATTTCTTTCTCCTACCTGCCTTGCCCTCCACTCTAACAGTTCCATGCAATGCCTTGAACTCTCACTATCACACTTTTAAAAGCATCTCTCTTTCTGGACACCCCTTTGCCCTCAAACAATCTACTCCAAACCACTTTTGCAAGTTCCTGTCAACTCCAAAAGTTGGCCTTGCTCCAATTTACAATTTTAACTTGAGGACCACCCCAGTTCATATCCATAAATATTTTGAATTGAATAGAAACATAGTGGCTAATCCCAAATTGCACACCCATTGACACTTCAGCCAATTCCATGAGTAAGTCGAGCATTGCCCTCTCCCTTGTAGGGCCCTCTACATATTGCTTGAGGAAACGTTCCTCAACACACATGACAAATTCCAACCCATCCCAGCCCTTGGCGCTGTGGCAGCCCCAGTCTATATTGGGAAAATTAAATTCTATTATCATGGCAAGCCCATTAGCCCTGCAGCTGTCTGCAATCTCCCGGCATATTTGTTCATCTCATTCCCACGGACTATTTGGGAGCCTAAAATACAATCACAAGACGATTGTCCCTTTATTTCTCAGCTCCAA
This sequence comes from Okamejei kenojei, assembly GCA_035221665.1. Classification (NCBI taxonomy): domain Eukaryota; kingdom Metazoa; phylum Chordata; class Chondrichthyes; order Rajiformes; family Rajidae; genus Okamejei; species Okamejei kenojei. The sequence goes on from CM069135.1 coordinate 4,490,701, forward strand.
TATGGCCTTCCTTAGCAATTGCGTGAAGACACCTTTACTCAAAACCTCTCATTAAGGCCAACATATGATTCACCTTACAAATTTGACTTTGTGTGTCATGCGTACAAAGGCACCCATATCGTTTTAACATATAATTTAGTTTCCGTAGCAAAACTAATTATGGGAAAATCCAAACTTGTTCATCTTGAATTTGAATGAAAATGTCTTGGATTGTGAAAGAAAGGGATTGTTAAAATCATACACTGGAAAGCAGACAGGGTAAGAATATTTTGTCGGTTGTTGTTATAGCATCCTTATTTATTGCTGAAGTACAAGTATGAATAGCCACAAAGTACAAATATCTGAACTGAAAATTATCGCCATTGCTGCACCTGTGGGACTAATATTCCATTCAATAAGGAACATTAAATTGAGAACAGGTCATCAGTACAACCAATGTTAAATACTTAATGTCCATTCCAATGTGGTTAAAATAATCAGAAACTTATTTCATAGGCAAATTAAAAACCTAATCCAAAGTAAAATACTATCTGGCTTCATGCCGATAGAAATTCCACTTCTAATAACTTGCGTTTTATGTTTTCTAGAATTTAAGAATTATTAGGTCTCGGCAATGAAGACAACGACAAAGTATTTAATCAAAGATGTGCAACGACAGACACTGGAAAATGGATAGACCGTTTAGCTCGAGCATCTTCCACAATTCAACACTGAAGCCAGCTCAAACCTCACTTTCACCCAACCACCCTAGTTCTACAATCCACAATGCCATGCAAATCAAAAATCAGTTTCTTTCAAGTCTCAATCGCCAGTTTCTTCTAACATTGCCAGTTTCAGCAGCTTTGAGGAAGAGCACCAGATTTTCATTACCTTGTGTTCTAACATTTCCTTGTTATTGTCCTTTAGAATCATTTAATAATGATACACACCTTAATCGGAGCATTTTTTATACTCCTATATATCAAAACAATAAACCCATCTTTGCATTTAATATATTGAGCCTGTATCATTCTGCTGAACTGATCTAAATGGAAATTTATCTCCTTTTCTTCAAAACAAGAAAGGGTCTGAAGGGTTCTGACTCGAAGCGACATCTATTCCCTTTCTCCAGAGATGCTGCCTGACGTGCTGAGTTACTCCAGCATTTTGTCTATGCTTTTCTTCAAATTTCTTCTAAAACAGTGGAACATAAACAGAGGTGCAATGCCAAATTAATTTTTAAAAATCCTTAATGGGATCTAAACAATCTTGTGAACAGTTGTATTAAAAAAAAAAAATCATATCTAGAGGGGTCCAATTTGACTACCATACAATACTTGGACATTTCATGGACCCTAACTTTATTTGGACTGTAAAAAACAACAATTTCTTCTGTGAATTTTGCACCTTAAATTGTTAAGCAATAAGTTACTTGCATTCTATGTATTCAGAAATGTTCTTTTAGAAATGGAGAATCGGAAAATTGCCAGTACTTGAAAGATTTTTAATAAATATAAAAAGGCAGTTGATGCAGAGATCCTGACTGTGGGTGCTGTCTGTACGGAGTTTGCACATTGATATCGCGTGGGTTTTCGCGAGATGCTCCAGTTTCCTCCAACATTCCAAGGACACAAGCATTTGTAGGTTAATTGACTTAAATTGTCCCTGGTGTGTAGGATAATTCCAGTATGTGTGGGGATCACTGGTCGGCACGGGCTCAGTGGGTAGAAGGACCCACAGGAGGCAGACAAGTGGGTCACGGTTAGGAAGGGCAAGGGGCAGAGGCAGGGGCTAGAGAGTACCCCTGTGACCGTTCAACTGGACAATAGGTACTCAGGTTTGAGTACGATTGGAGGGGACAGCCTAGCTGGGGGCAACAACAGCAGCCGGGCCTCCGGCACAGAGACCGGCCCTGATGCTCAGAAGGGTAGCAAAAAGAGGAGGGCAATTGTAATAGGGGACTCTATAGTTAGCGGGTCGGATAGGCGATTCTGTGGACGCAGTCGGGAGACCCGGATGGTAGTTTGCCTCCCTGGTGCCAGGGTCTCGCATGTGTCAGAACGTGTCCAAAAGATTCTGATAAGGGAGGGAGAGGAGCCTGATGTTGTGGTACACATAGGTACCAATGACATAGGCAGAAAAAGTGACGAGGTCCTGAAGGGAGAATTTAGGGAGTTGGGGGGAAAGTTAAAGAGAAGGACCAAAAGGGTAACGATTTCAGGATTACTGCCTGTGCCGCGTGACAGTGAGAGTAGGAATGAAATGAGGTGGAGGCTAAATGCGTGGCTGAGGGACTGGTGCAGTGGGCAGCGATTCAAGTTTCTTGATCACTGGGACCTCTTTTGGGGAAGGCATGATCTGTACGCAGAGGACGGGTTGCACTTGAACCCGAAGGGGACCAATATCCTGGCAGGGAGATTTGCAAAGGCTACTGGGGAGACTTTAAACTAGAAAGGCTGGGGGGAGGGACTCGGGTAGAGGGGGCTAGGGGACAGGGTGTGGGGCAAGAGGCAGAGAAGGGAAGCACTCGGACCCAAAATGTAGTCGAGAAAGATGAAAAAGATAGACAGAGAATAAAGGATGGTGGGTTTATAAAATGTGCATATTTTAATGCTAGGAGCATTGTAAGTAAGGTGGATGAACTTAGAGCCTGGATTGACACCTGGAAATATGATGTTGTGGCAATCAGTGAAACATGGTTGCAGGAGGGCTATGATTGGAAACTAAATATTCCAGGATTTCGTTGCTTCCGGGGTGATAGAATTGGAGGGACCAGAGGTGGAGGTGTTGCATTGCTTGTCAGAGAGGATATTACAGCAGTGCTTTGGCAGGATAGATTAGAGGGCTCGTCTAGGGAGGCTATTTGGGTGGAACTGAGAAGTGGGAACGGTGTAGCAACACTTTTAGGGGTGTACTATAGACCGCCAAATGGGGAGCGAGAATTGGAAGAGCAAATATGTAAGGAGATAGCAGATATTAGTAGTAAGCACAAGGTAGTGATTGTGGGAGATTTCAATTTCCCAAAAATATATACTGGGAAACACATTCTGTAAATGGGCTGGATGGTTTGGAGTTTGTAAAATGTGTGCAGGATAGTTTTTTGCAGCAGTACATAGAGGTACCGACCAGAGAAGGGGCAGTGCTGGACCTCCTGTTAGGAAATGAGGCAGGACGGGTGACGGAGGTATGCGTTGGTGAGCACTTCGGGACCAGTGATCACAATACCATTAGTTTCAATATAATTATGGAGCGAGTCAGAACAGGACCTAGAGTGGAGATTTTTGATTGGAGAAAGGCTAACTTTGAGGGAATGCGTGAGGATTTTAAAGGAGTGAATTGGGACACTTTGTTTCATGGGAAGGATGTAGAAGAGAAATGGAGGACATTTAAAGGGGAAATTGTAAGAGTACAGAATCTTTGTCCCTGTTAGGTTGAAAGGAAATAGTAAAAATTGGAAAGAGCCATGGTTTTCAAGGGAAATTAGACACTTGTTTCGAAAAAAGAGAGATATCTACAAGAATTATAGGAGGCATGGAGTAAATGAGGTGCTAGAGGAGTATAAAGAATGTAAAAAGAATCTTAAGAAAGAAATTAGGAAGGCTAAAAGAAGATATGAGGTTGCTTTGGCAAGAAAGGTGAAAGTAAATCCAAAGGGTTTCTACAGCTATATTAATAGCAAAAGGATAACGAGGGATAAAATTGGACCATTAGAGAACCAGAATGGACAGCTATCTGCAGAGCCAAAAGAGATGGGGGAGATATTGAACAATTTCTTTTCTTCGGCATTCACCAAGGAGAAGGATATTGAACTCTGTGAAGTAAGGGAAAAAAGTAGAGTAGCTATGGAAACTATGAGATTCAAAGAGGAGGAAGTACTGACACTTTTGAAAAATATAAAGGTGGATAAGTCTCCAGGTCCTGACAGGATATTCCCTAGGACATTGAGGGAAGTTAGTGTAGAAATAGCAGGAGCTATGACAGAAATATTTCAAATGTCATTAGAAACGGGAATAGTGCCGGAGGATTGGCGTACTGCGCATGTTGTTCCATTGTTTAAAAAGGGTTCAAAGAATAAACCTAGCAATTATAGACCTATTAGTTTGACGTCAGTGGTGGGCAAATTAATGGAAAGGATACTTAGAGATAATATATATAGCATCTGGATAAACAGGGTCTGATCAGGAACAGTCAACATGGATTTGTGCCTGGAAGGTCATGTTTGACAAACCTTCTTGAATTTTCTGAAGCGGTAACTAGGGAAATTGATCAGGGTAAAGCAGTGGATGTTGTCTATATGGATTTCAGCAAGGCCTTTGACAAGGTTCCCCATGGAAGGTTGGTTCAGAAGGTTCAATCTTTGGGTGTTAATGGCGGAGTAGCAAGATGGATTCAACAGTGGCTGAATGGGAGATGTCAGAGAGTAATGGTGGATGGCTGTTTGTCAGGTTGGAAGCCGGTGACCAGTGGGGTGCCTCAGGGATATGTGTTGGGTCCACTGTTGTTTGTCATGTACATCAATGATCTGGATGATGGGGTGGAAAATTGGATAAGTAAGTATGCAGATGATACTAAGATAGGTGGTGTTGTGGATAATGAAGTAGATTCTCAAAGTCTACAGAGAGATTTGGGCCATTTGGAAAAGTGGGCTGAAAGATGGCAGATGGAGTTTAATGCTGATAAGTGTGAAGTGCTACATCTTGGCAGGACAAATCAAAATAGGACGTACATGGTAAATGGTAGGGAATTGAGGAATGCTGTGGAACAGAGGGATCTAGGAATAACTGTGCATAGTTCCCTGAAGGTGGAATCGCATGTAGATAGGGTGGTAAAGAAAGCCTTTGGTGTGCTGGCCTTTATAAATCAGAGCATTGAATATAGGAGTAGGGAAGTAATGTTAAAATTGTACAAGGCATTGGTAAGACCAATTCTGGAGTATGGTGTACAATTTTGGTCGCCTAGTTATAGGAAGGATGTCAACAAAATAGAGAGAGTACAGAGGAGATTTACTAGAATGTTGCCAGGGTTCCAGCAACTATGTTACAGAGAAAGGTTGAACAAGTTAGGTCTTTATTCTTTTGAGCGCAGAAGGTTAAGGGGTGACTTGATTGAGGTCTTTAAAATGATGAAAGGGATAGACAGAGTTGACGTGGATAAGCTTTTCCCATTGAGGGCAGGGAAGATTCAAACAAGAGGGCATGACATGAGAATTAAGGGACAGAAGTTTAGGGGTAACGTGAGGGGGAACTTCTTTACTCAGAGGGTGGTGGCTGTGTGGAATGAGCTTCCAGCAGAGGTGGTGGAGGCAGGATCGATTTTAACATTTAAAAGTAAAGTGGATAGGTATATGGACGTGAAGGGAATGGAGAGGTATGGTCTGAGTGCAGGTAGATGGGACTAGGGGAAAAAAAAATGGTCGGCACGGACTGGAAGGGCCGAGAGGGCCTGTCTCCGTGCTGTAATTGTTATATGGTTATATGGTTATATGACCTGTTTTTGCGTTGTATCGCTAAACTATACAGCGGTATTCACAGTAAAGGGGCTGTCCCACTGCGGGGACCTTTCAGCGACTGTCTTCAACCTTCAAGCTCGAGGGCACTCGCCTGAAAAACCTCGACTGTCAGCAATGAAACCGCGAGCTGAATCGACCGACCACACACACACACATCGCAGGGGCCAGGGAAAGCGGGGGAGCGCTGCCTGAAATTCACACCCACAATGAACAGAAAGGTAAAAGATGGCTGCACAATGTACAGTAAGTCTTTTAGAGAGCGTGGGGAGGGGGGGGGGGGGGGGGGGAAGAGAAGGGGGTGAAACTTTTAAGAAGTCAGACAACGTTTAATAATGTTTAGCGGGCATTTAGCCTACCGTTCAGTTTTCCTTGGTTCTGAAAACTCCAATGAGCCAATCAAAATGCCCGGTCAGCGAAGGAGATTGCCTAAGGCTGCCCTTGACTGCCTGTAACTACATAACCACTCCACTGCACGAGTTCAAAAGGACCATGCCAACCAATTTTTACTTGCGGAAAATTTTTCAACATGCTGAAAGATTTTCCGCGACCTAGCTAAGGCCGCAAGTATTCGGGAACATCCCTCGAGCATGAAGGGGAGCTCCAGTGACTTCATAGGACCTGTTGGGACCACGTGTCGACCATGCTGCGAGTTTGAGTCGAGGTCAAACTCTTCTAAACTCGCAGATTAGGTCGCTGCAGTGGGACAGCCCCTTAAATTTTTTATCAGTTCATTACATTTTTCTTCTAAATGCGTTTCACCTGGTTAGAAAATAAGAGCTTTGTATTATTAAAAGCAGATGAGCTTCCATCTGCATATACAATTTAAAGGATTATCTTTGCAGTACAAGTTACCCAGAAGTGCTCGAGCTTTCAAAATGTTAAATATGAAAAATCTTCATCCTGATAGGTACTGTTATTAATCTTATACAAAACATTTTCAGCATCAAATCAATTAAAAACATATTTGTACGTTAACTTTCACAAACCTCCAATAGGTGCAGGAGTAGGCCATTCGGCCCTTCGAGCCTGCACCGCCATTCAATATGATCATGGCTGATCATCCAACTCAGTATCCTGTACCTGCCTTCTCTCCATACCAATAATCAGCACCTTAGTCTTGAGCTGCTGGTCAAACATTCCAATGTATTTTTAGTTACCAAAATAAAAAACAATGGGTTATTAGGATTTTTATTTTATCAGTCATTTTACTTCACTTGCATTTTACCGTTATTCATGTTATCCCCTTTATCATGTATCTGTACACTGTGAATGGCTCCATTGTAATCACGTGTCGTCTTTCCGCAGACTGGTTAGCACGCAACAAAAGCTTTTCACCGTACCTCAATACATGTGACAACAAACTAAACAAACTCAACTCAAACTTGCTTGCCCTCCTGAATGCACTGATTTTGCTGGGGCACCAGGCATACTTTTTGCAAGTTATTTATTACATATTAGTACCTTATGAAAGGGGCCATTTGCCAACATCCAGATCTCACTAAACACTGGTCAGGCCGCATTTGGAATATTGTGAGCAATTTTGGGCACCGTACCCGAGGAAGGATGCGCTCTGGAGAGGGTCCAGAGAAGGTTTACAAGAATGATCATATGTGAGCGTTTGACGGCACTGGGCCTGTACTCGCTGGAGTTTAGATGAATGAGGGGGGACCTCACTGAAACGTACTGAATTGTAAATGACTTAGATTGACGGAATGTGGAGAGGATGTTTCCACTAGTGGAAGAGTCTAGGACTAGGGTCATATCCTCAGAATTAAAGAACGTTCCTTTAGGAAGGAGAAGAGGAGAGATTTCTTCCATCAGAGGGTGGTGAATCTGTGGAATTCTTTGCCACAGAAGGCTGCAGAGGCCAAGTAAATAGATTTTTGAGGCAGAGATAGATTCTTGATTAGGACAGGTGTCAGAGGTTATGGGGAGAAGGCAGGAGAATTGGGTTAGGAGGGAGAGATAGATCAGCCATGATTGAATGGCAGATGAGCCGAATTGTTCTCCTACCAATTACGACCTTGTGTGGATTTTGCTTAGTGGAAAGTGATAAGCAATAAGTTTCAACAGCTCTAGTTTCATTTGCTATCTTTAAGATAGCACCTTAGTCTCACCTCATCAAGTATTTGGCTTTAGAGGAACTGCAAATGCTGATTTACAAAATAAAAATTCAGCGGGTCAGGCAACATCTCTGGAGACATGGATAGGATATGTTTCAGGTCAGGGCCCTCCTTCAGACTGAGAACGTGGATAAGTGATCTTTCAGCATTTGGCTTTGCCTTGGAAATGATCGTTCACGTGGGATACGAGAGAAATAACAAGTAAGATCACAAAACTAGGTAATGGTTAGATCTTGAGATACACCCGGTTTGTAGTTGGTGCCAAGCATGGAATCACAGCTGGGAAAATTAAACATCCGAGTCGTGGGTTATTACAATCTTCAATCAAACTTAGTAATGACATCCTTTCCTTTGAACAGTTCAATTTTAACCCTGAAATGATGATTGCTTTAAAACAGCCAAAGCCTATTTGCACCCAGTGAACCATGAAGGCCAATGTCTGAGGGAAAAATAATCAAGCAAAATTATTCATTTTAAAAGCCAAACTACTGAACTACCCAATTATATTTTGAAGTGGAGCAACTATATGAGATGAAATATTTCCTGTGGTGAAAGTTAAGCAACAATACACTCACACATTTAAACATTTCTTGTGCACAACCATATCTCATGTCAGGTAGCTACATTGGAAAACATGCTATTCAACAGACCAAGTATCAAAAAATGGCACATTAGTAGTTTATCATATCGACTTAAAAATGATTTGTAAAGAAAAATGCTGATTTAATTGTCAATTTGGAGTTCTGCATGGGTATTTCATGTGGGGTTCTTCTAGTAACTGAAAAGAGAATGGGGTTTTGATGAACCTTCTGAAGTTACAATGATAGTCTAAAAGATTTTCCACAGAAATTCTATCCATCAAAAAGGTTAAAAAAAAAATTAAAAAAAACCAAAACACATTTACTGATTCCCCTCCACCACTGAATACTGGAGTCTTTAAACCCAATAACATTGTGGGAGCACCTTCATCTCATGGACTGTAGCAGCTCAAGGCGGCGACCCACCACCACCTTCTGAAGGGCAATTGGGGATGGGCAATAAATGCCAGCCTCGTCAGGTATGTCGATATCCTGAGAATGAATAAAAAAACTTCATTAAAGTTTAAACGCAAAGATTTCAGACTCTCCCAAAACCATGGACTTAAGAGTTGATAGTGTAGAATGACTTGACCTTGAACAAATATGCAATCGCTTGGGCATACAGAGTGTAGATCATTTCCCCCCAAGATGCAGCAAATGCACTCAGGGAAACAAATAAAGGTTTCCTTTCAATGTCTAAAAGGGCTTAATTTTATTAAATAACAACTTTACCCGAATAAAACTTTAGATAAGATTGGTTCAAAATTGGGCAAGGAGCATCTTTCAAGTTTAACTAATAAAAAGTCAGAGAAGTTTCAAGGGCTCTTAAAAATAGTCAGGGGTATGAGGAGAAGGCAGGAACGGCGTACTGATTTGGGATGATCAGCCATGATCACATTGAATGGCGGTGCTAGCTTGAAGGGCCGAATGGCCTACTCCTGCACCTGTTGTCTATAAAGTCAACAAAAATTAAGAACATCTTTCATCCTGAGTTGACCAAATTTTCTGATGGCGATATTTTTGACTTGTCAATTTCCGCAGTTATTTATTTCCCCATAATTTGAGTCCAACGAACAAACAAACCTTTGAAAAAAAATTACTCAACACATTTGGTAATACTTTTGACGACAGCCAAGAGAAATGAATATGCAGAGACAACTCTGTACAGAAGATGCAAATTTAAATTGCCTTTGCTCTGCCCCCTTGGCTTGGAACCAGGCCCTCCTCCAGCCCACTGAGTCTACTGCAACCATCGATCGTGCTAGTTTTATGTCCTACCCATGAGGGACAGTTTACAGAAGCCAATTGACCTACTGCACATCTTAGAAATGTGGGAGGAAACTGGAGCACCCGGAGAAAACCCACACGGAAAGAGAGGGGGGGGGGACGTACAAACTCTGCGGAGACAGCACCCATAGTTAAGATTGAACCCAGGTCGCTGGCACTGTGAGGCAGCAACTCTAACGCTGTGGATTATCCAGTTAATTGGCTATTTTTAGTCCAAAATAAATTATGTCCAACATTTCAATCACTTAAATGTAATAATCTTCTATTCACTATGCTTTCAAATTATATTCCCTCTTAATATGCCAGAGGCCTGGCAACACTCCTTTCAGGGCGTGTATGCTATTTTCATAGCTTAAATATCCTCTGTTGGAAAACTCTGCTTTGAGATGATTGTAAAAATGCCATTATTTCTATCGGCACCACTTCTCATCTGCATGTCTAATGTCATGTTGTGTCAAGAGCGACGTTTAATTTTTTTTTAATAATTAGAAGTAAATGCATAATAAGAAACATTTTGTTTGTAGTAGTCATACATTAATATTATTTATATTATCAATTGTATAATAATTGTACTATATATTTGTTTAATTTTTATATAGATAGAAAATAGAGAGGGAGAGAAAATAAACCAAAAAAATAAAAGAGAATGGAATAATCAGCTAATTATACATCATTGGAGATATGTCCGTGAATTATAAAATGTAATTCTTCATCTAATCCTTGATTCGGGTTTCAGTCAGGTTCTCGTGCCGAACCGGTTTGCCCTTTGAAATAGTCAATGAATGGAGACCATATTCTAGTAAATAGTTCTTGTTTGTCCATTAAGACAAATCTTAATCTTTCCAAATGTAGGGTCTCCGACATTTCCATAATCCACATTTTAATTGTGGGGGTTATAGGGCCTTTCCAAAATTTTAATATACATTTTACATCGATAAAGTTTCTTTGGCTTGTTGTAATTATTTGATTTTGTTCTAATATTCCTAACATTATTAGTTTTGAATTGGGGTCCAATTGGATGTTGACAACTTCCGAAATGATCTTTAAAATTTCCATCCAAAAATGATTAATTTTTATACAATTTACAAATGTGTGCGTTAGGTTAGCCCCTGAGTGCTGACATTTTTCACAAATAGGAGATATGCTTGGGAAATTTCTATAATTTTGTTTTTGAATAGTGCAATCTATGTAATACTTTAAATTGTATTAAAGAATGTCTAGCATTTAACGAACAGTGATGTATACGTTGTAAGCTTTCATCCCAAATATCTTGCCTTATTGGTTGGCCTAGTTCATTTTCCCACGATTGCCTACATATTTCTGTCATGGTGCATCTAATAGGATATTATAAATATAAGATCAATTTTTCTGTGTTAGGGTGTTTGTTCAAATATTCATCAAGAATTTCTGTCTTTCTATTTCTATAGTCCTGTGTATTTGATCTAGCATAGTCTCTAAGTTGTAGGTATCTAAAGTAGTCATTTGAGTGAAGTCCATAAATTTGTTGTAGCTCCTGAAATGTGAGGAATGTATCTTTCCCGTAGAGATGACCCATCCTTGTAATTCTGTGATTTTTCCATTGTAAAAAACCTTTATCCATCATTGAGGGTTTAAATGCAGGGTTGTTTACAATGGGAAGAAGTAGTGGTAAATTATCCAATTTTAGTGTCTTTTTTTAATAATGCGTATTCCACTATATATTTTGGGGTTTTCACTATAGGTTTTTTTGCTTAATTTAGTAATAGCAAATAAGATCGACCCAATTTCAAAAGGTAAACAGTCTTCCTTTTCCATTTTTAACCAATCTGGTTGTTGGTCCAGTTCTTCCAACCAAAAATTCATATTTGTAATGTTAACTGCCCAAAAATAGAGCATAAAATTCGGTAGGGCTAAACCTCCATTTATTTTTGATTTACATAAGTGCTTTTTATTTATTCTGTGGTTCTTATAATCCCAGATAAAATTAGTGACTATAGAGTCAACCCTTTTAACAAAAAGTTTTTGGGAGATATATCGGGATTGATTGAAAGAGGTACAATAATTGCGGGAGAAAAATCATTTTTATTGCATTAATTCTACCAAACATTGAGATAAGAATATTTTATATTGTAAAACATTACCTATGTAATTTGTTCAATAAAGGCGGGAAGTTAAGTTTAACTAAAGAAGTATATGTCTTTGTTACATAAATTCCAAGATATTTAAATTTTTCATTTACTATTTAAGGGAAATTGTCGTAATAGATGTGGATTACCTTCCATTATTGGCATGATTTCACTTTTATTCCAATTAATTCTGTACCCTGAAAATGAGCCATATTGAGTTATTAAATTGAATAAGTTTGGGATACTAACTTTTGTAATGTTGATTAATACATCATCTGCATATAAGGAAATTTTATTCTATCTTTAGTATTATACCCATATATTTCAGGATGGGACCTAACGCTTTCTGCTAGTCGCTCTATTGCGAGTGCGAATAATAACGGGGGATAATGGACACCCTTGTCTACAGCCTCTAGATAAATTAAATTTAGCTGATAACATTTGATTTGTTGATATTCTAGCTGTTGGATTAGTATATAAAAGTTTTACCCATGTACTAAACTTCGAGAGCGACTTTTTTTCAACTCCCACATTCATCCTTGTGATGGGAGAGATCATGTTGACCTTTGCCCGAGTTCCAAACAGCTGATGAAACTTTGGAAAGTTCTAGATGTTGGTGCAGACGATGAAGCATATATCTCAGACCAATGTTTCAGAAATCCAAATCATTCAAATTGTTTCACCCAGGACTTGACAGGTGTCCAATGCCAGGACCCAGTCTTGTTGAGGTTTAGGTACCAATAGATCTAATACAGTCACCACTTGGATCCTAACTAATCTCAATAATTATTTGTGATTTTGTCAATTAGGTTGTTATTTTTAAAAGCCTGTTCATATTTATTTTGTATTCATCTCAATTATAATGGTTTGTACCCGTCTTTCACACAAACCTGAAAATGATTGCCAATTTTCAAAAGCTTCAACCTCCAGATGTCAAGAGTTATACAACACGGAAACAGGCACTTCAGACCAGCTTGCCCAAGGCAACCAAGATACCCCATCTAAGCCAGTTCCATTTGCCTATGTTTGGCTCTTTAAACCTTTCCTATCCATGTACCTGTCCAAGTGTCTTTTAAATGCTGTTTAGTACTTGCCACAAGGACCTTCTCTGGCAGTTTGTTCTCTATACCCATCACCCAGTGTGTGAAATATTTGCCCCTCATGTTTCTATTAAATCATGCCCCTCTCACCCATGTCCTCTTGTTCTTGATTGCCCTACCCTGGGCAACCAACTCTTGTACATTCACCCTATCTAACCCCCCTCATCATTGTATGCACCTCAATAAGATCACCCCACAGCCCCCTGTTCTCTAAACAAATAAAGTTCCAGCCTGCCCAACCACCACCTGTAGCTCAGGCCCTCAATTCCTGGCAACAACCTCATCCCTGTCAGGGAAGTTTCAAGAATAGGCCTCTGTCCTGCACTGCCGTAGGTCTAATCATTATTAAAACCAGCTGCTCCAGAGTAGAGAGGGCCAGCGACACAGACCCACCACTCTCTTCAAACCTGGCCTTAGGTGAACAATTTGAAGCTGGAGGTCTCAGGCTGGCATGACCCAGCCTTGCACATCGTAAGCTCCCACTATTGGATTTTAAAATGTTTTTCTCTCATCTTTCCCCATGTTAAATGATTTAACATTGCATGCAACAGGTGATTAACTTCCATTCACCAGTTCAAGGAAAGCAAGAACACTGCATGAAATAAAGGCCCTGAAGGACAATATCTCAAATTCAAAGCTCTGTGCAACAGAAATGCTGCTGTGTTGGCTCACAAATATTTCCGAGGAATTCCTTGTTCAAAACAAAACAATTGGTGCAGTATCCACTGGTTTACTGGATCAAAATATGTACATTTTGCAACTTTAACTCTGGCAGCCTTTTGTAGAGTAATGCCAATAGGAACAGTTAGTTGGATTTAGCAATGTAGCCTCACTACAATTATGGAAAACAAAGTACTTTATCCAACAAAATATATAATCCTTTCATCCCAAAGACGAAGAAAGATTCCGAGGAGGGAATGAGGTGATTGTGGCTGACAAGGGAAGTCAAAGACGGCACAAAACTAAAAGAGAAGGCATAATATTGCAAAGATTAGTGGGGAAACTTGAGAATAGTAAAAGTATCTAGATATATAAAGAGTAAAAGATATACAAGAGTAGAGATTGGACCACTGGAAAATTATGTTGTAGTAGTAGTAATAATGGGGAATAAAGAAATGGCAGATGAATTGAATATGTTTTTTGTGCCAGTCTTCAGTAGAAGATACCAGCAACATACCTGATATTCAAGAGAGTCAGGGGGCAGTTACTGGAGTTGCTATTACTAAATAGAAGGTGTTTAGGAATCTGAAAGGCCTGGAGGTGTATGTCACTTGGACCAGATAGACTACACCACAGGGTTCTGAAAAAGTAGCTTTAGGGATTGTGGAGGCATCAATGGCAATCTTTCAAGAATCACTAGTCAGGGGTGGTTCCAGATGACTGGAACATTGCAAATGCTAATCCACTGTTCAGACAGGTTAGCCTAACTTCAGTAGTAGGATTATAGAGTCCATTATTAAGGATGAGGTTTCCGAGTCCAAAGCACATGATAAAATAGGTCGAAGTCAGCACGGTTTTGTGAAGGAGAAAACTTGCCCTGCAAATTGCCCTTCCATTGAGGGAGTGCAGCGTAGGTTTACAAGGTTAATTCCCGGGATGGCGGGACTGTCATATGCTGAGAGAATGGAGCAGCTGGGCTTGTACACTCTGGAGTTTAGAAGGATGAGAGGGTTCTCATTGAAACATATAAGATTGTTAAGGGCTTGGACACGCTAGAGGCAGGAAACATGTTCCCGATGTTGGGGGAGTCCAGAACCAGGGGCCACAGTTTAAGAATAAGGAGTAAGCCATTTAGAACGGAGACGAGGAAACACTTTTTCTCACAGAGAGTGGTGAGTCTGTGGAATTCTCTGCCTCAGAGGGCAGTGGAGGCAGGTTCTCGGGATGCTTTCAAGAGAGCTAGATAGGGGTCTTAAAAATAGCGGAGTCGGGGGATATGGGGAGAAGGCAGGAACGGGGTACTGATTGGGGTTGATCAGCCATGATCACATTGAATGGCGGTGCTGGCTCGAAGGGTCAAATGGCCTACTTCTGCACCTGTTGTCTATTAAATCTGTTGGAAATCTTTGAGGAAGTAAATAGCGGGATTGATAAAGGAGAATCAGTAAATGTTGTTTATCGGGATTTTCAGAAGGCCTTTGATAATACCGCACGTGAGGCTCCTAAACAAGATGAGAGCCCTTGGTATGAAAGGGAAGATACTAACATGGACAGCAGTTGGCTGAATTACAGAAGGCAAAGAGTGGGAATAAAGGGGGCTTTTTACAGTTGGCTGCCAACAACTGTTGGTGTTAGGGCCACTAGTCTTCACGTTGCACATCAATGATTTGGTGAGGGAATTAAAGGCTCAAGTTTGCAGACAATACGAAAAGAGGTGGTTCAATAAAGCTTTATTTGTCACATATGCAACTTCATAGTGAAATTCCTTGTGCATATTACACACGCAGGCGCCGCCATTTTTGATACCATTATTAAAATTCCAAAGTCCGGTCGGCCCGCACGCTCGATGTAATGGAGCAGTTTCCGTAAACCGACGTCCCTCTCCTACAGTTACAGTTTAGTTTATTGTCACATGTGCCGAGGTACAGTGAAAAGCTTATGTTCCGTGCTGTCCAGTCAGCGGAAAGACAATACATGATTACAATCGAGCCACTTAGTGTATAGATAGATAAGGTGGTGGGGCAGGTAGTGTAGAGGAAGCAGGGAGTCTGCAGGACTTGGACGGGTTGGGAGAGTGGGCAAAAAGTGACGGTTTAAATACAGTGCAGCAAAGTGTGTCGTCATGTACTTTGGGTAAAAAGGAATAAAAACGTAGACCTTCTTCTAAACGCGGAGAGGATTCAGGAATCGGACATGCAAAGGGACTTGGGTGTGTGTGCGCGCGCGGGATTTCCAAAAGGTTAATTTGCAAGTTAAATCAGTAGTAAGGAAGGTAAATGCAAAATTGGCATTCACAGTGCCTTCCATAATGTTTGGAACAAAGACCCATCATTTATTTATTTGCCTCTGTACGCCACAATTTGAGATTTGTAATAGAAAAAAAATCACGTGGTTAAAGTGCACATAGTCAGATTTTAATAAAGGCCATTTTTATACATTGGTAGAAAAATAACAGCAGTGTTTATACATGGTCCCCCCATTTCAGGGCACCATAATGTTTGAGACACATGGCTTCACAGGTGTTTGTAATTGCTCGGGTGTGTTTAATTGCCTCCCTCATGCAAGTACCTAGTACCTCATCTCAGCGCATGAGGCAAGTACCTCATCTCAGCACCTAGTCTTTCCTCCAGTATTTCCATCACCTTTCTGCAAAAATAGGACGGCCAGGATACAGTTTGCCAATAAGTACTTAAAAGAGCAACCACAGTTCTGGAAAAAGGTCTTGTGGACAGATGAGACAAAGAATAACTTATATCAGAGTGATGGCAAGAGCAAAGTATGGAGGAGAGAAGGAACTGCCTAAGATCCAAAGCATACCACCTCATCTGTGAAACAGTGGTGGGGATGTTATGGCCTGGGCAAGTGTGGATGCTGAAGGTACTGGCTCACTTATCTTCATTGATGACACAACTGCTGATGGCAGTTGTATATTGAATTCTTAAGTGTATTGACACATCCTGTCTGCCCAAGTTCAGACAAATGCCTCAAAACTCATTGGCCGGCGGTTCATTCTACAGCAAGACAATGATCCCAAACATACTGCTAAAGAAACAAGGAGTTTTTCAAAGCTACAAAATGGTCAATTCTTGAGTGGCCATGTCAATAACTCGATCTGAACCCAATTGAGCATGCCTTTTATATACTGAAGAGAAAACTGAAGGGGACTAGCCCCCAAAACAAGCATAAGCTAAAGATGGCTACAATACAGGCCTGGCAGAGCATCACCAGAGAAGACACCCAGCAACTGGTGGTGTCCATGAATCACAGACTTCAAGCAGTCATTGCATGCAAAGGATATGCAACAAAATACTAAACATGACTACTATCATTTACATGACATTGCTGTGCCCCAAACATTATGGTGCTCTGAAATGGGGGGGACCATATGTAAACACTGTTGTAATTTCCACATGGTGAAACCAAAATGTATAAAAATGACCTTTATTAAAATCTGACTATGTGCACTTTAACCACATGTGCTTTTTTCTATTACAAATCTCAAATGTGGAGTACAGAGGCAAATAAATAAATGATGGGTCTTTGTCCCAAACATTATGGAGGACACTGTATTTTGAGAGGACTCGAATATTGGAACAGATATAAATCTGAAGCTTTATAAGAAACTGGTTAGACCGCATTTAGAGCATATCGGGCAGTTTTGAGTCCTTTCTCTGAGGAGGAACATGCTGGCATTGGAGGAGATCCACAGGTTTACGAAATTGATCCCTGGAATGATTGGGTTAACATATGAGCGTTTGACAGCACTGGGCCTGTACTCACTGGAGTTTAGATGGATGAGATGTGAACATCATTGAAACTTATCGAATAGTGAAAGGGCTGGAATGTGGAGAAGATGTTTCCACTGGTGGGAGAGTCAAGGCCATAACCTCAGAATAAAATGACGTATCTTTGTAAAGGAGGAAGAATTGTAAAGAATCCCTTTAGTCAGAGGATGGTTAATCATTGCCACAGACGACCATGGAGGCAGAGTCATTTGTTATTTTAAGGCGGAGATTGACATGTTCGTGATTAGTAAATGTGTCAACAGTTATGGGGAGAAGGGGATTGAGAGGGAGAGATATATCAGCCATGACTGAATGGTGGAGTAGACTCGCTGGGCCAAATGGCATAATTCTGCTCCCATGACATCAGAACATTACATGCATTAATACCGAGCAAATAACCTTAGTTCTGCTTATTTTCATTTAGTAAATCAAGACAAATCAAAACTTTAAGCTCAAAATTAAAACAGCTGCTCAAAACAATAGGATTCATTCAAAGGATAATGTTCTAGCAACGTACCTTGCCATGCTATGAAACGACATTGTGCTTTGAAACGTTTGAATTCCAAATGATTAATATCAGCAACATTCACTAATCATCCATTACATCAGTATTAACAAAGATAGAATTTCAAGAATACAAATTAGCTACTACAGCTAACCCCATGTGAAAATGCTGGACATAACTGAGATAAGTTTATTTTGAAAATACAGTCCATCCTTTTCAGTGTTAACACTGTCCCAACGTATAAGGCCAGGGCTGACTGAGTATGTAATTTGCAGGCAGCGCCCATTGTTGCTTTGTTGAACGTTTCATCTTTTAGTTAAGACCAGAACCTGGTTGCTTGTACGGATGAGCTTCACAGCATCGGTCATCAATAGCAAATCCGATTAATATAAATAAATGCAGTGTGATGTATTTAGGTCATGAGGTCAAAAGTGATAAGAGTATGTACAATTATAACATGCAAGGAAAACAGACTGGGTATTATTTGTACAAGTTCCATTTTCGTACTATATACATCACTTCTCCCCGAGACAGAGGATGCAAAAAAGATGAAAACCGGAAAGCTGAATATCAACTTTTAATACACAGTTTAGAATTTAATTTATGTACTTTATTTTCTAGAACTTGGGCCTTAAACTGGAAGACTAAATAGCAATTCCTTCTGAGAATGAATGTGCCGCCAAGACATGGATTTGAATGTAAATAGACACAAAATGCTGGAGTAACTCAGCGGGACAGGCAGTGCCTCTGGAGAGAGGAATGGGTGACGTCACCCATTAGATCAGTATGAAAAAGGGTCTTGATCCGCAACGGTACTCATTCCTTCTCTCCAGAGATGCGGCCTGTCCCGCTGATTTACTCCAGCATTTTGTGTCTAACGTTGGTTTAAACTAGCATCTCCAGTTCCTTCCTACACATTTGAATGCGTTTTTTCTTGCGCACCAATTCAGATTACATTAGACCGAGGAGAAACTAATATTTTCCCTCAATGATTAAGCCTCTACAAGCTCCTTTACAGTGCATGTGTCATGTAGGAGGTCATAGCTCAGGAGATGTTCCATAGTCTGAAGCTATGAATGGAGTAAGGGACCTAGAGCTATTGTCTTGGGTTGTCAAGATCTAATTCCCTTTAGAAGCCACAGGATTTCTGCTCATTAGAGTATGATAAATGAGCAGTGAATCTTGTTTTCAAAAGTCATATTCATACAGCAGCTAACACAGTCAGAATGTTCCAAAGTAGCCCTAGTACATTTTAAATATAGTCATTGTGCTGATTTGGGCACCACAGTTCCCATTATCCAATAATAAACAAATCTACTTGAGGCCATGGTTTTGGTTTAGCACCTTGTCCAACAGGATTTACAATGAAACATCTCTCAGTGCTAGAATATCAGCTTATATACTTTTCTGCCAGGAGAGCAGTGAACAGATGCAAAGACTTCCCACTACACTCTCGTTCCTATCCTTTAATTGCATAGTACGCCTGAGCATGCCCATAACCCTCCTCAGAATACAACGAGTGATAAAAACAAGCGGATTACCTTTAGCAATTACTAGAACCGAGCAATTAAATGGACCCTGCAAGAGCTAATTGGCAGCCAATGGCACACATACATACATTTTCTACTAGTTTTCAGTGAGAGAGGGGACCAGCAGCACATGTTTCAATTCTACATTCATTTGCTGTGTAGAATTTGCAAATTAAAATAATGTGTTTTACTTCAACTTGAGCAGAAAGGTACAAGCTTAAGAACTGGCCCTCTTTGAAGGAATGTACAAAGGCAAAAATCAGCAAATACCTCAAACAAAATGAGAAGCAAGATGCATTAATGATTATATTTTCCTCTTATAATCCATTATAACAGATTTCTGGCTCAGTAATGTGTTTATTTGGAACTATCTAACCAAATATATGGTCTAAACAATCAAAGCAACGTGCAGAACTTTATTCATCAAGATCAATCTCAGGATCTGCTGACTTGACTTCTGTTCATGTGAAACATTTGTTCTTGGGTAAGACATTAAACCGAGATCTCACATGGGCAACTGGATATAGGGATCTCAACTCACTCCATAGAAGAGTTAATGGTTTACTCTTTACTCCATTGTTCTGTATAATTATCAGCCCCCAATGAACATCACAAAGTAATTTTGGTTTGCAAATCCTGGAACTTTTTTCAGCACCTGTTCCTCTACACAATTATTACTTCCAGGAGGTAGGCACACTGTACTTCAAGTTCATACTTCTCAGATCACTAGCAGCCTTCAGAAGTTGCTTAACAACACTGAAGGGCCCTGACCAGAAACGTCAGCTATTCATTTTCTCCAGAGATGTTGCCTGACCCGTTGAATTACTCCAGCACTTTGTCTCCATCTTTAACAGCACCTGATTGCTCTACAAGGAGCCCAAAGGATCAACGTATTCCTACGTAGTAGTGGTAATTTGATGTTTTAAATGGTTAATAGGTACAAACTTTTGAAGGGCTTTGAATAAGCAATTTGAAACCTCATCGTATTTCAATATATTGTCTGAAGAAGGGTCTCGACCCGAAACGCCGCCTATCTCCTTCGCTCCTTAGATGCTGCTGCACCCGCTGAGTTTCTCCAGCCTTTCGTGTACCCTCGATTCTCCAGCATCTGCAGTTCCTTCTTTAACTCAATGTATTGTCAACTCTTTTCTATGTTAATTAGTAACTTGGGAAGTGATCTCGTGTCGTTCTAATTTTGACACCGCCTCCATTTTAAAACCTAACTTCCGCGTCCTTCGTGCGTTCACCACTTTTCACAAAGTACGTAGGGCGAATATTGACCACGGAGTAAACCAGCGCCATCCGTGTCCATGGAATGACTGCAAGGGCTGAGCATTGCGGCATGCGTTGATCGACAGATAGCTTTCTCTGGCTGGAGTACACTCGCCTTCGCAACAATGGCGTCTCTTTTAACTAGGAAGATGCTGCTCGGGGGAGACCACAGATGGATCCAAAACCTCGAGTGCACGGCAAATGTCAACGTTCATTAAAAAAAAAAGGCAACATAACCACATGGAAGGTGTCACAAACAACATACTTATAAACCGAGGCGTTTTTTTAAATCGAGATTTCGCACCCTATGCTGCTTTAAACTAAGAATAAATGCGCTAAGGGGGACGAACGAACGCGGGTGTGTTAAAAGAAGAAAAAATAAAACGGCGCTTGAAAGCATCGGCGGACACACACACGTGTTGGCCCCACTTTCGGTTTGAGGGTCAGAATGGAAGGTCTCTCACCGGGTGGGGGGGCTCCAAACACGCCAGGAGCCCGCCAAAAAAACATCCCAATGAAGTGCCACAGCAAAGCTGCCCGAACACCACATAAAACTGAGGCGAGCAAGCAGCACGCAAGATGCCCGGGCCGTGACCAACAGCACACACAAAATGCCTGGTAATTCTGTAGCCGGGAGGCAATTAAGTGGAAAAAGAACGTGTACAGTCGTCGACAGGCCATGCTTAAAGTCTGTGATGATGATGATGGCGGGCAATCTGTCTAGTCAGGGTGAGGGAGGGAGTGATAATTATCATAGAAACATAGAAATTAGGTGCAAAAGTAGGCCATTCGGCCATTCACCGCCATTCAATATGATCATGGCTGATCATATTGATATTGCTAACTCCAAGGGCGATATTTCTATATCTTTTGACGCTGGATGTTTAATGTAACGAGTTAACCAGAGGTTCCCTGTTTAACACTGATCACTGCTTTGACGGGAGATATCTATGTCGTCTCTCGAACCCTCCCCCAAACCAAGCTGAAAGAAGCCTAGGGGGAAATTACACCCGGGCTGGCTCTAATGGAGGCCCAATATCCTGGAGTAACTCAGCAACGCGGGCAGCAGCTGGAGAACATGGACAGGCGACGTTTCTGGTCGTGAGTAGACACAAAATGCTGGAGCAAGTCAGCGGGACAGGCAACGTCTCTAAAGGAAGGTTAGGAATGGGTGACGTTTCGGGTAGAGACCCTTCCTCAGACTGATTGCAAAGGGAATTGGAAGCAAAACAAACTTAAAAAAATAATAAGAGATTGCATTTAATGGAAGCCAGCCCGGGGAGAGGAAGAGCCTTTCGACACTAGACATTAAACACGTGCGCGGCCCTACTCTATGTCTGGCCTTGTGTGAAGAACCTCGCTTAGAAAGATGGCTCAACAAGAAGGCAAATGGGCACTCATTTTCACTCGGGAAGGGGGTTATTTTATTTAAAAAATGAATACCCGGGGAAGGGCAAGTCCTGCGGGTCTGGATCCAGACCTGTTGCTGTCGTCCCGGGGCTGTTGCTCTCACTGTCTCCTCTCTCTCTCTACTTCCAACATTCAAGCCCAGTTCTTTTTTTTTCCCTCTGCCATCTTCACCTCTGAATATTAAGCCTTAAAAGGCAGAGAGAGAGCGAGACCGCGCCCTAAGCAGGAGCTCTTTGCAATAGTTTAACGTTAACTTTGCACCGAGGGCCTTCCATCTTTAACCTAATAACCTTCTCCACGCACCCTGGAGCTTTTGCATTTGAATGACAAATAACAAATATTTTTTTAAAAATCACCGCATATGTACACCACAGCTTGCTGTGAGACATTACAACGCAAGTAAGTAATGACAGGGTCTAGCCTCCAGCAATGAAGGAACATTCACATTGCGGCATGATTCATTCTCATTTTTTCGTTAAAAAATATTAAAACTTGAACAGCGTTATATTTTACAACAGAACAATTTCACCACCACCACCACATTTACTCTGCCATTCAATACCTTGGAATGGTCCGAAGGTCTCCCGATTCCTTGCACTTATCCTGCCGAGAAAACCACACTTCCAGCAGCTTCTCGGTCCCTTCGAAAAAGTGTGCACCGTTTTCCATCGTGAAACAAATCGCACGAAATGAAACAAAAAAATTTTGGGGGGGATATTTTTTTTTTCTCTTTTTTTTCCTCTCTCCTCTTGTTTTAAAAAGCTTAATTAGAATAAGTTAGTTTCAATTGCTCTGTTTCAATGGGCGTTGGGGAGGGGGGAAGTTGGTGGTGCAGGAGTGGGGGGTTCGATTTTAAGTGATTAATTCTCTTTTGCTTGTTTTTTTTAAACTTAAGGCCAATCCCTTTTTTGACAGAGAATTGCTTTGAGCGACCGCTAGCTAATGTCGCCGGCCATGCTGTGAATAGCAGCGCTCCGGCCGCCAGCCCGTCCTTAT
This sequence comes from Okamejei kenojei, assembly GCA_035221665.1. Classification (NCBI taxonomy): domain Eukaryota; kingdom Metazoa; phylum Chordata; class Chondrichthyes; order Rajiformes; family Rajidae; genus Okamejei; species Okamejei kenojei. The sequence goes on from CM069135.1 coordinate 4,513,539, forward strand.
ATAGCTTCCCTCGCCACGCCCCCCTCCCCGCCCCCCCCACCACCGCCGGGGACGACGGCCACGCCCACCGTCGCCCCTGACGACCGGCCCCGCCCCGCCCTCCCTTCCCCCCCCCCCCACGCCCCGCCCTCCCTTCCCCTCACGCCCCGGGACACAATGGGGACGCCTGTGACGTCGGCCTCGCGGAAGAATGCCGCGCGCGCCACTCCCGCGAAAAAAAAAACCGTTGGAGAAAGAGAGGGGGGGGGTGGGGAGAAGAGAAACCGTCCGCAGCGCTGAACGGAGAGTATGGAAGGAGATGGAGGAGGGGGGTTAGAAACCGTCACACGGCGCTCAGCGGAGATTGGGGCAATAGGATGGGATAGGATAGAAGAAACCGTCCACGCTGGTCTTCGGCGGGGGGGGTAGAAGAAACCGTTCACGCTGTTCAGGGGAACAGGAGAAAAAGAAACCGTCCGCGGCGTTCAACGGAGAGTGGTGTGTGGGGGGTGGGGAGAAACCGTCCACGGCGCTCGAGCGGCGGGACCACGGACTGCCATCAAAACACGAACGTTTCAGCCATTCACAGTTAAATAAATGATATTTTAATATATATTTTTTTGAAAAGTGCAGCCTAATAACATTGGCTAGTTTCCCGATCAGTCAGTGCTTCCAGGACTATCCGTGGTGTTGCAAGAAAGCGGGAACTTCATGTTGGATGACAGGAGGATCTTTGCAGGGTTATCGTTATTTCCACTGTTTTGCATCTGGTGAAATAGTTTGAAGAGCAGGAGAAGGAGAGAGAGAGGTGGTGACCATACTCGGTCGCCTTTCGCCCGCTCTACTTGGACTAACTGTCCCTGTTATTTTGTTGTTGAGCGGGGCACCGAGAAGAGCCTTGCCGTCCCCCCCGGTGCAGCGTCACGGGAGTTGTAGTTCCGATGCTGACGGAGCCGCAGCGTCGGCGATGGCGGGCTGGCGGAACGGGGACTACAAGTCCCGGCGTGCCCGGCGGGTCGCCATTTGTAGGCTGCTGAACGTCAACACAACAAACGCTCAGTAAATGTCGCCGTGTGAACTTGCTGGAAGAGACCAAAACACGACATGAGGAAACTAAAAAATAACTGACACCCGCTCCCCCTCCCCCTTCTCTGCGGGAAACCCCCCTTCCCGAAGGCGTGAATCGTTTAAGCATCGATGGAGTGACAACCATGGATTACGATTTTAAAACGAAACTGGCGGCGGAGCGAGAGAAAGTAGAAGATCTGTTTGAATATGAAGGTTGCAAAGTGGGTCGTGGTACCTACGGTCATGTTTATAAAGCAAAGAGGAAAGATGGGTAAGGAACGAAAGCTGTTTTCCCCGGGATACTGATGTTGCTGCCGTTACAATAGTTTTCTTTATATATAAACAAACCTATTTCTGGCTTGCTCGTTTCACGTGCTGCACAGACCAGTGTTTGTTTCTGGTTTGTAACAGCCTGTGGTTACACTACTTCTACTATATGCTCGCTTGTTTCGGGCCAAGGACCGCAGCCTTCATAACATTTATTTTGGAAACTGTATTTCTTTAGAGCATTGTTGTCACGATATAAAGTGATTTACTCGTGAGTTTTCCTATTGTTGTCTTGCCGACCGTCAGCCAGAACTTGACATTTTTAACTTCCATCATCTCTTTGGAAATTATCGATTGAAAATGTGATCTCCACTTAAATTAACGTTCAGTTGTGTGTAAATGTAATTTGTGAGGAAAAGGAATACTCCGATTTCAGGAATTAAATGATCCGATTTTTTTTTGGAGGCACTACGTTGCCAATTTTAAAAACTGGCAAATGTTATCACAGCAGTGGAAATAGTTTGCATTTATTCAGGAATTAGTGTATAAATACATTCCAAAGCATGGTAACTGACCGGAACAGTGGCACAGAATTCCAGGGAAAGATAGGCTAAAAGTTTTGTTAAAAAGCTGGTGATATTTAGGGAACAAAATCCAGAAGGTAGGCCAAAGCATTTCAAGGTTCTTTTGGGAGAATGGAAAATAAAGAAGTAAAGAAAATAAAGATGTCAGAGGCATGCAGCTGGAGAGGGTAATAAAGGACACAGATTTGTCAGTTAGTTTTGACAGTAGGTACAGTGCCATCGTTTATTTATTTGCCTCGGTTTTCTCTCCACAATTTGAGTTTGTAATAGAAAAAAAATCACATGCGGTTAATCTTTATACATTTTTGGTAGAAATTGCAGCAGTGTTTATACATAGCCCCCCCCCCCCCCCCCCCCCCCCCCCCCGTTTCAGGGCACCATAATGTTTAAGACACAGCAATGTCATGTAAATGAAAGTAGTCATGTTTCGTATTTTGTTGCATATCCTTTGCATGCAATGACTGCTCGAAGTCTGCGATTCATGGCCATCACCAGTTGCTGGGTGTCTTCTCTGGTGATGCTCTGCCAGGCCTGTTTTGCAGCCATCTTCAGCTTATGTTTGTTTTGGGGGCTAGTCCCCTTCAGTTTTCTCTTCAGCATATAAAAGGTCAATTGGTTTCAGATCGGGTGATTGACTTGGCTACTCCAGAATTGACCATTTTTTAGCTTTGAAAAACTCCTTTGTAGCATTAGCAGTATGTTTGGGATAATTGTTTAATAAGGCACTACAGATGCTGGAAAATCGAAGGTAGACAAAAATGCGGGAGAAACTCAGTGGGTGAGGCAGCATCTATGGAGTGAAGGAAATGGGCAACATTTTGGGTCGAAACCCTTCTTCACACCTGGGATCATTGTCTTGTTGAAGAATGAACCGTCGGCGAATGAGTTTTGAGTATTTTTTTTAACTTGAGCAGATTAGATGTGTCTATACACTTCAGAATTCATTATGCTACTACCATCAGCAGTTGTATCATCAATGAAGAAAAGTGAGCCAGTACCTTCAGCAGCCATACATGCCCAGGCCATAACACCACCACCACCTTGTTTCACAGATGATGTGGTATGCTTTGGATCTTGGGCAGTTCCATCTCTCCTCCATACTTAGTTCTTGCAATCACTCTGATATATGTTAATCTTCATCTCATCTATCCACAAGACCTTTTTCCAGAACTGTGGTTGCTCTTTTAAGTACTTCTTTGCAAATTGTAACCCGGCCATCCCATTTTTGCGGCTAACCAGTGGTTTGCATCTTGCAGTGTAGCCTCTGTATTTCTTTTCATGAAGTCTTCTGCGGACAGTGGACATTGACAAATCCACACCTGACTCCTGCAGAGTGTTTCTGATCTGTCGGACAGGTGTTTGGGGATTTTTCTTTATTATAGAGAGAATTTTTCTGTCATCAGCTGTGGAGGTCTTCCTTGGCCTGCCAGTCCCTTTGCGATTTGTAAGCGCACCAGTGCTCTCTTTCTTCTTAATGATGTTCCAAACAGTTGATTTTGGTAAGCCTAAGGTTTGGCTGATGTCTCTAACAGTTTTATTCTTGTTTCTCAGTCTCATAATGGCTTCTTTGACTTTCATTGGCACAACTTTGGTCCTCATGTTGATAAACAGCAATAAAAGTTTCCAAAGGTGATGGAAAGACTGGAGGAAAGACTAGGTGCTGAGAGCTCTCTTATACCTGCATGAGGGAGGCAATTAAACACACCTGAGCAATTACAAATGCCTGTGAAGCCATGTGTCCCAAACATTATGGTGCCCTGAAATGAGGAGGGGAACTATGTATAAATAAACACAGCTGTAATTTCCACATGGTGAAACCAAAATCAATAACCGTTGAAAACATTAGCGACGGACGCAGTGGTGCTGGTTTCCGACTGGAATGATGACGGACACACCACACATTTCTGTCCAGGATCAGGTCGGGGCGGAGATCCCCCCCGCCACGGGTACCATGTAATCCCGTGCTACCTGCTCCATGGACGGATAGTCGGTGACCAAACCATCCTGCCCACCTGGTTTGCCAGGTGAGGAGGGGGCTGTGGACCCGCAGCAGGACCAAAAACAAGACCAGTCAAAGGGCGGATGAGCTTCTATTGAGCCAACGGCCATCCACACTTCAGTGGAAATTGGGGGATGTCAGCTTCCCCCGTGCCGGACGATTGAACCCAGCTGGTCGAACCTTCCGCGATGTGGAATTCTCTGCCACAGAGGGTAGTTGAGGCAAGTTCATTGACTATATTTAAGAGGGAGTTAGATGTGGCCCTTGTGACTAAAGGGATCAGGGGGCATGGAGAGAAGGCAGGTACAGGATACTGAGGTGGATGATCAGCCATGATCATAATTGAATGGCGGTGCAGGCTCGAAGGGCCGAATGGCCTACTCCTGCACCTATTTTCTATGATTCTATGAAGTCCCCCGAGATGGCGAGCTCCCAATGTAAAGTCCGCAGGCCGCGGTTGGAGCGATCCCAGGCAAGGGATCGACTCCGATATAAGTCCACGCCCCGCGGTGGGGCTCAAGGTCAGTCCGAGGAGGCCTCCAGCTCCATCGATGGTAGGCCGCAGAGCGACCGGAAAATGCGATCCAAAAATTAATTGCATCTCCGGTAAGGTAAGAAGCTGAAAAAAAGGTGTCCCTCGACCGCTCCCCCTACCCCACATAAAACAAACCGGAGAACATTTACACAGACTTTTAACACACTAAAATTTAAAAAAAGACAAAAAAACAAACAGACTACAGTGGGGGCTGCCAATCGTGCGGCACCTGTGGTCACCTGTACTAATCAAGAATTTATCTATCTCTGCCTTAAAAATATCCATTGGCCTCCACAGCCATAGAATTCGACAGGTTCACCACCACGACTAAAGAAATTCCTCTACATCTCCTTCCTAAAGGAACGTTCTTTAATTCTGAGGCTATGACCTCTAGTCCTTGACTCTCCCACCAGTGGAAACATCCTCTTCTCATCCACTCTATCCAAGCCTTTCAGTATTCAGTTTCAATGAAGTCCCCCACTCATTCTTCTAAACTCCAGTGAGAACAAACCCAGCGTTGTCAAATACTCATGATATATGTCCTACATCATATGATATACATCATATGTCACATACATCATTGTTCTGTTGAATTAAGTTTTTTTAATGAGGTATTTTTGTTATTTTTCCCTTAAAATTGGACAAAAACACATGTGAAGTCCTATTTGGAAAATCATTTTTTCCAGTAGTTAAAATTCTTGGGCAGCAATAACTGTAATTGGTTCAGAATTTAATCTTTCATTCATTTTTCTTTAAGAAAGTTGTACTTGACTTTCTAAATCACATTAGTGCACTCCAATTCCTTTAATAATGGGATACGTTGGCCAGTTGAATGATGTGATACCTGGTAGATGATAATGCATAAGATGACTTTTAAAAGTTGGTATAAATTTCTGTTTCGATATAGTTGCATTCAAATAAGACCAAAAATGTTTGCATTTCTTGAATGGTTTTTTGATATTGAAAATACATAATATTGTGAACACTTTATAACACTTTATAACAAAAAAGGTTATAACAAAAATCCATGAACCGAACCAGGAATAAATCAAGTCATAGTAATTACACATGGATCTTTGTACTTATAGGCTGAAGAGGGCAAGATGGGAGATTGAAATATTGTTTCTTAGTTCTCATCATTGTTCACCAATTTTTGTTTGGATAGCGAGTGTATTCAGTGAGAACAAAATGGGTTTGTAGTAAATTAACATGTTTAAACTCAAACTAGCTTATTAAAATAAGTTGAGCATGCTATTCTAACAACTGCCCTGTTCAGGTACATGGAAACAATAAGGGGGATATGGGTCAAACACTGGCAAATGGGACCAGCTTAGGTGGGGCATCTTGGTTGGCATGGACGAGTTGGGCCTGGAGGGGGGAGCTTTGGACTCTATGACTATAAGAAGTGTTTTGATTATTTTACGTTTAGTTTCTTTGGCCTGTATACCTGAATAGATTTTTTAAAGGGTCATGACTTACGAAATAACTGATCTTTTGGCATTCTCTGTGGAAATATATTGATGTAGCACACAGTGCCATAACTGTGATGCCACAGAACCAAAGCACAATTAACAGCAAAAGTTAACAATGGAGTTTTAAAATTAAGGATTAGCTTTGGATCATAGAGATGAGATGTGTAAGATGGCGAAACTGAGGCTGGAGGCAATGGAAGAGAGATCTGCAAAGGAAATGATGTCAGTGATTGACAGAAATGCTTGTTTTAATCCATGGGATTGTTTCCCCAAAGTGCGGTATGAAGAGGTCAACATCATTCCATCTAAACAACAAGGAAGCTAAGTGAGAGTCTTCATTAACAATAGGCGCTTGGACTTCCAACAAACACCCACTTACCTCGGCGTAAAGCTGGACTGGTCGCTTACATTTCCTCAACACCTGCGACAAGGTCATGGCACGTGGTGGCCTCATCCGACGCCTGGCAGGAATAAGTTGGGGAACCAGCCCATCAAGTCTTCACACCTCTGCCTTAGCTCTTGTGTATACTCCAGCTGAGTACTGCGCACCCATATGGAGTAGCAGACATACTAGCCTGGTAGACACGAGCCTGAATGGCACCTTGCGAACCATCACTGGGTGCCTTCAAACTACTCCAGTCGAGCGGCTCCCTATACTTGCGGGCATTCCGCCTGCAGGGATCCGAAGGCAAGCAGCAACTCTGGCACTATCTCGTCGTGCCATGGACCCAGATCACCTCCTCCATCAGGCTGTCAGCAGAGAGCAGAGGCCACCCCGACTGAAGTCCCGTCACCCCTTTGCTCCACATGGAAAACAACTCCTCGCATCCATCCAGCCAATTGAGACAAAAGCACACTGGATAGCCACCAAGTGGTCACAGGAGTGGAAGGCAACCTCGTCTCCATTGCACAGCTCCATCTCTTCACCAGTTAAAAGCTGTCCAGGGTCTGACCTCCCCAGAGAAGCATGGGTGAAGCTCAACAGACGTGGTACTGGAGTTGGGCATTTCAATGCCAGCGTGTGGAGATGGGGGCTCCCTCCGCCAGAGCCCAGCCTGTGAATGCGGAGCAGAACAACAGACAGCCAACCATGTCATCTCTGGGTGCCCGCTCTACCACCCACAAATGGAGCTGAGGGCCTGGCAGAGATTGACGCAACATCCTGGCTGCTCAACACCTCACTTGAGATCTAACTATTCCTTTGGTTTATTTATGTTTCATTTGCAAGAAGAAGCGGTCATGTGATAGCAGCAGAATTGGGCCATTCAGCCCATCAAGTCTACTCCGCCATTAGAGAATTGGCTTTTAATCTCTGCAAGGACATGGTTGGTTTACGAAACAACAAAGACAACATTGCAGCAAGTTTAATGACATGGTCCTCAGTGAATGCGATGCTACAGTCATTGGAAAAAATGGAACTCTGTAAGAAGGAACTGCAGATGCTGGTTTACACCGAAGATAGACACAAAATGCTGGAGTAACTCAGCGGGGCAGGCAGCAGCTCTGGGGAAAAGGAATGGGTGGCGTTTCGGGTCAATACCCTTCTTCAGACTGAGAGTCGGGGAGAGGGAGTCTAGAGATATGGAAGGGTAAGGTGAAAATGACAGATCAAAGCAGACGATGCTAAGGAAATGTAGAATGATTCATTGTTAGCTGAAGGGAACGTGACAAGGGGGCGTACAATCAATAAGATGAATCAGAAGGACAGTGGAACTTGGTTGGGAAGTGGAAATGCTGGATGTTGCATCAGACGTTTTGTAAGGATGATAGGGCAGGGGGGCAGCGATAGGGACACAGATGGATTGGAAATTCTGAAAAGAAGGTGAAGCTTCTGGCCGATGATGAGGGTGCAGAGCTTGAAACTTATTGAAATGGTTGAAGCTAAGACCTCTGCTGTGAGCAGATCGGTTGATGTAATCGTGGGGAAGGTTGGAGGTTTTAGTGAAAACATGACAAGAATCTGGCTTGGAGATACAAGGAAGTGCAAATGATGGAATCTTGAACAAAACACAAAGTCCTGGAGAAAGTCGGCAGGCCAGGTACCATTTGTAGAGGGAATGGATAGGTGACATTTCAGGTCAGGACCCTTCTTCAGAATTTGGCTTGGTAAGAGATCGAGCCGCAGGAAAGTTAAGTGAAGAAATGATCCATGCACACGCTGCTTCAACTTTCTCCCTAGAACTTTTCTCAATCTGTAATGTCTAACTGCTGTTGAAACTTAGACAACAGACATTAGGTGCAGGAGTGGGCTATTCGGCCCTTCGAGCCAGCACCACCATTCAATATGATCATGGCTGGTCATCCACAATCAGTACCCCATTCCTGCCTTTTCCCCTTGTCCCCTGACTGCGTTATCTTTAACTCCATCTAACTCTCTCTTGAAAGCATCCAGATAATTGGCCTCCACTGCCTTCTGAAGCAGAGAATTCCACAGATTCACAACTCTGGGTGAAAACGTTTTTCCTGTTCTCCGTTCTAAGTGGCCTACCCCAAATTCTTAAACTGTGGCCCCTGGTTCTGGATTCCCCCAACATTGGGAACATCTTTCCTGTCTTTAGCGTGTACAAACCCTTAATAATCTTTTATGTTTCAATAAGATCCCCTTTCATCCTTCTAAATTCCAGAGTATACAAGCCCAGCCGCTCCATTCTATCAACATATGACAGTCCCGTCATCCTGGGAATTAACCTTGTAAACCTACGCTGCACTCCCTCAATAGCAAGAATGTCCTTCCACAAATTTGGAGACCAAAACTGCACACAATACTCCAGGTGTGGTCTCACTAGGGCCCTGTACAACTGCAGAAGGAGCTCTTTGCACCTATACTCAACTCCTCTTGTTATGAAGGCCAACATGCCATTCGCTTTCTTCACTACCTGCTGTACCTGCATGCTTACTTTCAGTGACTGATGACCAAGGACCTCCAGATCCCGTTGTACTTCCCCTTTTCCCAACTTGACACCATTCAGATAGTAACCTGCCTTCCTGTTTTTGAGTGGATAACCTCACGTTGTGTTCTTCCAAACCAAAAAGGTGATTTAGATGAAGAATGTACTCAAGACAACTTTGACAAAGAGTGAGTTGCTGCAGCTGGAAAGAGCTATCAAGAATGTGCAAATACTGGTGCATAAGATTAAGGATGGATTGGAAAAGGTGGTACAAATAATGATTCAAGAAGTGCTAAATATTTTGAAGATATCCGTAATCAGTGGTAAATTCAAGCTATGTGGAGATGGATTTCAAGTTGGAATAAATCTGAATCGGAGACATTTACTGAGTAAAAAGAAATGACACTATAAAACCCTCAACAACTTCTCTATTGACTCCTTTCACTTTCAGCCTCAAATTCTCTCACTTTCATCAAATCCAAATGGCACTGTAAGCACCTTTTAGTAGATTCTTGATCAAAGATGAACAGAGAAGCAGGACTTCAGTGAAAGAGATGGGTGGGAAACACAGGAAATACATGTTCTGCCCAGAGTACCTATCCATACATGGAACAGCACAGCACGGGATCTGACGTTTCTGCCCACAATATCGGTGCTGAACATGATGCCAAGACTGACTCTTATCTGCCTGCACATAATCCATATCTTTCCATTCCCTGCATATTCATGTGCCTATCCAAAAGTCTCTTCAATGCCACTATTGTATCTGCCTCCACCGCCTCCCTCAGCAGCACTCACCATCCTCTGTGTCCAAAAAAAAACTTGCCCTCCACCTTTCCTTTAAACTTTGCCTCTCTCACCATTTGTAGCAGATGCTCACCTGGTTCCTCTTCTCTTATTTCCTTTTATCCAGGACCTCCACAGTCTCTTTCTATGTTATTCAACAAACTAAATGTGCTTCTTTCAAGTTAGCAAAAGTGCATGCACCACTCATACGCCGTTTGAAGGAGGGTCCTGACTAGAAGAAAAAACCTGTCAATTTCCTTCCCTAGATGCTGCCTGACCCAATGAGAAACTCAAGATTCCAGCACATGTGGATCTTTGTGTCTCCATTTCACTGCTTACAATTCGGTTGGTTTCCTCTACACTTGGAGGAACAAACAATTCCACTGAGTCTGCAAACAAGATCTGAGAGTTCAGTCATTTGGAACTTTAATTTAATGTGTTTCACCCATTCTAACCTATCTATTGTTGACTTTCTGCACTATGCCACCCAAAGTCAATGTATACTCATGGAATAACACCTCATCTTCTAACTAGATACATTACATTCTTCCATGTTAAAAAAAAATTACGGTATTCGGCATTTTTGGCAATTTTATGATGGATTATCTGCATTCTACATTACTTGTATAATTTTAGATAATTATATTGCATTTACACCTATTCCATGTCAATCAGCTTCTTTGACCTTGCATATTCCCTTTTATCATTTTTAATCTCTTGTCTTCCCCAGGTATTGCACCTTCCACTGAGTTCTTTCCTCTCCTCCCCTTTCTCTGGATTTTATAATTTAATTGTTATCGAAATATTCCCAATGTTGGTGAAAGATCATTAACCTGAAATATTAATTCTCTTTCCCTGGCTGCAGAAATTGCCCAATAGTTTTTTTTTTAGCATTTGCAGTTTTTATTTAACATTTCCAGCGTCTGCAACATTTTTATTTTGTGGTATATAGTATGTTTGTGTTGGAACACTGTCAATAACTGTTTCACATGAGCACCATGCTAACATGTGTTCCTCTTCTTTTTGTATAGAGATCTCCCAAGATGATGTAGGCGAGACCAGAAACTAGCAGAAAGTCTTTCTTTCTTTCTTACTCCTGATCTCACAGACACCCACGCAGATATATTAACTTGCAGTGGCGGAGTATAGCATTCAGGATCAGGAGGGGAGCCTAGCTAAAACATGGACAAGTGACAAGGATCAAAAAAGAATGTTGCAGCAGTAGGGCAAAAACCAACCCCACATGCATCTTGGACAGACACAAAAGGCTGGAGTCACTCAGCGGGTCAGGCAGCATCTCTGGAGAAAAGGAATAGGTGACGTTTCATGTTGAGACCCTCTTCAGACTGAGAGTCAGGTGAAAGAGGAACACTGCACTTTTACTACCACAAGGATCATTGTCTCAAGGCCCCATTAAAGACAAATGATTAATAGGCAGCGCTGCATGAAACATGTGATACGTCCAGCATGAATGTGAGAGATTATGAAGTGGACTCTCACTTTGTCACCAGTGTAGCAATCACGAGGTGTGCAGAAATTTGCGGTTAATTATAGAATGGTGTCAACTGCATAACTTCTCAAGGTCAGGTATCCAAAAAGGGTGGTCATGTGCCATGAATTCAACTTGTAGGTTTTGAGACAGTCACTTGCGTTATCGGGCATCTTAAGGGAATGATTTCTAGAACCTTGGTGGTGGAATTTATGACATAAATTGTAAATTGTCCCCAGTGTGTAGGGTAGTGCTAGTATACGGGTGATCGCTGGCTGGCGTAGACCCGGTGGGCTGAAGGACCTGTTTCCGCCCTGTATCTCTAAAGTCATGTCTAAATTGAGGAATGGGAAGCTCGTTTGTAGTTGTGGCATTTTTTAAATGTGTTAGCATGTCGGTTGTTTCTGCAAAAACTGCAGACAGGTGAAAGTTTGTGCTGTGGCGTACCAAAATCCTGTTTTTGGCGAATTATTTCAAATGACTTTTTGTGCAAAGGTTCTGCAAATTGTGGGAGCCGTGAGGTTATGTGTTCTATGGGGTTGTTGTTTGACAAATGTAACCTCAAGCTTTTGAATGAATGAATAAATAAGTTTATTGGCCAAGTATGTACACATACAAGGAATGTGCCTTGATTCTCCGCTCGCAAGTAACAACACGACATACAGTAACAATTAAGAATGACACATAAAACATTAAACATTAATAATAAAACATTACAGTTTAAACATATGAATGAAAGAAAATACCAGAGCAAAAGGAGGCTGCAGACATTTGGTTATTGAGTAGAGCTGCTACTCATCGTGAAAAAAAGCTGTTTTTTAAGTCTGGCTATGGCGGCTTTGATTAACAATTGTCAAATATTTGGCATATGGATTGCGAAGCTTGCTGCTACTCTAGACTATCTCGTCGAATTAAATGTGGGTGGCACCTTAAGTGATGTAAAACTCATATCTGAAATAAAACTATAGATAATCTTCAGAAAACTTATTATCTCAGTTGCATTTATCTGCACTTTGCATTTTCTCACACACGTGTAAAATAGATTTTGAGCAATATGATTTTATTAAAAATTACATTGACATTAATTTTGAAGAGGAACAATTTCACACAGATTAATTTCACACATTATAAAAAATGTTATTAAGAGAATCTTGGTTTATCCAGTAGTGCAACTTTGCTGCAGCTGATCAGGTGATTCTAAACTTGTTAATGATCACCTGACCAAACTGAAATAATCTGAACCGTGGATAGAACTTCAACATCATATGACGATAGGACATTACCCAACGTAATGTATCAGCCATAAATTACACTTTCTGTAATCTCCATTTCTGGTTTTCCAGAAATTGGCCAGGTAACCAGACCAAACTTAAAGAAAAATGCAAATGTTTCAAATTCATAAACATTTCCATGAAATAGAATTGTCGAATGGGTCCTGATTTTTCCGAGTGAGAGGGTATGTTGATGTGCATCTGTGCAATGTGATATTATGAAAAAGCTTGTAAACTTATAAACCCAAGAATAAGTAATGCATTAATTTAAGAGAAGATTCTGATCCTTCTAAAATTTGGCCAAGCCATCACACGGCTCTATTCCTAATCATAAACAAAACCATTTGTGATCTTTTTCTTGTATCGCTCAACATTATTCTACTTTTCAACCTCGCCTCCAATGTCTAACCCTAATAAAATCTCCAACTTGAGGCATTTACTGTATATTGTTGTACATGATCTTTTTTCCTGTCTCTCTTGTGACGTTGTTCTATCTTTCAACCTTGCCCCCTATGACTAGCCCAATGTGAGTCATTTATAACTACATTTTCAAACTGCACGGTCTATTTGCTTATTTTTGAAGCTGTCAGTCCAGTCAGTCAGGTCTTCGCCTAATAATGTTACACCAATAAAATGCGTACTCTCCATTCTCTGCCATTCTTGTCACAGATGGGGGTGCAATTCCCAGTATATGAAATGTGATTTATCTTGTAAAGGTGCTACATCCAGTATTTCAATTTTTTGTAGTATATTCTCAATTTGAACTCCATCTTCAATATCTAACCTCTTTCTCTTTATCCAAAAAGATACACAAAGTAGGGAATTAGGTTGTTGGACAAGAAGGCGGCGCCTCGCGGCAGCGGCCTCTGCAGCCCGTCTGCCTTCTTTTTCCCTTTTGTCCTGTTAAGTGGATGTCTTGGTTTTAGTTTTTATATTATTTTTAGCTGTGTATATGTGGGGGGCGAAGGAACCTTTTTAATCTTCCCTGTACGGGGACCCGACTTTTTCTTGTCGCGTCTCCTCCGTTGTCATTGGGGCCTAGCATTGTGGAGCGGCCTCCAACTGGAATCGACCTGGGGGCTCCAGTCGCTGAGCCTGTGGACTCGCCATCACAGGGCTGGCCGACTTCGGTGGGCGGAGCGTTGTGGTGGCATGCGGCTGAGACCCGACTTCGGAGGCTTTGGCGGCAGGCCTGTGGACGGTAACATCGGGAGCTCGCGGGTCCCTGGTGGGAGACCGCTTTTCGGAGCTCCCGCAATGGCAACTTCGCCCGCCTGAATCAAGGGGGTTAAATCGACCCGGAGCGGGGCCTTACATCGCCCGGAGTGAATGGCTGCGGGACTTACCATTGCCCACTGGGGGCTCTAACTTATATAATCAAGAGCCTCATATAGCTTGATGCAGCAGTTTGGCTGCTTGACTGCTGGAGAAGAAATAAGAACAGAGAACAGGGAAGACTTTTGCCTTCCATCACAATGAGGAGGTGTTTGGGGTTTCACTGTGATGGATGTTTGTGTGGAATTGTATTAATTGTGTCTTTTGTTTTTTTTTTGTTGTTTGACTGCAGGAGCGTAATTTCGTTTGAACCTATGTTTAAATGACAATAAACGGCATTCTGATTCTGATTGAGCAGGCTGCAGTGAAGGAACAATGAGTGATATGCTTCCAAGTGCCGTTGTTGGGTAATTTGCAAGGAAACAAGTAGTGGTGGCATCCCCGTCTGTTTTCATCTCTTGACAGGGGGTGTGTGTGGGCTTGGAGCTGTGATTGATAAATGAATGGCAGCACAGTGGTTATGTTAACAAATCAGCAATCTTGAAACCAACCCGGGATGGGTTCAAATCCCTTCACTGCTTTTGTGGAGTTCTGGTTCAATTCATTTTATAATCTGGAATATTTAAAATGTCAGGAAAGCCACCACTATTATTGCTGTCCTTCTTGTATGGTTCAAACATGGCTCCAGACCACGCGACATGATGGACTCTTAATTCCCTCTGAAGTAGTCGAGCAAACTGTTTTGTTGCATAAATGCCATGTTTTAGCAGAATAAGAATAAAACAGGAGGGACCATCTGGCTTCACCGCAGGTGCTGAATTCGGCTGCCTTTGCAAAATCTTCCTCACAAGCATGTTGTCTTGTTTCCGGTGTCTAAACTGAGAGAGCTGCCTCACAAGCGTGTGAAGGAGCTGACAAATTAGTATTCACAGAATCATAACTTGCAAACATGCTTTATCACCATCCCTAGATACTTTATGTCCCATTTGCAGAGCAGGTCCATTACATGTGCTACTACTGCGGTTTACAGAAGCAACCGGTAGGTCTTGGACATTCATCCTCGCCCATCTTCCCCTCTGCTATTAGGCTTCCAAACCAGGTCCTTCCATAAGCTTGGGCACTGCCCGATCCATCTCTATCCCATTGTGGACTTTGGAAACTGGAATGTTATCTCAATGTGCGGTGTGGGTCCAGTGTGCATCAACATAAGTTCTTGAGCGTGCATATCCCTGAAGATCTGTCCTTGGCCCAGCACATCGATGCAATCACAAAGAAAGCTCATCAACGTCACTACTTAGACGATAAAGGAGATTTGGAATGTGGTCAAATACTCTATCAAACCTATACAGGTCTGCAGCAGAGAGCATTCTAACTGATTACATCATGGCCTAGTTCGGCAGCTTTAACAACCAGGAACGAAGGAGATCTACAGGAGGTGCTGCGCAAAAAGCCAACGTATTTGCTTTTTGGCCAGGGTGGTGGAGACACCCACCACCCTGGCCATGCTCTGACATTGCTATTGCCATTGGAATGAAGGTACGGGATCCTGAAGTCTATGACCATCAGGTTCAGGAGCAGCTTCTTTCCAGCAACCATCAGGCTCTCGAACAACACAACCCAACCTCAGCAACTATGATCTGCTATGGACTTTATTTTGGGTTACTTCAGTTTTGCACTATCATTGACTGGTTAATTAATATTAATGATTATTCATTTATTGTAATTTTGATTATTGGGTATTTATTTGTAAGTCATTGCATTAATGGGCCTGTAAATCTGCAGCAAGTAAGAATTTCATTGTTCTGTTGTGGCAACTCATAACAATTAAACATTCTTGACTCCACTTTGCCCAATTTTGTCCATTGCTCCTATTAATATAAAAGATAATGTATGCATTCATTATGATTTCTACTTGAGATTTGTTTACATTTGGCAAATTAGAGAAATTAGAGATGACAGCTTCTCGCCACAGTTGAAGCACGTGATATCAAATGAGTATTGATGGTATGGTTGCAATGTTGGCCAAGTGGGAGACAACAGAGGGTCATGGTGAATGGTTGTTTCTTTAGACAGGAGGAAGGTAGTTTTTTAGTTTAGAGATACAGCATGGAAACAGCCCTTTTGGCCTACTGAGTCCGTGCCGACCAGCGATCCCCCTACATTAACACTATCCTACACACATTAGGGACTATTTACAATTTTACAAAGCCAATTAATCTACAAACCTGTACGTCATTAGAGTGTGGGAAAAAACAGAGTTCCAGCGGTCACAGGGAGAATGTACAAACTCCGTACATACGGCACCCATAGTCAGGATCGAACCCGGGTCTCCGGCGCTGTAAGGCAGCAACCCTACCGCTGCACCACTGTGCATGTTGTCATTGCAGGTAGTCCATTGCGCCCTTGCAGAGATTGGCGTTGATATCAGACCTTTTTGATTTGATTTTAATTATTAAAATTTCCAAATTTGCAGAAGATATAAAACATGGCAATTTTGAAAATGTGAAGAGGATAGCGACATATTACGGAGGATAAAGCGAGAGGGTTTGAGTATAGGAGTAAGGAGGTCCAACTTCAGTTGTGCAGGGCCCTGGTAAGACCACACCTGGAGTATTGTTTAAGTGGGAGATGCTGGAAAATCAAAGGTAGACAAAAATGCTGGAGAAACTCAGCGGGTGAGGCAGAATCTATGGAGTGAAGGAAATAGGCAACGTTTCGGGTTAAAACCCTTCTTCAGACTGATGTGAGGGTGGGAGGGGGGGCGTAAAGAAGAAAGGAAGTGGCGGAGACAGTGGGCTGAGGGAGAGCTGGGAAGGGGTGGAGAAAGCCGGGACTATCTGAAATTAGAGAAGTCAATGTTCATACTGCTGGGGTGTAAACTACCCAAGCGAAATATGAGGTGCTGCTCCTCCAATTTACGGTGGGCCTCACTCTGGCCATGGAGGAGGCCCAGGACAGAAAGGTCAGATTCAGAATGAGAGGGGGAGTTGAAGTGTTGAGCTACCGGGAGATCAGGTTGGTTAATGCGAACAGAGCGGAGGTGTTGGGCGAAGTGATCGCCAAGCCTACGCTTGGTTTCACTGATTTTGAGAATGCAGGGAAGGTTCACCAGGTTAGTTCCTGGAATTGTGGGACTGACATGATGAAAGAATGGGACGACTGGGCGTGTATTCACTGGAATTTAGAAGGATGAGTGGGGATCTTATAGAAACATATAACATTCTTCAGGGATTGGACAGGCTAGATGCAGGAAAAATGTTCAGATATTGGGGAATTCCAGAACCAGGGGTCACGCTTTAAGAATAAGGTGTCGGCCATTTAGGACTGAGATGAGAAAAACCCTTTTCACCCAGAGAGTTGTAAATCTGTGGAATTCTGTGCCACAGAAGGCAGTGGAAGCCAATTCACTGGTTGTTTTCAAAATAGTTAGATTTAGCTCTAATGGTTAAAGGAATCAAGGGATATGGGGAAAAAACAGGAACGGGGTACTGATTTTGGATGATCAGCCATGATCATATTGAATGGCGGTGCTGGTTCAAAGGGCCGAATGGCCTACTCCCTCACCTATGTTTTTATATAAGCAGACTGGTAGAATGGGTGGGCATAATTTTAATTCAGATAAATGCAAGGAGGCGTACATTAGCAGGAAGAGTGATAAGATGCAATATAAAATGAAGAAGACTATTTTAAAAAGGGTGTAGGAGTAGAGGGGCCTGGGAGCAGGAGCCAGTGGAACTGACTGCTGGTTGAAACAACAGTGAATAAGGCGTGCCAGTTTTGCAAGAATAAGGAGAAGGCCAGGAATTGCTCTGGTAGAGAGATGGCACAAGCATCATGGGCCTGATGGCCATGTGTGCTGTAAACTGTAATTCTATGCAATAGAATTAGTCATACAGTATGGAAACAGGCCATTTAGCCCAATTTGTCCATATCAACCAAGATGCTTATCTACGCTAATCCGACCTGCCTGTGTTTGGCCCATATTCCGCTAAGTTCTTTCTATCCATGTCCCTGTCTAAATGCCTTTTAAATGTTGTTCTAGTAAAAGTACTGTAATAGTGGGAGATTATATCTGGATTATGCGCAGAATCTGGGTAATACACCAGAAAATTGTTCTGATTTCTGTTATGTCATTTTTTTTGCAAAGTAACGCTAGATCTGTGAGGGTAATTGGATTTCATTGGATATTACTGTTGATGTACAATCTGGAAACCACACTGGGAATGTCTCAGAAAAGTCCAATTTATTGAGCGCAAACTGCTTTTCTGTAGTATTTTGGATAAAAATGGCCAGGAGGAAACGGATTCATGTTCAAGTAGTTAGAATTGAATACTGGTGTCACACAGTGAGATATACATCTTGTCAGTAATTTGACTATTGAAGGGAGTGAAAATGATGCAATTACAATAAAACAACATCCCAATGTTAATATTTAACAATCAGGCAAGTGAATTGCTGTAATAACATTTTTTATCTATATATTTTTCTCAATCTCTATTCTTAATCCAAATATCCAATTTTCTTCTGATGATGACCTGTAAATGAAGTCTAGATTCTCGTGATTTTACCTCTGTTCTAATTGTCCAACATTTAAACTGTGAT
This sequence comes from Okamejei kenojei, assembly GCA_035221665.1. Taxonomy (NCBI): domain Eukaryota; kingdom Metazoa; phylum Chordata; class Chondrichthyes; order Rajiformes; family Rajidae; genus Okamejei; species Okamejei kenojei. Next base: position 4,531,754 of record CM069135.1, read on the forward strand.
CCCTTGTTCCTGGTCATAAAGTCATAAGGAATAGGAGTAGAATTAGGCCAGTTCGGCCCAACAAGTTACTCCGCCATTCAATCATGGCTAATCTACCTCTGCCTTCACCCCACAACCTTTGACACCTGTACTAATCAAGAATCTCTATCTTTGCCTAAAAAATATCTACTGATGGCCTCCGCAACCTCAGTGGCAAAGAATTGCACAGATTCACCACCCTCTGACTAAAGACATTTTTCCTCGTGTCCTTTCTAAAAGAAGGCCCTTTAATTCTAAGGCTATGACCGCCAGTCCTATACTCTCCCACTAGTGGAAACATCCTCTCCACATCCACTCTATCCAAGCCTTTCACTACTCTGTACGTTTCAATGAGGTCCCCCCTCATTCTAAACGCTAGGCCCAGTGCCGACAAACGCCCATCATAGGTTAACCCACTCATTCCTGAGATAATTCTTGTAAACCTCATCTGGACCCTCTCAAGAGCTAGAACATCCTTCCTCAGATACAGTGCCCAAAATTGCTCACAATATACCAAATACAGCCTTACCAGCACCATATAGAGCTTCAGCATTACATCCCTGTTTTTGTATGCAAGCCCTCTTGAAATAAATACTAGCATTGAGTTTGCTTTCTTTGCTACCGATTCAACTTGCAGATGATCTTTTTGGGAATCTTGCACCAGCACCACCAAATCCCTTTGCACCTCCGATTTCTGGATTCTCTCCCCATTTAGAAAATAGTCTACGCCTTTATTGCTATGACCAAAATGCATGACTCATAGAAACATAGAAAATAGGTGCAGGAGGAGGCCATTTGGACATTCACACTTTGCTGCACTATATTCCATCTGCCACTTCTTTACTCACTCTCCCAACCTGTCCAGGTCCTTCTGCAGAGTCCCTGCTTTCTCTACACTACCTGCCCTTCCACCTATTTTTGTATCATCTGCAAACTTGGCCACAAAGCTTTCAATCCCCTCGTCCAAATCATTAATATACACCGTGAAGAGCAGCGGCCCCAGCACCGACCTCTGCGGAATTTCACTAGTCACTGGCGGCCAACCAGAAAACGCCCCATTTATTGCCATGCTTTGTCTTCTGCCATCCAGCCAACCTACTATCCGTGCGAGGATCTGCCCTTTGATACCGTGGGCTCTCATCTTCCTTACAGCCTCACGTGTGGCACCGTATCAAAGGCTTTCTGAAAATCGAAGTAAACAACATCTGCTGACTCTCCTTTGTCCTGATATTTACATCTTCAAAGAATCCCTGAAAATTTGTCAAGCAAGACCTCCCCTTCACAAAGCCATGCTGACTTGGGCCTCTCCATATTTTCCATCTTTCTGGACATCCAGATTGTCCTTTTCCCTCATGGCAGATAACCATATAACCATATAACAATTACAGCACGGAAACAGGCCCTCTCGGCCCTTCCAGTCCGTGCCGACCATTTGTTTTCCCCTAGTCCCATCTACCTGCACTCAGACCATACCCCTCCATTCCCTTCACGTCCATATACCTATCCACTTTACTCTTAAATGTTAAAATCGATCCTGCCTCCACCACTTCTGCTGGAAGCTCATTCCACACAGCCACCACCCTCTGAGTAAAGAAGTTCCCCCTTACGTTACCCCGAAACCTCTGTCCCTTAATTCTCATGTCATGCCCTCTTGTTTGAATCTTCCCTACCCTCAATGGGAAAAACGTATCCACGTCAACTCTGTCTATCCCTTTCATCATTTTAAAGACCTCAATCAAGTCCCCCCTTAACCTTCTGCGCTCCAAAGAATAAAGACCTAACTTGTTCAACCTTTCTCTGTAACATAGTTGCTGGAACCCTGGCAACATTCTAGTAAATCTCTTCTGTACTCTCTCTATTTTGTTGACATCCTTCCTATAACTAGGCGACCAAAATTGTACACCATACTCCAGAATTGGTCTTACCAATGCCTTGTACAATTTTAACATTACTTCCCTACTCCTATATTCAATGCTCTGATTTATAAAGGCCAGCACACCAAAGGCTTTCTTTACCACCCTATCTACATGCGATTCCACCTTCAGGGAACTATGCACAGTTATTCCTAGATCCCTCTGTTCCACAGCATTCCTCAATTCCCTACCATTTACCATGTACGTCCTATTTTGATTTGTCCTGCCAAGATGTAGCACTTCACACTTATCAGCATTAAATTCCATCTGCCATCTTTCAGCCCACTTTTCCAAATGACCCAAATCTCTCAGTAGACTTTGAAAATCTACTTCATTATCCACAACACCACCTATCTTAGTATCATCTGCATATTTACTTATCCAATTTTCCACCCCATCAACCAGATCATTGATGTACATGACAAACAACAGTGGACCCAACACACACTCCGCCATTAACACCCAAAGATTGAACCTTCTTAACCAACCTTCCATGGGGAACCTTGTCAAAGGCCTTACTGAAATCCATATAGACAACATCCACTGCTTTACCCTCATCAATTTCCCTAGTTACCGCTTAAAAAAATTCAAGAAGGTTTGTCAAACATGACCTTTCAGGCACAAATCCATGTTGACTGTTCCTGATCAGACCCTGTTTATCCAGATGCTTATATATATTATCTCTAAGTATCCTTTCCATTAATTTGCCCACCACTGACGTCAAACTAATAGGTCTATAATTGCTAGGTTTATTCTTTGAACCCTTTTTAAACAATGGAACAACATGCGCAGTTCGCCAATCCTCCGGCACTATTCCCGTTTCTAATGACATTTGAAATATTTCTGGCATAGCTCCTGCTATTTCTACACTAACTTCCCTCAATGTCCTAGGGAATATCCTGTCAGGACCTGGAGACTTATCCACTTTTATATTTTTCAAAAGTGTCAGTACTTCCTCCTCTTTGAATCTCATAGTTTCCATAGCTACTCTACTTTTTCCCCTTAACTCACAGAGTTCAATATCCTTCTCCTTGGTGAATACCGAAGAAAAGAAATTGTTCAATATCTCCCCCATCTCTTTAGGCTCTGCAGATAGCTGTCCATTCTGGTTCTCTAATGGTCCAATTTTATCCCTCGTTATCCTTTTGCTATTAATATAGCTGTAGAAACCCTTTGGGTTTACTTTCACCTTTCTTGCCAAAGCAACCTCATATCTTCTTTTAGCCTTCCTAATTTCTTTCTTAAGATTCTTTTTACATTCTTTATACTCCTCTAGCACCTCATTTACTCCATGCCTCCTATAATTATTGTAGATATCTCTCTTTTTTCGAAACAAGTGTCCAATTTCCCTTGAAAACCATGGCTCTTTCCAATTTTTACTATTTCCTTTCAACCTAACAGGGACATAAAGATTCTGTACTCTTACAATTTCCCCTTTAAATGTCCTCCATTTCTCTTCTACATCCTTCCCATGAAACAAAGTGTCCCAATTCACTCCTTTAAAATCCTTACGCATTCCCTCAAAGTTAGCCTTTCTCCAATCAAAAATCTCCACCCTAGGTCCAGTTCTGACTCTCTCCATAATTATATTGAAACTAATGGTATTGTGATCACTGGTCCCGAAGTACTCACCAACGCATACCTCCGTCACCTGACCTGCCTCATTTCCTAACAGGAGGTCCAACACTGCCGCTTCTCTGGTCGATACCTCTATGTACTGCTGCAAAAAACTATCCTGCACACATTTTACAAACTCCAAACCATCCAGCCCATTTACAGTATGTGTTTCCCAGTCTATTTTTGGAAAATTGAAATCTCCCACAATCACTACCTTGTGCTTACTACTAATATCTGCTATCTCCTTGCATATTTGCTCTTCCAATTCACGCTCCCCATTTGGTGGTCTATAATACACCCCTAAAAGTGTTGCTACACCGTTCCCACTTCTCAGTTCCTAGATAATAGTCCAAATAGCCTCCCTAGACGAGCCCTCTAATCTATCCTACCAAAGTACTGCTGTAATATCTTCTCTGACAAGCAATGCAACACCTCCCCCTCTGGTCCCTCCAATTCTATCACACCTGAAGCAACGAAATCCTGGAATATTTAGTTTCCAATCACAGCCCTCCTGCAACCATGTTTCACTGATTGCCACAACATCATATTTCCAGGTGTCAATCCAGGCTCTAAGTTTGTCCACCTTACTTACAATGCTCCTAGCATTAAAATATACACATTTTAGAAACCCACCATCCCTTATTCTCTGTCTATTATCTTTTTCATCTTTCTCGCCTACATTTTGGATCCGAGTGCTTCCCTTCTCTGCCTCTTGCCCCACACCCTGACCCCTAGCCCCCTCTACCCGAGTCCCTCCCCCCAGCCTTTCTAGTTTAAAGTCTCCCCAGTAGCCTTTGCAAATCTCCCTGCCAGGATATTGGTCCCCCTCGGGCTCAAGTGCAACTCGTCCTTTGTGTACAGATCATGCCTTCCCCAAAAGAGGTCCCAGTGATCAAGGAACTTGAATCCCTGCCCACTGCACCAGTCCCTCTGCCACGCATTTATCCTCCACCTCATTTCATTCCTACTATCACTGTCACGCGGCACAGGCAGTAATCCTGAAATTGTTACCCTTTTGGTCCTTCTCCTTAACTTTCCCCCAACTCCCTAAATTCTCCCTTCAGGACCTCGTCACTTTTTCTGCCTATGTCATTGGTACCTATGTGTACCACAACATCAGGCTCCTCTCCCTCCCTTATCAGAATCTTTTGGACACGTTCTGACACATGCGAGACCCTGGCACCAGGGAGGCAAACTACCATCCGGGTCTCCCGACTGCGTCCACAGAATCGCCTATCCGACCCCCTAACTATAGAGTCCCCTATTACAATTGCCCTCCTCTTTTTGTTACCCTTCTGAGCATCAGGGCCGGTCTCTGTGCCGGAGGCCCGGCCGCTGTTGGTGCCCCCAGCTAGGCTGTCCCCTCCAATCGTACTCAAACCCGAGTACCTATTTTCCAGGTGCACGGTCACAGGGGTACTCTCTAGCCCCTGCCTCTGCCCCTTGCCCTTCCTAACTGTGACCCACTTGTCTGCCTCCTGTGGTTTGGGAGTGACTACCTCCCTGTAGCTCCTCTCTATGACCTCCTCACTCTCCCTGACCAGACGGAGGTCATCGAGCTGCTGCTCCAGGTTCCTAACACAGTCCTTTAGGAGCCCCATCTCAACACACCTGGCGCAGATGTGGATGTCTGGAGGGCTATCAGATTCCCTGACCTCCCACATCTGACATCCAGAACAGTACACTGCCCTGGCCTTCATACTGCCATCCTTACACAGGATACAATATAAAGTACACAACAAACTGCTGGGATCTGACTGCCAATCAGCTGGTTACCCTGGTCCACTTCCCACCAATCAGCGGCTTCCTCAAAAAAAAAACCCACTTCTCCAAATGGAATGTTATGGGCCTCTGAAAAAAAAACAAGCCCCGCGCTGGATTTTAAACCTTACCGGTCGGGTGTCGCTCCTCCCCCTCCTCCCCTTCCAACAGCTCCTGTGGACCTCTGAAAAAACAAGCCCCGCGCTGGATTTTAAATCTTACCGGTCGGGTGCCGCTCCTCCCCCTCCTCCTCTTCCAACGGCTCCTGTGGGCCTCTCCTATATACCTGGAACTAGTTGAAACATTTTCATCATACAAGCCTCCCATTATTCCATTGCCGTTTTGCCTGTCATGCTTTGACTGCCAATTCACGCAAGTTGCTGGAGTAACCCAATGGGTCAGGCAGCATCTCTGGAGAACATGGATAGTAATAATAATAATAAATACTTTATTAATCCCCTTTTCAGGGGAAATTCAGATGTCCTTGCAGCACACTAATAAAAATACAACATAACATTAAAGAAGAAATGTAACATTAAAACATAAAAACATTCCCCCACAATGGTTCCCACTGTGGGGGAAGGCACAAAGTCCAGTCCCCTTCCTCTTGTCCACCCATGGTCGGGTCTATTGAGGCTGGAGATGGGTGACTCCAGCCGCCTTTAATCCCAAAATGAAAAGTCACCTGTCCATGTTGCCCATGGATGCTGCCTGCCTGACATGCTGATTACTCCAGCATTTTGTGCCTTTTTTTGTAAACCAGCATTTACAGCTCCTTGTTTCTCAACTGAAATGATTTGAAACTGACCTCGTGATGGAACACACATGGTTATGAGATCATGGAAAAAAGAGTTGCCTAGTTTGAATTGAAACGGAGACTATTGCATCATTTAAGAACGTTAAATTAGTAATTGAAAGGATGAATAAACTGGCTGGTGGGTTTTAGGATTCATGCAGGTGTGGAGGATACACACCAAAATTGACGTAACTATACTCAGTGGCTTGGTTGTGTCCTGCAGTATTGATGTGATTCTTTGACTATGAAGGACACAAAGCCTCTCTGTGGGCAGCCGTTTCCCTGGGCTGATTTATTGCAGTCATTTGGCATGATTATATTTTTGCCAGACTCAAGGGGAGGTCTCTCTCAATTGTGTGAAGGAGACGTGGTGCTGCAAATGCACTTCATAATGAATGAGTGAATGCACTTGTTCGTTTTTTCTTACTCCGTAGTTAATATTGTGACCCAGTTGTTTCGAGGCAGAAGCAGAAAGCACAGCGGAACGTTACATGGGGTTGATATTTTTAATTTTATATCTGCCAGAAGGTGAAGGCATTTGAAATGCGCAAATATAACCAGAAACCATATAACAATTACAGCACGGAAACAGGCCATCTCGGCCCTTCTAGTCCATGCCGAACACTTACTCTCACCTAGTCCCATCTACCTGCACTCAGACCATAACCCTCCATTCCTTTCCCGTCCATATACCTATCCAATTTATTTTTAAATGATAAAATCGAACCTGCCTCCACCACTTCCACTGGAAGCTCATTCCACACAGCCACCACTCTCTGAGTAAAGAAGTTCCCCCTCATGTTACCCCTAAATTTTTGTCCCTTAATTCTCAAATCAGCTCCTCTTGTTTGAATCTTCCCTACTCTCAATGGTAAAAGCTTATCCACGTCAACTCTGTCTATCCCTCTCATCTTATTAAATACCTCTATCAAGTCCCCCCCTTAACCTTCTTAATAGCCTTAATCTCATCTTGAACAGTGATGCAAGTTTATAAACTGAAATGTTAAAAGCCCTTCCATTTGTTCCATTGTAAGGTAAGATGAAGCAGAACGGGCCCATTCACTCTTGCTCAGAATAGTGTGAGATGATCTTACTGATACACACCTCGCAGAAGCGATGTAAGAATGCTGAGGCTTTACAAGGCACTCATCAGACCGCTTCACTGGAAACGCTGGAAACAAGAAGGGCAAGGAACAGACTAGCCATGTTATACAAGATTCAAAAAGGGATCATGGGCATAACTGCAGATAGATACATAACATACTCAACAGAAAGGAGAACAAGAAAGAGAAATTATATGCAAATAGAAATCCCATTCGCCAGGACAGATATTTATAAGACCTCATTCTTTGTAAAAACCTTAAGGGAATGGGATAAACTAGACAACAATGTAGTCAAATCACCTTCACTAGACAGTTTGAAGGGAGCACTAACAGCACGTTAGTGTGCACAACACACCCAAGTTGGCGATATGCAGAGTACTGCCCTGCCGACTACAAATTCAGAAGGTTCAGAAGGTTCATTTAAAGGACTGTGAGCAGTTTTAGGCCCCATATTTGAAGAAGGATGGGCTGGTGTTGGGAAGGATCCAGAGGAGGTATAAGAGAATGATCCCAGGAACGATTGGGTTTGCATATGATGAGCGTTTGATGGCACTGGGCCTGTACTCGCTGCAGTTTAGAAGGATGAGGGGGGGGGGGGGGGGGGGAACCTCATTGAAACTTACCTAATAGTGAAAGGCCTGGATAGAATGTATGTGGAGAGGATGTTTCCACTAGAGTAGACTTGATGGGCCAAATGGCCTAATTCTGCTCCTATAACATGAAGAAGTAGGCCCTTCGGCCCACCAAGTCCGTGCAGACTATCAGTCACCCTCGGACTATCCTTGATCGGACTTTGCTGGCTTTACCTTGCACTAAATGTTATTCCCTTATCATGTATCTATACACTGTGAATGGCCAGATTGTAATCATTTATTGTCTTTCTGCTGACTGGGTAGCACGCAACAAAAGCTTTTCACTGCACACGTGACACTGAACTAAACTGAACTGATCATTAATTCCATTTATTTTGAATTCTCCCCATTTTCTGATCAACTGCCCCCAAGTTTTCAATAGACAATAGGTACAAGAGTAGGCCATTCGGCCCTTCGAACCGCCATTCAATGTGATTATGGCTGATCATCCCCAATCACTACCCCGTTTCTGCCTTCTCCCCATATCCCCTGACTCCGCTATCTTTAAGAGCCCTAACTTGCTCTCTCTTGAAAGTATCCAGAGAACTGGCTTCCACCGCCCTCTGAGGCAGAGAATTCCACAGACTCACAACTCTCTGTGATAAAAGGTGTTTCCTCGCCTCCGTTCTAAATGGCTTACCCCTTATTCTTAAACTGTGGCCCCTGGTTCTGGACTCCCCCAACATCGGGAACATGTTTCCTGCCTCTAGCGTGTCCAAACCCTTAATAATCTTATATGTTTCAATAATATTTTCTGTGACCTACACACTAGGGGCAACGTGCGGTGGCCAATTGATCTACCACTCTGAACATGTGAGAGGAAACCTATGAAAATGAGCAAAATCCACACACAGAGCACCTGAAGTCACGATTGAACCGGGTCTTTGGTGCTGTGAGGCAGTGGATGGACTGCGGTAAAACATTCCAAGAAATATTGTTCAAGCTTCAATCGAGTAAAATTGATTGAGTCAAACAAGAACCGAAATATTGATTAGGACTAAAGAGAGAGTAATCAGATAAAAATCCTTGTTGGAAATTCAGAACGTAGGATCTTGAGTATCTCGGCTGCAGGAAAACACAAGATCAGATGTGAAGCGATTCAGGAGTGCTACATGACTTGAGGATGTTGCATAATTAAAGAGAATGAACTCAGGAACTCAGTTCACAAGAAGTTGAAGTTCACAGTAGGAAAAACACAAAGTCCTGGAGTAATTCACCGGCAGCATCCCGAGAGAACATGACATGTGTAAGAAGGAACTGCAGATGCTGGTTTAAACTGGAGATAGACAAAAAAAAGCTGGAGTAACTCAGCAGGACAGGCAGCAGATCTGGAGAGAAGAAAAGGGTCTGAAGAAGGGTGTCTTCTTCTTTCGTGTGGCGTGCACAGCCTAAAGTTGTAGGACAACTTGTTCTATTTGATCTTCTGTTTGTGCACGTCGAGTTGATTGCATTAGTCAAAAAACAGGGCGGACCACGTGAAGGTTGCAATCTTACACCCCAAGAAGGGTCTCGAACCGATATGAAGAAGATCGAGTCCAAAGAATGCTGTTTGAGTAATAGCCTTTTAATTTGCATTTCTGTGGAAGTGGCTTTCCCAGAAGAAGGGTCTCAACCCGAAACGTCACCCATTCCTTGTCCTCAGAGAAGCTGCCTGTCCCGCTGAGTTACTCCAGCATTTTGTGTCAATCTATGGATCGGTGACATGTCAGGTCGGAATCCTTCTTCAAACTGATTCGGTCTGACCCGAAACATCACCTATCCAAGTTCTCCGGCGATCCTGCCTGACCTGCTGTGTTACTCCAGAACTTTCATTGGTAAACCAGCATCTGAAGTACTTTGTTTCTGCGCTTTGAAATCACAGCGTTGGCTGACTGCGAGCTGATGTGGGTTCACAAAGATAAAGGTGATTGATGAATGGGACAGACTTTGGTCAGCTTCTGATGTCTTCAGGAACTTCAGCTGCTATTTCAGCTGTTGTACCCCACCCCTCCCCAGTTGCACTTCACCAAGCAATTTTATCCAAATACCTTTTTGAAGATGTAATCACATTCACTACCCGATTAAAAATAACCAATAAACAAATAAGAGAAACAAAATACAGGTGCACATTAGAGAGCATGCTGACCGGTTGCATCGTGGCTTGGTTCTGGAACTTGAGCGCCCAGGAGCGGAAAAGACGACAAAAAGTAGTAAACACTGCCCAGTCCATCATCGGCTCTGACCTCCTTTCCATCGAGGGGATCTATCGCAGTCGCTGCCTCAAAAAAAAGGCTGGCAGCATCATCAAGGACCCACACCACCCTGGCCACACACTCATCTCCCCGCTACCTTCAGGTAAAAGGTTCAGGAGCCTGAAGACTGTAATGTCCAGTAATGGCCCATTATCCGTTTATTTGCACTTTATCTGTTTTATTTATTCATGTGTGTATATATTTATACAATGGTATACGGACACACTGACCTGTTCCGTATTCATGCCTACTATATTCTGCTGTGCTGAAGCAAAGCAAGAATTTCATTGTCCTATCTGGGACACATGACAATAAACTCCAAATTCTATCCACATCCCCAACTACATTAACCTTAAAGGTTTCTAAATGGGTCAGAGGAAGGCCAAATGCAAATTGGGGGATCAGCACCTCATATTTCACTTGGGCAGCTTACAACCCAGCGGGTATGAATATTGATTTCTCTAACTACAATTAACCTTTACAACCTCTCCCCATCTCTCCCCCCATCCTAGTCGTCGTACTAGTTTCACTGTCCTGTTGAGTTTCATTGATTGTATAACTCGTTACCACAGCCAACAATACTTTTTTTCATTTCTTTTATTCATGTAGACAATAGACAATAGGTGCAAGAATAGACCATTTGGCCCTTCGAGCCAGCACCGCCGTTCAATGTGATCATGGCTGATCATCCCCAATCATTACCCCGTTCCCGCCTTCTCCCCATATTCCCTGACTCCGCTATCTTTAAGAGCCCTATCTAGCTCTCTCTTGAAAGCATCCAGAGATCCGGCCTCCACCGCCCTCTGAGGCAGAGAATTCCACAGACTCACTAATCTCACTAATCAATGATATTCTCTCTCATCTTTCTAAACTCCAGAGTGTACAAGCCCAGCCGCTCCATTCTCTCACTATATGACAGTCACGCAATCCCGGGAATTAACTTTGTAAACCTACGCTGCACTCCCTCAATAGCAAGAATGTCCTTCCTCAAATTAGGGGACCAAAACTGCAGACAATACTCTAGGTGTGGTCTCATTAGGGCCCTGTACAACTGCAGAAGGACCTCTTTGCTCCTATATTCGATTCCTCTTGTTATAAAGACCAACATGCCATTCGCTTTCTTCACTGCCTGCTGTACCTGCATGCTTACTTTCATAGACTGATGTACAAGGACCCCCATATCCCGTTGTACTTCCCCTTTTCCCAACGACGCCATTTAGATAGTAAATTAGATAGTAGAAGGTAAAGCCAATAAAGTCCGATCAAGGTCACCAAAGAGGTAGATAGTAGTTCAGCACTGCTCTCTATCAACACTGTGTGTATATTGTTTACTCTGTGAGCTTCGAGTGAACGGGGAATTTAATAGCACCCTGGTATATATGACAAGGATTAATCTAAATCAGAATAAAAGCAGGTTTGTCATCCCCTGGGAAGACTCTTGTACACCACTCTAGCCCCAAGGACCCCCAGATCCCGTTGTACTTCCCCCTTTCCCAACTTGACGCCATTTAGATAGTAATCTGCCTTCCTGCTTTTGCTACCAAAGTGGATCACCTCACATTTATCCGCATTAAACTTCATCTGCCATGCATCTGCCCACTCCCCCAACCTGTCCAAGTCACCCTGCATTCTCGTAGCATCCTCCTCACAGTTCACACTGCCACCCAGCTTTGTGTCATCTGCAAATTTGCTAATGTTACTTTGAATCCCTTCATCCAAATCATTGATATATATTGTAAATAGCTGCGGTCCCAGCACCGAGCCTTCCGGTACCCCACTAGTCACTGCCTGCCATTCTGAAAGGGACCCGTTAATCCCTACTCTTTGTTTCCTGTCTGCCAACCACTTCTCTATCCATGTCAGCACCCTACCCCCAATACCATGTGCCCTAATTTTGCCCTATGTGGGACCTTATCAAATGCTTTCTGAAAGTCCAGGTACACTACATCCACTGGCTCTCCCTTGTCCATTTTCCAAGTTACATCCTCTAAAGATTCCAGAAGGTTAGTCAAACATGAATTCCCCTTCGTAAATCCATGCTGACTCGGACCGATCCTGTTATTGCTATCCAAATGTTCGGCTATCTCATCTTCTATAATTGACACCAGCATTTTCCCCAACATCTGTGTTCTATATCTCACTACATCACCTTCTATATCTCTCGTTTCCTTTTCCCCTGACACTCATTCTGAAGAAGGATCTTGACCCCAAAGATCAACTGGCTGGAGTTTTTTCGGACATTTTCAATCTCTCACTTCTGAGGACCTGCTTCAAAAGGGCATCAATTATACCGGTGCCCAAGAAGAACAAGGTGACGTGCCTCAATGATTATCGACCTGTGGCACTAACGCCTGTGGTGATGAAGTGCTTCGAGAGATTGATCATGACGCAAATCAACTCCTACCTGGACAAAAACCTGGACCCACTGCAGTTCGCTTACCGCCACAACAGATCAACGGTGGGTGCGATCTTGCTGGCTCTCCACTCCGCTCTGGACCACTTGGACAACAAAAACTCAAATGTCAGGCTGTTATTCATCGATTACAGCTCGGCATTTAATACTATCATCCCCTCCAAGCTGGTTACCAAACTCGCAGAACTGGGTCTCTGTGCATCCCTCTGCAATTGGATCCTCGACTTCCTCATTCACAGACCACAGTCTGTTCGTATTGGTGGAAATGTGTCAGACTCGATAACAATCAGCACGGGAGCATCTCAAGGCTGCGTGCTCAGCCCCCAGCTGTACTCACTCTATACTCATGACTGCGTAGCCGGTCACAGTGCGAACTCCATCATCAAGTTCGCTGACGACACCACTGTTGTGGGACGTATCACTGATGGGATGAGTCGGAGTACAGAAGAGAGATCGAGCAGCTGTCCATATGGTGCCAGCCCAATAACCTGGCCCTCAACACCAGCAAAACCAAGGAACTGATTGTGGACTTTGGAAGGAGTAGAATGGGGACCCACAGTCCTGTTGATATCAATGGGTCGATGGTTAAAAGGGTCAAGAGCTTCAAATTCCTGGGCGTGCACATCTCTGAAGATCTTTCCTGGTCCGAGAACACTGATGCAATTATCAAGAAAGCTCATCAGAGCCTCTACTTTCCGAGAAGATTACGGAGGACTAGGAGTTTGTCAAGGAGGACTCTCTCTAACTTCTACAGGTGCACAGTAGAGAGCTTGCTGACCGGTTGCATCGTGGCTTGGTTCGGCAACTTGAGCGCCCTGGAGAGGAAAAGACTACAAAAAGTAGTAAGCACTGCCCAGTCCATCATCGGCTCTGACCTTCCTTCCATCGAGGGGATCTATCGCAGTCGCTGCCTCAAAAGGCTGGCAGCATCATCAAGGACCCACACCATCCTGGCCACGCACTCATCTCCCTGCTACCTTCAGGTAGAAGGTACAGGAGCCTGAAGGCTGCAACAACCAGGTTCAGGAATAGCTACTTCCCCACAGCCATCAGGCTATTAAACCTGGCTCGGACAAAACTCTGATCATTAATAATCCATTATCTGTTATTTGCACTTTATTAGTTTATTTATTCATGTGTGTATATATTTATGTATGGTATATGGACACACTGATCTGTTTTGTAGTAAATGTCTTCTATGTTCTGTGTGCTGAAGCAAAGCAAGAATTTCATTGTCCTATCAGAGACACATGACAATAAACTCACTTGAACTTGAACTATAGCGATAGGATCTTTGCTTGACCCAAAGCTTCACCTATTCCTTTTGTCCAGAGATGCTGCCTGACACGCTGAGTTACTCCAGCTTTTTGTTTCTATCTCAGCTTTCTAAATAACATGGATTCTGGGCCCACCTCACGGCTTTTATGATCGCTGCAGATCAAGCTGTTGCTTGCCATTCAGTGAGTGGCTCAATTTAATCACCCCATAATAAATGGAACAAAACGATTGTGTGCGAGTCCCACTCCAATGTAAATCTTTAATTGCAGAAGCCATCAGTTGCCAATAGACACAAAATGCTGGAGTAACTCAGTGGGACATGCAGCATCTCTGGATAAAAGGAATGGGTGACTCTTTGGGCTAAGACCCTTCTTCAGACTGAGAGTCAGGGAAGGGAGAGACACAGAGATAAAGAATGTAGGGTGTGAAAATGAGACATCAAAGGGGACAAAGCTCAAGGAAAATGTAGAATTGCTCATTGTTAGCTGGGGAAGATGACAACAAAGCAAGCAGAGATATAAATGTAATTAAGGGAACAGTCAGACTGGTGGGAGAACTAGGATGGGGAGGGACGGAGAGAGAGGGAAAGCAAGGGTTACTTGAAGTTAGAGAAGTCAATGTTCATACCGCTGGGGTGCGAGTTCTGCCCGAGCAAAATGCAAGATGCTGTTCCTCCAATTTGCGCTGGGCCTTATTCTGACAGTGGGGTAGGCCCGGGACAGAAAGGTCAGTGGGAATGGGAGTGGGCAACCGGGAGATCAGGTAGGTTTGGGCAGATTGAGTGGAGGTGTTCAGTGAAAGGATGGCCGAGCCTGTGCTTGGTCTCACTGATATATCGGGTTGCCAGCTTTCAATTGGCCATCAATTCCTAATCTCCTGACACAATCTGCACACTGATAGGCTCGCTTGTAATGACTGGTTAGCACGCACAAAAGCTTTACACTGTACCTCGGTATACGTGACAATAAACTAAACTGAACTGATGTTGGTCTCTGTGGGTTACACAAAAAGCTGGAGAAACTCAGCGGGTGCAGCAGCATCTAAGGAGCGAAGGAGATAGGCGACGTTTCGGGTCGAGACCCTTCTTCAGACTGGTCAGGGATCAGGGAAACGAGAGATATAGACGGTGATGTGGAGAGATAAAGAACAATGAATGAAAGATATGAGAGTTGGAAGGAAGGGGGTATCGCAGAGGGGGAGCAGTTAGAGAGGAGGTTGTGAAACTGTCTCCGTAGGGAGGAGGAGAACTTCTTCAAAGTAGGCATACCTTGAGGAGATATCGCAGTGGAGTAGACAAAGTGTTAAAGAAGGAACTGCAGATGCTGGAGAATCGAGGGTTACACAAAAAGCTGGAGAAACTCAGCGGGTGCAGCAGCATCTAAGGAGCGAAGGAGATAGGCGACGTTTCGGGTCGAGACCCTTCTCTGTGTTGCTAACATGGCAGTCACATGGGATAAAATCAGCCACCACCATTCCTTTCCACTTAAGATATTCAACAGACGATACTGAAGATCTCTATTTGAACAGAGGTGCCACAATTTAAATAAAAAATATTCCTGCTGTATGATGACCCAGTCCTGGAATAATTGAAAGATAGTGATTAGGGCATTTGCTATTTTTTATTTTGCCTCAATGTCGGAAACATCTCTTCTGTGTCTATAATGTTCTTTATAAGTGTTCAATGGTGTTTTATCATTAATTTCTTATTATTATTAATGTTTAGTGTTTTCTGAGTCATTCCTAACTGTCACTGTATGTCATGTTGTCACCTGCGGGCGGAGCACCAAGGCTAATTCCTTGTATGTGAATACTTGGCCAATAACCTTACTTAGTTACTGAGATTCAAGATTCAAGAGAGTTTATTGTCGTGTGTCCCAGATAGGACAATGACATTCTTGCTTTGCTTCAGCACAACAGAATATAGAAGGCATGACTACAGAACAGATCAGTGTGTCCGTATACCATTGTTTAAATATATACACACATGAATAAATAAAACAGATAAAGTGCAAATAAACTGATAATGGGCTATTAATGTTCAGAGTTTTGTTTGAGTTGAGTTCAATAGCCTCATGGCTGTGGGGAAGAAGCTGTTTCTGAACCTGGACCTGTACTTACTGACTTACTTATAATTCCCTTTATCATTTTTATTTTCTCGGATCCTTTAATTTCCATGACCACAATTATTGTGAACAAATTTCTCCTTTTATTAATGACTTTGTTTGATTTCTAATCCAACACACTTTAAATCGTAGAGATATTTTCTGCATTATTTCAGGTTTTTGGTTTTTTATTTTCTCTGCATACAGCATGGAAACAGGCCCTTCGGCCCAACTTGCCCACACCAGCCTACACTGGTCCCAACTGCCTGCTTTTGGCCCATATTCCTCTAAACCTGTCCCATTCATAGAAACATAGAAAATAGGTGCAGGAGTAGGCCATTCGGCCCTTCGAGCCTGCACCGCCATTCAATATGATCATGGCTGATCATCCAACTCAGTATCCCTTACCTGCCTTCTCTCCATACCCCCTGATCCCTTTAGCCTCCCTCTTAAATATAGCCAATGAACTGGCCTCAACTACCTTCTGTGGCAGAGAATTCCAGAGATTCACCACTCTCTGTGTGAAAAATATTTTTCTCATCTCGGTCCTAAAAGATTTCCCCCTTATCCTTAAACTGTGACCCCTTGTCCTGGACTTCCCCAACATCGGGAACAATCTTCCTCCATCTAGCCTGTCCAACCCCTTAAGAATTTTCTATAGGTTTCTATAAGATCCCCCCCTCAATCTTCTAAATTCTAGCGAGTACAAGTCTTTCCTCATATGACTTATCCAGTCTTTCTTCATATGAAAGTCCTGACATCCCAGGAATCAGTCTGGTAAACCTTCTCTGTACTCCCTCTATGGCAAGAATGTCTTTCCTCAGATTTGGAGACCAAAACTGGACGCAATACTCTAGGTGTGGTCTCACCAAGACCCTGTACAACTGCAGTAGAACCTCCCTGCTCCTATACTCAAATCCTTTTGCTATGAATGCTAACATACTATTCGCTTTCTTCACTGCCTGCTGCACCTGCATGCCTACTTTCAATGACTGATGTACCATGACACCCAGGTCTCGTTGCATCTCCCCTTTTCCTAATCGGCCACCATTCAAATAATAGTCTACTTTCCTGTTTTTGCCACCAAAATGGATAACCTCACATTTATCCACATTATACTGCATCTGCCAAACATTTGCCCACTCACCCAGCCAATCCAAGTCACCTTGCAGTCTCCTAGCATCCTCCTCACAGCTAACACTGCCCCCCAGCTTCGTGAAATCTGCAAACTTGGAGATGTTGCATTCAATTCCCTCGTCCAAATCATTAATATTTTGATGGTTGATGGCTGATATTTTGACATGTACCTGTCTAACTCTTTCTTAAATGTTGGGATAGTCCCAGCCTCAACTACCTACTATGGTAACTTGTTCCACACCCCCGCTACCCTTTGTGTGAAAAAGTTACCCTTCAGATTCCCATTAAATCTTTTCCCCTTCAACTTAAACTTAAACTCATGTCCTCTTGATTCCCATACTCTGGGCAAGAGACTCTGTGCATCTACCCACCCAGTCTATTCCTCTCATGATTTTATACACTTCTATAAGATCACCTCATCCTCCTGCACTCCAGGGAATAGAGACACAGCCTGCTCAACCTCTCCCTGTAGCTCACACCCTCTAGTCCTGGCAACATCCTCGTAAATCCTCTCTGTATCCTTTCCAGCTTGACAACATCTTTCCTTTAACATGGTGTCCAGAACTCAAATTCAAGTTCACATTTATTGCCACATGCACCAATTGAGGTACAGTGGAATTTGATTTACCATGCAGCCGTACAATCAATAAGAGCACAATACACAATAGAATATAACATGAACATCCTCCACAGTGGAATCTTCACTGTGGTGGAAGGTTCAGTCAATCCCCCTCCTTTGTTCACCCGTGGTCGGGGCCATGAACCCTCCGCAGTCGCCGCTATGGATGGCCCATAGAAACATAGAAACATAGAAACATAGAAAATAGGTGCAGGAGGAGGCCATTTGGCCCTTCGAACCAGCACCGCCATTCATTGTGATCATGGCATGATCGTCTGCTATCAATAACTGTGCTTGCCTTCTCCCCATATCCCTTGATTCCACTAGCCCCTAGAGCTCTATCTAACTCTCTCTTAAATCCATCCAGTGATTTGGCCTCCACTGCCCTCTGTGGCAGGGAATTCCATAAATTCACAACTCTCTGGGTGAAAATGTTTTTACTCACCTCAGTCTTAAATCACCTCCCCTTTATTCTAAGACTGTGGCCCCTGGTTCCGGACTCCTATCTAACTCTCTCTTGAAAGTATCCAGATAATTGGCCTCCACTGCCTTCTGAAGCAGAGAATTCCACAGATTCACAACTCTGGGTGAAAACGTTTTTCCTGTTCTCCGTTCTAAGTGGCCTACCCCAAATTCTTAAACTGTGGCCCCTGGTTCTGGATTCCCCCAACATTGGGAACATTTATCCTGCATCTAGCTTGTCCAGTCCTTTTATAATTTTATATGTTTCTATAAGATCCCCCCTCATCCTTCTAAACTCCAGTGAATACAAGCCTAGTCTTTTAAATCTTTCCTCATATGACAGTCCCGCCATCCCAGGGATCAATCTCGTGAATCTACGCTGCACTGCCTCAATCACAAGGATGTCCTTCCTCAAATTAGGAGACCAAAACTGTACACAATTGAGTGGAGGTGTTCAGCGAAAGGATGTACAGGCCCTCTCGTCGGGATGCTCGAAACTCCGACGTCAGGATGGACGGCTTGGAGGTCCCGAATCGGCCGCTTCCTACCGGAGACTGGGGCTTCACGATGTTATAGGCCGTAGGCCGGCGGTTGGAGCTCTTCTCCAGCGATCCCCGGCAAGGGATCCCAGACTCCGCACGGTGTGGACTTTCCCTCGCGGAGCCTGGGTTCCCTTGAACCGAACTGAACCCAATAATCTAAATGTTTAATTGATAAGATTCCAAATAAGACCTAGTTTTGCAATTTCACCTTGTTTGTAACTATTGTGTCATGACTATAAGAAAACATGTCGACCCTTTTGTTTGACCATTTTGATTTTTTTCATTTTCCTTTGGCAGGAATGAGGAGAAAGAGTACGCCCTGAAACAAATTGAAGGAACTGGCATATCCATGTCTGCGTGCAGAGAGATTGCGGTACGTGTACACGAACGGTTATTCCCAGAGGCATATTTATTGTCCTCATTTTGAAGTGTCCACGAACGAACAAGAATTTTTAAACAATCCGAAGAAACATGTAAAATAGCATATTTGTTCAAACATAGATTCTGGAGTTTAGAAGGATGAGAAGGGATCTTATTGAAACATCTAAGATTATTAAGGGTTTGGACACGCTAGAGGCAGGAAACATGTTCCCGATGTTGGGGGAGTCCAGAACCTGGGGCCACAGTTTCAGAATAAGGGGTAAGCCATTTAGAACGGAGACGAGGAAACACTTTTTCTCACAGAGAGTGGTGAGTCTGTGGAATTCTGTGGAGGCCGGTTCTCTGGATACTTTGAAGAGAGAGCTTGATAGGGCTCTTAAAGATAGCAGAGTCAGGGGATATGGGGAGAAGGCAGGAATGGAGTATTGATTGTGGATGATCATGAATGGCGGTGTTGGCTCAAAGGGCCGAATGGCCTACTCCTGCACCTATTGTCTATTGAGCAAATGTTTAAATGTATTTGCATCTTCCCTCCTCCTCATTGCATGTACAGGGTGCTCGCCAAAAGGCTATACTTAAACATGTATTAAGCATCAGTTTTCCCTGGACTATTTGAAAAAATGCCTACACCAGAGCATATGACTGGTTTTCAATGCTTTTTGCGATGGTTGTTGTAGATGGTTTATATGCAACCAATAATATAGTTACCTCACTCCCATTAACCCCGCCCAGTTAACATCAATCATAACGCCTTCCCCTCAGTAGGAAAATGTAGCCGGTGCTTGAAGGTGTATGTAATACCCAGTGCTATCATTAAAAGATGTTGCACACTTAAGAGCTTGTAAAGTTTTCATTTACATGGTGTCAGAAGTGCAGACTGACAACGGCAGGCAGTTTACAAGCCGAGAATTCAAAAGCTTTGCCGACAAGTGGAACTTCGTGCATTTCACCAGCAGCCCAGAGTACCCACAGAGCAACGGCCTAGCAGAACGGGCCGTCCGCAGCGCCAAGCTTCTGATGGAACAGGCGCGACTATCCAATTCTGATTTGTATTTGGATCTCCTGAACCTCAGGAATGTTTCCAGGGATCCGGCCATGGGGTCACCTGCTCAGCGTCTGATGTCCAGAACTACCAGATCCACCGTCCCGATTGCCCAGCGCCAGCTGAAACCTCGGGTGCTGGAGCCCGCCTCCGTGCAGAGGCGAATTCAAGAGAAACATGACAGCCAGCGGCGTTCCCACGATCGGTCGTGCAGACCACTCGATCCTCTGTTGCCCGGACAGGTTGTTCGATTGCAGACCGCCAGTGGTCACTACCGTCTGGCCACCGTGGTTGGGGTGGCCGACTCACCTCGTTCGTATCTGGTCGACTGTGAGGGTTCCATCTACCGAAGAAGCCGACAACACCTGCTTGCGGTTAATGAGCCACAGCCGCAGCCCCCTGGGCCCTATGCCCCTCCACTCTCCTATCAGCAGCCGGATGCCGCCCCGGCTGGTGTTCCCTGCATGCCTCGGTCCCCGTCGCGGGCGCCTCGTTCCCCTCTGCGCGGGTCCCCTGTTGCCGATCGCGGTTCTCCTTCTCCTGTTTCTCCCACCCCAATGCCCTTCCCTGGTTCCCCAGCTGCCTCGCGTCCTCCTGCTTCTTCTGCTCTTTCGGGGGGAGGGGGAGACATCCGTACGCGCTCGGGCAGGATCAGTAAGCCGCCTGTTCGCTACGGCGATTTCGTTTAATTCTGCTGTTTAATTCGGTTGTCGTGACAACAATCTGTTTTTTGATTTCTAAGGGGAAGGATGTAGATGGTTTATATGCAACCAATAATATAGTTACCTCACTCCCATTAACCCCGCCCAGTTAACATCAATCATAACGCCTTCCCCTCAGTAGGAAAATGTAGCCGGTGCTTGAAGGTGTATGTAATACCCAGTGCTATCATTAAAAGATGTTGCACACTTAAGAGCTTGTAAAGTTTTCATTTACAGTTGTATTTAATGATGTCCTCTGTGCAAGAGCGGAACTCGCTATCAAAACATGGAGGGGACCGGGGGACAGAGGGGACACAATTATTTGGTGGCCCCGCGCGCAAGCGCACACTCACACACACACACTTCGGAGGCTCAATCCAGCGCTAAATGCAGCTCAACTCTGCCTGTCTTGCCGGGTTAACCTACAGCCCTGCCTGGACTGACGGGACACCAGCGCTGCTTCTCCGCGCTGCCCATATTTCCCGCAAGCCCAGGCAGGTTAACCAGGCAAAGTTGAGCTGGGTTTAGCGCTGCTTCTCTGCGCTGGCTGTTGGCCTGGGGGTACAGCTCACGTCTGACTCCAAACCTCTCTGGCCACCCGTGGGGGGGCACTCGGGTGGGGACGGGACAGCGCTGGAGACCCGGCCAGGATCGATCCTGGCTGTGGATGAGGCGCAGGTCTGTGCCACGTCTCCCTTCTCCAAACGTCGCGCTCTATCCTCAGTCCCACCCCCACCCCCCCACCCCTCCTTCCTCCAATCATCATGCTGAATCATCATGTCCCGGCCCATGCCCTGCTGAATGACGTCTCTCTCGTCCAATCGGCGCCCTCGATCAGCAGTCCCATCTCCACTGTCTCCACAAAGCGGAGATTTTAAAATCCGGATGACAAAAACTTGGGGGGGATGTCCCCCACCTCTCAAAACATGGGGGGAACGTGTCCCCTCTGGCCCCCCGGATTTTCCGCCCCTGCCTCTGTGTATTGCCGGGTTAACCTACAGCCCTGCCTGTAGGTTAACCCGGCAATACACTGGTTAAGGATTTGAGTACAGGAGCAGGGAGGTTCTACTTCAGTTGTACAGGGTCTTGGTGAGACCACACCTGGAGTATTGCGTACAGTTTTGGTCTCCAAATCTGAGGAAGGACATTATTGCCATAGAGGGAGTGCAGAGAAGGTTCACCAGACTGATTCCTGGGATGTCAGGACTGTCTTATGAAGAAAGACTGGATAGACTCGGTTTATACTCTCTGGAATTTAGGAGATTGAGAGGGGATCTTATAGAAACTTACAAAATTCCTAAGGGGTTGGACAGGGTAGATGCAGGAAGA
Source organism: Okamejei kenojei (assembly GCA_035221665.1). NCBI lineage: Eukaryota > Metazoa > Chordata > Chondrichthyes > Rajiformes > Rajidae > Okamejei > Okamejei kenojei. Next base: position 4,553,831 of record CM069135.1, read on the forward strand.
TTGTTCCCGATGTTGGGGAAGTCCAGGACAAGGGGTCACAGCTTAAGGATAAGGGGGAAATCCTTTAAGACCGAGATGAGAAAGACTTTTTTCACACAGAGAGTGGTGAGTCTCTGGAACTCTCTGCCACAGAGGGTAGTTGAGGCCAGTTCATTGGCTATATTTAAGAGTGAGTTGGATGTGGCCCTTGTGGCTAAGGGGATCAGAGGGTATGGAGAGAAGGCAGGTACGGGATACTGAGTTGGATGATCAGCCATGATCATATTGAATGGCGGTGCAGGCTCGAAGGGCTGAATGGCCTACTCCTGCACCTAATTTCTATGTTTCTATGTTTCTATTGTTTGCAGTTGTGCGTGACAGCTGGTACTTTATTGCGATTGCCTTCAAAGTTTGCTCACCTAATGTTGAGTACTTATTTTTCATTGTTTTTACAAAAAGGAAAATACTATAATTGATTCAAATAATTACATGGTGTTATTTACTATGAATAGAGTTGGATTAATCTCTCATGTTCCGTCTTGTCAAAGGAAGGAAACTTGTCGGGTGAAATTTTGTTTTAACTGCTAATGCTGATCAGATGTGAGGTTATCAGGTCGGTGGTTTTGCATATTTTCTGTACATTTAGGTTTCCTTTAAATCTTTGTGACCAAATGTCCAGAAGACCAGGGATGATGGAGGCTGCAGAGAGTGGTGGACACTGCCCGGTCCGTCACGGGTACTGACCTCCCCACCATCGTAGGAATCTACAGGATGTGCTGCCTCAAAAAGGCAGTCAATATCTTCAAAGAACCACACACCCTGGCCACGCTATTTTGTACTACCTTTGGGAAGAAGGTACAGGAAGGAGCCCGACAATCGTGACCTCCAGGTTCCTTGCAATAGACTGTTCGAGCTCCTACCTTCCGGCAGACGTTACAAGGCCTTCCATGCCTGCGCCTCCAGACTCAGTAACAGCTTCATCCCCAGAGCTATAGCTGCTCTGAACTGGCCCTGCTGAGTGCCCCCCCCCCACCCCCATGAACTGTCTCCCTCGGATGGTGATGTCGCACATGGACCCGGCACAGACATATTTGCACTTTAGACTGTTTTACTGTTCTTTTTATAAATCATGTTTCTCGGGGTATCTACATTTTATCAACATTTTATTAGGCGTTTAAGTTATGACATTGGATGGAAGCTGCATACTAAATCTCGTTGTACCTATGTGCAATGACAATAAAAGATATGATGATGATTATTATTATTATTATTATTATTATTATTATTATTATTATTATTATTATTATTATTATTATTATTATTATTATTAAGAACAGCTTCTTCCCAGCAACCATCAGGGTCTTGAACACTGCACAACACCAACCTCAGCAACTGTGATCTTCTCCGGACTGTGTCTGTGGTTGCACTATGGACTTCAGTTCGTTGGCTCGTGTGTGAGACGGCGTTCTGCCATCGCTTTGCCACAGCCAGTGCCACATCTGTGCCTGTGCGGAGATCGTCCACAGTGCGTGCCTCTCCGCCGCAAGTCAGTAGGTGGGCCATTGTCTACCTCTCCACAGTTGCCCTTGTCAGAGTTCGAGAGGCCCCACTTCAGCTCTGGACTATTATGGTTACCTAATGTTATTAATTGATTATTAATTTATACTACTATTATCTGTTGTATATTTATTTGTGTGTTATTGAATTAATGGCCCTGTTGGGCTGGAGCAAGTAAAGATTACATTGTTCCGTTGTTGGTACATTTGATAATTAAACATTCGTGATTGTTGAGCACAACTCTTGAGCGGTAATATCTTCAGCCGATTAGTGCTGGTGACCAAAGACTAGATATTCTCTGATTATACTTTAGACTCAGTGCAAAATGGGATTCTAACTTGTTATCCAAGTCATTTTGTTTAATAGACAATAGACAATAGGTGCAGGAGTAGGCCATTCGGCACTTTGAGCCAGCACCGCCATTCAATGTGATTGTGGCTGATTATCCCCAGTCCTGCCTGCTCTCCATATCCCCTGACTCCACTATCTTTAAGAGCCCTATCATGCTTTCTCTTGAAAGTATCCAGAGAACCGGCCTCCACCCCCCTCTGAGGCAGAGAATTTCACAGACTCACAACTCTCTGTGTGAAAAAGTGTTTCCTCGTCTCCATTCTAAATGGCTTACCCCTTATTCTTATGTCTCTGATACATTTCTGGTTGATATAAGATGTAGCTTCTAATCTAATCGCTGGAGTTTAGAAGGATGAGGGGACCCCTCATTGAAAATTATCGAACAGTGAAAGGCGTGGATAGAGTGGATGTGGAAAGGATGCTTCCACTAGTGGGAGAGTCTGGGACCAGAGGCCACAGCCTCAGAATAAAAGGAAGGAGATTAGGAGGAATTTCTCTTAGAGTGAGGGTGATGAATCTGTGGAATTCTTTGCCACAAACGGCTGTGGAGGCCAAGTCAATGGATAGTTTTAAGATGGAATTTGACAGAATCTTGATTAGTACGGATGTCAGGAGTTATTGAGAGAAGGCAGGAAAATGGGGTTAAGAGGGAAAGATAGATCTACTATGATTGAATGGCGGAGTAGATTTGATGGGCTGAATGGCCTATTTTTGCTCCTATTCACACAGACAGCACCCAAGGTCAGGATTGAAGTAGCAGCTTTACCAACTGTGCCACTGTGCCTTTTGTTTTCCTCCAACATTGAACAAGATAGAGCCTTCATTATTTACACGTCTCAAATACTGGCAACCAATTCCAGTCAAACTATTTTTATGAAAGCAGATGATTTTTATAACTGTTCATTTTGAAACGTAAACATAAATGGAATTAAAGTATAAATAGCATCTGTGAAATGTTAAAGCCCTGACCCACGGTACAAGTTCATTCCAAGAACTCTCCCGCGTTTGCCCTGATTCGAACTCGGAAATTTACGGTAATGGCCACTCGTCGGTACTCGGGGCTCTCGTGGACATTTTTCAACATGTTGAAAAATCTTCACGAGTCTTCCCGCGCTTACCTGCCTTTAGCGAGTCTTCCCGAGTACCTGCCGTTAGCGTTATGAGCCGCTAAGAGACGTCCCCGAGCTTCGACGTACCCGCTACGTTCATTCTCCGTGCTTACCACGAGTTCGTTTTTTTTTAAACTCAGGAGAGCACTTGGAATGAACTCGTACAGTGGGACAGGGCTATTAGAAATGAAAGTTACTTTATCATAAGACCATAGGTAGACAAAAATGTTGGAGAATCTCAGCGGGTAAGGCAGCATCTATGGAACGAAGGAATCGGTGATGTTTCGGGTCGAGACCCTTGTTCAGACTGATGTGGGCGTGGGGGGGGCGGGAAGAAGAAAGGAAGAGGCGAAGACAGTGGGCTGTGGGAGAGTTGGGAAGAGGAGGGGAAGGAGGGAGAAAGCAAGGACTACCTGAAGCGAAATATGAGGTGCTGCTCCTCCAATTTGAGGTGGGACTCACTCTGGCCATGGAGGAGGCCCAGGACACAAAGGTCGGATACGGAATGGGAGGGGGAGTTGAAGTGCTGAGCCAAAAGTCATAAGATTATAAGTGATAGAAGCTGAATTAGGCAATTCAGCCATTCAAGTCTACTCTGCCATTCAATCATGGCTAAACTATCTCTCCTAACCCCATTCTCCTGCCTTCTCTCCATAACCTCTGACACCTGTATTAATCAAGAATCTATCTATCTCTGCCTTAAATAAATCTACTCATGGCCTCCACAGCCTTCTGTGGCAAAGAATTCCACAGATTCATTACCCTCTGACTAAAGAAATTCCTCCTCATCTCCTTTCTAAAAGAACGTCCTTTAATTCTGAGGCTACTATGGAAACATCCTCTCCACATCCACTCTGTCCAGGCCTCCCTTAATACCACCCGAACTTGATTCCCCTCCACATCCCATCCCAATTTAACAACAATCTTCCCTATATTCCATGCTGTTTTATCATTAATGTTTTATTATTATTAATGTTTAGTGCTTTCTGAGTCATTCGTAACTGTCACTGTATGTCATGTTGTTACTTGTGGGCGGAGCACCAAGGCAAATTCCTTGTATGTGAATACTTGGCCAATAAACTTACTTACTTACTTATTTGCTGACCTATTACAGTTTTGATTCTGTTTTTCAGTTACTGTAAATTAATGGTACACTGATTGGCATCACCAGGTTTTTATTTTTTTAGATAGAAGATAGACACAAAAAGCTGGAGAAACTCAGCTGGTCAGGCAGCATCTCTGGAGAAAAGGAACAGGTGACTTTTCGGGTCGAGACCCTTCTTCAGACTTTGCATTTGTCTGTTACACATATAAAGTCAGGAAGGTGGGAAACTGAAGAAGGCCTAACAACCATAATTTGAAACAAGGGTTACACAAAAAGCTGGAGAAACTCAGCGGGTGCAGCAGCATCTAAGAGGCGAAGGAGATAGGCGACGTTTCGGGTCGAGACCCTTCTTCAGACTGGTCAGGGATCAGGGAAACGAGAGATATAGACAGTGATGTGGAGAGATAAAGAACAATGGATAAAGGTCAAGATAAATGTGGACATTTATAAAGAAACTTAAAGCATACGGTATTAGGGGTTCAGTATTGATGTGGATAGAGAACTGGCTGGCAAACAGGAAGCAAAGAGTAGGAGTAAACGGGTCCTTTTCACAATGGCAGGCAGTGACTAGTGGGGTACCGCAGGGCTCAGTGCTGGGACCCCAGCTATTTACAATATATATTAATGATCTGGATGAGGGAATTGAAGGCAATATCTCCAAGTTTGCGGATGACACTAAGCTGGGGGGCAGTGTTCGCTGTGAGGAGGATGCTAGGAGACTGCAAGGTGACTTGGATAGGCTGGGTGAGTGGGCAAATGTTTGGCAGATGCAGTATAATGTGGATAAATGTGAGGTTATCCACTTTGGTGGCAAAAACAGGAAAGCAGACTATTATTTAAATGGTGGCCGATTAGGAAAAGGGGAGATGCAGCGAGACCTGGGTGTCATGGTACACCAGTCATTGAAAGTAGGCATGCAGGTGCAGCAGGCAGTGAAAAAAGCGAATGGTATGTTAGCTTTCATAGCAAAAGGATTTGAGTACAGGAGCAGGAGGTTCTACTTCAGTTGTACAGGGTCTTGGTGAGACCACACCTGGAGTATTGCGTACAGTTTTGGTCTCCAAATCTGAGGAAGGACATTATTGCCATAGAGGGAGTGCAGAGAAGGTTTACCAGACTGATTCCTGGGATGTCAGGACTGTCTTATGAAGAAAGACTGATAGACTCGGTTTATACTCTCTGGAATTTAGGATATTGAGAGGGGATCTTATAGAAACTTACAAAATTCTTAAGGGGTTGGACAGGCAGATGAAGGAAGATTGTTCCCGATGTTGGGGAAGTCCAGGACAAGGGGTCACAGCTTAAGGATAAGGGGGAAATCCTTTAAGACCGAGATGAGAAAGACTTTTTTCACACAGAGAGTGGTGAGTCTCTGGAACTCTCTGCCACAGAGGGTAGTTGAGGCCAGTTCATTGGCTATATTAAGAGTGAGTTGGATGTGGCCCTTGTGGCTAAGGGGATCAGAGGGTATGGAGAGAAGGCAGGTACGGGATACTGAGTTGGATGATCAGCCATGATCATATTGAATGGCGGTGCAGGCTCGAAGGGCTGAATGGCCTACTCCTGCACCTAATTTCTATGTTTCTATGTTTCTAATGAATGAAAGATATGCAAAAAAGTGTCGATGATAAAGGGAACAAACCTCCTTCGTTAACACATAATTTGAAACAAATATGTTTCTTGTTAGAAAATATAAAAGACGTATGTTCAAAATATTTTAAACGTTGATTGCACTAACTCATTTGTAATGGAATTTTATTCTATCTTCCAGCTGAAATAGATTTTCCTTTCCAAGGAGATAGCCTCTATAGTTGGCATCCCCACCACCACACATTATACCATGATCCAGAATGAAGAGACTTATCTATATTGTTAATATTTTTGATTTTTATATGAATTACTTTCATTAAGAAATGTTAATCCCATGTATTTTTTCTATAGGTCAGAATTAGGCCATTCGGCCCATCAAGTCTACTCCATTCAATCACGGCTGATCTCCTTTCCCCCCAAACCCCATTCTCCTGCCTTCTCCCCATAACCCCTGACACCTGCGCTAATCAAGAATTGATCTATCTCTGCCTTAAAAATATATCCGTTGACTTGGCCTCCACAGCCTTCTGTGGCAATGAACTCCTCAGATTCACCACCCTCTGACTAAAGAAAAGTTCGAAACTTTTCTTTAAAAATATAAAATTTACAAGAAAGGTTCATGGACTTTTGTTTCTGGCAGTAGCCTCTTTAGTTGTTTGGTCAATTATATAGTTTGTAATTTGACTTCAAGCGATTCGGTTCCATGTTAATGCTATTTATGATGGTAACTCACGAGGCGTTTCATGTTACAATTGCCGCTTGTTGTCGATCAGTGTGCTGAAGTGTCAAAGTCTATTGTTGCAGAGTTGGGGTGACTGAAGCCCTATTTTCACACTCCCTGAAGGTCTTTCTGCTGCAACATTGGGGGAACTCCCAAATTTAGCTGGCATCCTTCTTGTAAACTGTGAAACACACTGCAGCCTTGCTGGCTTGTGTTTCTTTCCCCTGTTGTGTTGGATACATTATTATATTTTGTGGCATTTTTTGGCATTTAAGAATTGTACGTAGAGAATGTGTTTATATCCATAAGGCTAGAATTTTGATGAATGGCAGCAAGCATGAACAATGCATTGTGCTCTATTGTAATGAAAGATTACTGCTTCTGATTTAAATATATATTTGTGAAGCAAATTTTAGAGATTTTTAAGATACAGTAGAAATGTGGCGTATTTTGGCATGGTAATTTTGGCAAATACTCATTAAGGGCCTAATAGATTATGGAGAGACAAGGAATTATTTGCTGGAATAATTTGCTCTTTCAAGAGAGAGCTAGATAGGGCTCTTAAAAATAGCGGAGTCAGGGGATATGGGGAGAAGGCAGGAACGGGGTACTGATTGGGGATGATCAGCCATGATCACATTGAAAAGTGGTGCTGGCTTGAAGGGCCGAATGGCCTACTCCTGCACCTATTGTCTATTGGAATAGTCATACAGTGCGGATACAGGCCCTTCGGCCCAACTTTCCCATGCTAAACAAGATGCTCCATCTACACTAGTCCCACCTGCCTGTGTTTGGCCTACATTCCTCTAAACCTTTCCTACCTTTATCTGAGGTAAGGATAGGGTCCCTCCAACCCTATCTACCTGTGACGCCACTTTCCTTTGACGCCACTCTGTACCTGATCTCCGAGATCTCTTTGCTCTACACCACTCCCCAGGGCCCTGCCGTTCACTGTGTAGGTCCTGCCCTGGTTTGACTTCCCAATGTACAACACCTCGTGCATATCTGCATTAAACTCCATCAACCATTTCGCAGCACACTTGCCAAACTGATCAAGATCCTGCTGTAATTTTTGATAACCATCTTCGCTATCTATGATACTGCCGACTTTAGTGTCGTCTGCATGCTTACTAATCATACCTTGTACATTCTCATCCAAATTGCTGATATAAACCACAGACAGCAAATGTGGCCCATCACTGATCCCTGAAGCACACCACTAATCACAGGCCTCCAGTCTGGAAAACTTCCACCATCCTCCGCATCCTCCGCATCCTCACCTGGATCCCATGCGATCTTAAGGGGTTGGACAGGCTAGATGCAGGAAGATTGTTCCCGATGTTGGGGAAGTCCAGAAGAAGGGGTCACAGTTTAAGGATAAGGGGGAAGTCTTTGAGAAAAAAAAAATTCACACAAAGAGTGGTGAATCTATGGAATTCTCTGCCACAGAAAGTAGTTGAGGCCAGTTCATTGGCCATATTTAAGAGGGAGTTAGATGTGGCCCTTGTGGCTAAAGGGATCAGGGGGTATGGAGAGAAGGCAGGTACAGGATACTGAGTTGGATGATCAGCCATGAATGGTGGTGCAGGCTCGAAGGGCCGAATGTCCTACTCCTGCATCTATTTTCTATGTTTCTATGATCTAACCTTCCAGAGCAGCTTACCATGTGGAGCCTTATCAAATACCTTGCTGACGTCTATATAAATGACATTTATGGCTTTTCCCTCATTTACCTTTTTGGTTACTTCAATAAACTCAATCAGCTAAGTCAGCAATCAGCTTGACCTTGAGTATTGAATAGAAACATAGAAACATAGAAATTAGGTGCAGGAGTAGGCCATTCAGCCCTTCGAGCCTGCACCGCCATTCAATATGATCATGGCTGATCATCCAACTCAGTATCCCGTACCTGCCTTCTCTCCATACCCTCTGATCCCCTTAGCCACAAGGGCCACATCCAACTCAATCTTAAATATAGCCAATGAACTGGCCTCAACTACCCTCTGTGGCAGAGAGTTCCAGAGACTCACCACTCTCTGTGTGAAAAAAGTATTTCTCATCTCGGTCTTAAAGGATTTCCCCCTTATCCTTAAGCTGTGACCCCTTGTCCTGGACTTCCCCAACATCGGGAACAATCTTCCTGCATCTAGCCTGTCCAACCCCTTAAGAATTTTGTAAGTTTCTATAAGATCCCCTCTCAATCTCCTAAATTCCAGAGAGTATAAACCGAGTCTATCCAGTCTTTCTTCATAAGACAGTCCTGACATCCCAGGAATCAGTCTGGTGAACCTTCTCTGCACTCCCTCTATGGCAATAATGTCCTTCCTCAGATTTGGAGACCAAAACTGTACGCAATACTCCAGGTGTGGTCTCACCAAGACCCTGTACAACTGAAGTAGAACTTCCCTGCTCCTGTACTCAAATCCCTTTGCTATGAAAGCTAACATACCATTCGCTTTTTTCACTGCCTGCTGCACCTGCATGCCTACTTTCAATGACTGGTGTACCATGACACCCAGGTCTCGCTGCATCTCCCCTTTTCCTAATCGGCCACCATTTAAATAATAGTCTGCTTTCCTGTTTTTGCCACCAAAGTGGATAACCTCACATTTATCCACATTATACTGCATCTGCCAAACATTTGCCCACTCACCCAGCCTATCCAAGTCACCTTGCAGTCTCCTAGCATCCTCCTCACAGCGAACACTGCCCCCCAGCTTAGTGTCATCCGCAAACTTGGAGATATTGCCTTCAATTCCCTCATCCAGATCATTAATATATATTGTAAATAGCTGGGGTCCCAGCACTGAGCCCTGCGGTACCCCACTAGTTACTGCCTGCCATTGTGAAAAGGACCCATTTACTCCTACTCTTTGCTTCCTGTTTGCCAGCCAGTTCTCTATCCACATCAATACTGAACCCCTAATACCGTATGCTTTAAGTTTGTATACTAATCTCTTATGTGGGACCTTGTCGAAAGCCTTCTGGAAGTCCAGATATACCACATCACTGGTTCTCCCTTATCCACGCTACTAGTTACATCCTCGAAAAATTCCACAAGAATTCGTCAGACATGATTTACCTTTTGTAAATCCATGCTGACTTTGTCCAATGATTTCACCACTTTCCAAATGTGCTGCTATCCCATCTTTAATAACTGACTCTAGCAGTTTCCCCACTACCGATGTTAGACTAACTGGTCTGTAATTCCCCGTTTTCTCTCTCCCTCCCTTCTTAAAAAAGAGGGGTTACATTTGCTACCCGCCAATCCTCAGGAACTACTCCAGAATCTAAAGAGTTTTGAAAGATTATCACTAATGCATCCACTATTTCCTGAGCTACTTCCTTAAGTACTCTGGGATGCAGCCTATCTGGCCCTGGGGATTTATCGGCCTTTAATCTATTCAATTTTACCCAACACCACTTCCCGACTGACCTGGATTTCACTCAATTCCTCCTTTGACCCACAGTCCCCTGCTATTTCAGGCAGATTATTTATGTCTTCCTTAGTGAAGACGGAACCAAAGTAGTTATTCAATTGGTCCGCCATATCCTTGTTCCCCATGATCAACTCACCTGTTTCTGACTGCAAGGGACCTACATTTGTTTTTAACTAACCTCTTTCTCTTCACATATCTATAAAAACGTTTGCAGTCAGTTTTTATGTTCCCTGCCAGTTTTCTTTCATAATCTATTTTTCCTTTCCTAATTAAGCCCTTTGTCCTCCTCTGCTGGTCTCTGAATTTCTCCCAGTCCTCTGGTATGCTGCTTTTTCTGGCTACTTTGTACGCATCATCCTTTGCTTTGATACTATCCCTGATTTCCCTTGTTATCCACGGATGCACTACCTTCCCCGATTTATTCTTTTGCCAAACTGGGATGAACAATTTTTGTAGTTCATCCATGCAGTCTTTAAATGTCTTCCATTGTATATCCACCGTCAACCCTTTTAGAATTAATTGCCAGTCAATCTTGGCCAATTCACGTCTCATACCCTCAAAGTTACCTTTCTTTAAGTTCAGAACCATTGTTTCTGAATTAACAATGTCACTCTCCATCCTAATGAAGAACTCAACCATATTATGGTCACTCTTGCCCAAGGGGGCACGTACAACAAGACGGCTAATTACCCCTTCCTCATTACTCAAAACCCAGTCTAAAATAGCCTGCTCTCTCGTTGGTTCCTCTACATGTTGATTTAGATAACTATCCCGCATACATTCCAAAAAATCCTCTTCCTCAGCACCCCTGCCAATTTGATTAACCCAATCTATATGTAGATTGAAGTCACCCATTATAACTGTTTTGCCTTTGTCGCACGCATTTCTAATTTCCTGTTTGATACCATCCCCAACTTCTCTGCTACTGTTAGGTGGCCTGTACACAACACCCACCAGCGTTTTCTGCCCCATCATACTCATACTCATGAATCATACTCAGTCTTGAGTAACACTCAAAGTGCTGAAGAAACTCAGAAAATAAGGCGATGGATGGATTTGGTCTCCTAATCTGTGGATGGATTTGGTCTCCTAATCTGAGGAAAGACATTCTTGCCATAGAGGGAGTACAGAGAAGGTTCACCAGTGATTCCTGGGATGGCACGACTTTCATATGAAGAAAGAGACAGAAGGAATTAAAATATTGCGCAGGAAGCAACTGCAGATGCTGTTTCAAATCAAAGATAGACACAGTATCTCTGGAGAAAAGAAATAGGCGACATTTCGGGTCGAGACCCAAAACATCACCCATTCCTTTTCTCCAGAGATGCTGTCTGACCCGCTGAGATACACCAGCTTTTTGTGTCTATCTTTGAACTGCAATATTAGTATGAATCTGAATCCACTTAACCTGGAAATGCCTGTGCTGAAAGGCACAAAAGTACAAATTAAACAGAGTGGATTTTTCATTTTGGCGGCTGTTGATTTGTTGCGAGTTCCTGGCATGCAAAGACGTGTGAGCTGGATATTCTCCAGAACATTTAAAGAAACATAGAAAATAGGTGCAACGGTAGACCATTTGGCCCTTCGAGCTAGCACCGCCATTCAATATGATCATGTTTAAGAAAGAACTGCAGATGCTGAAAAAATCGAAGGTAGACAAAAATGCTGGAGAAAGCGGGTGAGGCAGCATCTATATGAAGGAATAGATTACGTTTTGGGTCAAGACCCTTCTTCAGACCATTCAATATGATCATGAGTGATCATCCTAAATCAGTACCCCATTCCTGCTTTATCCCCATATCCCTTGATTCCTTTAGCTCAAAGAGTCATATCTAACTCTCTCTTGAAAACATCCAGTGAATTGGCCTCCACTGCCTTTTGTGGCAGAGAATTCCAAAGATTCACAACCCTCTGGGTGAAAACGTTTTTCGGCATTGCAGTCCAAAAACGCCTACCCCTTATTCTTAAAAATGTGACCCCTGGTTCTGAACTCCCGCAACATCAGGAACATTGAATGGATTGGACAGGCATCTATCTAGCCTGTCCAATCCATTAAGAATTTTATATGTTTCTATAAGATCCCCTCTCATCCTTCTAAATTCCAGTGAATACAAGCCCAGTCAACCCATTCTTTCATCATATGTCAGTCCTGCCATCCCAGGAATTAACCTAGTGAACCTACACTGTACTCCCTCAATAGCAATAATGTCCTTCCTCGAATTAGGAGATCAAAATTGCACACAATACTCCAGGTACGGTCTCACCAGGGTCCTGTACAACTGCAGTAGGACCTCTTTGCTCCTAAACTCAAATCCTCTCGCAAAGAAGGCCAACATGCCATTGGCTTTCTTCACTGCCTGCTGTACCGGCATGCTTACTTTCAGTGACTGATGTACAAGCACACCCAGGTCTCGATGCACCTTCCCCTACTCCAAATTTGACCCCATTCAGATAATAATCTGCCTTCCTGTTCTTGCCACCAAAAGTGGATAACCTCACATTTATCCACAATATACTGTATCTGCCATGCATCTGCTCACTCCCTCAATCTGTCCAAGTCACCCTGCAGGCTCATAGCATGTTCCTCACAGCTCACACTGCCACCCAGCTTTGTGTCATCTGCAAACGTGGTGATGTTACCTTTAATTCCCTCGTCTAAATCGTTAATATATATTATAAGTAACTGGGGTCCCAGCGCCGGGCCATGCGGCACCCCACTAGTCACTGCTAGCACTGCTACGGCTGCAAGCAGGGCTGGACAGTTGCTCAGTGTTGACTATTTATACTTTTATCACATGCTATTTAAGTTTTTGTGTTTAATGATACGGGCCAGACCATTCATTTGATCTGACAAGTTTCCTAGATGCATGGTTAATGTTATTCATAAATGCAGTGACACACATTAAGGGATAGTGTTAGTCAGCCTTTCATGTGAGTGTACTGTTATGTCTAAAAGGCTAACTGGAAGTATAATTAAAATATGAATCAGTAAAATACTAGATGTAGGCGCTAGGTAGACAGAAATTCTGGAGAAACTCAGCGGGTGAGGCAGCAATCTATGGAGCGAAGGAATAGGTGACGTCACCTATTCCTTCAGGGTCAAGACCCGAAACGTCACCTGTTCCTTCGCTCCCTAGATGCTGCCTCACCCGCTGAATTTACAGTAGACAATAGGTGCAGGAGGAGGCCATTCGGCCCTTTGCGCCAGCACCGCCATTCATTGTGATCATAGCTGATCGTCCCCTATCAATAACCCGTGCCTGCCTTCTCCCCATATCCCTTGATTCCACCAGCCCCTCGAGCTCTATCTAACTCTCTCTTAAATCCATCCAGTGATTTGGGCTCCACTGTCTTCTGTTGCAGGGAATTCCATAAATTCACAACTTTTTTGATTTACTTCAAAAGAGCCGGTTTAGTTTGGGCTGGACGACTTGCCTTTTGATTTTACTCACAGAAACATAGTCATGCATCATCGAGACAGGCCCTTTGGCCCACTGTGACCATCAAATACATACGAATATTAATTCCATTTACCAGCAGTAGGTTTAGATTAGTTTAGAGATACAGCACGGAAACAGACGCTTCGCCTTTGACCGAGTTTGCGCTGACCAACGATCCAAGAGCTCAAGAGAGTTTTATTGTCATGTGCCCCTGATAGGACCATGACATTCTTGCTTTGCTTCAGCACACCAGAACATAGTAGGCACGAATACAGAACAGGTCAGTGTGTCCATATACCATTGCATAAATGTATACACACATGAATAATTAAACTGATAAAGTGCAAATATACAGATTATTGGCTATTAATGTTCAGAGTTTTGTCCGAGCCGAGTTTAATAGCCTGATGACTGTGGGGAAGTAGCTATTCCTGAACCTTCAGGATTAGTGTTCCTGAATCCCCGCACACTAATGCTTTCTCACACACACTCGGGACAATTTATAATCTGTTTACCAAAGCCAATTAACCTACAAACCTTTACGTCTTCGGAGTGTGGGAAGAAACCGGAGCATCCGGAGAAAACGTACAAACTCTGCACCCATGGTCAGGATGGAACCCTGCTCATCTGGTGCTGTAAGGCAACCACTCTACCGCTGCGTCACTTTGCTGACAGCAAGGTGTCAGTCTCTGCGTTCGTGATTCATGTGCTCATCTCGGTATTTTTAAACACTTTGAGAGGCCCTGTCATCATCTCCCATTCAGATAGTGCAATCCAAATTCCAACTACCGTCTGAGTGAATAAGTTCCTCTCTAAACCACTTACCCCATACCCTAAACCTATACTCAGTAGTTTTACCTGCATCATTTACTTAAAGGAGCAGGCAAGATCATCTCTGACCCCTCTCACCCTGGCCACAAACTCTTTGAATCACTTCCCTCTGGAAGGCGACTCCGGACTGTCAAAGCTGCCACAGCCAGACATAAAAACAGTTTTTATCCACGAGTAGTTGCTCTACTCAACAGCCAAAAATCTGTAGCCTCCCTTTGATCTGGTATTTTGTTGGTTCACATGCTTAATCAATGGTGTTTTATCATTCATGTTTTATTATTATTAATGCTTAGTGTTTTCTGAGTCATTCGTAACTGTCACTGTATGTCATGTTGTTACTTGTGGGCAGAGCACCAAAGCAAATTCCTTGTATGTGAATACTTGGCCAATAAACTTACTTACTTACTTATCTGCAATGAAAAATGGTTTCCTACTGACCGTCTCCGGTACGGGGTTGGTATTGATGGCACTGCCCTGAGCTGGTTCATCTCCTACCTCAAAGGTAGGAGTTTCGCGACTAACATAGGCAACTCTTTCTCCTCCCCAGCTGGTCTCTGCTGCGGGGTTCCACAAGGTTCCATCCTTGGCCCCATTCTCTTCTCCCTGTATATGCTCCCCTTCTTTATGTTTACAAAGCCCTTAACGGGCTTGCCCCCACCTACAACAAAAGTCTGCTCACCCACCACACCACCTCCAGGTCCCTCAGATCGGCCGACTTGGGGTTACTGAACATCCCACGGTCTAGGCATAAGCTCTGGGGCGACCGCGCCTTTGTGGTTGCAGCTCCTAGACTGTGGAACAGCATCCCTCTTCCCATCAGAACTGCCCCCTCCATCGACTCTTTTAAGTCGAGACTAAAAACACATCTTTACTCTCAAGCCTTTCTTGGCGTCCTCTGAGGGAGGGCTATATGTATGTAATTATGTATGTACTTAATCTATGAACCACAGTTGTATAACGTTAGTATCTCCACCAATGTAAAGCACTTTGGTCAACGAGAGTTGTTTTTTAAATGTGCTATAGAAATAAAAGTGATTTGACTTGACTTGACTCTATCTGTGCCTTTCATAAGTTAGCTTATCAGTACCTTCCACCCCAGGAAAACAAACCTAACATATTCAGTAACGAAAACTGAAAATGTTGGTCAAACTCAACACATCATTTTGCGTCAGCAGAAAGAGAAAATGTTAATGTTTCAGCTCCAATCTCCCTCTATCAAAACTGAGAAAGCAAAATTATTTAGTCGAGGTTGCAGAGACGAAAGGTGGAACAAAGAAAATGTTTCCGACAGGATAAAATGATAAGAGCACTAAGGGGCTTTTATTATCATGTTGTCTTCGCAATATCGTTCCAATGTTATATAGTCTGTATAATGTTTTACAGTCTGGCCTTGTGGGACCTGCCCACTGTATAAATAAAAGGAAAGAGGATGGCAAACAAAAATGGCTAGTTATCATACAGACAGAAAGGAAGATCTATTTATCTAAAGTTGGAGAGTTGGACAATGCACGCTCTAATGTGCCCAGGAAGTGTTTTTCCTCCAATTTATGGTGGGCCACGTTGTGCAGGAAGGATGAATGGGAATGGGATAGTAGTGATTTAAGGAGACGGACAGCCTGAACATCGGGATAGTTAGTTTAGTGTCACGTGTACCGAGGTACCGTGAAAAGCTTTTGTTGCGTGCTAACCAGTCAGCAGACAGACAATTCATGATTACAATCGAGCCGTTCACAGTGTATAGAGATACATGGTAATGGAGTAACATTTAGTGCAAGGTAAAGCCAGCAAAGTCATGTCATAAGGAATAAGAGTAGAATGAGGCCATCAAGTCTACTCCGCCATTCAATCGTGGCTGATCGATCTCCCTCCTAACCCCATTCTCCTGATAGTCCGAGGGTCACCAATGAGGTAGATGGAACATCAGCACCGCTCTCTAGTTGTGGTAGGGTGATTCAGTTGCCTGATCACAGCTGGGAAGAAACTGTCCCTCAATCTGGAGGTGTGCGTTTTCACACTTCTGTACCTTTTGCCTGATGGGAGAGGGGAGAAGAGGGAGTGGGTCAGTCCTGCAGATTGAGCAGGAATTGTCTGTCTGGAAGTGATATGTGTTTTGTTTCTCCACCTGAATGCCCTACACAAGATTGGAAAGAAGTGCAAGTGGGTGGCTGGAAAGTTGACTTGGTGGGATGGGAGGAGGTGAAAGGACAGGCGTTGCACCCTGTGCGGTTGCCTGGAGAATGATAGGCAGGGTCTCTGACTAGTGAGTCACGATGGGAGTGATCCCATCAAAATGTTGAAAGAGGAGGAGAGGGAATATATATGGTATTGGTTTATCATGGCTCACGTACCGAGATGCAGTGGCGAGCTTTGTGTGCTATCCAGACAAATCATACTGTGCCTCAGGCCATATTACACAAGTTTAGTTTAGTTCAGAGATACAGCGCGGAAAAAGCCCCTTCGGCCCATTAGGTCCGCGCAGACCAGTGTTCCCCGCATATTAACACTCTCCTACACACTGGGGACAATTTTCACATTTACGAAGCTTATTAACCTGCAAACCTGTACATCTTTGGAGTGTGGAAGGAAACCGAAGATCTCAGAGAAAACCCACGCGGTCACGGGGAGAACGTACAAACTGTCCATACAGACAGCATCCGTAGTCTGGATTTAACCCAGGTCTCCGGCGCTGTAAGGCAACAACCTCCCCCAACAAGCTAGATGCAGAAAAAATGGTCCCATTGTTGGGAGAGTCTAGAACCAGGGGCCACAGTCTTAGAATAAAGGGGAGGTAATTTAAGACTGAGGTGAGAAAAAACTTTTCCACCCAGAGAGTTGTGAATTTGTGGAATTCCCTGCCACAGAGGGCAGTGGAGGCCAAGTCACTGGATGGATTTAAGAGAGAGTTAGATAGAGCTCTAGGGGCTAGTGGAGTCAAGGGATATGGGGAGAAGTCAAGCACGGGTTATTGATAGGGGACGATCAGCCATGATCACAATGAATGGCGGTGCTGGCTCGAAGGGCCGAATGGCCTCCTGCACTCTACCACAGTGCCACCACCCCCTCCCCCCCACAATATGTCTTTGAAGAAAAAGAGTTCTGACCTGAAACATCACCCATCATTTTCCCTGGAGATACTGCCTGACCCACTGAGTGACTCCACCACTTTGTCTCTATCCACATTAGTACAATGTCTCAATGGTATTTTATTGTCACAAGTACGTGGCTAGAGTGACATCTCTTTTTTTTCATACAATTTAGCAAAAAACCCGTGCTGAGGTGCGACATTCTTGATTAGTACAGGTGTCGGGGGTTACGGGGAGAAGGTGGAACGAGGTTGAGACGGAAAGAGATCCGCCATGATTGAATGGCGGAGTAGACGTGATGGGCTAATTCTGCTCCTGTGTGGGAGATAGTAGATTGCACCCAAGGCAGAGGGCAGCAGACCGCTTACACTGCTGCAGGTCGGGCTTTGGGGGCGTGGCAGGTGTTTTGAGACGGAGGTTGGGAGAAGGAAAGTGATTATTTGGGACAAGTGGGGCTTTGGGGGAAGGGGAGCTTTTTTTTTTACAGCAAGTAGTGCAAAGATAACAAAAGAATACTGGAGTTCAGAATATAGTGCTGCAGCATTTTAGCGTTACGGGGAAAGTACGCTCCGAGGTGGGTTGGAAGATTGGGACCGCACGCCAGCCGTTCCGTAGCCTGATAGCAGCGGGGAAGAAGCTGTTCCTGAATCTGGTGCCAGTGGTATCTTGTTGTGGATGCAGTGGTGGAATCTTAGTTTAAGGAATGAAATGGTGATCGGTACTGTACACGGTGCTCCG
Organism: Okamejei kenojei; assembly: GCA_035221665.1. NCBI lineage: Eukaryota > Metazoa > Chordata > Chondrichthyes > Rajiformes > Rajidae > Okamejei > Okamejei kenojei. The sequence continues at coordinate 4,571,775 of CM069135.1, forward strand.
ACTATGGTCTAACCATCGTATCATGATGATGTACCGTAGCCTTCCCGCCCTTATATTCCATGCCCTGGCTGAAGAAGGCAAAATATCCCATAATCCCATTGAGAATGGTCACGGTGGCGCAGCGGTAGAGTTGCTGCCTTACCGCGCTTGCAGCGTCGGAGACCCGGGTTCCACCCCGACCACGGGTTCTGACTGTATGGAGTTTGTACGTTCTCCCCGAGACCTGCGTGGGTTTTCTCCGAGATCTTCGGTTTCCTCCCACACTCCAAAGACGTACAGGTTTGTAGGTTTCATAGCAAAAGGATTTGAGTACAGGAGCAGGGAGGTTCTACTTCAGTTGTACAGGGTCTTGGTGAGACCACACCTGGAGTATTGAGTACAGTTTTGGTCTCCAAATCTGAGGAAGGACATTATTGCCATAGAGGGAGTGCAGAGAAGGTTCACCAGACTGATTCCTGGGATGTCAGGACTGTCTTATGAAGAAAGACTGGATAGACTCGGTTTATACTCTCTGGAATTTAGGAGATTAAGAGGGGATCTTATAGAAACTTACAAAATTCTTAAGGGGTTGGACCGGCTAGATGCAGGAAGATTGTTCCCGATGTTGGGGAAGTCCAGGACAAGGGGTCACAGCTTAAGGATAAGGGGGAAATCCTTTAAGACCGAGATGAGAAAGACTTTCTTCACACAGAGAGTGGTGAGTCTCTGGAACTCTCTGCCACAGAGGGTAGTTGAGGCTTGTAGGTTAACTGGCTTCTGTAAATTGTAAATTGCCCCTAGTAGTGTGTAGGATAGTGCTAGCATACGGGGTGATCGCTGGTCGAAGGGCCTGTTTCCACATTTTATCTCTCAAGTACATAATATAGTCTATCTAGGTTGAGGTACATCCCAGCACCAGCTATGCTGCAACACCACAGCAACGTCAGTGAAGGCAGGTATATTCAGATCCACACGGTGATTCTGCACCTGTCCGTCTGGTGCTTGCTGTACACAAAGTTTGTGTATACTGAGAACTTCACATTTTTTCCATCAGTGATGTTTATTTGTTTGTATATGTGATACAAAAGGTGACCTTTTAGTGTCACAAGATGTAATTAGAAAAATTAAACAGTAGAATATGCATTTTCCACAAACCAGTGAATTCTACCCAGTTTAAAAGCATGCATTGTCAGTACTAAAAACTGTGAGAAGAAATTAGATTAAGATTGGATTCCTTTCATTGATTCATTACAAGGATAGTATGGTGCAACACAACTTTGGAATTCAACCGATTTACGGACTGGGTGATGGGTGGGGAGAGAAATGAAGCAGGTATATGGACTCGGCTTGTACTCGCTTGAATTTAGAAGATTGAGGGGGGATCTAATAGAAACTTACAAAATTCTTCAGGGGTTGGACAGGCTAGATGCAGGAAGATTGTTTCCTGGGGAAGTCCAGGACAAGGGGTCACAGTTTAAGGATAAGGGGGAAGTCTTTTAGGACCGAGATGAGAAAAACATTTTTCACACAGAGGGTGGTGAATCTGTGGAATTCTCTGCCACAGAAGGTAGTTTAGGCCAGTTCATTGGCTATATTTAAGAGGGAGTTAGATGTGGCCCTTGTGGCTAAAGGGATCAGGGGGTATGGAGAGAAGGCAGGTACGGGATACTGAGTTGGATGATCAGCCATGATCATATTGAATGGTGGTGCAGGCTCAAAGGGCCGAATGGCCTACTCCTGTACCTATTTTCTATGATTCTATGTAACACTTTTGGGGAGGGTTTTCTTTCTTTTCTTTCTTTTTTTCAGTTTCTGTCTTTTTATTTCTTAAAGTTTTTATTTACTCACTCTTTGACTACACTCATTTGGTAGTTTAGGGGTACTATTCTCACACATCCACTTTCTTTCTTGCTCTTCCTCTCTTTTTCTATTTCATCGTTGCTAAAATTAAAATGGGAGCTGTACAAAAAATGTACTATGTCCTAAGCCGCAGTTTATACTTTTGTACACTGCTTCTAATAAAAATATAAATCAAAATATTAAAAAAGAAATTAGATTAAGACAATGGTAGGTAAAAGGAGGAGAAAAAGATGGGATGCAGATACATCGTTCCCTGAAAATGGCCTCACAGGTAGATAGGGTTTTTGGCAAGAGGGTAAGTTGGACTTCATCAGTCGAAGTATTGAGTTTAAAAGTTGGGATGTTATGTTGCCATTGTGCAAGATGTTGGTGAGTCTGTTAGAGGATTGTGTGGGAAGGAACTGCAGATGCTAGTTTGGACTGAAGATAGACACAAAATGCTGGAGTAACTCACGGGACAGGCAGCATCTCTGGAGAGAAGGAATGGGTGAGGTTTTGGGTCTCCAATTTCAGGTAGACCCTGCTTTCTCCTTCTTTCCCCTCCCCTTCCTAGCTCTCCCACAGCCCACTGTCTGTGCCTCTTCCTTTCTTCTTCCCCCCCCTCCCGCACCCCCACATCAGTCTGAAGAGGGGTCTCAATAGACAATAGGTGCAGGAGTAGGCCATTTGGCCCTTCGAGCCAGCACCGCCATTCAATGTGATCATGGCTGATCACCCCCAATCTGTACCCCGTTCCTGCCTTCTCCCCATATCCCGACTCCACTATTTTTAAGAGCCCTATCTAGCTCTCTCTTGAAAGCATCCAGAGAACTGGCCTCCACCGCCCTCTGAGGCAGAGAATTCCACAAGACTCGACCCGAAACGTCGCCTATTTCTTTCGCTCCATAGAGGCTGCCTCACCCGCTGAGTTTCTCCAGCATTTTTGTGTACCAGAGAAGAGTTACGAAAATGTTGCCAAGATTTGAGGCCCTGAGCTACAGGGAGAATTTGGGCAGGCCAGGACCTTATTTCTCACAGCGCTGAGAATGAGGGATGATCTTATAGAGGTGTATAAAATCACGATGGGAATGGATAGGTTTCATGCACAGGGTCTTTTTAACCCAGAGCAGGGGAATCAAGAACCAGAGGCATAGGTTTAAGGTGAAATGGGAAAGATTTAAATGGAACCTGAGGGGTAGCCTTTTCATACAGAGGGTGGTGGGTATATGGAGAGCAGATAGTTGAGGCCAATATATCAACATTTAAAAGACATTTGGACAGGTACATATATAGGAAATATTTAGAGATATATGGGCCAAATATGGGCAGGTGGGACTAGTGTAAATGGGGCATCTTGATCATCATGGGCAAGTTGATCCAAAGGGCCTATTTCTCTGCTGTTTGACTGTGATTCTATGACTAGGTCGCCCTTTAACCTCTGGCTTTAGACAATAGACAATAGGTGCAGGAGTAGGCCATTTGGCCCTTCGAGCCAGCACCGCCATTCAATGTGATCATCACTGATCATCCCCAATCAGTACCCCGTTCCTGCCTTCTCCCCATATCCCCTGACTCCGCTATTGTTAAGAGCCCTATCTAGTTCTCTCTTGAAAGCATCCACAGAACCTGCCTCCACCGCCCTCTGAGGCAGAGAATTCTACAGACTCACCACTCTCTGTGAGAAAAAGTGTTTCCTCGTCTCTGTTCTAAATGGCTTACTCCTTATTTTTCAACTGTGGCCCCTGGTTCTGGACTCCTCCAACATCGGGAACATGTTTCCTGCCTCTAGCGTGTCCAAGCCCTTAACTATCTATATGTTTACAGAGGAAACAATCTAGGTCTGTCCATTCTCTCTCTGTATTACCCCCTAACGGGCCTGTCCCACTTACGCGACTTTCGGCGACTGCTGGGCACCCGTCATAGGTTGCCGAAAATGTTCAACATGTTGAAAATCCAGCGGCAACCAGAAAGACGCTACGACTCTTTGGGTGACTGAGGAGACTACTCACGACCATACAGGCGACACCCTGGCGACATGAGAATTAAGGGACAGAAGTTTAGGGGAACGTGAGGGGGAACTTCTTTACTCAGAGGGTGGTGGCTGTGTGGAATGAGCTTCCAGCAGATGTGGTGGAGGCAGGATCGATTTTAACATTTAAAAGTAAAGTGGATAGGTATATGGACGTGAAGGGAATGGAGGGGTATGGTCTGAGTGCAGGTAGATGGGACTAAGGGAAAACAAATGGTCGGCACGGACTGGAAGGGCCGAGAGGGCCTGTCTCCGTGCTGTAATTGTTATATGGTTATATGGTTATGTCGTGGGGTGAAGCCTGTATGGTGGAGTAGTCGCCCAAAGAGCCGTACCTTGTTCTGGTCGCCGCTGGATTTTCAACATGTTGAAAATTTTCGGAGACCTGCTGTGTCTATGACGGGTGCCGCAAGCCGCCGAAAAAATGGCGTAAGTGGGACGGGCCCATAATTCAGACATGATTTCGGTAAACCTCCTCAGCACTCTCTCCAAAGTGCCAACATGCTTCCTGTAATGTGGCGATGAGAAGTGCACGCTACCACATCTTCACAATTTTCATCTCTAAATATTTTGTATGTCACCGAAACAAAATATACTGGAAATGCTCAGTAGGTTAAGTTTAGTTCAGTTTAGTTTATTGTCACGTGTACTGAGGTACAGTGAAAAGCTTTTGTTGCGTGCCAACCAGTCAGCAGAAAGACAGCAGCAAAAGCAGTAGGTCAGATAATTTAGTTTCGTTTAGTTTAGAGATACAGCGTGGAAACAGGCCCTTCGGCCCACCGCGCCGACCAGCGATCCCCGCACATTATCTCTATCCTACACCCACTAGGGACAATTTTTTAAAAACATCTACCAAGCCAAAAACCTGTACGTCTTTGGAGTGTGGGAGGAAACTGAAGATCTCGGAGAAAACCCACGCAGATCACGGGGAGAAGGTACAAACTCCGTACGTTAGGATCGAACCCGGGTCCCCGGCGCTGCATTCGCTGTAAGGCAGCAACTCTACCGCTGCGCCACCGTGACTGCCCTGTGGAAGGAGCTGTAAACTTAACGTTTTAAGTCAAAGGCAGATAACTTTGATTTAAATTGCAGAGAGGGTGGGGAGATGTTGATGAAGCAATGGGGATAATTATGATCTGGTGAAGGCAGGGTTGCTGTGGTAATAAGCTGTTGACGGGTTAACAAAGGCAAGTTGTGCTGTGTAAATCTGTTTCGATGCGTTTCCCAAAGTTCATCCACTTTACGGCCATTTCAGTCATGGGAACTTGTTCTTACAGAATTTACTTACCACCAAAAATTTGAGATATGGAATTAAATTTTCTCTCGTGGAATCTGTGTGGGAGTGATAAAGTAATTAACTCAACAACGACTTTCCAGCTAAGTTACTCCAGCATTTAGTGCCCACATTTGGAGTATAATGAGCAGTTTAGGGTCCCATATCTGTGGAAGATTGTGTTGGCGTTGGAGAGGGTCCAGAAGAGGCTTACACGAATGACCCGGGCATGATTGGGTTAACATATGATGAGCGTTTGAAGGCACTGGGCCTGTACTCGCTGGAGTTTAGAAGGATGAGGAGGGACCTCATTGAAACTCACCGAATAGTGAAAAACTGGATGGAGTGAATGTGGAGAGGATGTTTCCACTAGTGGGAGAGTCTAGGACCAGAGGCCATAGCCTCAGAATAAAAGGACTTGCCTTTAGAAAAGAGATGAGGAGGAATTTCTTTAGTCAGATGGTGGAGAGTCTGTGGAATTCTTTGCCACAGAGGGCTGTGGAGGTCCAGTCAATGGATATTTTTAAGGCAGAAATAGATAAATTCTTGATTAGTACCAGAGTCAGAGGTTATGTGGAGAAGGCAGGAGAATGGGGTTGAGGGAAAAATCAGCCATGATTGAATGGCTGAGTAGATTTGATGGGCCAAATGGCCTAATTCTGCTCCTATAACTTATTAGGGTTATTCTTTGTCCTTACAGAAATGTGTCCTTATAGAATTCATCTATTACCAAAATATGGTAATATTTAGATTGGAGATATGGATTACATGGAATTTAAAAAATATATATTATTTTTAATTAATTTTATTAGAAGAAAATACATATTATGGTAAAAACACATTTTATATGTATCAATCATACATTATTAATATTATCAATTGTGGCTTCATTCTGCTTCTAATTTTTTTTAATAGATAGAAAGTAAGAAAAAAAGGAAAAAAACCCCACAAATGTCAAGATTTAAAAAAAAGAATGGAATGATTTACTAATAATACATCATTGGAGATAGGATTCGAAGATTATAAAGTATAACTTTTCATCTAACCCTGAGTTCAAGTTTCAGTTAGGTTCCTGCGCCGAACCAATCTACCATTTCAAATAATCGATGAATGAAACAAAGAAACATAGAAACATAGAAATTAGGTGCAGGAGTAGGCCATTCGGCCCTTCGAGCCTGCACCGCCATTCAATATGATCATGGCTGATCATCCAACTCAGTATCCTGTACCTGCCTTCTCTCCATACCCCCTGATCCCTTCAGCCACAAGGGCCACATCCAACTCCCTCTTAAATATAGCCAACGAACTGGCCTCAACTACCTTCTGTGGCAGAGAATTCCACAGATTCACCACTCTCTGTGTGAAAAACGATCTTCTCATCTCGGTCCTAAAAGACTTCCCCCTAATCCTTAAACTGTGACCCCTTGTCCTGGACTTCCCCAACATCGGGAACAATCTTCCTGCATCTAGCCTGTCCAACCCCTTAAGAATTTTGTAAGTAAGACCATATTCTAACAAAAAAGTATTGTTTGTCCATTAAGACAAATCTGATTCTTTCCAGGTGTAGGGTCTCCGACATTTCCATAATCCACATTTTAATTGTGGGGGTTATAGGGCCTCAATTTCCGTGGAATTTAAATCTCTTTCTAAGGATTATAATTCCCCATGTATGTGTTCAAGAAAGTATGATTCTACCTTGCTGGCTTTAGCGGGTTAATTAAGTCTGAGGGCGGATCCCGAGTGAAACATCGCCTGCCCAGATACCGCCTGACCTGCTCCGCTTTGCGTTTTGCTCATTATCTGCGTTTCTTGTGCGTTAATTGATTGAAAGGCAGTTGTGACGGAGAGGCACGAATTGAATTATGCGTTTCATTGATGTGCACGTATTTGGGACTTGGTTAATTTGTGTTCAATTCTCACCAACATTTTTTTTTTTTAATCAAAAAATGTATTCAATTATTAAGAAATAATATTTACACTACAATAAAACAAGCCAGAACCCACCACCATAATACAATACAAACATATATCCAGATGCAATTATTAAGAAAGCTCATCAGCGCCTCCACTTCCTGAGAAGATTACGGAGAGTCGGTCTGTCCAGGAGGTCTCTCTAACTTCTACAGGTGCACAGTAGAGAGCTTGCTGACCGGTTGCATCGTGGCTTGGTTCGGCAACTTGAGCGCCCTGGAGAGGAAAAGACTACAAAAAGTAGTAAACACTGCCCAGTCCATCATCGGCTCTGATCTCCCTTCCATCGAGGGGATTTATCGCAGTCGCTGCCTCAAAAAAGCTGGCAGCATCATCAAGGACCCACACCATCCTGGCCACACACTCATCTCCCTGTTCCCTTCAGGTAGAAGGTACGGGAGCCTGAGGACTGCAATGACCAGGTTCAGGAATAGCTACTTCCCCACAGCCATCAGGCTATTAAACTTGGCTCGAACAAAACTCTGAACATTAATAGCCCTTTATCTGTTATTTGCACTTTATCAATTTATTTATTCATGTGTGTATTTACGTATATAATGGTATATGGACACACTGATCTGTTTTGTAGTCAATGCCTACTATGTTCTGTTGTGCTAAACAAATAAATAATTTCATTGTCCTGTCAGGGACACATGACAATAAACCCTTTTGACTTTTGACTTTTTTAATAAACTACTATTCAGCTATGTTACAATCATTATTGAGGATACATTCAACACCCTGCGGAGACCAGCGGTCCCGGAACTCCCTCAGGGTGCCCGTGGGCAGGGAGTATTCCCATTCTAACCCCACCTGGGCACGGACGTAACCCCGAAAAAGGGGCAGGCAGCCGGCTGGGGTAAAGCCCTCCACCGCCTGGCGCCGTGACTCGCGGATGGCCAGCTTGGCCAGGCCCAGGTCACCAACAACACTGGTGCTTGCCACCACAAGTGAACCTTGTCTCGTGCTCCTTGGACCTCTGCTTTTGGCAGTGTATGAACGAAGCAGAATTTACAATGTCTGCATCTTCAGCCACCCTACTTAGAAGGAAAGCAATGTCATGTATTCCTTGTAGTGCAGAGGAGTTACACTTCCTATTTATGCCATATAGCTCGTGCAGGTAAAATGCTTGAACCTTAACCGTTAGTGCTGACATGTCAGCGGTCCTTTGATCTGTCATCATTCCTTATCTGGAATATGGCATGCTGCTGAATTATCTCCAGTTGGTATTCCTCTGGAGACGATCGCTTACTCTCTGGTTTCCATACATGGTTTCACTTTACCACGCACGTTATACGAGACTGCCGCGATAGAGCTTTACTTAGATGGGTATACAGTCATGGAAAGGGTATTTCACGATGCCTAGTTATTTGCGGCTTGGACTGGAGCATGTGCTCTCACTGTGACGTGAAAATCTGAAATACGTCTCGAACCGTCGCAAGAAACAACAAAATGTGCATCTGGAACTGTTAAATATGATGCAATTGTAATATGATACAACCCTCTGTGGTTTGCACATGCAGCTATGTGATCACTGAAGAAGCTGGCATGCACAATGTCATCCTATATCTATCGGGTGAATTGTGTAGATTCCATGCTGCATTATATCAGTGATGTAGTGGGCGGCTTACAACCCAGCGGTATGAATATTGATTTCTCTAACTTCAAGTAGCCCTTGCAACCCCCTCTCTCTCCACCCCTCCCCCACCCAACTTGTCAAATCACTCTTATTTCTATAGCACATTTAAAAAACAACTCTCGTTGACCAAACATGCTTTAAATTGGTGGAGGGGGCACCTGGTCGATGTAGGGGGCAGTTCTGACGGGAAGCTGAGTGCACCAGCTTCAAAGTTGTCTTGTTGAGTCCCATTGCCTGTAACTCGTTTTTAGCGAGACCACAGTAAACAATGAGCTGTTTCCTTTATCATCCTGTTAAAGAAGGAACTGCAGATGCTGGAGGATCGAGGGCTGTTTGTAGTCTGCATCCTCTGGGCTTGAGCATTGAATTTTCTCAATTCTGTTAACCCTTTCTGTCTTCTCCCCTTCCCACCTCTCCCTCAGCCCTCGGGCCCTGGCATTCCCTCTCTCTCTATCTCTCCCCCACCCTAGTCACACTAGCTTCTCATTTTCACACTACAAACAGCTTACAATGGCCTGTTTCCTTTATCATCGATACTTTTTTGCATATCTTTCATTCATTGTTCTTTATCTCTCCACATCACCGTCTATATCTCTCGTTTCCCTGATCCCTGACCAGTTTGAAGAAGGGTCTCGACCCGAAACGGCACCTATCTCCTCCGCTCCTTAGATGCTCCTGCACCCGCTGAGTTTCTCCAGCTTTTTGTGTACCCTCCTTTATCATCCTTACTTTTTTGATTGTCTTTCATTCATTTGCTTTTTATCTCTCTACATTCAAGATTCAAGAGAGTTTATTGTCATGTGTCCCAGATAGGACAATGACATTTTTGCTTTGCTTCTGCACAACAGAATATAGTAGGCATGACTACAGAACAGATCAGTGTGTCCATATACCAATGAATATATATATACACACACATAAATAAACAGATAAAGTGCAATGGGCTATTTAACAATCAGAGTTTTGTTTGAGTTGAGTTTAATAGCCTGATGGCTGTGGGGAAGTAGCTATTCCTGAACCTGGTCGTTGCAGTCTTCAGGCTCCTGTACCTTCTACCTGAAGGCAGCTGGGAGATGAGTGTGTGGCCAGGATGGTGTGGGTCCTTGATGATGCTGCCAGCCTTTTTAATAATAATAATAATAATAATAATAATATATTTTATTGTCATTACACATAAGTGCAACGAGATTTGGTTTGCAACTTCCATCCGATGTCATAACCTAATCGACAAATAAAATTTAGGTTTAGATACCCCGAGAACAAGGTTTGTAAAATGAACATTAGAACGGTAAAACAGTCAAAACAGACTAAAGTGCAGATGTGTCTGTGGGACGTGACCATCCGAGGGAGACGGTCCATGGGGGGGGGGCACTCAGCAGGGCCGGTTCAGAGCCGCTATAGCTTTGGGAATGAAGTTGTTCCTGAGTCTGGAGGTGCGGGCGTAGAAGGCCTTGTAGTGTCTGCCAGAAGGGAGTAGTTCGAACAGTCCATTACAAGCGTGAGAGGAGTCTTGATGTATGCTGACGGCCTTCCTGAGGCACCGTGTGTGGTAGATGCCCTCCAAGGCTGGTAGCGGTGTCCCAATAATCTGTTGCGCTCTGTGGACGACGCGCTGAAGAGCTCTCCTCTCCGCCTCCGTGCAGCTGAGATACCACACAGAGATGCCATACGTTAGTATGCTCTCTGTGGTGCAGCGGTAGAAGGTCGTCAGCAGCTGTTGGGGCAGACCAGTCCGTTTCAATGTTCTCAGGAAGAACAGTCGTTGCTGTGCCTTTTTGGCCAGTGCAGCGGTGTTGGTGGACCATGTGAGGTCCTCTGAGATGTGAGTGCCCAGAAACTTAAAGCTGGACACTCTCTCCACACTGTCCCCGTAGATGGAGATTGGGGCGTATTCCCCATTCTGTGTCCTCCTGAAGTCGATAATCAGCTCCTTGGTCTTGGAGGTGTTTAGCGACAAGTTGTTCCGTGAGCACCAGTCCGCCAGGTTCTGCACCTCCGCTCTATAGTTTGTTTCATCACCGTCGGTGATCAGCCCGATCACCGTTGTGTCGTCTGCAAACTTGACAATGGTGTTGTTGTCAAATGCAGGGACACAGTCGTGGGTGACGAGGGAGTAGAGCATGAGTAGTGCACAGCCCTGTGTTTTGAGGCAGCGACAGCGATAGATCCCCTCGATGGTGGGGAGGTCAGAGCCGATGATGGACTGGGCAGTGTTTACAACTTTTTGCAGTCTTTTGCGCTCTTGGGCGCCGTCTATATCTCTCTGTCTATATCTCTCGTTTCCTTTCCCCCGGACTCACAGTCGGAAGGAGGGTCTCGACCCGACACATCACATATTCCACTCTGACAGTCGCCGTTCCAGTCGCCGGTTTTTCAGGTGTGGAATGTGGAGAGATGCCTGAAAAATCGCTTGTGGGACAGGCACATTACCCTTCCCCACTCTCCACTCTGAAATCTTTCTTGCACGCGCCTCAGTAAGATCGTGCCCTTTCACAAAGAGCACAGTCCTGGGGTCTAATCAGGAGGCATCACAGTAGATTTCAATGGTAGCCAAAATTGAAAGCAGCATCCAGGAGCGAAGGAATAGGCCATGTTTCAGGTCGAGAGCCGCCTTCACTTAGATTTCAATGAGTGCTTTTTCAGTCAGCCAAAGGGTTCAAAGTTGATTACGATTTTTATTCAAAAATGAACTTTTTATTTAATGTACAGTTCCATGCCTCGGTGGTTGTAAACCACTGAGGCTTCATTTTGCTGTGTGCATGTCAAAGAATACAGATTTATCTACAACTATCTGACTCAAGAGTTAAGACTGCTTTATTGTCATACTAGACCAAGTGCAGACACGTTGGGTCTGTTCCTCCAACGCCCGGTTGCGGTGGGGGGTTTGGGGGGGTGGGGCATGCGGCTTAAGAGTGTTTTATTGTCATATGTCCGAAATGGAACAATGAAATTCCCACTTGGTGCAGCACAACAGATAAGTCATCATCGGCGGTCACTCGAAACGAGTATGACTCTCCTCTCATGGAGGACGCCTGTGCGTGACTTTGTTTAACATGGGGAGACTGGTGCACAGACAGCCACCCCACGGTCCTTGACAGATCTGGGTCGGAATCCAGTGGCATGGAGTCCAAGACGACCGGAGACCCTTTTCTGCCGCAGCCTTCATCCGCCTTCCCAGCCGTTGTGACGCTCCACTAAGGTCAGCCATCGTCCTCCGCCTGTTCCACCGTTGAGGTCTTGGTTGGATTGGCTCTTTGTCAGAGACCTCCCCCTCGACCTCACCGCCATGGGTGGCCCTGCCAGGAGCACAGCTCCATACGGCATCGCTCTCAGGATCTCAGGTCCACACAAGCTTCTCCACCACGACAAGGTGACAATCCACGGAGAAGGACACGGATATGTGAACATAGAGCTCAGTAATCACGAAGAACTGGAGATATAATTGGTTTTGCATGATGGCATGAAATGTTCAGTTCAGTTTATTGTCACCTGTACCGAGGTACAGTGAAAAACCTTTGTTGCGTGCTATCCAGTCAGCAGAAAGACAATACATGACTATAACCGAGCCATTTACAGTGTATGACAATAGACAATAGACAATAGGTGCAGGAGTAGGCCATTTCGCCCTTCGAGCCAGCACCGCCATTCAATGTGATCATGGCTGATCATCCCCAATCAGTCCCCTGTTCCTGCCTTCTCCCCATATCCCCTGACTCCGCTGTTTTTACGAGCCCTGTCTAGCTCTCTTTTGAAAGTATCCAGAGAACCTACCCCCTCTGACACAGAGAATTCCACAGACTCACAACTCTCTGTGAAAAAAAGTGTTTCCTTGTCTCTGTTCTAAATGGCTTACCCCTTATTCTTAAACTGTGGCCCCTGGTTCTGGACTCCCCCAACATCGGGAACATGATTCCTGCCTCCCGGGAATTAACCTTGTAAACCTACGCTGCACTCCCTCAATAGCAAGGATGTCCTTCCTCATATTAGGTATGGATACGTGATAAGGGAATAACCTTTAGCGCAGGGGTTCCCAACCTTTTTCATCCCGTTTACCCCAGGCAACTTTAATAGCGCATAACAATGGTATTTCACTTATTTATGAACAACTAATGATGAACAGATACTGGTATACCAGAACTTAAGGGAATGGAATAAACTAGACAACAATATAGTCAAATCACCTTCACTAGACAGTTTTAAGGGGACACTAACATCACATTAGTATGCACAACACACCCAAGTTGGCGATATGCAGAGTACTGCCCTGCCGACTACAAATTCAGAAGATTCAGAAGAAACACAGTCAATGAGAAAAAACATGTACAAATCCAGAATCTACAAATTTACCCCCTGTGTTGGCAAAATGTACCCCCTGGCGGTAAATCTACCCTAGGTTGGGAACCCTTAGTTTAGTGCAAGGTAAAGTCCGATCACGGACTGTGGATGAGAGAGTAAAACGATAGTCCGAGGGGTCACCAAATGAGGTAGATGGTAGTTACCTCAGCATTGCTCTCTGGTTGTGGTAGGATGGTTGTTAAGGGTTTGGACATGCTAGAGGCAGGAAACATGTTCCCGATGTTGGGGGAGTCCAGAACCAGGGTCACAATTTAAAAATAAGGGGTAAGCCATTTAGAACGGAAACGAGGAAACACTTTTTCTCACAGAGAGTGGTGAGTCTGTGGAATTCTCTGCCTCAGAGGGCGGTGGAGGCAGGTTCTCTGGATGCTTTCAAGAGAGAGCTAGATAGGGCTCTTAAAGATAGCGGAGTCAGGGGATATGGGGAGAAGGCAGGAACGGGGTACTGATCGGGGATGATCAGCCATGATCACATTGAATGGCGGTGCTGGCTCGAAGGGCCGAATGGCCTACTCCTGCACCTGTTGTCTATTGTCTGTTGTTGTGTGTTGACAGATAATGTAGGCATAATGTAAGATGTACGGCTGATTTATTGTTATCCGTCTGAGTGTACCGCTGCACCTTCACCAATTATATTAAATTATTTCAATTTCTTTCCTCCCAGTTGCTGCGAGAGCTGAAGCACCCCAACGTGATTGCCTTGCAGAAGGTATTTCTTTCACACAGCGACAGAAAAGTGTGGCTCCTGTTTGATTACGCGGAGCACGACTTATGGGTAAGGACTCTGTCGCTAGAATCTTAAGCACTTGAAATGGGAATATTAGCTGATGAATGCGCAACGTTCAGTTCCACTTGTAACTCCTTAGAGAAAGAAGTGCCCCTTGTTTCCAAGTAGAAAGATCCACAGAACATATGGTCACTGATCATACAGTCTGAAGGGTCTCAACCTGAAACGTCATCCATTCCTTCTCTCCAGAGGTGCTGCCTGTCCTGTTGAGTTAAGGGCCTGCCCCACTTACGTGTCCTTGGCATGCAAATTACGCGACCTCGTCGTCGCGTTGAGCCGCGATGGTCCTGCGAAGGTCGCGTGCGACTTCATGCGTCCGCACAGCCGTCTGGAGCGCATCACGTCATTTGAAGACGGACACAAAATGCTGGAGTAACTCAGCGGGATCGGCAGCATCTCCGGAGAGAAGGAATTGGTGACGTTTCGTGTCGAGACTCTTCTTCAGTCTGAAAAGAAGGGTCTTGAAAAGAAGTGTCCCACTTTGGCTGTCAGTTACGTGACAGGCCGGTGGCGCGCGAAGATTTTGTTCACTACAAAAATTTCAGAGCCCCGCGCGATGTCGCGCACAACTACATACCCCTCCGCGCTTCTAAGTGGGACCGGTCCCGCGTGGCCACACGATGCCCGTGCGTCTCAACACGGCCACTCGTTGCCAAGGACACGTAAATGGGACAGGCCCTTTACTCCTGCATTTAGTGTTTATGTTTGATTTAAACCAGCATCTACAGTTCTTTCCTCCACAGAACATATGTTGTGTGGGGTGGCACAGAGTTAGAGTTGCAGCCTTACAGCACCAGAATCCTGGGTTCGATCCTGATTACAGATGCTGTCTTTACAGAGTTTGTACGTTCTCCCTGTGACTTGCGTGGGTTTTCTCCGGGTGCTCCGGTTCCCTCCCACATTCCAAAGACGTAAGGATTTGTAGGTTAATTGGCTTTGGTAAAATTGTAAATTGTCCCGCGTGTGTTGGACACAGCTAGTGTATCGGTGATCGTTGGTCGGGGTGGATTCGATGGGCCAAAGGGCCTAGTTCCACATTGTGTCTTTAAGCTAAATATGAATAGGCTGCTTCTGACGTCAAGCTTGGTCTGTTATTTAATAAGATCCGGGCTTTCCTGACTGTAGCCACAGCGTTTAGGCTTGGGCTACTCAGAACTGAGCAGTATTTGTTCAACATAAAGCTAAGACAACGACCAAGTCGACCAAGAGGGAGGCACAAGAGCCTGCAGATGCTGGAATCTTGAGCAAAGCACACAATGCTGGAGGAACTCAGTGGGTCAGGCAGCATCAGTGGAGGGAATGGACACATGACATTTTGGATCGTG
This sequence comes from Okamejei kenojei, assembly GCA_035221665.1. Taxonomy (NCBI): domain Eukaryota; kingdom Metazoa; phylum Chordata; class Chondrichthyes; order Rajiformes; family Rajidae; genus Okamejei; species Okamejei kenojei. Next base: position 4,586,973 of record CM069135.1, read on the forward strand.
ACCCTTCTTCAGACTGATGACTCACTTCCTTGGAAACGCTGAACCGACGTGAAAGGGTAGAAGAGTTTGAGTCTAAAGAAGGGACCTGACCCAAAATATTGTCTGTCCATTCACTCCAGCGACGCTGCCTGACCCGCTGAGTTCTTCCAGCACTTTGTGTTTTGTGTGCGTCTTGCAACATAATCCCTTTTACCAGCCTTGTCAGTTTCCATGCCATAGACAGCCTCAGGGCAAGGCATGTCACCACCAAAGACACTAGAGGACTCGAGGACATGTTATTCCACAAATTCACAACTCTCTGGGCGAAAAAGTTTTTTCTCACCTCAGTCTTAAATGACCTCTCCTTTATTCTAAGACCAACCAGTAATCTACTGGAGGAACTCAGTGGGTCGAGGCGAGGCGAGAGGCGAGACACTGTAGCTTTGGAGAAAGATGAGATCTGGGGGAAGAAAAGAAAAGGAAGGATTTAATCTAGATTTTTAAAATCTTGAACTATTTTGAAAGGGTGGGTAGGAAAGACTGAAACGTGATTCGAACATTAGGCGAGTTGGGAGCCCCAACGCGATCCATCGGGAGGAACTGCAGATGCTGGTTTATACCGAAGACAGACACAACGTCACCCGTTCCTTCTCTCCAGCGACGCTGCCTGCCCCGCTGAGTTACTCCAGCATTTTGTGGCTATCTGTCACAAAAGTCAGCCCATGTAAAGATGACATAGCACAAAATCAGACCATTTATCTTTCAGGTAGACAAAAATGCTGGAGAAACTCAGCGGGTGAGGCAGCATCTATGGAGCGAAGGAAATAGGTGACGTTTCAGGTCGAGCCTTCTTCAGACTGATGTGAGGGTGGGGGGAGGGGGGGGGGGAGAAGAAAACATTTATTCTTCATGGATCTTTCAAGGAGTTAGTCTCCTCCCTCACTTTTTCCTCATATCTTTCTACTGACTACTGGAGAGACAGTTGACGGCACGGGAAGACGGCACCCGGGACAGGCTGGGTTAGCACCCCAGTCTGTGTCTTTCGTGAGAAAGTCACCCAATAAAGCTACGGAAAGGCCTAATGAACCACGATGGCCTAAAAATCCATCAGGCGAGATTGAAATGCTCGGAGAAGGAGAAAGAGGAGCAGCGCACGCAGGTCTTGAACCTGGTGAGACGCAGGAGGGGCCCGGCCAGGACTCAGCCCACAGAGCCCAGTCCCTCCACACACTAGAGTCTCCCAACCCCTGCAGAGTAGTTACTAAGATGGCTGATCCGTGGGCGGTTGCTGCTGGGACGCAAGTCGGGGCCTGATAAACCCGGCTGGGTCGCCTGGGCGAGGGTATCTGATGTTGTGAGACCCGAAACACCCGATGGCCCCAGATCACATCACTGAGGATGCGTCCCAGCGCATCTAGAAGATGTATATTTTTCACACTCCATTTTTTCTCCAATCCACCCTCGACAGTTCGTTTCAAATCCTCAAATTGTGTTTGAAAGTTGTTCCTTGTATCATCTCTTTCTTTTGTGATTATTCACCTTAATTCCATGTAATCTATTCAAACTTTAGCCATTGGAAAAACTCCTTTTAACTCTTTACGGAGATTACAGAAGATTACGGAGAGTCGGTTTGTCAAGGAGGACTCTCTCTAACCTCTACAGGTGCACATTAGAGAGCTTGCTGACCGGTTGCATCGTGGCTTGGTCCGGCAACTTGAGCGCCCTGGAGAGGAAAAGACTACAAAAAGTAGTAAACACTGCCCAGTCCATCATCGGTTCTGATCTCCCCTCCATCGAGGGGATCTATCGCAGTCGCTGCCTCAGGTAGACTGGCAGCATCATCAAGGACCCACACCATCCTGGCCACACACTCATCTCCCCGCTACCTTCAGGTAGAAGGTACAGGAGCCTGAAGACTGCAACAACCAGGTTCAGGAATAGCTACTTCCCCACAGCCATCAGGCTATTAAACTTGGCTCCTACAAAACTCTGAACATTAACAGTAAGATTAAACGAGAACTTACCAGTTCGAAGTTTGATCTTTATTTTATGAGGAGTAACGATGAGGGATTACGTGAAGAAGGCCCGCCTGGCGCTGGAACGGCATACTTCAAAGCAGCGGCATGAAAAACACAGAACACAATAGCCGGAGTAAGATAGTAAGGCTCATCATAGATTTAGAACTACCAGATGATCATTTACTTTATGAGGGTGTGGAGTGGAGGGCACGTAATCCCTCATCGTTACTCCTCATAAAATAAAGATCAAACTTCGAACTGGTAAGTTCTCGTTTAATCTTACTATTTTACTTCGGAGTCACGTGAGTGACTACGTGAAGAGTTTGAAGCTTTCTGTGTTTTTCATGTCGTAGAATTTATTCCATACGACAGTCCGGCTCATTTTAACACAGTAACGAGCGAATAACACATTTTTCCCCAAACATTGCCTCAAGTTATGTGATAAATTATTTCACATTATAAAGAATAAAAGTAATGCCCTTTCCATTGAAAGGCAAGTTTATCACAAAATACCAATTGATATATATATTTTGATGGCATGACAAAGCAACAATTATAGAGAACCCAACACTGCGTGTCCAAACCTGACACCATGACTGGTTCCTTTTTACTTTAACATTAATTTACACCCTCCTGCGGCCTTGCATCTTTGCTCGAGTGGCTCATCCCGTGCCATTCCTGTGAATGTATCTACCTCATTAACAGAGTGATTTTCCACCTTTCAGTGTCTAGTTCCACTGAGTGTATCCAATTTCTAACCATCTAGAATACATTCCTCTAGAACCATCAGTTTTTACTGAACCTAATGTGGTTTTTGTGTGTAATAAGCATTCTCATTACCACAGAGACTCTTACCTACTGCAACATATTTCATCAATGTTCACACACACACACACACACAACTTAAAGCCGGCAGGATATGCTTATAGGTTTATCTTGGTTTCAGCTCCTCTTGGTGTGCTTTGTTTGGTAGATTCATAAACATATATGATAATGCAATCTGTATCCACATGCAATTATAACGTAACATTTGCAATGTTTGCACTCTTATATTGATACTAAAGTCATCAGCATTATTATTTTCAATGTTTAACTTTTTTGAATCATAGATAGAGTTAGAGTCCATTGCCTAAGGCAATTCAGGATTATTTATCTCCTGACTTTATATTTTTACAATTTTGGACAGATTATATATATATATATATATATATATATATATATATATATATATATATATATATATATATATATATATATATATACACACATATATATATATATAATTTTATTAATATCTACATATATATCCCTTTCCATATCGGGATATTATGAATGCACCTGATAACTTCTTGGTTAATATATTGTCCGTTAATAGGACGGTAAACACTCTGAGCCCTATTATTGGCTCTATCAATTAGATACTCAGAAAAATGCTATCCACAAGGAACTCACATATATCTAATATGATAAAATAACTTTACTGTATACACAGACCTCCAATTTCTTATAACAAAATATTGTTTTTTAGACTTATTTCTGCAAATTGCAGGTATAACACTTCTTTTGTACATAATTATTTTATTGATATGTTGTTATATTAGTTAACATTCATAGACTTCTTTGACCATCAGCTGTTGTAATGGTCTGGTCAACCTGCAGATAGTCAAATTCATATTTTCATGTCATGGATCCTTTTGTACAACAATAAATTACTGCAGGGTTTCACAAACCTGGAGATCCCAGCGGGTGCAGCAGCATCCAAAGAGCGAAAGGAGACAGGCAACGCCTCGGGTCGAGACCCTTCCTCAGACTTCAATAAATTGCTGCAACTATGAATCATCACAAGTAGTTCAACATCACACAATATTTATGAAACCATGAAGGATCCGTATTAGGCCACCAAAAATGCCTCTGGCAGTGTCCTGCTACATTTTCATCAGACACTGCCCTATCAAACAAAATGAGGAACACAAAAGAACATCTTTTCCTCATGTAATTGGAAGAAAAGCATCCACCTTCCCTGTTCTTGGTTTACCCACAAGAAACATTTGAAAGATCGGTGATTTAATCTGTATGCAACCAGATTAATCGTAAGTAATCCATATTAATGACAATATGTTTTTCTCCCAAATTGTTGTCTCCGATACCATTGTCTCTTCCTTAGAGATAAACAGGTGGACTAAACTTTAAAATATGCCACATCTGTTTACTCAGATAATCCCATGATTGTTATTTGACTTATCTTGTGTGTTTTAACATATGCCACAGCCGTGGTATTGTTCATCTTGATACGACATGGACACTTCCATAATAAAACAATCGATATTTAATCCATAACTCCTTATACTTCAATAATTAATACAAATGTTTGGAAAATTTCTTAGGACAAACCATTTATGCTCACCTGGTATTATTGTCCGCAGTCCCAACAAGAGACGTATCAATTATTCTTATAAGAATAGATAATATTCTTATCTTTACCCAAACATTCACAGAAGCTGTACATCATCTTGCTTCAGTTTGCAATAGCTGTTAATCTTATAGTTGAAGCAGCTTGTAAACCTTTTTTACTTTAATAATGATAACGTATCATTTGATATTTGCATAAGCCTCTTCACAAAGGCATACATATTCTTATAAGCTTCTGTATTCCTTCTTTTGGAACTTTATTTATTCTTTACCTAACCTAATGGAGGGACAAAGCATGTCAACAACAATGAGACATATTTGTATCATGGAACAATTTTTCCCTCTCTTATGGTGCTTGAATTACTTCTAAATTCAGAATAGTAATTTATGAATATTTTATTAATGCCTAAGCATACGCTTTATGTAATGGGTCAGGTCCTTGCCTACCACCAGGTTTGTAATTGCAGCACTAATTTGCATCTGACTCTTATACCTTCCAATTTAAATGTAATCAAGATAACCCATGACCATGACCTCATTAGTGCAAGTGCTGATCTTTTATCAGTATAATAGTAAGATTAAACGAGAACTCACCTGTTCGAAGTTTGATCGTTATTTTACGAGGAGTTACGATGAGGGATTACGTGAAGAAGAGCCCGCCTCACGCTGGTAACGGCATACTTCAAAGCAACGGCATGAAAAACACAGAACACCAAAGCCGGAGTAACATAGTAAGGCTCATAAAAAGACTTAGAACCACCATTTGATCATTTATTTTACGAGGGTGGGAGTGGAGGGCACGTAATCCCTCATCGTAACTCCTCGTAAAATAACGATCAAACTTCGAACAGGTGAGTTCTCGTTTAATCTTACTATTTTACTTCGGAGTCACGTGAGTGACTACGTGAAGAGTTTTAAAGCTTTCTGTGTTTTTTATGTCGTAGAATTAATCCGTACGACAGTCCGGCTAAGTAAACACATACATGAGAAAGCACACAAATGTTAGATCTTTTCACAATTAAGTTTTTTAATGGCTGAAAAACCATATAATACCCTCCTTATATTTGAGGGAAAAATGATTACAAGTGACAAAAGATATCAGTGACTACACAACTGATTATAGCAATTAATAGCAAACAAAGCAGGTGATTATAGTGCTCCCAACACCGCGTGTCCAAAGCTTGTCATAGTGTGAACAGGTTTGTTGAAGAACTTTGAAAAAGTTTCTTCTTTACTCCACCCTGCGATTTTTTAAAAATATGCTCGAGAGGTACGTTCCGCCCCTTCGCCGCGGACGTAGCTGCCGCCCTGGTGGAGTGAGATTTGAAGACATCAGTGTCTACTCCCGCTAAAACCAAACCTGTTTCAACCATTTTGAGATAGTTTGAACTGAAGCTTTTGTGTGTGGCTTTTTGTGCGTAAGCAGCAATGTCTTTTCGTTTCCTCGAAAAGTGTCCGTTACTTTAATACATTGGTTCAAATGTCTAACCACACACAAAGCAAGCTCATATGAAAAGCTTGAAAGGTTACCTTTGTTCCAGATCTCCCTGGTCTACTTTGTTTGATCAAATCGTAAGCATAGAATACAACGTTATCTGTAGTCACATGCATACAGTCTAAACGCAACATTTGTAAAGTTTGCACTCTTTGGGCTGAGACCAGTGACATTAACATGACCAATTTCAATGTTAACCTATCCAATGACAACCCTTCAATTGGCGTCCATTCTCTAAGTAGAGCAAGTACTATGCTCACATCCCAAATCTCTGTATATCTAGGTTTTGGCGGATTCATGTGAAAAATTCCTTTCATGAATCGTGATATTAATGGATGCGACCCAATTGATTTCTCACCAGTCATAAGTCCTAAATAGGACGACAAGACACTGCGTGCAGTGTTAATGGCACTGTAACTTAAATGTTGGCCAAAGCGCAAATTGGCAAGGAATTCCAAAACATGAGTAACATTCACATAATCATCAGAAATATTTTGACTGTGTGCAAAATTCTTCCTATTTCTTAATATGTGTCATATATTGTTTCTGTGTGCTATCTCGTCATGATGTGCCAATAACTGTCAAGTTTGGTCCGACAATCCCAGTTCCTGTAGTGGTCTGGTCAAAACCTGCAGATTAACAAATTCATATATGCATATAATGGATAATCTTCATTTGTTACTGGATTAGTCAAGATATCACTACAGTTAAGAATCTGCATATACGGTTCTTTAATCATATTCAGCATAACTGGGAACCAAGGTTGAGTTGGCCAATTTGGCCCTACCAACAATCCGGAAGCTGAATCTTGCTCTATTTTCTTCAAGCATCTCTGGATCAGAGCAAATGGTGGAAAAAGCATAAAAGAACATTTTTTCCCCAGTGTAATAAAAATGCATCTACTGCAACTGCGTCCGGATCGTGTTCCCAAGACACATAATGAGGCAAATGATGATTAAGCCTGGATGCAAAATCAATTTCTGGCAACCCAAATCGTCGAACAATATTCTTAAATATTGGTGGCTTAAAACATCCATTTCGTATTATCTTTAAAAATCCTGGACCTTTCATCTGCTACCACATTGTCTTTACCTGGAGTATAGCTTACTGCAATCCATATCTGCCGACCAATACACCATTGCCATATCTCATTGACCAGACAATCACATGATACTGATCCAACTCTCCCCATGTGATTAATGTAAACCACAGCTGTTTTATTGTGTAATTGTATTAACACATGCAGACCTTGTTTAGCACAACAATATGCTTTAAGCCCATAAAAGGCCCCCAATAACTCCCAATAGTTAATACCATACTCTTGGAGAAACACTTGTTCTTCAGTTTTCCATCTACCTCCACAACTGGAGGATAAATCTGTGGCCCCCTATCCGAGAGCACTAGCATCTGTATGTAAAACCATTTCAGGCTGTTTAATCATAATATTTATTTAGCAGCTTGTGGGACATTTCCTTTTTTAACCCACCATTGTAAATTCCAATACAGCTTCTTTTGTTAATTACATAGGCCTGTCAAATGGCCTGCCTTCTCTTTGAGAGCTTGTATCTTGTACCTTCGAAGATATCAATAAATGTAATGAACCAAATTCTACTGCAGGAAAATGCTGCTAGCAGTTCACCAATGGTTGTCACCATTTCTCGGATGGAAGGATAAGGTTTTGAATGAGATAATGACAAGTTACCAAAATATCATCGACTTTAACTGTTGGTAAAGGTATTAACATAGTCACTGAGTTAATTACAAACCCCAAAAGTAAATTGTTTGTGCTGGCTGCAGCTGGGGCTTAATTAGATAATTAAGAACCTTAGCTTACCACAAAGCTTTAGTAACTGAAACTGAGTCCTCACTGACTCCTGATAATCACTAATGACCAGAATGTCATTGAGATAAGCCATAATGATGTGCATTTTGTGCTCTAATTGGGCTAAATTGGTTTCAACAGTTTTCGTAAAGAGTAAAAAGCTGAACTCAGTCCATTTGGCAAAAGCTTAACTGCCATAATTGTCACAACCAATTAAAATTTAAGTATCACCGAAACCTGATACATAGGTACAGAATAATAGGCGTCTTTTCATCAATCTTAGCCATATAACAACCTGCTGAATTAAATATTTTGCAGTATTCCATGACTCCATTTGAACATGTTTGTATTCTACAAACTTATTTAGACCTGTAAGGTCCAGAATACTTCTGCAACCATCATCTGTAATGCCTTCTAACATTAAAGACAAATTTATGCTCGTGTTCAAAATCTTTTCCATTACCCCTTTTCCAGATAATTAGGCAATGTGGACATAAAACTCTGCTTTTTCAATGCAGAAACACGAAAACATAAGCAGGTTTATTCTGTACAGGAGGATTAACCTCTTGTTTTTAAAAGTAATAGTAGTTAATGAAACTGCTCGTAATATACTGATCAAAAATAATAGTAAGCCAGTCTTAATAAACTTTTTGTAATCTCCCTCTAACTGGAGATTAATCCGCAGTTTCTCTTAAGCAGGGAACACGTCTTTAATTCTCTGCATATGAGCGTGGTGGTCTCCTTATCCCCTGAATTCGGGTAAGTATTTGGTTGTGCAATACATAAAACTTCCTTGACATATTTCTGCCTCTATTTCCAATATCAAATCCCCTTCTGGGCGAAAATACCTTTTCGTCCAAAGACGAAGGTTTCATGCAGCTAAAATATTTTAGCTTTTCATCCAATTTCAATAAGTTAGGGCAGATTATTCCAAACAGATAACCAAGAGCTTAAACACCACTTGCTCGACACAGGTATGCAACCTTGGGTGAAAAATGGGCCAAATAGCCATTTATTTTATACAAAATTTCATAGAAAAAATTGCACAATAGCGTCTTTATTTTATGTTTTCCTTTCATCTGCCCAAAAAGCCATAATAGCAGCAGAGTAATTTGTGAGGATTTTTAAACCTCACTATTTGACGCTCTCATATTTGGAGTCATGAATGCCCATATTAACGGAAAAAACCGTAGGCTCTTCCAATGAGGCACAATTTCCTGTGCTGTGCAATTTTAATATTTCAATCATCACAGAATCATGAGTTTGTGAGATACCATATACATAATGTAGGTAGCTAGGTTTTTTCCATAGCCTCACCACTTCCTTTAGATATAGCAAAACTTTTGCTATCTCAGGCACACCTGGCCTCACTTTTATTTTTAATTTTATTTGTAGTGTGCATTCATAATTACACATCACCACTTGCAGGGTCTGTCTTTGCAGCCCTGATCCACTTGGAATTATATCCAAAGAGACTTCCTCCACCCTATCCAGGGTCAGAGTTTTTATTTTTCAATTTGGCACATAGCCATATTTTGTATATTCAAGCCCCTCAGGGTCTTTTTTGGGGAACTGTTTGGGTACTGTGACCCTGGTCTTTAGTACATTCAAGCCCCTCAGGGTCTTTTTTGGGGAACTGTTTGGGTACTGTGACCCTAGTCTCTTTTTATATTATGGAGTACTTTCTCCATATCGCGAATTTTATTAACTTTTTTTTTTTTAAAAATACAGTCTTTCTGACTTTTAAAATATCCTGCCAAAATTGTGGAGCATTTAAACCTTTCTACCGTATTTTAAACGGTACCAGTATCGGAACCGGCCCGTAATTAATCTCTCGTCCCGATCGCTGGGTATTCCCCTGGGACGTTCTTTTTAAAACTCCGTTATTTTAACAGAGTATATCTGTTTAATTTAAACTTTTAGTTAGTTTTTAAAACCTTTAAAATCCTGGTTTCCACCAGGCACGGAGTTTTCTAGTCCTAAAAAAGTTTTTCAACAGCACTTACCTGCCGGTTCCGAACCTACCGCTGTCGAGGAGCTGTCTGTGCAGCTCCTGCTTCTGCCGTCAGCGTCGACGTAATGCCGTTACCAGCGTGAGGCGGGCTCTTCTTCACGTAGTCACTCACGTGACTCCGAAGTAAAATTGTTCCTTCAGTGTTCTGTTTAACAGCCTTGAACTGATTTGATCCTTTGGACAATGTTTTAACTTGCACAGCTTGACCCATTTTAATTAATTTCAAGCACCTGTAATATTGATTATAACAATTTGTTAATAGCAACTGTATTTCCATGTTCTAGATGTTTCCATTTTCTTACACTGTGAAAGTGTATATAAAATGATGTTTTATATGGTTTATACCATCAAATCTTTACACTGAGGTAATTTTTATAATATACATGTACGTACCCCTTCTTTATTGAAATTACTTTTGAGTGCAAACCTAAAATCAATTTTTAAGGTTTTTCTTATACAGTGTGAACCAATCCTTCCTTAGTTATATTAAAATTAATGATCATAATACACCTGTAATCCCCCACAATTGGAGATTTCATGAACTTATTTTGTAACCAGATGTTTGCACCTCTTCAACGTACTTCAAGCCTTCTTTTCCCAATTATATGGGTTTGGATAAGGCTATGTTGGATTATACCACTTCTGCCTTTGTTTTGATCCATTATCAAATCTTTCATTGGATCATAGTTTTTCCCCCCAAGTTTAAAGATCTTTGCCTTTGTTTTGATCCATTATCAAATCTTTCATTGGATCATAGTTTTTTCCCCCAAAGTTTAAAGATCAGTAGTCTGTTCTTTTGTAATCAATATCTTTGATTTATCATAAGGCAGGTTTATTCCATAATAATCAGGAGTTTAACATAACCTGATTTGTATTGATCTGCGAATCTATAGTGCAGATTTGGTAAATTATATATATTTCTTCCCATTGAGCTCCACAAACTGATGGCAATTTATTGTAAAAAGTATTAGTTATTTGCACAACGTTTTATTTTATTTTATTTTTCTTTTTGAATAGTAATACCATGCACCATTTTGAAATACTTTGAAATTGTATTTCTTATATCTCATATAATTTGAGACATGGATATCATAAACGGATTCACTGTTGATATCTTTATAAACATAAAAGTTTTATCGTATTCTGCTGTTTCAATCATTACAGCTTTGGTGAGGTTTTTTCCATGTTTATTTTTCATGGCCTCACTCATCATTAGTTCTGCTGTTTTTAACCATAACAGCTTTTAGTGAGACCAACTTAATTTTTGGTTTCCATGGTAATTTTCCATGGCCTCACTTTTTATTCAGGTGTTGTGCATACACCTGTGTGTATATATATATATATATATATATATATATATATATATATATATATATATAATTTGGTGCTGTGGTGGGTACTTCATGACCAGCCACCACTATCAGTGCATTTTTAGGGTCAGTTTTTGCATTTTATTCTTCACTGCCCTTGTTTCTCCTGAGTTTTTTCCCCCTCAAGGAGACTACCTTCAGAAAAATCTGAGGTAGATATTCGCACCATATTTCATCATATTTTTTCCCTTTTTATATGTGAAACCCCCTTAGGGTATGTTAGGGAATATTTCCATTATTTTCCGTCTGAAGGCCTTTATTAACTTTTTTAAATTACGGCCTTTCTGACTTATTTAAAATTTCCCCCCCTGCAAAAAGTTTGTGGAGCATCTTAACTCCCTACCGTATTTTTAACGATCATCAGTATTGGAACCGGCCCCGTAATTAATCTCCTGTCCCGATCGCTGGGTATGCCCCCGGGACGTTCTTTTTCAAACTCCGTTGTTTTAACAGAGTATTTCTGTTCTATTTTAATCTTTTTACTTTACTTTTGTTTTTAAATTCATTTTAAATCCTGGTTCAATACACCAGGCACGGAGTTTTCCAGACCCTAAAAGGGTCAACTGCACTTACCTGCCGGTTCCGTACCTACCGCTGTCGAGGAGCTGCCTCTGCAGCTCCTGCTTCTGCCATCAGCGTCGACGTAATGCCGTTCCAGCGCCAGGCGGGCCTTCTTCGCGTAGTCACTCACGTGACTCCGAAGTAAAATAGCCCTTTATCTGTTATTTGCACTTTATCAGTTTATTTATTCATGTGTGTATATATTTATACAATGGTATATGGACACACTGATCTGTTTTGTAGTCAATGCCTACTATGTTCTGTGTGCTGAAGCAAAGCAAGAATGTCATTGTCCTATAAGGACACATGACGACAAAATCACTTGAACTTAAACTTCTAAAGCCTTTTAAAGATTTTAAATGCCTTTAAATATTGTGTGTGCCAGCTACTCCAGGGAAGTACATACATTTCCATGACTGGGTCTGCTTGTTGTACGTGCTTGGTTTAAGTGCTTGTTGTGTACACAGTTGAAGGATCGAGGCAAGGACAAGGTCAAGCCTTTAACAGAATGAATTAGAAACTTTAAACTGATCATTACCCAACACTTTATACATCTCTGTGGACTGTCACCTTGTCGTGGTGGAGAAGCTTGTGTGGTCCTGAGATCCTGAGAGCGATGCTGTCTGGAGCTGTGCTCCTGGCAGGGCCACCCGTGGCGGTAAGGTAGAGGGGGAGGTCTCTGACAAAGAGCAATCCAACCAAGACCTCAATGGTGGAACAGGCGGAGGACGACGGCTGACCTTAGTGGAGCGTCACAACGGCTGGGAAGGGGGATGAAGGCTGCAGCAGAAAAGGGTCTCCGGTCGTCTTGGACTCCATGCCACTGGATCCTGACTCAGATCTGTCAAGGACCGTGGGGTGGCTGTCTGTGCACCAGTCTCCCCACGTTAAACAAAGTTACGCACAGGCGTCCTCCATCAGAGGACAGTCATCTTGTTTCGAGTGACCGCCGATGATGGCTTTATGCAACACAAATCAGTAAATTGACTTTTCTTTTGAAACAGGCTAGCCTCGGTTGAAATAACCTACCCAAGGTTGAGCAGGCTGGGACTCTCTTCCTTCGAGCGCAGGAGGGTGAGGGGTAATCTTATAAAGGTGTACAACATCATGAGAAGAATACGTCGGGTAAATGCAGAGTCTCTTGCCCAGAGTAGAGGAATTGAGAACCAGAGGACATAAGTTTAAGATGAGGGGGGAAAGATCTAATGGGAATCTGAGGTAGACAAAAATGCTGGAGAAACTCTGCGGGTGAGGCAGCATCTATGGAGCGAAGCAATAGGTGACGTTTCGGGTCACCTATTCACACGCACTTACATTTAGATTTTTTTTTAAGACAATATGAGTCAGCAATGATGTCGAATATCATGCTTTTCCTTGATGAAGTGGTTTGGAATTATTTAAGTTAATCTGAGAGAAGATATGCGACCATGGAAGTAGAATTCTTAAAATGGAATCGTATGTTGTGATTTACGCCGAACATTAATACCTATTTTCAGCAATGATCATCTGTGTCTGTGTTCGCTCACTGTGCTGAGAAAATGCTGTTTTCTGCATCAGATGTGAAACATTTCCTTTTGTTCCATTGTTAATATTGATTATTTCTGCTTGTGCAGAATTAAAGTGTATAATAGAAACTTTTGTACTGGGGGATTTTAATGAATGCATCGCAGAATGCAAGGCACTTGTGCATTTATTTACAATTGTACAATGAAGTACTGTTCAAATACTCAGAAAGTAACAACGGAAAATGGTGGAAACATTCAGCAGGCCAGGCAGCAACCGTGGGGAAGAGAAACAGAGCCAACCTTTCAGGTGTTTGACTGAATGGTTAAGCTTTCATCCACACATTTATCTCCTCCCGCCTAGATTACTGCAACTCCCTTTACACTGGCATCAGCCAATCTTCCCTGTCCCGCCTGCAACAGGTCCAAAACGCCGCAGCGAGACTCCTGACGGGCACCCGAAAAAGGGACCACATCACCCCGATCCTGGCCTCCCTCCACTGGCTCCCTGTGCGGTTCCGAATTAATTTCAAGATCCTCCTTCATGTCTACAAAGCCCTCAATGGGCTTGCCCCCACCTACATTAAAAGTCTGCTTACCCACTACACCACCTCCAGGTCCCTCAGATCGGCCGACTTGGGGTTGCTGAACATCCCGCGGTCTAGGCATAAGCTCAGGGGCGACCGACCGCGCCTTTGCGGTTGCAGCTCCTAGACTGTGGAACAGCATCCCTCTTCCCATCAGAACTGGCCCCTCCATCGACTCCTTTAAGTCGAGACTAAAAACTCATCTCTACTCCCAAGCCTTTCTTGACGTCTTCTGAGGGAGGGCTATATGTATGTAGTGATGTTTGTATTTAATCTATGAACCACTGTTGTTTGTTATACTATTCTTATACCAATGTAAAGCCTTTGGCCAACGAGAGTTGTTTTTTAAATGTGCTCTATAAATAAAAGTGACTTGACTTGACTGATGAGCACTTCCAACATTTTCTGTTTTTAGTTTATGTCAGTTTTAAAACATCTGCGGCTTTTTAAACATTTTCATTGCTCATGAAGGGCCTGTCCCACTTACGCGACTTTCGGCGACTGCCGGCACCCGTCATAGGTCGTTACAGGTCGTCAAAAATGTTCAACATGTTGAAAATCCAGCGGCGACCAGAACAAAGTATGACTCTTTGGGCGACTACTCATGCCCGTACAGGCTTCACCCCCGCGACATGTCACCAGGGTGTTGCCTGTATGGTCGTGAGTAGTCTCCTCAGTCACCCAAAGAATCGTAGCATCTTTCTGGTCGCCACTGAATTTTCAATATGTTGAAATTTTTCGGCAACCTATGACGGGTGCCGGCAATAGACAATAGACAATAGGTGCAGGAGTAGGCCATTCGGCCCTTCGAGCCAGCACCGCCATCCAATGTGATCATGGCTGATCATTCCCAATCAGTACCTCGTTCCTGCCTTCTCCCCATATCCCCTGACTCCGCTATATTTAAGAGCCCTATCTAGCTCTCTCTTGAAAGCATCCAGAGAACCCTCCTCCACCGTCCTCTGAGGCAGAGAATTCCACAGACTCACCACTCTCTGTGAGAAAAACTGTTTCCTCGTTTCGTTCTAAATGGCTTACTCCTTATTCTTAAACTTGGCCCCTGGTTCTGGACTCCTCCAACATCGGGAACATGTTTCATGCCTCTAGCATGTCCAAACCCTTAACAATCTTATATGTTTCAATGAGATCCCCTTTCATCCTTCTAAACTCCAAAGTGTACAAGCCCAGCTGCTCCATTCTCTCAGCATATGACAGTCCCGCCATCCCGGGAATTAACCTTGTAAACCTACGCTGCACTCCCTACATAGCAAGAATGTCTTTCTAAAAACTGCACACAATACTCCAGGTGTGGTCTCACCAGGGCTCTGTACAACTGCAGAAGGACCTCTTTGCTCCTATATCCGATTCCTCTTGTTATAAAGGCCAACGTGCCATTCGCTTTCTTCACTGACTGCTGTACCTGCATGCTTACTTTCATAGACTGATGTACAAGGACCCCCAGATCCCGTTGTACTTCCCCTTTTCCCAACTTGACGCCATTTAGATAGTAATCTTCCTTCCTGTTTTTGCTACCAAAGTGGATAACCTCACATTTATCCGCATTAAACTTCATCTGCCATGCATCTGCCCACTCCCCCAACCTGTCCAAGTCACCCAGCATTCTCATAGCATCCTCCTCACAGTTCACACTGCCACCCAGCTTTGTGTCATCTGCAAATTTGCTAATGTTACTTTGAATCTCTTCATCCAGATCATTGATGAATATTGTAAATAGCTGCAGTCCCAGCACTGAGCCTTGCGGTACCCCACTAGTCACTGCCTGCCATTCTGAAAGGGACCCGTTAATCCCTACTCTTTGTTTCCTGTCTGCCAACCACTTCTCTATCCATGTCAGCACTCTACCCCCAATACCATGTGCCCTAATTTTGCCCACTAATCTCCTATGTGGGACCTTATCAAATGCTTTCTGAAAGTCCAGGTACACTACATCCACTGGCTCTCCCTTGTTCATTTTCCTAGTCACATCTTCAAAAAATTCCAGAAGATTAGTCAAGCATGATTTCCCCTTCGTAAATCCATGCTGACTCGGACCGATCCTGTTACTGCTATCCAAATGTTCGGCTATCTCATCTTTTATAATTGACTCCAGCATCTTCCCCACCACCAATGTCAGGCTAACTGGTCTACAATTCTCTGTTTTCTCTCTCCCTCCTTTCTTAAAAAGTGGGATAACATTGGCTACCCTCCAATCCACAGGAACTGATCCTGAGTCTATAGAACATTGGAAAATTATCACCAATGCATCCACGATTTCTAGAGCCACTTCCTTAAGTACCCTGGGATGCAGACCATCAGGCCCTGGGCATTTATCAGCCTTCAGTCCCATCAGTCTATCCAACACCATTTCTTGCCTAATGTGGATTTCCTTCAGTTCCTCCGTCACCCCAGATCCTCTGGCCGCTACTATATCAGGAAGATTGTTTGTGTCCTCCTTAGTGAAGGCAGACCCAAAGTACCAGTTCAACTCATCTGCCATTTCCTTGTTCCCCATAATAAATTCACATTTTTCGGTCTTCAAGGGTCCAACTTTGGTCTTAACTAATTTTTTCCTCTTCACATACCTATATAAGCTTTTACTATCCTCCTTTATATTCTTGGCTAGCGTACCTTCGTACCTCATCTTTTCTCCCCGTATTGTCTTTTTGGTTATCTTCTGTTGTTCTTTAAACATTACCCAATCCTCTTGGTTCCCGCTCATCTTTGCCACGTAGTACTTCTTCACTTTAATTTTTATACTGTCCCTGACGTCCCTAGTCAGCCATGGTCGTCCCTTTCTCCCCTTGGAATCTTTCGGGCACTCACCCGAAAAGTCGCGTAAATGAGACAGGCCCTTAAGTAAAATGTATTTTGTCGATATTGGGATTAAACACCTTGTCACTTTTGTTTTGCTTTCTCAATAGCACATTATCAAGTTCCATCGTGCTTCAAAAGCAAATAAAAAAGCGGTGCAGTTGCCTCGGGGAATGGTTAAATCACTTCTTTATCAAATACTTGATGGAATTCATTATCTACACACAAACTGGGTTCTGCACAGAGACTTGGTAAGCATATGTTCTTGGACTACCTATTAAAAAAAAACCCTGAGTTGCCATTTGTTTCTGTGAAAACCATGAATGTTTTCTAAGTCACTCCCTTGTTCTCACTCTGGATTTCCTTGTTTGTCAGAGGGTGGTGAATGTGTAGAATCTGTGGAATTCATTGCCACAGAAGGCTGTGGAGGCCAATGGATATTTTAAAGGCAGAGATAGAGACTCTTGATTAGTACGGGTGTCAGGGGTTTTGGGGAGCTGGCAGCAGAATGGGGTTGAGAGGGAGAGGTAGATCAGCCATGATTGAATGGCGGAGTAGACTTGATGGGCCGAATGGCCTGATTCTGCTCCTATCATTTATCAACTTGCTCGCATATTGCTGTGAATTAAGTAAGTAAGTAAGTAGGTTTATTGGCCAAGTATTCACATACAAGGAATTTGCCTTGGTGCTCCGCCCACAAGTAACAACATGACATACAGTGACAGTTACGAATGACTCAGAATTTTATGCATTAACGAGTGTTCAGGAAGGTGTCGTGTGGCCACACGCATTTTATTCCATAAAATTTCAGCAGTGTTTGTTTAATTTCATTTAATGTGGTCCTTGAAATATACTTAACAAAAATGTGAAACTCAATAGGGTGCGGCATAGTAACACAGCAGTGGAGTTGATGCCTCAAGCGCCTGTCCCACTTACGTGTCCTTGGCATGCAGATTACGCGATCTCATGGTCGTGTTGAGCCGCGACGGTCTCGCGAAGGTCACGTGCGACTTTATTCGACCGCACAGCCGTCTGGAGTGCGTGACGTCATTTGAAGATAGACACAAAATGCCGGAGTAACTCAGCGGGACCGGCAGCATCTCTGGAGAGAAGGAATGGGTGATGTTTCGTGTCGAGACTCTTCTTCAGTCTGAAAGAAGGGTCTCGACCCGAAACATCACCCATTGCTTCTCTCCAGAGATGCTGCCGGTCTCGCTGAGTTACTCCTGCATTTTGTGTCTATCTTCAATTTTCTTGGCCCCGCTCTGGGAGTAGAAGTGGGGGCGGATCCGGACCACAACGGCCGTGAGCCCCAGGCCGAGCTCGGCGATCGTTTGCCTGCTTCTGCTGCTGTTGGAGGTGAGACGTTGCGTCGTGCCAGGGTCTTGGGCCTGTCCCACTTTGGCCGTCAGTTACGCAACAGGCCGTTGGCGTGCTAAGATTTTGTTCGCTGCAAACATTTCGGAGCACCGCACGATATCGCGCACAACTACATACCCCTCCTCGCTTCTCAGTGGGACCGGCCCCGCACGGCCACACGATGCCCGTGCGCCTCAACGCGACCACGAGGTCGCGTAATTTGCGTGCCAAGGACACCTAAGTGGGACAGGCCCTGTACAGTGCCAAAGACCCGGATTCCATCCTGACTACGGGCGTTGCCTGTACGGAGTTTGCACGTTCTCCCCGTGACGCATGGGTTTTTCACCGTGATCTCCGGTTTCCTCCCACACACCAATGACGTACAGGTTTGTAGGTTAATTGGCTTCTGTAAGGATGGTGTAAGTAAGTGCACAGGGTTATGGCAGGTCGGAGCGCACTCGGCCTGGTTATGCGCTGCATCTCCAAAGTCTGAAAGTAAAAATAGATTAATGACATTTTTCAATTATTATTTTTACCTTGAAACAGTAGGTCTGACAGGATGTATTATAATCACATTGAAGGAAAAACTTAAACCAGTGGTTCTCAACCTTGTTTGCCCCATGCACCCCTTTCACCATATGTCAGAATGTCATTCCCCCCCTCCTTTCCAAGATTGTCTGCCTCAAAACGTGCATTCCAAATAATATGCATATAATACTGAAAATCCTTTATTTCTAACAGTTTGAGTTTGCTAATCTGTGGTCCCAATTCCCCCCCCTGAAAACCTGAAATCCCCCCCTGGGGGAAATTCCCCCCTGGTTGAGAACCCCTGACCTAAACCCTTCACAAAAGCCTTTCATTTGCCGTTTGTGAGTATATGACCTTGGATCTGCTTGTAACGATAGCGATGTTCTTGGTGGCTGGTGGAAATAGTATATTATTGTAACGTCTTGGGACTTAGTGATTGGGCTGACAATTTTTAAAAGGTCATTGTAAGAGCTGTAGTCACAACATGGCGTAACTCTAAGCATTTTAGCCTTGACGTTGGTATGTGCTGCTAGGGCCAGCAACTTTTATTCAGACAGGTTGTCATAAAGTTTTGTATCTTTTCAGTTTAGATTGTGGCATTAAAAGAAGCTTTAAAAAGAAAAGATATTATATTAAGTAACATAACAAAAAGGGCAGGGGAGTGGAGCAGCTGGTAGAGCTCACAGCGCCAGGGACTGGCGGCGCAGTGGCGCAGCGGTAGTTGCTGCCTTACAGCGCCGGAGACTCGGCTTCCATCCTGACTGCAGGTTGCTGTCTGTACGGAGTCTGTACGTTCTCCTCGTGACCTGCGCGGGTTTTCACTGGGATCTTTGGTTTCCTCCCACGCGCCAAAGACGTGCAGGTCTGTAGATTAATTGGCCTGGTATCATTGTAAATTGTCCCTCGTGTGTGTCGGATAGTGTTAAACCGCTGTCCCACGGTACGAGTTCATTCCAAGAGTTCTCCCGAATTTGCCCTGATTCGAACTCGGAGATTTACGGTAATGGCCACTCGTCGGTACTCGGGGCTCTCGTGGACATTATTTCATCACGTTGAAAAATCTTCACGAGTCTTCCCGTGCTTACCTGCCGTTAGCGAGTTTTCCCGAGTACCTGCTGTTAGCGCTAAGAGACGTCCCCTAGCTCCAACGTACCCGCTACGTTCATTACCACGAGTTTGATTTTTTTTAAACTCGGGAGAGCGCTTGGAATGTACGCGCACCGTGGGACAGGGCTATTAGTTGTGCGGGGATCGCTGGTCGGTGCGGACTCAGTGGGCAGAAGGGCCTGTTTCCGAGCTGTATCTTTAAACTAAACTAAATCTGGGTTTGATCCTGGTTTTACATGGAATTTGCACTTCCTCTTTTATGACCACATGAGGTTTCTCCGGGTGGTCAGGTTTCCTCCCACTTCCCAGATTGTAGGTTTGGATATGTAGGTTAATTGGCATTTGTTAAAAAAAAAATGCCACTAATGTGTAGGGAATGGATGACAAATTGGGTAACATAGAATGGGTGATCAATGGTCATTGTGGCCTCGGTGAGCTGAAGGGCCTGATTCAATGCTGTCTCTAAATTAACTAATATTTGAATAAAGTTCCAGTTTAAATACAACTGTGAGAGTAAAAAGTAGACAAAAATGCTGGAGAAACTCAGCGGGTGAGGCAGCATCTATGGAGCGAAGGAAAAGGTGACGTTTCGCGTCGAGGCCCTTCTTCAGACTGATGTGGGGCAGGGGTGGGGGCGGGAAGAAGAAAGGAAGAGGCGGAGACAGTGGGCTGTGGGAGAGCTGGGAATGGGAGGGGGGGAGGGGAAGGAGGGTGAAAACAAGGACTACCTGAAATTAGAGAAGTCAATGTTCATACCGCTGGGGTGTAAACTGCCCGAGCGAAATAAAGATCATGTTAACAACATGGCCGTTATTTTGTGGAAATGGTCCATAATAATAACAGCCTTTTCCCAAATGTGGTTTATTCCCGATAATTCTCAAGGTAATTTTATAAAATGTGTGGGAAGGAACTGCAGATGTTAGTTTTCACTGAAGATAGACACAACATGCTGGAGTGACTCAGCGGGACAGGCAGCATCTCTGTAGAGAAGGAATGGGTGACGTTTTGGGTCGAGACCCTTCTTCAGATTGAGAGTCAGGGGCTTGTACACTGGAGTTTAGGAGGATGAGAGGGGACCTCATTGAAACATATAAGATTGCTAAGGGCTTGGACACGCTAGAGGCAGGAAACATGTTCCCGATGTTGGGGGAGTCCAGAACCAGGGGCCACAGTTTAAGAATAAGGAGTAAGCCATTTAGAACAGAGACGAGGAAACTCTTTTTCTCACAGAGAGTTGTGAGTCTGTGGAATTCTCTGCCTCAGAGGGCGGTGGAGGCCAGTTCTCTGGATGCTTTCAAGAGAGAGCTAGATAGGGCTCTTAAAAATACCGGAGTCAGGGGATATGGGGAGAAGGCAGGAACGGGGTACTGATTCGGGATGACCAGCCATGATCACATTGAATGGCGGTGCTGGCTCGAAGGGCCAAATGGCCTACTCCTGCACCTATTGTCTATTGTCTATTGAGAGGGAGTCCAGAGAGGGAGAAATGTAAGGTGTGAAAACAAAAGATCAAAGCGGGCGATGTTAAGGAAATGTGGCATGGTTCATTGTTAGCTGAGGGGATGGTGACAACACGGCATTCAATAAGTGACATTTAATCAGGACAGTGGAACAAGTCGGAGAACTACTCTTGCTTTCCTTCTCTCTGTCCATCCCCCATCCTAGTTATAAAAGGTGTGTTGGAATCATTCAAGTGTATGAGTTTGGAGAAATAGTTCAAATAGTTCTCCAGATTTTATCTTTTGCGCTCGCAAGTGATTTTTTTTGGGTTGAATTGTTGAAAACAATGCTTGAAACCTCTTGTATGCAAAAGGGTTGAGGCTGTTTTTTTAAACCATCAAGCTAATCTGATAGTTATGGGCCTGTCCCACTTGGGCGATTTTTCAACTTCCTTCACCAGCCCATGTGAATTTTTTAGACAGCGCTCCCTGTCTTAAACTTACCCTGCCTAAAAAATAAACACTCTGTGCAAAGCCAAGGTGATACAGACACACACCACGATGAATAGGAAGGTTGGCGCTGTAAAAAGACGGCTAAAGCACCGTGTACGGTAAGTCTAAAAGAGGGGTGGGGGGGAGAGGTGGGAGAAGGAGTGGAGACAACTTTTAAGAAGCCAGAGATACACGGCTGTGAAGATCGGCGGACATTTAACATTACCGGTCGGTTATCCTTGGTTCTGAAAACTACTGCTTACCTTTTTTTTCCCTAATGAGCCAATGAAATTCACTGGTCAGCGCCGGCTACAACCTACGAGAACCTTTGACCGCCTGGCGACCCACTAGGACCTCCTGGCGACCCACCTACGGCACGAGAATTCTCGCTACTCTCCATGGCGGCTTCATTCTGGTCGCCGCTAATTTTTCAACATGATGAGGCCGCGACTAGTTCCCAGAATGCGGGAACTCCTCACGACCATGAAGGTGACTCCTCGGCAACCACCCGCGAACATGTGGCGACTGCATAGTCCTCCTGCAGTCGCCTAAAAAGCCGCCTAAGTGGGACAGGCCCATTACAACCTGTTTTTTTCCCCCAAGTAAGTTTAATTAATTTCAATTGGCAGAGTTGTCATTTTTTAATGTGGTGACCCTCCCCAATCAGTATCCTGTTCCTGTCTTCTCCCCACATCCCCTGACTCCACTGAGCCCTATCTAGCTCTCTCTTGAAAGTATCCAGAGAACCTTCCTCCACCGCCCTCTGAGGCAGAGAATTCCACAGACTCACCACTCTCTGTGAGAAAAAGTGTTTCCTCGTCTCCGTTCTAAATGGCTTACTCCTTATTCTTAAACTGTGGCCTCTGGTTCTGGACTCCCCCAACATCGGGAACATGTTTCCTGCCTCTAGCGTGTCCAAGCCCTTAACAATCTTATGCGTTTCAATGAGATTCCCTCTCATCCTTCTAAAGGTTAGCTGAGTGTAAGGTGACAACGAGGCTTACAAACAGTAATATTTAATCAGGAGGACAGTGAAACTAGTCGGAGAACGAGGATGGGGGAGGTGTGTAAGAAGGAACTGCAGATGCTGGTTTAAACCGAAGATAGACACAAAAAGCTGGAGTAACTCAGTGGGACAGGCAGCATCTCCGGATAGAAGGAATGAGTGACGCTTTGGGTCGAGACCCTTCTTCAGATTGGCGATACAGGGAACTGCAGGAGCAGTTAAATCTTAAACTTAAATCTTAAGTTTAAAACAAAAAGTGCTGGAGGAACTTGGCGGGTCGGGTCGAGACCACCCGTTCCTTCTCACCAGAGATGCTGCCTGACCCGCTGAGTTACTCCAGCTTTTTGTATCTATCTTAGAATGGGGGAGGGACGGATAAAGTGGGAAATCTGGGGTGTAAACCGCCCAAGTGAAATATGAAATGCGCTCCTCCAATTTGCACTGGGCCTCACTCTGACAGTGGAGGGAGGCCCCCCACGACAGAAAGGTCAGCGTGAGAATGGGAGGGGGAGTTAAAGTGTTTACTAACCGGGAGACCAGGTAGACCTAGGCGGACTGAACGGAGATGTTCAGATACTCCAGCATTTTGTGTCCATCTTTGGTGTAAACCAGCATCTGCAGTTCCTTCCTACAACTAATTGTTACGTTATGGCTAAGGCCACAAGAGATCATGATAAGAGTATGTTAAAGGCAATTTTTGTGGCAGTCGCGACAAATGGAAAATGACACGGGTGTCTGTGGTATTCTCAAATTAGGAGACCAAAACAGCACACAATACTCCAGATGTGGTATCACCAGCGCCCTGTACAACTTCAGAAGGACCTTTCCAATCGACCTTGGCCAGCTCCTCTCTCATGCCTTCATAATCCCCTTTGTTCAACTGCAACACTGACACTTCTGATTCAACCTTCCCCCTCTCAGATTGCAGATTAGAAACTTATCAAAACAGATCATATTATGGTCACTACCTCCTAGCGGTTCCTTTACCTTGAGTTCCCTTATTAAATCTGGTTCATTACACAACACTAAATCCAGAATTGCCTTCTATCTGGTAGTCTCCAGTACAAGCTGCTCTAAGAATCCATCTCGGAGGCTCTCCGCAAACTCCCTTTCTTGGGGTCCAGTACCAACCTGATTTTCCCAGTCTACCTGCATATTGAAATCTCCCATAACCACAGTGGCATTGCCTTTGTTACATGCCAGTTTTAACTCCTTCTGCCACTTGCACCCTATATCCAGGCTATTGTTTGGGGGTCTGTAAATAACTCCCATTAGTGTCTTCTTACCTTTACAATTCCTCAATTCTATCCACCTCGTCAGTGCCTATGTCTTCCCTTGCATGGGACTCAATTCAATCCCTCACCAACAAAGTTACCCCCCCTCTTCTGCTCACCTGCCTGTCCTTTATATAGAATGTATAACCCTGAATATTCAGTTCCCAGTCCCGATCCGCCTGCAGCCATGTCCCTGTAATCCCCACAATGTCATATCTACCAACCTCTAACTGAGCCTCAAGCTCATCCGCTTTACTTCTTATACTTTGCGCATTCATAATACTTTTAATTCCTTACGCATCTCACCTTTCACATCGATTCCTATTTCACTTGGCCCTTCGTGAGCTTTCTGCCCCATTAATTCTGGTGTCTTTCTTAACTTTTCCAACACTCTCTTTCCCTTTAACTCCATCCCTGTATTTCTAATTTGTCTCCTTCCCCCCCCCCTCCCCCCCCTCCACCCCCCCACTATTTAGTTTAAATCCACCCGTGTAGCAGTGGCAAACCTGCCTGTCAGAATGCTGGTCCTCCGCCTGTTAAGATGCAACCCGTCCCTTTTGTGCAATTCACCCTTATCCAAAAACAGATCCCAGTGGTCTAAGAATCTAAATCCCTGCCCCCTGCACCAGCTCCTCAGCCACACATTCAGATCCGCTATCTCCCTGTTCCTGCCCTCACCAGCACGAGGAACTGGAAGCAAACCGGAGATAACCACCCTGGAGGACCTGCTTTTCAGCCTTCTTCCGAGCTCTCTAAAGTCACGCTGCAGAATCTCTTTCCTCTTCTTCCCGACGTCATTTGTGCCGACGTGCTCTACCATATCCGGCTGCTCACCTTTACCCTTGAAGATGCCCTGTAATCGGTCCGTGATACAGTGCGTAAACAGGCTCCTCGGCCCACCGAGTCCGCACCGACTAGCGATCCCCGCACATTACACAATGCTACACTGGGGACAATGTTTACATTTATACTAAGCCAACTAACCCACAAACCTGTCTCCGGTTTGAAGAAGGGTTTCGGCCCGAAACGTCGCCTTTCTCCTTCGCTCCATAGATACTGCTGCACCCGCTGAGTTTCTCCAGCATTTTGTGAACCCACCAACCTGTATGTCTAGAGTGTGGGAGAAAACCAAAGTTCTCAGAGAAAACCCACACAGGTCACGGGGAGAATGTACAAACTATGTTCAGACAGTACCCATAGCCAGGATCGATCCCAGGTCTCTGGCGCTGTGAGGCAGCGACTCTACCGCTGCGCCACCGTGTTGCCCTGGTGGCACATTTTTCCAAGATGTACGGGCACTTTTTTTATAGACGGTGGTGGGGGCTTGAAACGCTTTGCCATCAACATGACTTCCTGACTCTTGTATCAACTGCCCCAACTGATGAAGGCAAGCATACCATATGCATTATTTAGCACTTTATCTACTCATGTTATTACATTTGGGGAGCTCTGGACCTGGAACCCAAGCTCCCTCTACATCACAATGTTAAGGGTGACTAGACTAAGTGGGACCCATTGGGTCCCAGTCACACAGGAGGCCTGGTCCCCCAACGCAGCCCACTCCCCAACGCAATATTCCACCACTCACCCGTTCCCCCGGGGGGGGGGGGAGAGAGCTCGGAGAAAAGACGGGGGAAGAGCCATGGGAAAGAGGGGGGTATCACGGGGGAGAGGGGCAGGAGCCAGCGAGGGGGACCAGAGGGGAAGAGGCTGGAGCTGGCATTGCGATGGGGACTCTCAGCGGGCGCTGGTCGCTGGTCGTTCTGATCTGCCGGGTTCAGAGTCTCCGCTTGTTGGCGACATCGGCGACATCCCTGACTCCACGCCGCGACGCTTCCGGTCCCTCCGAAAATGGTGTCCGGTTGGAGACCTCCGCCGGCCACCTACAGCCTCCCTCAGCTCCAGTAAAGACGCGATGGTGCAGGAAGAGGCGGACCGTCCTGGGGAGTGACAGGAGAAGAGACCAATCCGCGCGACGCCGACTGGCAGGAGAGGAGATTGATCTGCGCATGTGCGCGTTTTTTAAGATTTTTAAACCTCGCTAATTTTTACAGTATACCACTGATCGGAACGAAACTTGTTGCACTCGCAGCACAGGAGAACGGTGAGTAAGCTGGCGGAAAATCGTAGCGCTATCGTGTACCGTTTTTACGCAAATAGAAAAACCGCGCAAACCAGAAGAGCATATGATCAATGTTTTAGTTATGTATAAAAATAGATAGAAGATGCCATTAACTATATACTCTCCAGTCTTCTGGCATCTTGTTTGTGGCGCGAGAGGATATACAGATCTATGTCAATGCCCCAACAATCTCATCTCTTGCCTCTCACTAGAACTAGAGAGAGCTATAGCAAGATGCGAATAGCACCAAAAGAGATAGGTGGTTGTAACATGGCTTTCATCCAGTACTTCCATCTCATCTGTTACGGATTTTCCCGGCGTCATATCAGTGTTGCTGACAGATTTTGAACATTTCAAAATCCAGTGGCGACAAAAAAAATGTCCCGACAATTGAAAAAACACCGCGCGTCGTACGACATCACGCCGCGCCACTGCCATGTCATACGTCATCACGCCACGTCATACGTCGTTACGTCACACGACGTATTTTTCGGTGACCTGATACGTCAGTCAATGATGCCGGCAGTCGCCGAAAAATGCGGCAAGTGGGACAGGTGCAGGCTCGAAGGGCCGAATGGTCTACTCCTGCACCTATTTTCTATGTTTAACTCAATGTCCATATCTTCTTCTGTCGTGTGGCGTGCACACGACAGAAGACAACTTGTAGGACAACTTGTTCTATTTGATCTTCCGTTTGTGCATGTCGAGTTGATTGCATTAGTCGAAACAGGGCGGACCACGTGGAGGTTGCAATCTCCACCCCAATGTCCATATCTTAAGCACAACTAGAGAACAATTATTTCATTTTGATTAGGAAACAATGTGAAAAGACTACCTGAACTTTAAATGTGCTATCGACTCCGTCTTTTTTGTTTAGCTTTGTGTCCCTGAAAGTTGAAAATTGCAGTGTGCACATATACGTTCTTGTGAAAGACTTTAACAATAGTCTATTTGTCCTATTCAACAGTGGAAGTACTGATCCAAAACAATGACAAGTTGTGTAACTTGATGTGTTGTCAGTGTGCTTCCACAGGTTTATTGCAGCAGCTTATTAATCAGTCGTTCTCTTATTTGGATATTCTCTTCATCTATTCAGATTGCTTTGTAAATTGCTTCTGCTTATAACGTTACAGATTTTTATATGTTTGGGATGCAGGTATGTGGCTATCTAAGTCATTTAAAAATATAGAGAATAGTTCTGGCCTCAACATAGATCTGGGGCGTAGTGGTAGAGCTACTGCCTTAGAGCGCCAGAGACTAGGTTCATAGAAACACAGAAACATAGACAACAGGTGCAGGAGCAGGCCATTCGGCCCTTCGAGCCTGCACCGCCATTCAATGTGATCATGGCTGATCATCCAACTCAGTATCCTGTACCTGCCTTCTCTCCATACCCCCTGATCCCCTTAGCCACATCCTGATCCTGACTACGGGTGCTGTCTATATGGAGTTTGTGCGTTCTCTCAGTTACCTGCGTGGGTTTTCTCCGAGATCTTCGGTTTTCTCCCGCACTCCAAAGACGTACAGGTTTGTATTTTAATTGGCTTGGTAAATGTAAAAATTGTCCCTAGGGTGTGTAGGGTAGTGTTAATGTGCGGGGATCGCTGGTCGATGTGGATTCAGCGGGCTGAAGGACACGTTACCGCGGTGTATCTCTAAACTAAACCACACTAAATTTATGCAGAATGTAACTAGTCACTACTGCAGCAACGTTTCAAAAAGTATTCGGACAAGTTTGTCCGATAATTATGTTTCCCTGTCAGTTCTTAAACAATCTGAATATTTTCAAGACATTCAAACTCCTTTGTCTAGAAATTCCATCACACAATGCTACAAGAAATGATGCAGTACTGCTGAAAATTGGTTTAAGCTGTTTCGGAACAACATTGTTGGCCTTTATAACAAGAGGAATCGAATATAGGAGCAAAGAGGTCCTTCTGCAGTTGTACAGAGCCCTAGTGAGACCACACCTGGAGTATTGTGTGCAGTTTTGGTCCCCTCACTTGAGGAAGGACATTCTTGCTATTGAGGGAGTGCAGCGTAGTTTACAAGGTTAATTCCCGGGATGGCGGGACTGTCATATGCTGAGCGAATGGAGCGGCTGGGCTTGTACACTCTGGAGTTTGGAAGGATGAGAGCATATCTCGTTCAAACATATAAGATTGTTAAGGGTTTGGACACGCTAGAGGCAGGAAACATGTTCCCGATGTTGAGGGAGTCCAGGACCAGGGGCCACAGTTTAAGAATAAGGGGTAAGCCATTTAGAACGGAGGCGAGGAAACAGTTTTTCTCACAGAGAGTGGTGAGTCTGTGGAATTCTCTGCCTCAGAGGGCGGTGGAGGCAGGTTCTCTGGATGCTTTCAAGAGAGAGCTAGATAGGGCTCTTAAAAATAGCGGAGTCAGGGGACATGGGGAGAAGGCAGGAACGGGGTACTGATTGGGGATGATCAGCCATGATCACATTGAATGGCGGTGCTGGCTCGAAGGGCCAAATGGCCTACTCCTGCACCTATTGTCTAGTGTTCTATTGTTCTATTGCAACCATTTCTGGTTGTCATAGTGTTCCTTAATTTTTTTGTCTAACTTTTCTTCTCCCTACCACGTTTTTGGTGGCATAATACTGACACGTATGAAATCAATAACTTGCAACATGTGTCTGCAATGTTTCTCCCCCAGTTCTTATTTGCTCACAGAACTACCAGGTTATATTTAACCCAACTGCAGCTGTTGTTTTAAACCGAAGACAGACGCAAAATGCTGGAGTAACGCAGAGGATCAGACAGCATCTTTGGAGAAAAGGGAATGGGTGACGTTTCGGGTTGAGACCCTTCTTCTGGGAAACCCACTTCCACAGAAATGCAAATTTAAAGGCTATCACTCAAGCAGCATTCTTTGGACTTAATATTCTTCACACTTCACAGAGCTGAACACACTTAGAAACATAGAAACATAGAAAATAGGTGCAGGAGGAGGCCATTCGGCCCTTCGAGCCAGCACCGCCATTCATTGTGATCATGACTGATCGTCCCCAATCAATAACCCGTGCCTGCCTTCTCCCCATATCCCTTGACGCCACTAGCCCCTAGAGCTCTATCTAACTCTCTCTTAAATCCATCCAGTGACTCGGCCTCCACTGCCCTCTGTGGCAGGGAATTCCACAAATTCACAACTCTCAGGGTGAAAACGTTTTTTCTCATCTCAGTCTTAAGTTAGACTTCTCGGCATCTGCACACCATGGTGTCCGTCTTGTCGCTTCTTGTGCTTCCTGTGCGTGGCGATGGTGGAAAGATTGGTGGGACAGGGCCGCGACCGACGTGAACGCTCCTTCCTTCACCCCTTTGGACTCGATGAGATTGTCACCTTCCTACAGCCTCCAACACGTGAGGATTTTTCAAGTGACTGGATTGCCGTGCTCCCGGAGGTCAAGGTCAGGATCACGCGAGGCTTAGTCTCAGGATCAGTGTAGGTTCCTGTTGCTACTTACCTCTGCTGCTTCTCAGTTTGACGCAGTACAGACGCGACCCAAACGCCATGCCTGGTATAGAAGGCATTAACCTTTCCTTCACGGACGGTGGCGCAGCGGTGGGGTCGATCCCGACTACGGGTGGTGTCTGTACGGAGTTTGTACCTTCTCCCCGTGACCGTGCGCTTTTTTTCCGGGAGCTCCGGTTTACTCCCACACTCCCACACTGCACAGGTATAATTCTAAATTGTCCCTAGTATGTGTAGGATAGCGTCCGTGTGCGGCAATCGCTGGTCGGCGCGGTCCCAGTGAGCCAAAATGCCTGTTTTCATGCTGCAACTCTAAACTAAACTAATATAATATTCAAAGGCAGATAAAAATGCTGGAGAAACTAAGCGGGTGAGGCAGCATCTATGGAGTGAAGGAAATAGGCAATGTTTCGGGTCGAGACCCTCCTTCAATTGTGTTACCCCAGTGTGTTTTTTAAACACTCATAACTTTTTTATTTTTCATCAATGAGAAAGGTCCTCGGGGCTGGCTCAGCAGAGGAGGACTGTGAGTAAGATGGCCAAAATTCGCAGCGATATAGGGTAGCATTTTTTTCTAAAATCAATATACAGCGCACACAGGAAGTGATCAAGACGAGACTTTTAATTATATAGATGATACTGTGCAGAGAGAGAGCTATCTGCACATACCCATAGGGTTTTGAATTCAGCACTGTATACAGGCAAAGAAGGCATGGAACACATCTTCTTAGATGGACACAAACTGATGGAATAACAGCGTGTCAGGCAGCATCTCTGGAGCAAAAGGATGGGTGACGTATCGGGTCCCATATAACCATATAACATATAACAATTACAGCACGGAAACAGGCCCTCTCGGCCCTTCCAGTCCATGCCGACCATTTGTTTTCCCCTAGTCCCATCTATCTGCACTCGGACCATACCCTCCATTCCCTTCACGTCCATATACCTATCCACTTTACTCTTAAATGTTAAAATCGATCCTGCCTCCACCACTTCTGCTGGAAGCTCATTCCACACAGCCACCACCCTCTGAGTAAAGAAGTTCCCCTTCACGTTACCCCGAAACTTCTGTCCCTTAATTCTCATGTCATGCCCTCTTGTTTGAATCTTCCCTACCCTCAATGGGAAAAACGTATCCACGTCAACTCTGTCTATCCCTTTCATCATTTTAAAGACCTCAATCAAGTCCCCCCTTAACCTTCTGCGCTCCAAAGAATAAAGACCTAACTTGTTCAACCTTTCTCTGTAACATAGTTGCTGGAACCCTGGCAACATTCTAGTAAATCTCCTCTGTACTCTCTCTATTTTGTTGACATCCTTCCTATAACTAGGCGACCAAAATTTGTACACCATACTCCAGAATTGGTCTTACCAATGCCTTGTACAATTTTAACATTACTTCCCTACTCCTATATTCAATGCTCTGATTTATAAAGGGCCAGCACACCAAAGGCTTTCTTTACCACCCTATCTACATGCGATTCCACCTTCAGGGAACTATGAACAGTTATTCCTAGATCCCTCTGTTCCACAGCATTCCTCAATTCCCTACCATTTACCATGTACGTCCTATTTTGATTTGTCCTGCCAAGATTTAGCACTTCACACTTATCAGCATTAAACTCCATCTGCCATCTTTCAGCCCACTTTTCCAAATGGCCCAAATCTCTCTGTAGACTTTGAAAATCTACTTCATTATCCACAACACCACCTATCTTAGTATCATCTGCATACTTACTTATCCAATTTTCCACCCCATCATCCAGATCATTGATGTACATGACAAACAACAGTGGACCCAACACAGATCCCTGAGGCACCCCACTGGTCACCGGCTTCCAACCTGACAAACAGCCATCCACCATTACAACACAACACAACACAAAACGTCACACATCCTTTGTTTCCATAGATGCTGCCTATCTCCAGTTACTCCAGCACTTTGTATCAATCTTCAATATAACCAGCATCTTATAGAAACTTACAAAATTCTTAAGGGGTTGGACAGGCTAGATGCAGCAAGATTGTTCCTGATGTTGGGGAAGTCCAGGACAAGGGGTCACAGTTTAAGGATAAGGGGGAAGTCTTTTAGGACCGAGATGAGAAATAATTTTTCAAGAGAGAGTGATGAATCTGTGGAATTCTCTGCCACAGAAGGTAGTTGAGGCCAGTTCATTGGCCATATTTAAGAGGGAGTTAGATGTGGCCCTTGTGGCTAAAGGGATCAGGGGGTATGGAGAGAAGGCAGGTACAGGATACTGAGTTGGATGATCAGCCATGATCATATTGAATGGCGGTGCAGGCTCGAAGGGCCGAATGGCCTACCCCTGCACCTATTTTCTATGTTTCTATGTTTCTATCTGCAATTTGTTGTTTCTACATGGAACACATCTTATTATCTGAGGCCAAGATAATAAAGCAGGGAAACACGCTGGACAGATTCAGGTCACCGCAAAGTACTATTTTCAGTTCACAGTGCTGGAAGGATGTATAATATTAGAAAGGATTTAGGGGGATATTATGAGGATTTTGCGAAGGACAAGAGCGATGCATTAATGAGGTTTACACTGGGTGGTTCGCTCTGGGAACGTGGAGGGTAAGGGAAGATTTGATCAGCGTAAAAATATTATGAAACATTTGGATAGGGAAAGTGGAAATCACCTGCCTTCTCCAGCAGTGTTGAATAATTAAAGAGGGATAGATTTAGTTGATGCTGAGGCTGACAAGGCGGGAGCTGAGAAAGATAGTTGACTCCTACAATTCCCGGAATGGTTGAAGCAGAAGCCTGCGGCATAATTACTCCTTTATCAAGGACGAGGCTGAGCACGTGCTCTCACCAATCCTGCAAGGCACAGATTGGCAGCTGGAAAGTAGGTTTAATCTGAAGAACTATTTATTTTCAACTCAATAACTAAAAGTCTGCAGCCTCCTTTTGCTCTGGTATTTTATTTCAATCGCAGGTTTAAGCTGTAAGGTTTTAGCGGCGCCTGCTGGCGCGTGCGGATATTGGACCCACGGTCACGTGACTCGGGAGGGGCTGCTTTTTTCGCGCGGATTCGCTTTTCGCGTCACAGTTGTTTTTGCTGACCACTGTTGTGATCAGACGTGTATGCAGAGACCTGTTGATTAATGCCCCTGTCCCACTTAGGAAACCTGAACGGAAACCTCTGGAGACTTTACGCCCCACTCAAGGTTTCCGTGCGGTTTCCGCAGGTTTTTATCCTCCGGCAACCACCTTCAACTAGCATCGCAACCGGCTTCCACTAAAGAATTACCGATTTTTAAAACGGAAACCACTTTCAACCATTAGGGAGACTGACAAAAACCTCAGGGAACCTCCAGGAACCGCACGGAAACCTTAGGTGGGGCGCAAAGTCTCCAGAGGTTTCCGTTCACGTTTCCTAAGTGGGACAGGGGCATTTGGAGCGAGTGTTCAATAAAGATCGTTCAGAAAACTTAGTGGTCATTTCTGCATCCGCTAAAATATTTTATCATTAATGTTTAATGTTTTATGTGTCATTCTTAATTGTTACTGTATGTCGTGTTGTTACATGCGGGTGGAGCACCAAGGCACATTCCTTGTATGTGTACATACTTGGCCAATAAACGTATTCATTAATTTGGGCCTATACACTGTAATATGTTGAATATTCCTCCTTTTGAATTGCAATATTTTAAATCAATTCCATAGCTGCAGAATCAATTTGCACTGTGGAGCGGCTTGGATTGTTTCCAAGTAAGTTTGGGTGATTTAGCAGAATGATCCCAGGAATGAGTGGGTTAACATATGACGAGCGTTTGACGGCACGGGGCCTGTACTCGCTGGGGTCTAGAAGAATGAGGGGCGACCTCATTGAAACATACCTCATTGAAAGGCTTGGATAGGGTGGATGTGGAGAGATGTTTCCACTGATGGGAGAGTCTAGGACTGGAGTTCATAGCCTTAGAATTAAAGGACGTTTCTTTAGGAAGATGAGAAGGAATTTATTTAGCCAGAGGGTGGTGAATCTGTGGAATTCATTGCCACTGAAGGCGGTGGTGGCCAAGTCAATGGATATTTTTAAGGCGGAGATAGATAGATTCTTGATTAGTACGGATGTCAGGCGTTATGGGGAGAAGGCCGGAGAATGGGGTTAGGAGTGAGAGATAGATCAGCCAGTAATGAATGGCAGAGTAGACTTGATGGGTCAAATGGCCTATTGTGCTCCAATCACTTATGAACATGAATCTAGTAAAATATCCTAAGCCTCACAGGAGCAAAAATCCAAAACAAAATTACCTCAGATGCTGAAACTCAAATAGAACATAGAATAGTGACAGGCCCTTCGGCCCACAATGCCCGTGCCAATCATGATGCCAAGTTAAACGGATCTCCTCTGCCTGCACATGATCCATGTCTCAATTCTCTGCATAACCAAGTGCCTATCTAAAAGCCTCTTAAAGGCTATTATCGCAGTAATCACGTATTGTCTTCCCGCTGACTGGTTAGCACGCAACAAAAGCTTCTCATTGTATCTCGCAAATGCGCTCTTGTAATTTTGTCCGGAATAATGGAGTTGCCGGACCGCCAGTTGCCAGAAAATTCAATGTAATGCAAAAAGAGAGTTCTGCTGAGATCATGAATTGAACGTCCCAAATGGCCCGATATTCTTCATCTTTGGGTGAAGTTACTAATCAACTGCTCAACCTTTTTGGGGAATTGTGGGAAGAAATGCCTAAGGTCTCCCAACGAAGGTCCCGTGAACTGTTTCATGGAGAGAAGAGAATGAAGCCAGCCACTTTGTCCGTGTGTCGTGCTAAGCATTTCCTGTATTTTCTGTTTAAATCTCATATCTCCAGTGTCCACAGTGTACTGTTATTGTCCCCGTGTGCTGGCATCTGGGTGTATACACCATTCAGTTCAGCTGAATGAGCTATACAAACCATACAGAATCATAAATTATGGAACTTTAAAGTAGGTTTCTTTCCTGTTAAAACATGAACGTATTGTTTTGCACGTATTGTGGCCTTACAGCGCCGCAGACACGAGTCCCATCCTGACTTCGGGTGCTGTCTGCACGGAGTTTGTTTGTTCTCCTCATGACCGCGTGGGTTTTATTCAAGATCTTTGGTTTCCTCCCACACTCCAAAGACATGCAGGTTTGTAGGTTAATTGGCTTGGTGTAATTGTACATTGTCCCTAGTGTGTGTGGGATGGCTGGTGCGGGCTCGGTGGGCCAAAGGTCCTGTTTCCGTGCTGTATCCCCAAACAACACCAAACTAAACTAAACTAAATCCAAAAGAAACCAGACAAATGCAAAATGTAGAAAATAATCTTGATTATATTTTGACTGAAGCTATGGTTTACTACAGATATTTGTAGTGTTTCTTTTGACAGGTATCTGTCCTGTGAACTTTTTAACAGTTCCATTGACAGTTTTGTGAAGAGGATATTATTTGGAAGTTACTGAACTTAGATATGATTGATGATAGATTCTGGCACATTTACTCAAAACAGGAGGGCAGATTATTATCTAAATGGCGTCAAGTTGGGAAAAGGGGAAGTACAATGGGATCTGGGGGTCCTTGTACATCAGTCTATGAAAGTAAGCATGCAGGTACAGCAGGCAGTGAAGGAAGCGAATGGCATGTTGGCCTTTATAACAAGAGGAATCGAATATAGGAGCAAAGAGGTCCTTCTGCAGTTGTACAGAGCCCTAGTGAGACCACACCTGGAGTATTGTGTGCAGTTCTGGTCCCCTCATTTGAGGAAGGACATCCTTGCTATTGAGGGAGTGCAGCGTAGGTTTACAAGGTTAATTCCCGGGATGGTGGAACTGTCATATGTTGAGAGAATGGAGCTGCTGGGCTTGTACACCCTGGAGTTTAGAAGGATGAGAGGGTATCTCATTGAAACATATAAGATTATTAAAGGTTTGGACATGCTAGAGGCAGGAAACCTGTTCCTGATGTTGGTGGAGTCCAGAACCAGGGGCCACAGTTTAAGAATAAGGTGTAAGCCATTTTGAACGGAGATGAGGAAAAACTTTTTCACACAGAGTTGTGAGTCTGTGCCTACTCCTGCACATATTGTCTTTCAGAAAATGCGCAAATAACCCCCAAATGGATCCTTCTGTGCTATATAACTCTTGGTCCTTTTGTCCTAGTGTCACCAGTCAGTTTTTGTAAATCTTAACAGGATAAATTCTCAGGAACTTTGACTCCATCTACAGTCATGCTGCCTCACCCAAACAGCCAACATAATCAGAGACGTCCTAACCTGGTCATTCCTTCATCTCCCTTCTCCCGTCCGACAGAAGGTACCGATGTTTGAACAGAGGATGTACTCCAGCAAGAGTTGAGGAAACACAATCTGCTGCAGGCAATGATGGTCCAGATTTATACTGCCATCATAGAGTCGGTCCTCACCTTCTCTATCATGGTCTGGTTTGGCTCAGCCACCAAGCATGACATCCGGAGGCTGCAGCGAAATGTCGCGAGAGAGCTAGATAGGGCTCTTAAGGATAGCGGAGTCAGGGGATTTGGGGAGAAGGCAGGAACGCGGTACTGATTATGGATGATCAGCCATGATCACATTGAATGGCGGTGCTGGCTCGAAGGGCCAAATGGCCTACTCCTGCACCTATTGTCTATTGTCCAATCATCTGAGTAGGTTGTTGACTGCAACCCTCCCTCCATTGATGAACTGTGCACTGCAAGGGCCAGGAAGCGAGCGGGTAAGATCATCTCTGATCCCTCTCTCCCTGGCCCCAATCTCTTTGAATCACTTACATGTATACCTACTTGGCTCATAATATTTATTCAATTCAATTCAATTCAATTCAAGTGTGCACCACCAGACGCAGGAACAGCTTCTTCTAGGCATGTTACAAAACTTACCTTTAGCGGCGCTGCAGTTCTGCCGCTGCCCGTGTGCGCGACTTTGGCGCCTTTGAGAGGGGGGGGCGGGTTTAAAATGCCATTTACTCCAGACTATTCAAATCGATTAATCTCAGGGGGTTTAGTTGCTGAAGAGGAATCGCTCCGACATTTGTTTTATGGAGTTATTTTTAAACTACGCTAGATCATTTATTAGCAGGAGTAAATTAAAAATCATCTTCTAAAGCCGTGAACGCCGATAATGGTTTTGTCTCACGTATGGGACAAAACAAGGAACACAGTTTATTTTTACATAAAAACATGCTTCTTAGGATGCCTTTAATCAAAATTTCATGTTGCGAAAAGGTGACTTAGAAAATATACGAACCGGCAGTATTTTTCCTGCCGACTGGGGTTCAAATTCACCGCAAACCGCAACGTTCCACAAAATCCCACTGATGAGTTAAATGGCCATTAATTTACGGGAATTAAACACTAAATTCCTTCAATTTGGCCTATAAATTCATGACAATGAGATTTAAAAATCATGTTATATTGTGAATTGTTGTGTGAAAGTTATTTGGACACTTAGGCTTTTTAAAAATGTTAACCTTTTCTTAAGAAATGGATAGGTGTTTAGATCTAGTAATTGAATTTTGTAATTAGCTACAATTAGGTAACTAACTAATTATATGCATTAATTTCAGGCCATCTATGTAAGATTGTTTCATATTTGTTTCGGAATGCTTCAATCTATAATAACTGAAAATTTCATTCCGTTCTCTTAATTTTTAAGAAAGTCACGGGCTTTTGACTGTCCTCGATCACAGCTTTTGAGTTGTCAGTGGAAAAGCAATAGGGAACAATTGCTAATGCTAATTTCCGAGTATGAAAATGGCCATAACTGAAGATATGAAAGTGAATTAGGTGTCAAATTAAACTTCTTTTTCTGCTTTATCCGATGGGATAAATTGCAGACTTGATTTTTAAAATCTCAAAATGTTGTAACAAATTCTTCCCCTCTGTTATCAGGCTTCTGAACGGCCCTTCCATAAGCTGGGGCACTCTCCAATTCACCTCTACCCTATTGGGGACATTGGACTATGTCTGTGGAACTAATGCGCTACAATGCTGAGAACTATATTCTGCACTCTGTATCTTCCCCTTTGCTCTACATATTGTCCTTGAGTTCGACTTGGTTGTAAAGTATATCGGATCTGTTTAGATAAGATGCAAAACAAAGTTTTTCCCTCTAGCACGGTGTACGAGATGAAAACAAACCTAAATCTAAACCTCGTTGGTTCAAGAGTGTAACAGTTGGATGAAAGTAGCCGTTCCTGAACCCTGGTGGTATGGAACTACATGCCAAAAGTAACAGTGGGAAGAGGGCATGGCCAAGCCATTTACGCTGTAAACTATAAACATTGTTGCCTCTATTCCTGGAAGGCATTTTGCTTCCATCCTCACTGTTGCTGCTATTGAACCACTCATTCATGTTGGAAACATTGCGTGGTTCAGTTTTGCTAGCCACCTCTTCATTGGATTTTTCACAAGCAGAAGCTGTAGTACTCTCCAACACAAATAACCCTTCCCATTCCCACACTGACCTTTCTGTCTTGGGCCTCCTCCACTGTTAGAGTGAGGCCAAACACAAACTGGAGGAACGGCACCTCATATTTTGCTTGGGCGGCTTACAACCCAGCGGTATGAATATTGATTTCTCTAACTTCGTAACCTTTGCTTTCCCTCTCTCCATCCCTCCTCCACCCAAGTCGTTATACTAGCTTCAAAGTCGTCTTGTGGGTGTCCCATTAACTGTAACTCATTCTCACATACCCCAAAGCTACCCCGAAGAAGGGTCTCGACCAGAAACGTCACCTATTCCTATGCTCCATAGATGCTGTTTCTCCAGCATTTTTGTCTACCTTCAATTTTTCCAGCATCTGCAGTTCTTTCTTAAACACCACAGCTAACAATGGCCTGTTTCCTTTATCATCTTTTTTTGCTTTTCTTTCATTAATGTGTTTTATATCTCTCTACATCACCGTCTATATCTCTCGTTTCACTTTCCTCTGACTCTCAGTCAGAAGGGTCTTGTCCCGAAATGTCACCTATTGGTTTTGTCCAGAAATGCTGCCTGACCTGTTGAGTTACTCCAGGTTTTTGTGTCTGTCTTCAGTTTAGACAATAGACAATAGATAATAGAAACATAGAAACATAGAAAATAGGTGCAGGAGAAGGCCAGTCGGCCTTTCGAGCCTGCACCGCCATTCAATATGATCATGGCTGATCATCCAACTCAGTATCCTGTACCTGCCTTTTTTCCATACCCCCTGATCCCTTTCAAGTGCCACATCTAACTCCCTCTTAAATATAGCCAACGAACTGGCCTCAACTACCTTCTGTGGCAGAGAATTCCACAGATTCACCACTCTCTGTGTGAAAAATGATTTTCTCATCACGGTCCTAAAAGACTCCCCCCTTATCCTTAAACTGTGACCCCCGATCCCTTTAGCCACAAGGGCCACATCTAACTCCCTCTTAAATATAGCCAATGAACTGGCCTCAACCACATTCTGTGGCAGAGAATTCCACAGATTCACCACTCTCTGTGTGAAAAATGATATTCTCATCTCGGTCCCTCTTATCCTTAAACTGTGTCCCCTTGTTCTGGACTTCCCCAACATCGGGAACAATCTTCCTGCATCTAGCCTGTCCAACCCCTTAAGAATTTTGTAAGTCTCTATAAGATCCCCCCTCAATCTTCTAAATTCCAGCGAGTACAAGCCGGGTCTATCCAGTCTTTCTTCATATGGAAGTCCTGCCATCCCAGGAATCAGTCTGGTGAACCTTCTCTGTACTCCCTCTATGGCAAGAATGTCTTTCCTCAGATTAGGAGACCAAAATTGTACGCAATACTCCAGGTGTGGCCTCGAGACGAGGAAACACTTTTTCACAATAGGTGCAGGAGTAGGCCATTTGGCCCTTCGAGCCAGCACCGCCATTCAATGTGATCATGGCTGATCATCCCCAATCAGTACCCCGTTCCTGCCTTCTCCCCATATCCCCTGACTCCGCTATTTTTAAGAGCCCTATCTAGCTCTCTCTTGAAAGCATCCAGAGAACCTGCCTCCACCACCTTCTGAGGCAGAGAATTCCACAGACTCACCACTCTCTGCGAGAAAAAGTGTTTCCTCATCTTTGTTCTAAATGGCTTACTCCTTATTCTTAAACTGCGGCCCCTGGTTCTGGACTACCCCAACATCGGGAACATGTTTCCTGCCTCTAGTGTGTCCAAGCCCTTAACAATCTTATATGTTTCAATGAGATCCCCTCTCATCCTTCTAAACTCCAGAGTGTACAAGCCCAGCTGCTCCATTCTCTCGGCATATGACTGTCCCGCCATCCCGGGAATTAACCTTAAAACCTACGCTGCACTCCCTCAATAGCAAGAATGTCCTTCCTCAAATTAGGAGACCAAAACTGCACACAATACTCCAGGTGTGGTCTCACTAGGGCCCTGTACAACTACAGAAGGACATCTTTGCGACTGTACTCGACTCCTTTTGTTATAAAGGCCAACATGGGGTGGGAGATTGCAACCTTCACGTGGTCCGCCCTGTTTCGACAAATGCAATCAACCCGGCGTGCACAATCAAATAAGATCAAATAGAACAAGTTGTCCGACAACTTTAGGCTGTGCACGCCACACGCAAGAAGAAGAGGAAGAAAGGCCAACATGCCATTTGCGGTTTAAACCAGCATCTGCAGCTCCTTCCTACACTCACATTTTAACCTTATTGCTTTGGAGAAATGGTTCATGTTGGGCTGAGACTAGTAGCGAGAGGGCACAATACAATGCTGCTGCAGGTCACTGCTTCAATTGTTCTATATTGTCACGTATGCACAGCACATGTGGTGAATCTGTGGAATACATTCTAGTTCTATTTGATCTTCAGAACGTCAATGGGAGAAAAACCTTCTGGCTCGGTTTAGCGTGCAGACTAGTGGGAGATTTCTCAACAAAGAGAAAGCTGTGTCTTATCATCAGATCAGGAATACGATTGTCAGTGGGGCTATCCTTCAGAATATCCTGACCGTGCCCTGTGGGCTGTACGAGGCCCATGAGACTGGCAAACACGTCTGCAATTCAATCCAAATCAAATTGGATGATTTATTATTTCTTGGTACCAAGCCATATTTGAACTTTAATGGCTCGGAGATTCAGAAATGTTTGCCAATATTGCATTTTGTCAGAGGGTGTTGAATCTGTGGAAGTCAAGTCAAGTCAAGTATCCTTTATTGTCATTCAGACCTTTTGGTCTGAATGAAATTTCATGCCTTGCAGTCATAACACAGAATAAAACAACAAAAACACACAATAAACACAGATTTAACATCCACCACAGTGAGTCCACCAGGTCCTCCTCACTGTGATGGAAGGCAAAAAGTCTTAAGTCCATGTCTCTTCCCTCCTTTTTCTCCCTCTGCGCTGAGGCGATCCAGGCCTCCGATGTTGTGACCCCGCCGGGTGATGGCAAGTAAGTCCCGCGGCTGAATCAGAACGGGCCGGTTCAAACTCCGCGGCGCGGGGCGGTCGAAGCTGCCGAAGCTGCCGCCCTCCAGTCCAGTGGATGAAGCTGTTGTTGCGGGAGCTCCGGAAAAACAGGTCACCAACCTGTGACCCGCGAGCTCCCGACGATGTCATCCACTGGGCGCTCGGCCGAGACCACTGGCCCGCGCCGAGCCACTGGGGCTCGGAAGTCGAGTCGCAACGCCACCACAGCTCCGAAGTCGGCCAGCCTCGCTTTGGTAAGTCCTGGCTGGCTCTGCCTCTGGAGCCTCGAGGTCGGTCGCAGTTGGAGGCCGCCAGCTCCGCGATAGGCCTCAGCGCAGACGGAGACGGGGATACGGCAAGAAAGGTCGCATCCCCGCGAAGGTAGAGATCAAAAACATGTTTCTCCCGCCCTCGCCCCACACATACACAACCCAATAAACTAAAATGAACTAAAACAGGACAAAAGAAAACAACAACAAAAAAAGAAAAACCAGACTGCTAGGGCAGCGCAGCCACTTCCGGAGCCACACAAGGTTGTGGAGGCCATCTTGGTTCTTGGTTCTTGGTTACTTGGTCCTCCAAAATATTCCAACTGGAATTTAAACTGGAGGTGGTGAAGGGAGGGGTTAAGCCAGAGAGGGTTATTGGGAAGAAAGTGCCACTTTAAATTTACTTGCATCTGGCTGGGCAACCGTGGTTTGGTGGAGATTATTCCATGCTTTAATAGTGCGTGGGAAGAACGAATTGCTG
This sequence comes from Okamejei kenojei, assembly GCA_035221665.1. Classification (NCBI taxonomy): domain Eukaryota; kingdom Metazoa; phylum Chordata; class Chondrichthyes; order Rajiformes; family Rajidae; genus Okamejei; species Okamejei kenojei. The sequence continues at coordinate 4,628,529 of CM069135.1, forward strand.
TACACATCTGTCTTTGTGGCTGGGACCACAAATTGGATCGAATGCCCTCGTCTGCTCCTAATTGATTTGGGGTTGGTGTAGGTCTTGTGATCAATGTCTAGCTGACCATTTAACATTTTGTAAAAACAGGTCAAACGGTGAGCTTCACGTCTGTCTTGGAGAAGGTTCCACCCCAGAGAATTTAGAAGTTTGGTGACACTCGCTTCTCTCTCGTAGGTGTTGGTAACAAATCGAGCGGCCTGTCTTTGGACACGTTCGATGGATGAAATGTTTTTATCTGTGTATGGGTCCCAAGCTGCAACTGCGTGGTCCAGATGAGGTCTAACAAGGGTGAAATACAGCTTCTCCTTGACAGAAGCTGAACAATGATGGAGGTTACGCCACAGGAAGTTTAGGACACCTGTTGCTTTCACTGTTGCATGATGAGTCTGACCGTTCCATTTTTATTTTTAAGGCAGAGATAGATAGATTCTGTATTAGTACGGGTGTCAGGGGTTATGGGAAGAAGGCAGGAAAATGGGGTTCGGAGGGAGAGATTAGACCAGGCATGATCAGTGATCCCCCTGATGCGGCAGCTTGATCGCCCCGACAGCGGAAGGTTCAGGGGCCCCGACCGCGGGAGAGCAAAGAAGGGAAGAAGATTGAACTTTTTTTGGCCTTCCATCACAGTGAGGAATGTGGGAGAGTCGCTGTGGTGGATGTTCATGTTAAAAATTTATTTGGTGTCTTGTTGCTCGTTATTGGTGTGTGTGTATCTATGTGTGTGTGTGCGTGCGTGCATGTGTGTGTGTGTATGTTTTTATGCGTATTCATTATATATATGTACTCTCTCTCTATATATATATGCTTGCTTGTTTTTTATGTGTCTCTCCCTCTCCCTCTCCCTCCCCCTCCCTGTCCCTCCCCTCTCCCTCTTCCCCCTCCCCCTCCCTCCCTGTCACTCTCCCTCCCTCCCCTCCCCCTCCCGCTCCCTCCCTCACTCTCCTCCCTCCTCTCTCTCCCTCTCCCCCCTCTCCCCTCCCTCTCACTCTCCCTCCCTCTCCCCTCCCTACCCCTCTCCCTCTCCCCGCTCCCTCTCCCTCCCCGCTCCCTCTCCCTCTCCATCCCTGTCCCTCACCCTTTCCCTGTCCCTCTCCCTCTCCCTCCCCCTCCCCTCCCTCACGTTCCTTCCTCCCTCTCCCTCGCCCTCTCCCTTCCTCTCCCTCTCCCTCTCCCTCCCTCCCTCTCCCTCCCACCCCCTCTCCCTCACTCCCTTCTCCCTCCCTCTCCCTCTCCCTCTCTCTCTCCTCTCCCTCTCCCTCTCCCTCTCTCCTCTCCCCTCCCTCCTCCTCTCCTCCCTCTCCCTCTCTCCCTCTCTCCCTCTCCCTCCTTCCTCCCCTCCCTCCCCTCCTCTCCCTCTCCCTCTCCCTAATCCTCTCCCTCTCCCCCTCCCCCCCCCCCCCCTCTCCAAGACCAAGGAACTGCAGATGCTGAAATCTTGAGCAAAATACTAAATACTGGAGGAACTCAGTCAGTCAGGCAGCATCAGTGGAGGGAATGAACTCATTTTCAATGAGTCTGAAGAAAAAGACATGAAAAGTTGCCGGTCCATTCTGTAGAAGGGTTTTGACCCGAAACATTACCTAGACCTTCTCTCCAGAGATGTTGCCTGTCCTGCTGAGTTACTCCAGCTTTTTGTGTCTGTCTTCGGTGTAAACCAGTGTCTGCAGTTCCTTCCCACAACCTTTTTGCCCTCCACAGATGCTGCCTGATCCCTGAGTTACACCAGCACTTTGCAGTCACTAAACCTCATTATGTACGAGATCGAACCTCTTTTTTGAGTACATACATATTATATTTTATAAAGAGAGACACAAAATGCTGGAGTAACTCAGTGGGTCAGACAGTATCTTTGGAGAAAAGGAATAGATGATGTTTCGGGTCGAGACCCTTCTTCAGTATACAAGTTCTTAATAATATATGGGAAATATGGGCAGCGCCCATAATTATAAATACTAATTTGCAAATAACTTATTCAATGTATAACAGAAAGCAAAAATTGCCAAAATTATATAAATGGGGAAATTTACTTAAAATTACTGTTAAAATATTTTTATTAGGATCTTCGAAAAAATGGTATAATAAATTTATGTGGAAAATTAAATTTAATTAAAAAATAGAATGTTGTCCACACCCTGCACGATAAACAGATATCACTATTTTTATAGTTAGCATATAAATTCTCGTGCTTTAGTTTGTAAAGACGATTCTTATCTAACTTTCTTTACTCTAGAGCAGAAAGGGATGCTTGTTTAATAATCACAAGAAAATCTGTCCATAAGTCGTGGAACAAATTCTCCGAGAGCTCCAACTTAACCAGTCACAAGGCCATGACCAGCTCTAACTGAGGCCGTATTATCATTTGATTTATTTTCATGTGATCGATTATTTTTTTTTGTCATAAAAATTTACTTTCCTGCATAATAGTTGGGAAAAAGGGGAAGTACAACCAAGAGCGGTACTCGCTATCAAAACACGGAGGGGACGGGAGACACAATGTTTTGGCAGTCGCGCGCGCATGCGCACACTCACACACACATGCGCGAGGCTTCGGAGGCTCAATCCAACGCTAAACAAAGATACTAGAGGGGCCGAAACCCTGAAACATTCGCAAGTCAATTGTGTTTTGCATCCGAATCGGGTTAAAAAGTTCGAGCAGACAATTAAAGTAAACCTTTTTTTTCGTTCATTTGACATGTTTGACCATATAATAAATTGCTAGTATCTTTGGTGCTAAATGCAGCTCAACTCTGCCTGTCCCGCCGGGTTAACCTACAGCCCTGCCTGGACTGACGGGACACCAGCGCTGCTTCTCCGCGCTGCCCATATTTCCCATAAACCTGGGCAGGTTAACCATGCAGAGTTGAGCTGGGTTTAATGCTGCTTCTCTGCGCTGGCTGTGGGCCTGGGGGTACAGCTCGCGTCTGACTCCCGACCTCTGGCCACCCGTGGGGAGGGGGGGGGGCACTCGGGTGAGGACAGGACAGCTGGCCGGGATCGATCCTGGCTGCGGATGAGGCGCAGGTCTTGGGGGGGATGTCCCCCACCTCCCAAAACATGGGGGAACGTGTCCCCTCTAGTCCCCCGTGTTTTCCGCCCTTTTATCAGAGCATTTATCAAACTAATAAATGATCATCAGTTTGAAGCCCTCACCTGTGTGTCCTCCGTGTCACGCTAGTTTTTCTCTCACTCCCCATTCCCCACAGACAGAGCAAGGATAGAGTTCCCCTAATCATTTTTGAAGTGATTTTAATGCTGAGGCTCTATAAGGCACTGGTAAGGCCGCATTTGGAATATTGTGAGCAATTTTGGGCACCGTATCATAGAAACAGAAACATAGAAAATATGTGCAGGAGGAGGCCATTCGGCCCTTCGAGCTAGCACTGCCATTCACTGTGATCATGGCTGATCATCCCCTATCAATAACCCGTGGCTGCATTCTCCCCATATCCACCAGCCCCTAGAGCTCTATCCAACTCTCTTTTAAATCCATCCAGTGATTTGGCCTCCACTGCCCTCTGTGGCAGGGAATTCCACAAATTCTCAACTCTCTGGGTGAAAACGTTTTATCTCACCTCATGACCCTTTATTCTAAGACTGTGGCCCCTGGTTCTGGATTCGCCCAACATTGGGAACATTTTTCCTACATCTAGCTTGTCCAGTCCTTTTATAATTGTATATTTTTCTATAAGATCCCCCCTCATCCTTCAAAACTCCAGTGAATACAAGCCTAGTCTTTTCAATATTTCCTCATATGACAGTCTCGCCATCCAGGGATCAATCTCGTGAACCTACGCTGCTGCACTGCCTCAATCACAAGGATGTCCTTCCTCAAATTAGGAGCCAAAACTGTACACAATACTCCAGATGTGGTCTCACCAGAGCCCGATACTGCAGAAGAACCTCTTTACTCCTATACTGAAATCCTCTTGTTATGAAGGCCAACATTCCATTAGCTTTCTTCACTGCCTGCTGTACCTGCACGCCAACAATCAGTGACCGGTGTACAAGGACACCCAGGTCTCGCTGTACCTCCCCCTAACCTAACCCCATTGATAATAATCTGCCCCCTTGTTTTTGCCACCAAAGTGGATAACCTCACATTTATCTATATTATACTGCATCTGCCACGCATCTGCCCACTCACTCAACCTATCCAGGTCAGCCTGCAACCTCCCAACATCCTCTTCACAGTTCACACTGCCATCCAGATTTATGTCATCCGCAAACTTGCTAGTGGCCCCAACACCGAGCCTTGCGGCACTCCACTCGCCACTGCCTGCCATTCTGAAAAGGACCCGTTCACTCCTACTCTTTGCTTCCTGTCTGCCAACCAATTTTCTATCCACGTCAACACCCTACCCCCAATACCATGTGCTCTAATTTTAGTCACCAGTCTCCCGTGCGGGACCTTATCAAATGTTTTCTGAAAGTCTAGATACACTACATCTACTGGCTCCCCTTCATCCATTTTACTTGTCACATCCTCAAAAAATTCAAGAAGATTAATCATGCATGATTTTCCTTTCAAAAAACCATGTTGACTTGGACTAATCCTTTTACTTCTAAGCAAATGCCCCATTATTACCTCTTTAATGATTGACTCCAGCATCTTTCCCACCACCGAAGTCAGGCTAACTGGTCTGTAATTCCCCGTTTTCTCTCTCGCTCCTTTCTTGAAAAGTGGGATAACATTAGCTATCCTCCAATCCACGGAAACTGATCCTGAATCTATTGAACATTGTAAAATGATCACCAATGAGTCCACTATTTCTAGAGCCACCTCCCTGAGGACCCTGGGATGCAGTCCATCAGGCCCAGGGGATTTATCATCCTTCAGTCCCATTCGCCTACCCAATACTATTTCTCGCCTAATGAAAATTTATTTCAGTTCCTCGACCCCTTTAGATCCTCTGTCCTCCCATACTTCTGGGAGATTGTTTGTGTCTTCCTTAGTGAAGACAGATCCGAAGTACCTGTTCAACTCTTCTGCTATTTCCTTGTTGCCCATTATAATTTCACCCGTGTCTGCCTTCAAGGGATGCACATTTAACTTCACTATCTGAGGAAAGATGTGCTGCCTCTGGAGCGGCTCCAGAGGAGGTTTACAAGAATGATCCCAGGAATGAGTAGGTTAACCTATGATAGAAACAGGTGCAGGAGTAGGCCATTCAGCCCTTCGAGCCTGCACCGCCATTCAATATGATCATGGCTGATCATCCAATTCAGTACCCTGTACCTGCCTTCTCTCCATACCCCCTGATCCCTTTAGCCACAAGGGCCACATCTAACTCCCTCTTAAATATAGCCAATGAACTGGCCTCCACTACATTCTGTGGCAGAGAATTCCACAGATTCGCCACTCTCTGTGTGAAAAATGATATTCTCATCTCGATCCCTCTTATCCTTAAACTGTGACCCCTTCTTCTGGACTTCCCCAACATCGGGAACAATCTTCTTGCATCTAGCCTGTCCAACCCCTTAAGAATTTTGTAAGTCTCTATAAGATCCCCCCTCAATCTTCTAAATTCCAGTGAGTACAAGCTGAGTCTATCCAGTCTTTCTTCATATGGAAGACCTGCCATCCCAGGAATCAGTCTGGTGAACCTTCTCTGTACTCCCTCTCTGGCAAGAATGTCTTTCTTCAGATTAGGAGAACAAAACTGTATGCAATACTCCAGGTGTGGCCTCACCAAGACCCTGTACAACTGCAGTAGAACCTCCCTGCTGTTGTACGCAAATCCTTTTGCTATGAATGCCGTTCGCTTTCTTCACAGCCTACTGCACCTGCATGCCTACTTTCAATGACTGGTGTACCATGACACCCAGGTCTCGTTGCATTTCCCCTTTTCCTAATCGGCCACCATTCAGATAATAGTCTACTTTCCTGTTTTTGCCACCAAAGTGGATAACCTCACATTTATCCATATTATACTGCATCTGCCATGCATTTGCCCACTCACCCAACCTATCCATGTCACCTTGCAGCCTCCTAGCATCCTCCTCACAGCTAACACTGCCCCCCAGCTTCGTGTCATCCGCAAATTTGGAGATGTTGCATTCAATTCCCTCATCCAGATCATTAATATATATCGTAAATAGCCGGGGTCCCAGCACTGAGCCTTGCGGTACCCCACTAGTCACTGCCTGCCATTCTGAAAAGGACCCGTTTACTCCTACTCTTTGCTTCCTGTCTGTCAGCCAGTTCTCTATCCACATCAATACTGAACCCCCAATACTGTGTGCTTTAAGTTTGTATACTAATCTCTTATGTGGGACCTTGTCGAAAGCCTTCTGAAAGTCCAGATATAACACATCCACTGGTTCTCCCTTATCCACTCTACTAGTTACACCCTCGAAAAATTCTAAAAGATTCGTCAGACATGATTTACCTTTCATAAATCCATGCTGACTTTGTCCAATGATTTCACCACTTTCCAAATGTGCTGCTATCCCATCTTTACTAACTGACTCTAGCATTTTACCCACTACTGATGTTAGACTAACTTGACTGTAATTCCCCATTTTCTCTCTCCCACCCTTTTTAAAAAGTTTGGTTACATTAGCTATCCTCCAATCCTCAGGAACTACTCCAGAATCTAAAGAGTTTTGAAAAATTATCACTAATGCATCTACTATTTCTGGGGCTACTTCCTTAAGTACTCTGGGATGCAGCCTATCTGGCCCTGGGGATTTATCGGCCTTTAATCCATTCAATTTACCTAACACCACTTCCCGGCTTACCTGGATTTCACTCAGTTCCTACATCTCATTTGACCACCGGTCCCCTGCTATTTCCGGCAGATTATTTATGTCTTCCTTAGTGAACACAGAACCAAAGTAGTTATTCAATTGGTCTGCCATGTCCTTGTTCCCCATGATCAATTCGCCAGTTTCTTCTGACCGCAAGGGACCAACATTTGTTTTGTGTTTAACTAACCTTTTTCTCTTCACATATCTATAAAAACATTTGCAGTCAGTTTTTATGTTCCCTACCAGTTTTCTTATATAATCTATTTTCCCTTTCCTAATTAATGCCCTTTGTCCTCCCTCTGCTGGACTCTGAATTTCTCCCAGTCCTCTGGTAGGCTGCTTTTTCCGGCTAATTTGTATGCTTCATTTGTTTTGATACTATCCCTAATTTCCCTTGTTATCCACGGATGCACTACCTTCCCTGATTTATTCTTTTGCCATACTGGGATGAACAATTGTTGTAGTTCATCCATGCAGTCTGTAAATACCTTCCATCGCATATCCACCGTCAACCCTTTAAGAATCACTTACCAGTCTCTCTGATGAGCGTTTGTCGGCACTGGGCCTTTACTCGCTGGAGTCTAGAAGAGCGAGGGCGTCCTCATTGAAACAAACAGAATAGTGAAAGGCCTGGATAGAGTGGATGTGGAGAGGATGTTTATACAAGTGGGAGAGTCTAGGATTAGAGGTCATAGCTTCAAAATTCAAGGATGTTCTTTTAGGAAGGAGATGAGGAGAAATTACTTCAGTCAGAGGGCGATGAATCTGTGGAATTATTTAACACAGAAGGCTGTGTAGGCCAAGTCAGTGGATATACTTAAGGCAGACTTAGATAGATAATTGATTAATACGGGTGTCAGAGGTTATGGGGAGAAGACAGGAGAGTGGGGTTAGGAGGGAGAGATAGATCAGCCATGATTGAATGGCAGGGTAGACTTGATGTAGACTTGATGGGCCGAATGGCCTAATTCTACTCCTATCACTTTTGACCTTATCACCTTATGTCCTAATCATGTTCATAATAAGTTCATAAGTTATTGGAGCAGAATTAGGACATTCGACCCAACAAGTCTACTCCACCATTCAATCATGGCTGATCTATCTTTCCCTCTCAACCCCATTCTCCTGCCTTCTCCCCATAATCCTTGACACCCGTACTAATCAAGAACCTATTAATCTCCACCTTAAAAATATCCTTTAACTTGGCCTCCACCGACTTCTGTGGCAATGCTAGAGGAGCAGTTAATAACATATCATTTTCATGACCCTTAGAACTGAGGAAGACAAAATAAGTTGTACCAGGCGGCACGGTGGCGCAGCGGGAGAGTTGCTGCCTTACAGCGCCAGAGACCCGGACCCCATCCTGACTACGGGTGCTGTCTGTATGTTTGTATGTATCCCCCCCCGTGACCGTGTGGGTTTTCTCCAGGTGCTCTGGTTTCCTCCCACATTCGAAAGACGTACAGGTTTGTAGGTTAATTGGTTTGCTAAATATGTAAATTGTTCCTAGTGTGTGTGGGATAGTGTTAGTGTGCGGGGATCGCAAACCCGGTGGGCCGAAGGGCCTATTTCCGTGCTGTATCTCTAAAGTTAATGTAGATCGCAGAGAAAGTGGGAAGGTCAAAGGACATTTCTAGTGGGGTGAATGAAAAGTGTGAGTCAAGGGCAGTGTAAGCTGCTTGTGCTGCAATGTTGTAACAGTCTTTGTGACGTGTCGTCTGCTCAGGGAATTGTAGGCAGTACCACACAGTCGCAGTTGCCTCCCAATGTGGTGGTAACTATCGCAACGGTGACTACTTTCTTTAATTCCGCATTTATTACTGCCAGGGTTGCGATGAAAGTAGCCCTTTGCAGTTCTAGCGCATTTACTCTATTGAATGATGAAGGGGTCTGAAGAAGGGTCCGACCCAAATGTTTACCCATATCCACCTCTCCACAGAAGCTGCCTGTCCCGTGTCCCACATCCTTCTCTACCCACCCCCCCCCACAGGCAGGTCCCTCTTCCTTCTCCCCCCCCCCCCCCCACTCCACCACACACACCAGTCCCACTTCCTACTCCCCCCCCCCCACTCCACACCACCATGTCCCTCTTTCCCTTCTCCCCCCCCCCCACACCAAGGTCCCTCTTCCTTCCTCCCCCCCCCCCCCCAACACCAGGTCCCTCATCCTCTCACCCTAACCCCCCCCCCCCCCCCACACACTCCAGTCCCTCTTTCCTTCTCCCCCACACACACACACCAGGACCCCCCTTCCGTCTCCCCCCCCCCCCCCACACCACAGGTTCCCTCTTCCCTTCTCCCCCCGGACCCCCACTCCACCCACACCAGGTCCCCTCTTCCTCTCTACCACCCCCCCCCCCCCACACACAAATCCAGGTCCCTCTTCTTCTCACCCCCCCCCCCCACACAGGTCCCTCTTCTTCCTCCTTCCTTTCCCTCTACCACCCCCCCCCCCCCCCCCCCCCTCACACACACACCACACCCCCCCCACAACACACACCAGGGGGCAGGGGTTCCGTCCCTCTTCCTTTCTCTACCCCCCCCCACACACGCAGGTTCCCTCCTCATCTTCCTCCCCCCCCCACTCCACACACACCCAGGTCCACCCTCTTCCAGTCTATACGCCCCCACCCCCCCCCCCCCCTCTCGCACAGGACCCTCTTTTTTTCTCGGTGGCATATTGTCGACCGAGCGCCGGAACCCACGCGGGCGACGACCCTCGCTCGCTGTGTATCACTCACACTGCTCCCATTACTTCGAGTAACTACCTCACCATTTACCAACCCTTTGGCAAATTTGTCCCGTTGGAGCATCTTAAGTGTAGATCTAATTCAATGTTTTTTTTTAATATATATGTTTGCCCAAAAAGTATAACATTAGGGATTCACTATCTTGAGAGGCAGCTCGGTGCTATTTTGAGCATTGCTGAGAGGCAAGAAGTCATGTGTGCAATTTATCACATGCGTAGCTTTGCTATTCATACAGATAGTTGTGTTTGATTTCTATGCATGCACAATATAATGGCTTACAGTGGGCCCAGCCACAGAATGCAGTCATTTAACGGTGAACCTGCTCTCAAGCTCATTTTGGATCTCGACCTTTATAACATGAGAACAATTGATTGCAAGATAGGTTGCCTTAAATGTTAAACATTAACTCTTCCATTTCTGAAATCCCTCTTTTTGATTAATATGAAAGCTCAACACTGCCCTGGAAAATCAACTGAAATCAGTTTTTGCAGTACGTGAGAATTCCCTATTATTCTTCAATTATGTAGTTATCACTTTTGCAGATGGGGCTCGTCAGCCTGGGAAGGCAGTCCATCTAGGAGAGGGAAAACTCTGATTTTAACCTCCACTGCCTTGTGGCCATATCCAGTCATGGAAAAGGCTCCAGGAGTAAACCTCAAGAAAATCCGGAGTCGGAGCCCCTAAGGCAGTTCGTCGTTGTGTACAACCTCGCTCTGGCAGCTCCTGCGACGGCGCTGGTGCCAAACTGTAACGGCCCTGCTGTTCCTTTGGATCGATCAGCGACGTGGAGAGAGGACGTGCTGCATGGGCAACAGCCTGTCCTCCACATGACATCGCCCAGGCTTGCATCCCACCATGCATCACCAGCTAACTAGGATGCATCACCCATGGTCAGTCATGACCGAGGGGGGCCAACTACTTTTTCAGTATAGTTTATTACCATGTGTATCGAGGTTCCGGCCAACATGCCCCATCTACACTAGTCTCACCTGCCTGCGTTTGGCCCACATCCCTCTAACCTGTCCTATCCATGTACCTGTCTAAATGTTTCTTAAAAGTTGCGATAGTACCTGCGATTTAGTTGAATTGTCACGTGTCCCGAGGTACAGTGAAAAGATTTTGTTGCGTGCTATCCAGTCAGCGGAAAGACAATGCATTATTACAATCGAGCCGTCCATTGTGTACAGTTACAGGATAAAGGGAATAATATTTAGTGCAATATAAAGTCCAGTAAAGTCTGATGAAAGGTAGTCCAAGGTCTCCAGTGAGGTCGATGGTAGGTCAATGTGTATATTGTTTTTGTTCATTTTATTTTTTTGTCACTATTACAGCACGGCTAGACCAAAGGTTATATTATTCATGTTAACTTGGTTACTTCTACTGAATTTGGTTGTACTTTGAGGCATAAGGTTGATAGATTTTCTCTGTGGAGACGCAAGGAATTGTTGGTGCAGGAATCTTCAGCATAAAAAGAAACTAATGCCCCTGTCCCACTTAGGAAACCTGAACGGAAACCTCTGGAGACTTTGCGACCCACCCAAGGTTTCCGTGCGGTTCCCGGAGGTTTCCACTTTCGACCATTAGGGAGACTGACAAAAACCTCCGGGAACCACACGGAAACCTTGGGTGGGTCGCAAAGTCTCCAGAGGTTTCCGTTCCGGTTTCCGAAGTGGGACAGGGGCATAACGGAGGGACTCAGCAGGTCAGGCAGGATCTGCAGAGGGAGGTGGATGGATGACGCCTTGGGCCGGGGACGTTTCTTCAAGGAGTGGAGTGGAGGGGAGATAGCTGGGAGAACGAGGTGAGTGGTGGTGGGTGGGTCCAGTACCGAGGGATATGTGTTGTGAGGAAACTGCAGATGCAGGTTTACACCGACGACAGACACAACATGCTGGAGTAGCTCAGCGGGGCCGGCGGCATCTCTGGAGAGAAGGGATGGCTGACGTTTCTGGTCGAGGCCCTGATCGCTGAGTGATTGTGGGTGAAAGAAAGGTGCAGATAGTAATCAAAGCTGGAGGTGTTAAGTGGAAAAGTCAAAGGTGAAGAAGGAAATGTCGAACCAGAGGGAGGAAAATGGAGGAGGACTGGCCAAATGTTGTGCCTTCCGCCACACTGATGAATGCTGTGGTGGATGTTTGTGTTACATTTTTATGGTGTATTTATGTGTTCTTTATCATTGTACCGCTCGCTGCTGGCAAATTAATTTCACTTGCACTTTATGTGCAAGTGACGAATAAAACTGATTGATTGATTGATTGAATGGGGGGTAAGGTGGGGGAAAACTGTTTCTATTTGTAATATTGGCCACAAATAAATTCCCACGGTGATTAATTGAACTAATGTGAATAAAGATCTTCATTTGCTTCAGGTTTTTGTTATTGTCACGTGTACTGAGGTACCGGAAGAGCTTTGTCTCAATAGACAATAGGTGCAGGAGTAGGCCATTCAGCCCATTCATGTGATCGTGGCTGATCATCCCCAATCAGTACCCCGTTCCTGCCTTCTCCCCGTATCCCCTGACTCCGCCATCTCTAAATAGACAATGCTATCTATCCAATCTATTTCTCATGCTATCCAATCAGATCAGATAATACTATATACATAAATACAATCAAGTCAAGTCCAGTACAATAGGTGGAGCAAAGGGGAAGGTACAGAATGCAGAATGTAGTTCTCAGCATCGTAACGCACCAGTTCCACAGACTAAGTCCAATGTCTACAATGGGGTAGCGGTGAAGATAGACACAAATGCTGAAGTAACTCAGCAGGTCAGGCAGCATCTCTGGAGAAAAGGAATCGGTGATGTTTCGGGTCGGAAACCTTCTTTAGACTCTATTCCTTCTCTCCAGAGATGCTGTCTGGCCCGCTGAGTTACTCCAGCATTTCTTTGTCTACCTTTGGTGTAAGCCAGCATCTGCAGTTACATAGAAACATAGAAACATAGGTGCAGGAGGAGGCCATTCGGCCCTTCGAGCCAGCACCGCCATTCATTGAGATCATGGCTGATCGTCCCCAATCAATAACCCGTGCCTGCCTTCTCCCCATATCCCTTGACTCCACCAGCCCCTAGAGCTCTATCTAACTCTCTCTTCAATCCATCCAGTGACTTGGCCTCCACTGCCCTCTGTGGCAGGGAATTCCACAAAATTCCTTCATACACATGGGGTGGAAATGAATCGAACTTGGTACTTATTTCCCTATTGCAGTGTCACCCTCTCCTTACTACTTCCCTTTTATGACTAATACAATATACAATAGAATATAGGGTCTGAAGAAGGGTTTCGACCCGAAACGTTGCCTATTTCCTTTGCTCCATAGATGCTGTTGCACCCGCTGTTTCTCCGGCACTTTTGTCTACTTTCAATTTTCCAGCATCTGTAGTTCCTTCTTAAACAGAATATTCTAATCTTTCAATGATCCGGTGGGATGAATATGAGAGTGATCTAGAGTGGCAAAAACTTGTATTTTCCTCAAAGGGACCTGAAGAATTAAGGGACAGAAGTTTCGGGGTAACGTGAAGGGGAACTTCTTTACTCAGAGGGTGGTGGCTGTGTGGAATCAGCTTCCAGCAGAGGTGGTGGAGGCAGGATCGATTTTAACATTTAAGAGTAAAGTGGAAAGGTATATGGACGTGAAGGGAATGGAGGGGTATGGTCTGAGTGCAGGTAGATGGGACTAGGGGAAAACAAATGGTCGGCACGGACTGGAAGGGCCAAGAGGGCCTGTTTCCGTGCTGTAATTGTTATATGGTAGTTGCAAATGACTCAACTGCTTTTAAAGTCTGAAGAAGGGTCTCGCCCCGAAACGTCACCTATCTCCTTCGCTCCTTAGATGCTGCTGCACCCGCTGAGTTTCTCCAGCTTTTTGTGTACCCTCGATTCTCCAGCATCTGCAGTTCCTTCTTTAATGCTTTTAAATCTTTCTTGTTTATTTCCTTACAGAAACCAGCAAATATCCTGGTAATGGGCGAAGGTGCAGAGCGGGGGCGTGTGAAAATAGGTAACTATTATTATTTCACACATGGCACCGTTTATTTTCTCTAATGTATAGTTTGAAGGATTTGGAGATTTGTTTTCGGCAAGTGCTTGGCTATGAACGTCATGCCAGCTTCTCAATGAGCAATAGACAATAGACAATAGGTGCAGGGGTAGGCCATTTGGCCCTTCATGCCAGCACCGCCATTCAATGTGATCACGGCTGATCATCCCCAATCAGTACCCCGTTCCTGCCTTCTCCCCATATCCCCTGACTCCGCTATTTTTAAGAGCCCTATCTCTTGAAAGCATCCAGAGAACTGGCCTCCACCACCGTCTGAGGCAGAGAATTCCACAGACTCACCACTCTCTGTGTGAAAAAGTGTTTCCTCGTCTCCGTTCTAAATGGCTAACTCGTTATTCTTAAACTGTGACCCCTGGTTCTGGTCTCCCACACCATCGGGAACATGTTTCCTGCCTCTAGTGTGTCCAAGCCCTTAACAATCTTATATGTTTCAATGAGATATCCTCTCATCCTTCTAAACTCCAGAGTGTACAAGCCCAGCTGCTCCATTCTCTCAGCATATGACAGTCCCGCCATCCCGGGAGTTAACCTTGTAAACCTATGCTGCACTCCCTCAATAGCAAGAATGTCCTTCCTCAAATTAGGGGACCAAAACTGCACACAATACTCCAGGTTCTCCAGTTCAATATGATACAGCTAGAAATATCTAGACGAAATACTACAATATACTGACAGTAACTAACTTAAGCATAAATGATTATGAGTGATCCACAGCAAAATGCACATGGTGAAAATGAATCTTTATTCCATTGGCAAACTGGAACGTTCAAACAACCGGCTGCTCACATCCAGCTCGGCTGGCTGTGTGTGTGTGAGAGGGAGAGAGAGAGAGAGAGAGAGCTAGTTAGCTGACCTTGTGTAGTACCGTAATACCATGTAAAGAGTGGCATGCACATATGTGTAGTGAAGGTTAGAAATGGCATGAATTAATAAGGGTTAAACCCCTGTCCCACGGTACGAGTTCATTCCAAGAACTCTCCCGAGTTTGCCGTGATTCGAACTTGGAGATTTACGGTAATGGCCGCTCGTCGGTACTCGGGGCTCTCGTGGACATTTTTCAACATGTTGAAAAGTCTTCACGAGTCTTCCAGTGCTTACCTGCCGTTAGTGAGTCTTCCCGAGTACCTGCCGTTAGCGTTACGAGACGTCCCCGAGCTCCGACGTACCCGCTACGTTCATTCTCCGTGCTTACCACGAGTTTGATTTTTTTTTAACTCGGGAGAGCTCTTGGAATTAACTTGCACCGTGGGACAGGGCTATTAATCTACAGCTCCTACAATATGCTTTCAAGAGAGAGCTAGATAGGGCTCTTAAAAATAGCGGAGTGAGGGGATATGGGGAGAAGGCAGGAACGGGGTACTGATTGGGGATGATCAGACATGATCACATTGAATGGCGGTGCTGGCTCGAAGGGTCAAATGGCCTACACCTACACCTATTGTCTATTGTCTATTGTCTATTACATCCTACAATTATTGGGAAATATTAATTTACATTCATGATTTAAATAACAGCACATGCTATTCCTTCCTTTGGAAGCTAAATGGGTAAGACAATCAGCTATTTTTTCACCGAAAGCAAAAGTAATGGGCCTGTCCCACTGTACGAGGTAATTCACGAGAGCCCCGAGTACCTACGAGCGGCCATTATCGTAATTCTCCGAGTTCGAATCAGGGGAAACTCGGGAGAACTCTTGAATTAGCTTGTACAGTGGGACAGGCCCTTAAGGACATATATTAACATTCCATTTGTGCCGTCTACATAAATATAATTACAGATATTTGTAATCTTGACATTCCATTGTAGCATGAGGAAGTGAAACATATGAGTCCAATGGGTGATGACTGCTTACATTTCAAAACAGACAATAGACAATAGGTGTAGGAGTGGGCCATTCGGCCCTTCCAGCCAGCACCGCCATTCAATGTGATCATGGCTGATCATCCTCAATCAATGCCCCGTTCCTGCCTTCTCCCCATATCCCCTGACTCCGCTATTTTTAAGAGCCCTATCTAGCTCTCTCTTGAAAGCATCCAGAGAACCTGCCTCCACCGCCCTCTGAGGCAGAGAATTCCAGTCTCACAACTCTCAGTGAGAAAAAGTGTTTCCTCGTCTAAATGGCTTACTTCTTATTCTTAAACTGTGTGTGGCCCCTGGTTCTGGACTCCCCCAACATCGGGAACATGTTTCATAGAAACAAGAAACATAGAAATTAGGTGCAGGAGTAGGCCATTCAGCCCTTCGAGCCTGCACCGCCATTCAATATGATCATGGCTGATCATCCAACTCAGTATCCCGTACCTGCCTTCTCTCCATACCCTCTGATCCCTTAGCCACAAGGGCCACATCCAACTCACTCTTAAATATAGCCAATGAACTGGCCTCAACTACCCTCTGTGGCAGAGAGTTCCAGAGACTCACCACTCTCTGTGTGAAGAAAGTCTTTCTCATCTCGGTCTTAAAGGATTTCCCCCTTATCCTTAAGCTGTGACCCCTTGTCCTGGACTTCCCCAACATCGGGAACAATCTTCCTGCCATCTAGCCTGTCCAACCCCTTAAGAATTTTGTAAGTTTCTATAAGATCCCCTCTTAATCTCCTAAATTCCAGAGAGTATAAACCGAGTCTATCCAGTCTTTCTTCATAAGACAAGTCCATGACATCCCAGGAATCAGTCTGGTGAAACCTTCTCTGCACTCCCTCTATGGCAATAATGTCCTTCCTCAGATTTGGAGACCAAAACTGCACGCAATTACTCCAGGTTGTGGTCTCACCAAGACCCTGTACAATGAAGTAGAACCTCCCTGCTCCTGTACTCAAATCCTTTTGCTATGAAAGCTAACATACCATTCGCTTTTTTCACTGCCTGCTGCACCTGCATGCCTACTTTCATGACTGGTGTACCATGACACCCAGGTCTCGCTGCATCTCCCCTTTCCTAATTCGGCCACCATTTAAATAATAGTCTGCTTTCCTGTTTTTGCCACCAAAGTGGATAACCTCACATTTATCCACATTATACTGCATCTGCCTCTAGGGTACACAAAAGGCTGGAGAAGACTCAGCGGGGGTACAGCAGCATCTAAGGAGCGAAGGAAGATAGGCGATGTTTCGGGTCGAGACCCTTCTTCAGACAGGTCAGGGATCAGGGAAACGAGAGATATAGACGGTGATGTGGAGAGATAAAAGAACAATGAATGAAAGATATGCAAAAAAGTATCGATGATAAAGGGAACAAGCCATTGTAAGCTGTTTGTGGTATGAAAATGAGAATACTGGTGCGTCTAGGGTGGGGGAGGGAGATAGAGAGAGAGGGTATGCCAGGGCCCGAGGGCTGAGGGAGAGGTGGGAAGGGGATGAGACAGCAAGGGTTAACAGAATTGAGAAAATTCAATGTTCAAGCCCAAAGGATGCAGACTCCCCAAGCGGAATATGAGGTGCTGTTCCTCAACTTGCGGTGTTGCTCACTCTGGCCATGGAGGAGGCCCAGGACCGAGAGGTCGGATACGGAATGGGAGGGGGAGTTGAAGTGCTGAGCCACCGGGAGGTCGGGTTGGTTATTGCGGACCGAGCGGAGGTGTTCGGCGAAACGATCGCCAAGCTTCCGCTTGGTCTCACCGATATAGATCATCTGGCATCTGGAGCAGCGGATGCAGTAGATGAGGTTGGAGGAGGTGCAGGTGAACCTCTGTCGGACCGGGAAGGACTGCTTGGGTCCCTGAAAGGAGTGGAGGGGGGAGGTGAAGGGACAAGTGTAGCATTTCTTGCGGTTGCAAGGGAAAGTGCCCGGGGAAGGGGTAGAGTGGGAGGGGAGGGAAGAATTTGTCTACTCTCCTGCCTCTAGCATGTCCAAACCCTTAGCAACCTTAGCAAACTAAGAATAGTTTTGAAAAGTGTTAAAATCATTACGTTCCTTTTCTTTTTACGCCATGCTGATATTTTACAATGCATGGATGATAATTTGTATAAAGAGATAAAAAGATTGATGAAACACCTATGGAATTAAGATTAGTTTTAGTTCAATAACGTTATCAAATGTATATTTTTAATTTCTAGCTGACATGGGATTTGCCAGGCTGTTTAATTCTCCGCTGAAACCTTTGGCTGATTTGGATCCAGTGGTGGTGACGTTTTGGTACCGTGCTCCGGAGTTACTGCTGGGAGCCAGGCATTACACAAAAGCAATCGGTATGTTGTCACATTGCGTTTCTGCACACATCATTCCATGAATGCTCCACCTAATGCTAAGAACATTCTGTAGGTAGAAACATAGAAACATAGAAAATAGGTGCAGGAGTAGGCCATTCGGCCCTTCGAGCCTGCACCGCCATTCAATATGATCATGGCTGATCATCCAACTCAGTATCCCGTACCTGCCTTCTCTCCATACTCAGAGATGCCAAGTGTCCCTTCTTAAGGGGTTGGACAGGCTAGATGCAGGAAGATTGTTCCCGATGTTGGGGAAGTCCAGGACAAGGGGTCACAGCTTAAGGATAAGGGGGAAATCCTTTAAGACCGAGATGAGAAAGACTTTCTTCACACAGAGAGTGGTGAGTCTCTGGAACTCTCTGCCACAGAGGGTAGTTGAGGCCAGTTCATTGGCTATATTTAAGAGTGAGTTGGATGTGGCCCTTGTGGCTAAGGGGATCAGAGGGTATGGAGAGAAGGCAGGTACGGGATACTGAGTTGGATGATCAGCCATGATCATATTGAATGGCGGTGCAGGCTCGAAGGGCTGAATGGCCTACTCCTGCACCTAATTTCTATGTTTCTATGTTTCTATGTCCCGGATTCGCCGTATTTTGTCCCGGCGAAATAACCTTTTTACGGTGTTCCGGCAGCCAAACATGCTGTTACGGAACACCGCCGCGCGCCGGTGTTCCTCCCGTGAGAATGCCGGCGCCATGTGTCCCCAGTTTGCCAGCCCGCGCGATCAGCGGCATTTTGGCCGGGCCCTAGTGACCGCGCCTGCGCAGTGGGGGAGGGTTGCCGGGCCCTAGTGACCGCGCGTGCGCAGTGGGGGAGGGTTGCCGGGCCACAGTGGCCGCGCGTGCGCAGTGGGGGAGGGTTGCCGGGCCTGGCGCGATTTCGAGCCACGCCACGACCGGCCCAGAGCCCGGGCGGCGCCGGCCCGCGCGATCAGCGGCACTTTCTTGCCGCCAGCCGGCCGCTCGCGGCAGCCCCATCACCGGGCCTCCCACCCAGTGCGCAGGCGCAGACCCGCCGGCAACCATGCCAAGTGCGCATGTGCCGCACCCGCCCGCCGGCAGCCCGCTGATCTGCACCAGTGCGCAGGCGCATAGCCGCCGGCAACAACCCCAGGTGAGTGTTACGGAGAGAAATGCATTTAACCCCATTTGTTACGGACAAATGGGTTAAATGTTACTGTGAACTAAATTTAGGGTTGGCATCTCTGCATACCCCCTGATCCCTTTAGCCACAAGGGCCACATCTAACTCACTCTTAAATATAGCCAATGAACTGGCCTCATCTACCTTCTGTGGCAGAGAATTCCACAGATTTACCACCCTCTGTGTGAAAAATGTTTTTCTCATCTCGGTCCTAACGGATTTCCCCCTTATCCTTAAACTGTGACCCCTTGTCCTGGACTTCCCCAACATTGAGAACAATCTTCCTGCATCTAGCCTGTCCAACCCCTGAAGAATTTTGTAAGTTTCTATAAGACCCCCCCCCAATCTTCTAAATTCTAGCGAGTACAAGCCAAGGTAAGAGCATGTGCAGACAGTATGGCGTATTGAGTCTCTATATCATTGATCGTATGAATGAATTTCTCCAAGTATTCTATTTTCTTGTTCCATATCTATCGATTGTCTTGGTAACGGTCATAGAGTGATACAGCACGGAAACAGGCCCTTCGGCCCAACTTGCCCACGCTGACCAACATGCCCTCTACACTAGATAAATGTGTGGATGATCTTTTTGAGGCCGTCAAACTGGAGGAATTGTTTTATTTTAGCTATCATCCAAAGCTGGAAGATCTTTGTGTCTATCTTTGGTGTAAACCAGCATCTGCAGTTCCTTCCCACACCTTTTTTGCCCTCCACAGATGCTGCCTGATCCCTGAGTTCCACCAGCACTTTGCAGTCACTCAACCTCATTATGTATGTATAAGATCGAACCACTTTTTTGAGTACATACATATTATATTTTATAAAGATAGGCACAAAATGCTGGAGTAACTCAGTGGGTCAGACAGGATCTTTGGATAAAATGAATAGGTGATGTTTTAAGTCGAGACCCTTCTTCAGTATACAAGTATTCAAGTTCTTCAAGTATTATAAATACTAATTTGCAAATAACTTATTCAATGTATAAAAGAAAGCAAAAATTGCCAATATTATATAAATGGGGAAATTTACTTAAAATTACTGTTAAAATATTTTTGTTAGGATCTTCGAAGAAATGGCATAATAAATTTATGTGGAAAATGAAATGTAATAAAAAAATAGAATGATGTCCACACCCTGCACGATAAACAATGACCCCTTCCTCCACAAAGTCTGTACATTGTCATTTCCACAAATCTCTCCAATGCTGCATTATTCTCCTCAGTTTATGCTGCCACTGCCCCTCCTGTCTGTGTTATCGTTCTTGAGCACTTTGTATCTAACAATATATTATATCCCGGCCTGATTTTATCCATTCTTTGCAATTGCCAAACAACATTGTAATCCCATTTGGTGACCTGCGGCTGCACTGGATTTGTTGGATTTGCGCGGCTGCACTGTAATAGCCCTGTCCCACTGTACGAGGTAATTCAAGAGTTCTCCCGAGTTTGCCCTGATTCGAACTCGGAGATTTACGGTAAAGGCCGCTCGTAGGTACTCGGGGCTCTCGTGGACATTTTCCAACATGATGAAAAATCTTACCGAGCTTACCGTGTTTCCCGAGTACCTGCCGTTAGCGTTACGAGCCTCTAAGAGACGTCCCCGAGCTCTGACGTACCCGCTACGTACATTGTACGTGCTTACCACGAGTTTGATTTTTTTTTAAACTCGCGAGAGCTCTTGAATTATCTCGTACAGTGGGACAGGGCTTTAAGTGTTTCTAGCTCTACTTGTCCATTTGATTCTGTCCAAAGGCTTTGGAGAGGGTGCAGAAGAGGTTTATGAGAAGGAACTGCAGATGCTGGTTTAAACTGAAGATAAGCACCACAAGGTGGAGTAACTCAGCGGGTCAGATAGCATCTCATTCCCGTCTGACACACTGAGTTACTCCAGCTTTTTGTGTTTTACCGGAATGCTGCCTGGATTAGAGGGGTTCAGCTACAGGGAGAGGTTGAATCAACTTGGATGCTTTCTGTGGAACGTCAGAGGTTGAGAGGAGACTTGGTGGAAATATATAAAATTATGAGAGGCATAGATAGGGTAGACAGTCAGAATCTTTTCCCAGATTGGAAATGTCCAACACTAGATGGCGCAGTTGTACATTGTGAGGAAAAAATGTTTAATGGAGATGTGAGGGGCAAGACTTTAACAAAGAGAGTGGTGGTGGTGATGGAAGTGGATAAGATATTGGAGTTTGAAGCTTTTGGACAGGCACCGGGATATGCAGGGAATGGAAGGATATGGGTCATGTACGGGTAGATGAGATCAGTCTAACCTGGCATCCTGTTTGGCACAAACATAGCGGGCCGAAGGGCCTGTGCCCATGCTGTCTTGAGGGAGTGCAGCGTAGGTTCACAAGGTTAATCCCCGGGATGGCGGGACTGTCATTTGCTGAGAGAATGGAGCAGCTGGGCTTGTACACTCTGGAGTTTAGAAGGATGAGAGGGGATCTCATTGAAACATATAAGATTGTTAAGGGCTTGGACACACTAGAGGCAGGAAACATGTTCCCGATGTTGGGGGAGTCCAGAACCAGGGGCCACAGTTTAAGAATAAGGAGTAAGCCATTTAGAACGGAGACAAGGAAACACTTTTTCTCACAGAGAGTTGTGAGTCTGTGGAATTCTCTGCCTCAGAGGGCGGTGGAGGCCGGTTCTCTGGATGCTTTCAAGAGAGAGCTAGATAGGGCTCTTAAAAATAGCGGAGTCAGGGGATATGGGGAGAAGGCAGGAACGGGGTACTGATTGGGGATGATCAGCCATGATCACATTGAATGGCGGTGCTGGCTCGAAGGGCCAAATGGCCTACTCCTGCCCCTAATGGCTATTGTCTATTGTCTATTGTCTTGTGTTCATACACCTTGTTCTGTGTTCATACACTTTCTATTTCTTCCGCTGATGATTTGACCGCAGTCCGTTCACTCTCCTGCTGCAGAGTAGCTGCTCATCCAGAAGAAGATGTGCAGGGGCATGTTTTTCCACACAGAGTGCCTGGAACGCGCTGTCAGGGGTGGTGGTGGAGCCAGGTACCATAGTGCCGTTCAACAGGCTTTTAGATTTGGAACGTGGACATGCAAGGAATTACATACAGGCAGAGGAGATTAGCATCATGGTGGCCATGGGCATTGTCGGCGGAAGGACCTGTTCCTGTGCCACTTTGTTCTGTGTTCTATCATAACCGTAACCTGTTCACTGCCAACGTTTGGTCACGACTCGAGTATACTCGGGGGGTGGCACTGAACAGGTTAATCCTTTACCAAGGAGGCACCATATCATCTTGGATTCACATCTGTAATCATAGCTGTAGAATTCCTTCTAACTGTTGTTCTCTTCGGCTCTCTCTGAGTTTGGCGGTGCTGGATCGAAGGGCCGAATGGCCTCCTCCTGCACCTATTTTCTATGTAACTGCTGAGCCACCCTCAGTGCTGCGGTCTTGACCCAGGTGTCACGCCCCAGAGAATCCTTCTTTCCCAGCAGTCGCACGGTGGCGCAGCGGTAGGGTTGCTGCCTCACAGCGTCAGAGACCCAGGATCAGTGATGGAAATCGGGGGTACGCAGGGGGGCGGCATTCCCCTACTTTTCACTTTCCAGCGTATGTCCAATTTCTGTGCAAGAAGGGAGTCAGAGTTGTTAAATACAGATTTTTTTTTAAATGACCACGGATAATCGTTACAACGAGTCACGCTGCATCGGCCATGAGACAAAAACGATTTGTTAACTACCACTGTTAGCACTTGTTAATAGCCAGTAGTTAACATGTAGTTATGCAATGTGTCATCAATACATCGATCCACATTCCTCAGTAAATGTGATTGTGTTTTGACCATATATTAATGACACCGCGTTCCTTTGAATAAAATTCATAGGGGAATTTAATAAACTCACTGTCATTGCTCTGGACCGCGAGCACGGGCTTCTTCTGGTGTGCAGGTAGTCACGTTATTTTATTATTCTCTCGCTCTCACTCCCCTCTCTCCCGCTCGCCCTCGTCCTCTCTCGCTGTGTCTCTCTCTTTCGCTCTCTCCTTCCTTCCCTACCTCCCTCTCTCGCTGTGTCTCTCTGTCTTTCGCTGGAGTAACTCAGCGGGTCCGGCAGCATCTCTGGAGAGGAATAGGTGACGTTTTGGGTCGAGACCATTCACCGGACCCTCCATAGATCCAGCCTGACCTGCTGAGTTCTCCAGCACTTTATATTTTGCTCTTAAAATAAATCCGTGGTCCGCTGAAGAAACTACACGATAGACCACTCTGGAAGTGCAAGTTTTGCTGTGCACTTCATACTGTAGAAATTATCATAATACACCCTAAGTGATTTAATGGGGTTAGATTTTTGTTTAATCTATTGTCTAGAATTAATCGATACCCAACCTATGTGCCTTATATCAGATTTAAATCAGAATTCCGATTTTTTTTGTTTTCCTATTTGTCCATTTTTTTGTGCCCGATTATTTGGCGGCCAATCAACCACTGTCTCTAAGGGGGTTGCATCCAATCACCGACAAGCTTCCCTTAAAATTCCCGTCCAATCAACAAATCGGTCTCCTCCTGTCCAATCAGCCACTGTCTCTAAGGGCATTACTTTTCATATTATCTGCCCCCAATAAGAAACTGCATTTTCACATTAAGTGTTTCAGTTAAATTAGAATTGATGGGGAGAAAATTAAATAAGTAGTACCAATAGTTTATTGTGGGTGGTTTTATTTAGCAAACCAATAGTGCCAGTCACAGGCTTGAACTCAGTGTAGGTGATGCTATAAGTGAAGATGCAGGTTTGAATCATTTTCAGATTTTTGTGATAAATTGTACTCCTTATATCATATGTCTCCTAAGCATCAGTATGAGTTAACTGCATGTGCCGAGGCTCTTAGAAACATAGAAACATAGAAAATAGGTGCAGGAGTAGGCCATTCGGCCCTTCGAGCCAGCACCCCCATTCAATATGATCATGGCTGATCATCCAACTCAGTACCCTGTACCTGCCTTCTCTCCATATCCCCTGATCCCTTTAGACACAAGGGCCACATCTAACTCCCTCTTAAATATAGCCAATGAACTGGCCTCAACTACTTTCTGTGGCAGAGAATTCCACAGATTCACCACTTTGTGTGAGAAAAATGTTTTTCTCATCTCGGTCCTAAAAGACTTCCCCCTTATCCTTAAACTGTGACCCCTTGTTCTGGACTTCCCCAACATCGGGAACAATCTTCCTGCATCTAGCCTGTCCAACCCCTTAAGAATTTTGTAAGTTTCTATAAGATCCCCCCTCAACCTCCTAAATTCCAGCGAGTACAAGCCGAGTCTATCCAGTCTTTCTTCATATGAAAGTCCTGCCATCCCAGGAATCAGTTTGGTGAACCTTCTCTGTACTCCCTCTATGGCAAGAATGTCTTTCCTCAGATTAGGAGACCAAAACTGTATGCAATACTCCAGGTGTGGTCTCACCAAGGCCCTGTACAACTGCAGTAGAACCTCCCTGCTCCTATACTCAAATCCATTTGCTATGAATGCTAACACTGCGAACTGCTGCTAACTGTTCACTGCCAACTGCTGAAAATTGGTCGTGTTTTCAGTGTGAGATAGGTTGCTTCGTCTTACCGAAATGTAAAGGCAATGTGGCCGTCTTATAAAGCTATTTGGAAGCATTTTGGAAAAGCAAGCTGTAGTGCTTCAAGATCTGGTGCAGATAGAGCAAAGTACGAGGGGCTGAAAAAAGTATTAGAGTCATCATCAGATTTCGTAAATAATTTGGGCTTGACGATGGACAGTTTGCTAGCGTTGTCTGAACTGTCACTTGAACTGCAGAACCGAAATTGTACACTTAGTAAAGCACATGAGGAAATTAAACAATCTATCCAGGTTCTTGAATGTCAAATGGAGAAGCCAGGAACATGTTATACTCAAGTGGAGAAAGCAACAAGCCAGATGATATTTAATGGAATACATGTGAGAGCTGGTAAAGTACCTACTATACATAGACAACAGTTTTTGAGGAGTTTGGTCAATAATATGAAATCCAGGCTGTTTGAATCTGCAACAGCTTCCAATGATAAATGTAAAAAGTTAATCAACAAGTCGAAATATTTAGATATTAACAATATTCCAGAAGATTCACTTTTTACCTTTGGGGATAATGATGGAGAAGAAATGGCAGAACAATGTGGCTTAAATGGCCGGCTTTGTGTCAGAGTGCAGAGAATTCAAGGAATCTAAAGGGAAGGTCGTTTCAGCAGATTTGCAGCAGCTGCTAACGGCTGTAAATACAATTCCGGTATCAACAGCAGAATGTGAAAGAAGCTTCAGCGGCATGAATTTCTGCATGCCACCACAACGTGCAAGACTTCAAACTAATCATCTCTCAACCCTTCTATTTATTAAGTTGGTGGGGACTCCTCTGTCAAAATTCAACCCCGAAGAATAGATGAGGACATGGCTTCATAGTGGCAGAAGGTGTGCTGAAGAAACGGCACGCAGAAAGAAAGAGGAGGTGACAGAACAAAATGGAGATTATATACCATTATGGAACATTTTATAATGTAATCAGAGAGAGAGAGAGAGAGAGAGAGAGAGATGCAAGAATTCTCTGCCACAGAAAGTACCATAGATGTGGAAATTCTCTGCCACAGAGGGTAGTTGAGGCCAGTTCATTGGCTATATTTAAGAGGGAGTTAGATGTGGCCCTTGTGGCTGAAGGGATCAGGGGGTATGGAGAGAAGGCAGGTACAGGATACTGAGTTGGATGATCAGCCATGATCATATTGAATGGCGGTGCAGGCTCGAAGGGCCGAATGGCCTTCTCCTGCACCTATTTTCTATGTTTCTAAGAAAGCAGCTGACATATAATACATAATAAACTATATTATAAATACATAATAAACAAGTTATGCATTCTTGCACTCTTACATGGGTATGACCTCACATAAAAACATCCCCCCCCCCTTCCTTCCCAACCTCAGCCTCACAGACCTTGGAGTACCCCTAGTTCCTAAAACCCATTTCCATCACTGCCCGGTTCCATCCTAACCACGGGTGCTGTCTTTGCGGAGTTTGCACATTCTCCCCGTAACCATGTGGGTTTTTTCCGGGTGCTCCGGTTTCCTCCCACACTCCAAAGACGTACAGGTTTGTAGGTTAATTGGCTTCAGTACAAATTGTAATTTGTGTGTAGGATGTGCGGGGTTGGCTGGTCAGGGTGGACTCGATGGGCCGAAGGGCCTGTTTCTGTGCTGTATCTCTAAACTAAACTAAACCAAACAGCACTCTGAACCAAACATGGGTTAGAATCTAAATCACCGTGATCATTTCCTGAACTAACATCTATCAATAGACAATAGACAATAGGCAATAGACAATAGGTGCAGGAGTAGGCCATTTGGCCCTTTGAGCAGCACCGCCATTCAATGTGATCATGGCTGATCATCTCCAATCTGTACCCCGTTCCTGTCTTCTCCCCATATCCCCTGACTCCGCTATTTTTAAGAGCCCTATCTAGCTCTCTCTTGAAAGCATCCACCTATCTAGCTCTCTCTTGAAACCTACCTCCATCGCCCTCTGGGGCAGAGAATTCCACACTCACCACTCTCTGTGAGAAAAATGTCTTACTCCCAGAGAGTGAGAAGTATCGTTCTCTGCGGGTCTAGAGATCATCCTTTAGTTTACTTCAGAGATGCAGCGAGGAAACAGGCCCTTCGGCCCACCGTGTCCGCACCGACCAGCGATCCCCACACATTAGCACTATCCTACACACTAGGGACTATTTACAATTCTTACCGAAGCCAATTAACCTACAAACCTGTACGTTCTTGGTGTGTGGGAGGAAATGTTCCACCTTAAAAATGAACCAGCGTAGTGCCTGTGAAGCAGTGCCAATGGATGGGCAATTGTTTAGTTTGGTTTGGAGATACAGCGTGGAAACAGGGCCTCGGCCCACCTTGTGGACCAGCCATCCCCACACATTAACGCTTCTAGGGACAATTTCTTTGCATTTACACAAAGCCGGTCATGGTGGTGCAGCGGTAGAGTCGCTGCCTTACAGTGAATGCAGCGCTGGAGACACGGGTTCTACCTCCCCGTGATCTGCGTGGGTTTGCTGCGAGATCTTCGGTTTCCTCCCATACTCCAAAGATGTACAGGTTTGTAGGTTAATTGACTTGGTAAATGTAAAAATCGTCCCTAGTGGGTGTAGGATAGTGTTAATGTGATGGGATCGTGGAGAAGATCCCGGAGAAAACCCACGCAGGTCACGGGGAGAAGGTACAATAGACAATAGACAATAGGTGCAGGAGTAGGCCATTCAGCCCTTCGAGCCAGCACCGCCATTCAATGTGATCATGGCTGATCATCCCCAATTAGTACCCCGTTCCTGCCTTCTCCCCATATCCCCTGACTCCACTATTTTTAAGAGCCCTATCTAGCTCTCTCTTGAAAGCATCCAGAGAACCGGCCTACACCGCCCTCTGAGGCAGAGAATTTCACAGACTCACCACTCTCTGTGAGAAAAAGTGTTTCCTCGTCTCCGTTCTATATGGCCTACTCCTTATTTTTAAACTGTGGCCCCTGGTTCTGGACTCCCCCAACATCGGGAACATGTTTCCTACCTCTAGCGTGTCCAAGCCCTTAAAAATCTGATATGTTTCAATGAGATTCCCTCTCATCCTTCTAAACTCCAGTGTACAAGCCCAGCCGCTCCATTCTCTCAGCATACGACAGTCCCGCCATCCCGGGAATTAACCTTGTAAACCTACGCTGCACTCCCTCAATAGCAAGAATGTCCTTCCTCAAATTAGGAGACCAAAACGGCGCACAATACTCCAGGTGTGGTCTCACTAGGGCCCTGTACAACTGCAGAAGGACCTCTTTGCTCCTATATTAGATTCCTCTTGTGAAAAGACAGCACCCGTAGTCGGGATGGGACCCGGGACTCTGTTGCTGTTAGGCAGCAACTCTACTGCTGCACCCCGCGCTGCTCCCCTGCGCCACTGTGACGCCCCCTTTGCATCTGTTGTCGGTAGCCACCTCCTGACGCCTTGCTTCCTGCATGTGTGGCAGTGCTTTCAAGCGGCACCCATTGTCCACACATCCTGCCCTCCGCTTGTCCCTGACTTATCCTGCAGCTCCCGCATGACATGGATTGTGCACTCCATGGGACTGAGGAGGCATGCCGTGCCTCCGTTCATTCAACTCGCCCAGCCAGCAGAGAGCGTGTACTTACAATAGCGTCAGTGCCACATTACATGCTGATTTACTTATCCTGGAGGAACTTCTTGAATCCTCTGGCTCTTTGTTTGAATCAAACGCTTGTTTCAAGTGCTGTGTTGCTCCTTGTTTCTACATCTTGACTGCTCCTCTGTTCCTCATGCTCCTTTTAAGCTTGTTTGCCTCACTACTACTAAATTCACTAGTGTCCTATGTGACAAAGCCTCTTTTACTCGCCAGGATTCTTTTACCATGCTCCTTTTAAAATCACAACGGCTCTCTTTCATGCTCCCTCTACATCCATTGGAGCTTTTTTTCCCCCCCCATTATCTGCCTAAACTCATAGGGATTTTGGTTCCTACCTCCTTGAAACTTGCGGGGAGTTTGTCCCTGCATTCCTGTGACTCAATGGGACTGTTTCCCACTTCCTTTCCCATTCAGTAGCGCAGCGGTAGAGTTGCTGCCTCACAGCGCCAGAGACCCGGCTTCCATCCTGACTACGGATGCTGTCTCTAGGGAGTTTGTATGTTCTCCCCGTGACCTGCGTGGATTTTCTCCGGGTGCTCTGGTTTCCTCCCACACTCCAAAGACAGGGTCTAATTTGAGGAAGGACATTCTTGCCATTGAGGGAGTGCAGCGTAGGTTCACAAGGTTAATTCCCGGGATAGCGGGACTGTCATATGCTGAGAGAATGGAGCGGCTGGGCTTGTACACTCTGGAGTTTAGAAGGATGAGAGGGAATCTCATTGAAACATATAAGATTGTTAAGAGGCAGGAAACATGTTCCCGATGTTGGGGGAGTCCAGAACCAGAGGCCACAGTTTAAGATTAAGGAGTGAGCCATTTAGAACAGAGACGAGGAAACACTTTTTCTCACAGAGAGTGGTGAGTCTGTGGAATTCTCTGCCTCAGAGGGCGGTGGACGCAGGTTCTCTGGATGCTTTCAAGAGAGAGCTAGATAGGGCTCTTAAAAATAGCGGAGTTAGGGGATATGGGGAGAAGGCAGGAACGGGGTACTGATTGGGGATGATCAGCCATGATCACATTGAATGGCGGTACTGGCTCGAAGGGCCAAATGGCCCACTCCTGCACCTATTGTCTAATGTCTATTGTCTATTGTTTTCCCCATGACCTGCAAGAGTTTTCTCCGGGTGCTCTGGTTTCCTCCCACACTCCAAAGACACTAAACTAAACTAAACACCAGGACTTTGTTTCCCACACCCCTCGACTTCCCATTTCCTGTGTTCCTGAAACAGTAGAACAGAACACTACAGCACAAGAACAGGCCCTTCAGCCCACACCGAAAGTCCCTATCCCATCAGACTGCAGCTTGGGATGGCACGGTGGCGCAGCAGTAGATTTGTTGCTTTACAGCGCCAGAGACCCAGGTTCGATCCCGACTACGGGTGTTGTCAGTATGGAATTTTACGATGTGGAGAGGATGTTTCCATTCGTGGGAGAGTCTGGGGCTAGAGGTCACAGCCTCAGAATTAAAGGACCTTTTTTAGGAAGAAGTTGAGGAGAAATGTATTTAGTCAGAGGGTGGTGAATCTGTGGAATTCTTTGCCACAGTCGGCAGTGGAGGCCAAGTCAGTGAATATTTTTAAGGCAGAGATAGATAGATTCTTGATTAGTATGGGTGTCAGGGGTTACGGGGAGAAGGCAGAAGAATGGTGTGGGAGGGAGAGATAGCTCAGCCATGATTGAATGGCAGAGTAGACTTGATGGGCCGAATGGCCTAATTCTGCTCCTATTACTTATGACATGACCTTATGACCATCCATACCAAAGATAATGCAAAGTTAAATTAATCTCCTCTGCCTGCACGTGTTCCACATCCTCCAATTCTCTGCATGTCCTTGTGCCGGTCCGAAAACCTCTTGAACACTACCAGCAGATTTTGCCAGCAAGTAGATTTAGTCATGGACAAAGGGGCCATTTGGAACGTAGATGAGGAAAACCTTTTTCACACAGAGAGTTGTGAGTCTATGGAATTCTCTGCCTCAAAGAGTGGTGGAGGCCGGTTCTCTGGATACTTTCAAGAGAGAGCTAGATAGGGCTCTTAAAAATAGCGGAGTCAGGGGAAATGGGAGAAGGCAGGAACGGGGTACTGATTGGGGATGATCAGCCATGATGGCTGAGCATCCTTTGCGGTTGCAGCTCCTAGACTGTGGAACAGCATCCCGCTTCCCATCAGAACTGCCCCCCCCTCCATCGACTCCTTTAAGTCGAGACTAAAAACTCATTTGTACTCCCAAGCCTTTCTTGACGTCCTCTGAGGGAGGGCCATATGTATGTAGTGATGTTTGTAGTTAATCTATGAACCACAGTTGTATAACGTTAGTACCTCCACCAATGTAAAGCACTTTGGCCAACGAGAGTTGTTTTTTAAATGTGCTATAGAAATAAAAGTGACTTGACTTGACTTGACTTGGTGATCACATTGAATGGTGGTGCTGGCGCGAAGGGCCGAATGGCCTACTCCTGCACCTATTGTCTGTTGTCTATTAAGATGTGGTGGGCGAGGATATGGTAACGGAATAATCCAGATCTCCCGAAGACATTGTGGCTCTCCCTTTTTTTTAATCTATACTTTCTCTGTAACTAACACTGCAATGCTGAAGCACCATATTCTGCAGTGTGGTTATTTTTCTCTTTGTATTAACTGTTCATATGTTCTAGGTGCAGAATTAGGCCATTCGGCCCATCAAGTCTACTCCGCCATTGAATCATGGCTGATCTATCTCTCCCTCTCAACCCCATTCTCCTGCCTTCTCCCCATAACCCTTGACGCCAGTACCAATCTAGAATCTTTGTATTTCCACCTTAAAAATATCCATTGACTTGGCCTCCACAGCCTTCTGTGGCAAGAATTCCGTCACCCTTTCCTTCTTTCCAGAGATGGTGCCTGTCCCACTGAGTTACTCCAGCTTTTTGTGACTACCCCCTCATCCTTCTGTTGTACATATTGTGGCTTGTTCATACTCATGGATGGTATGGTTTGACATTTGTACCGAGCGAAATCTTTGCGCGC
The DNA here is from genome assembly GCA_035221665.1 of Okamejei kenojei. NCBI lineage: Eukaryota > Metazoa > Chordata > Chondrichthyes > Rajiformes > Rajidae > Okamejei > Okamejei kenojei. Next base: position 4,659,699 of record CM069135.1, read on the forward strand.
CAACGGCCTGTCGCGTATCTGACGGCCAAAGTGGGACAGGCACAAGACCCTGGCGCGACGCAACGTCTCAACTCCAACAGCAGCAGAAGCAGGCAAACGATCGCTGAACTCGGGCCTGGCGCCCACGGCCATTGCGGTCCGGATCCGCCCCCACTTCAACTCCCAGAACGGGGACAAGAAAATTAAAGATAGACACAAAATGCTGGAGTAACTCAGCGGGACCGGCAGCATCTCTGGAGAGAAGCAATGGGTGACGTTTCGGGTCAAGACCCTTCTTTTCAGACTGAAGAAGAGTCTCGACACGAAACGTCACCCATTGCTTCTCTCCAGAGATGCTGCCGGTCCCGCTGGGTTACTCCAGCTTTGTGTCCATCTTCAAATGTAATCGCGCCCGACCTTCGCAGGACCATCGCAGCTCAGTGCGGAGTTCATACACTCTCCCCGTGACCTGCGTGGGTTTTGTCCCACACTCCAAAGACATACAGAGTTGTAGGCTAATTGGTTTGGACTTCAATTCAAGTTCCAATTCAAAGTTATTTGCCACATGCACCATAAGGTGCAGTAAAATGTAATTAACCATGCAGCGTTACAATTAGAAAAGGACAAAATATACAACATAATCCAACACAGACACCCACCACAGCATTCTCCACTGTGGTGGAAGGCAGTACAGTTCACACAGTCCTCCTCCTCCTCCTCCTCCCTTGTCCACCCGTGGTCGGGGCCCTGAACCTGCGTAGTCGCCACTACAGACGGCCCGATGTTCACGCCCTCTGGTCGGGATGGTCGGAACGCCGACGTCGGGACAGGTCAAGCACACCCCACGGCCCGGAGCTCCCTAATCGGCCACCTCCTTACCGGAGACCGCGGCTTGTAGATGTTGTAGGCCGCAGGCCGGCGGTCGGAGCTCTTCTCCGGCGACCCCCGCGAGGGGTGGTGTGCAGGGAATGTTGGTCGGCGCGGACTCAGTGGGCCGAATGACCTGTTTCCGCACTGTAACTCTAAACTAAACTAAACTGTTTAAACTAAGCAGCAGCGTGTTAGTCATTTTCAACTTTTTTTGTTTTTTTAGTATGTCCCAATGTGTATTTTTAATGTTTCTCGGTATGTCTTGTGTGGGGGGGGCAAGATGGACTGACCCTCTGTAGTCGCAGCTACGGAGGGTCAAGTCCATGTTGCCTTCCTCGCGGCCTAACACAAAGAATCGGTGCGGCCATTCCCGGAGACGGGCCCGGGGCTTCAGCAGCGGGCACAGCGTAGACTTTTTCATCGCGGAGCGGGCAAACCCTTGTCGGGGGTTGCCAGAAGGGAGCGCTCCGATCGCTGGCCCGCAGCAGCCTCAAGCCGCGGTCTGCGGGGCTCCAGCTGGCGTGGTGCCCGGAGCCTGGGATCCCTTGTTGGGGACCCTGGAGGAGAAGTGCTCCAACCGCTGGCCCATGGCCTACACCATCTTGAAGCCGCGGTCTCCGGTAGGGAAGCACCGATTCAGGACTTACCTTGCCTGCACATCTGGACGAGCGCAGCGGCGACTGCGGAGGGTTGTGGTCCCGACCACGGGGGACAATGGAGGAGGACTGACTAAACTTTGTGCTTTCCACCACAGTGATGAATGCAGTGGTGGATGTTTATGTTAAATATTTATTGTGTATTGTGTACCGCTGCTGGCAAATTCATTTCAATTCTGTTCAGTTCAGTTTATTGTCACCGAGGAACGTGAAACACTTTTGTTGCGTGCTAACCAGTCAGCGGGAAGACAATACATGATTTCACTCTAATCATTCACAACGTATATAGATACATGATAAGGGAATAACGTTCAGTGCAAGGCAAAGTCTGATCAAAGATAGTCCAAGGGTCATCAATGAGGTAGATAGTAGTTCAGCACTCCTCTCTAGTTGGGCTGAAGGGCCTGTTTCCATGTTGTATGACTATGACTAATAACAATGAGGAGCACATGTGATTTACAGTGAATTCAACAATGATATTCTTTGCTTTATTCCATTTTCTGTGTTTTTATTGTAGATATTTGGGCCATTGGGTGCATTTTTGCAGAACTGTTAACATCGGAACCCATTTTCCATTGTCGGCAGGAAGATATCAAAACGAGTAACCCTTTTCACCATGATCAGTTGGATCGTATCTTCAGCGTTATGGGCTTTCCTGCAGGTCAGTTTGCTGATGTACTGTGTCATTTGAAGTAGGAATGTAATCTGGTGCATTAATTAAGGCTACTATATTGTCCCCTAAATCAATACGCACAGGCCTACTAGATTCATAGCAAAAGGATTTGAGTATAGGAGCAGGGAGGTTCTACTGCAGTTGTACAGAGTCTTGGTGAGACCGCACCTGGAGTATTGCGTACAGTTTTGGTCTCCTAATCTGGGGAAAGACATTCTTGCCATAGACGGAGTACAGGGAAGGTTCACCAGACTGGGATTCCTGGGATGGCAGGACTTTCATATGAAGAAAGACTGGATAGACTCGGCTTGTACTCGCTAGAATTTAGAAGATTGAGGGGGAATCTTATAGAAACGTACAAAATTCTTAAGGGGTTGGACAGGTGAGATGCAAGAAGATTGTTCCCGATGTTGGGGAAGTTCAGAACAAGGGGTCACAGTTTAAGGATAAGGGGGACGTCTTTTAGGACTGAGATAACATTTTTTTTCACACAGAGAGTGGTGAATCTGTTGAATTCTCTGCCACAGAAAGTAGTTGAGGCCAGTTCATTGGCTATATTTAAGAGGGAGTTAGATGTGGCCCTTGTGGCTAAAGGGATCAGGGGGTATGGAGAGAAGGCAGGTACAGGATACTGAGTTGGATGATCAGCCATGATCATTTTGAATGGCGGTGCTGGCTCGAAGGGCCGAATGGCCTACTCTTGCACCTGTTTTCTATGTTTCTATGTATTTCCTGGGAAGGTTGTAGCTTCTGTAAACAGAAGCCTTCTGGCTGACATCGAAGATTACATTGTTAAGACGGAATTGTAAATGTTGGGCTCTTTTGACTAAGTTCCTGTTTCGAAGTTTGTGATCAACAGTTAGTGATTGATAGAACCACAAGATGACAAGTGTATTGTATCAGTGACAAGAATACATTGAATGGGTACAGCCTGTGATTGATTTGTCATTGCTGCCACTCTGTATAAACATGTGACTACGTTTCCAAAATATTATAAAAATATGTTGTATGTCTTCATTCATTAGTGTGGTGGCTCAGGAGGGTTAAAGTATATGTTGCATACTTGACTTTGTATCCCTGGCACTCTCGCCGGCTAATGATCAGCTTGTGTTGGTTTACCTGACCTATTGTGAGTTTTCTGTTTTAAGAAATGAACCTTAACAAAAGGGATGATGGAGGAAGAAGGGGTGGAGTTTTGGGAGTTTTCAGTTACCTACAATTGCAGAACTCAGTATTCACCACATTTGGTTGCAGGCCACCCTCGCGGAATATGAGGTGTTGTTCCTACAATTTGCTTGTAGCCTTAGTCTGGCAAAGGAGGTGGTCCAGAACCAGGGGCCACAGTTTAAGAATAAGGAGGAAGCCATTTAGAACGGAGACGAGGAAAACATTTTTTCACACAGAGAGTTGTGATTTTGTGGAATTCTCTGCCTCAGTTCCTGCCTTCTCCCCATATCCCCTGACTCCACTATCTTTAAGAGCCCTATCTAGCTCTCTCTTGAAAGTATCCAGAGAACCGGCCTCCACCGCCCTCTGAGGCAGAGAATTCCACAGACTCACAACTCTCTGTGTGAAAAAGTGTTTCCTCATCTCCGTTCTAAATGGCTTACCCCTTATTCTTAAACTGTGGCCCCTGGTTCTGGACTCCCCCAACATCGGGAACATGTTTCCTGCCTCTAGCGTGTCCAAACCCTTAATAATCTTATATGTTTCCATAAGATCCCCACTCATCCTTCTAAACTCCAGAGTTTACAAGCCCAGCCGCTCCATTCTCTCAGCATATGACACTCTTTTCACACAGAGAGTGGTGAGTCTGTGGAATTCTCTGTCTCGGAGGCCGGTTCTCTGCATATTTTCAAGAGAGGACTAGATAGGGCTCTTGAAGATAGTGGAGTCAGGGGATATGGGGAGAAGGCAGGAACGGGGTACTGATTGGGGATGATCAGCCATGATCACATTGAATGGCGGTGCTGGCTCGAAGGGCCAAATGGCCTACTCCTGCACCTATTGTCTATTGTCTATTGTCTATTGTATGTAGGTTAATTGGCTTGGTATAAATGTAAATTGTCCCTAGTGTGTGTAGGATAGTGTTAGTGTGCGGGGATCGCTGGTCGACGCAGACTCAATGGGCTGAAGGGCCTGTTTCCGCGCTGTACCTCTGGATTACACTAAACTAAACTACATAAGACAGAGGCGATGGGGGCGAGGGATCTATCTATGACATTTACTAAAGAAAGAGGACATCTTGGATGTTCTGCAATAGAAATCCTCTTGGGAACAGATGCAGCGGAGACAGAGAAATGGAGAGTCGGGGATGGCATCTTTGCAAGCGGTACGTTGGGGGCAGTAAAGAAGGAAGTCATCTCGGATGTCCGGAAATGGGGAACCTCATTATGAATGCTGGAGGAACTTAGTAGTTCAGGCAGCATCCGTGAAGGGGATGAACCAGTGACATTTGACACTGATTGGAGTCGGGGGAGAAAGCTGGAGCGGGGAGGTGGGGGCAGTGCCAGGCCTGGAAAGTGATAGGTGGATACAGGTTAGCCTGGTGGGGGGGGGATTGGCTGATTGGAGGAATAAGTAACAAATGCTAGAGGGCCGTGGAGGCCAAGTCAATGGGTATTTTTAAGGCGGAGATTGACATATTCTTGCTTAGTATGGGTGTCATGGGTTATGGGGAGAAGGCAGGAGAATGGGGCTGAGAGGGAGGGATAGATCTGCCATGAGTGAATGGTGGAGTGGAATTGTTGGACCAAATGGCTTATTTCTGCTCCTAGAACTTATGAACATCGAGGTTGAAAGGAGACGAAAGAAAGTGAGGTAAAGGAGAGGAGGGAAATGAAAAGCCAGCGGGAAGAAGGAACGTGGGTGGAAGGGGGACGCGGGGGAGGGGGAAGAGGGGGGAAAGGGAAATGAGGGAATCGGAAGTACGAGGGTGAGTGTGTGAAGGTGGAGAAAGGAGCAGGGTGACGTGGGGGGTGGGAAATAGTGGGAGAAATGGGAGCGCATCAGGGTGGAATATCTTAGAATAAAGGGGAGGTCATTTAAGACTGAGGTGAGAAAAAACGTTTTCACCCAGAGAGTTGTGAATTTATGGAATTCCCTGCCACAGAGGGCAGTGGAGGCCAAATCACTGGATGGATTTAAGAGAGAGTTAGATAGAGCTCTAGGGGCTAGTGGAGTCAAGGGATATGGGGAGAAGGCAGGCACGGGTTATTGATTGGGGACGATCAGCCATGATCACAATGAATGGCGGTGCTGGCTCGAAGGGCCGAATGGCCTCCTCCTGCACCTGTTTTCTATGTTTCTATGTTTCTATGGAGTGGGAGGCACCAGAAAGGGAGAGCAGTGCGGGGTGTTACTTGAGGTCAAATAGTGTATTAAATAATTGCAATTTACTGCCATTTATTCTGCGGTGATTCAATAATGGTCTGCACTGAAGCTTGGCCTCTTGAAGTCATATAGCGATACAGAGTGGAAACAGCCCCTTTGGCCCAACATGCCCACATCGACCAACCTGTCCCATCTACACTAGTCCCACCTGCCTGCATTTGCCCCACATCCCTCCATCCTGTCCTACCCATGTACCTTGCTAACTGTTTCATAAACATTAGGATAGTCCCTGCCGCAACTACCTCCTCTGGCAGCTTGTTTCATACACCCACCACCCTTTGCGTGAAAACATTACCCCTCAGATTCCTATGAAAGCATTTTGCCCTTTCACCTTGAACCTATGTCCTCTGGTCCTTGATTCACCTACTCTGGGCAAGAGACTCTACCCGATCGATTCCTCTCATGATTTTATACAGCTCTATAAAATCACCTTTTATTCTCCTGTGCTCCAAGGAATAGAGTCCCAGCTACTGAACCTCTCCCTATAGTCCTGGCAACATCCTTGTAAATCTTCTACGTATCCTTCCAGCATGACAACATCTGAAGAAGGGTCTCGACCCGAAATGTCACCCATTCCTTCTCTCTGGAGATGCTGCCTGTCCCGCTGAGTTACTGCAGCTTTTTTTTGTGTCTATCTTCGGTTTAAACCAGCATCTTGCAGTTCCTTCCTTCACGTCTCTTAACACGGTGCCCAGAACTGAACACAATACTCTAAACGCGGCCTGACCAAGTGGAAGCCCGCACTGTTTTACTCTCGGCATGAATACAGGGCAATGCTCTCAGATAATAATAAAATAATTCTGTTATCAACCGGACCTTGTGTACGAGAGTTCAATTAAAACATTCCTGCAGCTCATTGTAACAGTATGATTGCAATACTGGTATCTGGAAAATACCAAGGCCAGTGGGAGGAGGGTTCAGCCCACAGTCGGCCCATTGTCAGGCTCCTTATCAGCAAGTGAAAATAACCATTAGTTACACACTGAAAATGTCCCAACTCCCAATGAAGGGCTCTCCATTTTAGTGAAGTAAAAGCTAGTTGTGAATAAACTATTTTCAAACTATTGTTATTTGAGTGGCGACACAAGGAACTGCAGGCGCTGGCTCACGGAAAAAAGACGCAAAATGTTGAAAGTAGTCAGCGTGTCAGGCGGCATCCCTGGAGAAAATGGATAGAACCTGAAACGTCACCTATCTTGTTCTCCAGAGATGCTGCCTGAACTGCTGGCCAGGAAGCGAGCGGGCAAGATCATCTCTGACCCCTCTCACCCTGTCCACAACTCTTTGAATCATTTCCCTCTGGAAGGCGACTCCAGACTGTCAAAGCTGCCACAGCCAGACATAAAAACTGTTTTTATCCACGAGTAGTTGCTTTACTCAACAGCCAAAAATCTGTAGCCTCCCTTTGATCTGGTATTTTGTTGGTTCACATGCTTGATCAATGGTGTTTTATCATTAATGTTTTATTATTATTAATGTTTAGTGTTTTCTGAGATTCATAACTGTCACTGTATGTCATGTTGTTACTTGTGGGCGGAGCACCAAGGCAAATTCCTTGTATGTGAATACTTGGCCAATAAAGTTACTTACTTACTTACTTACTCCAGCACACTGTGTCTTTTTATAGTTATTTTTATTCCAGTAACACGAGACCAGCCTCTGTGAGATCTCCCGGTTGCTAAACACTTTAGCTCCCCCTCTCATTCCAACACTAAACCTTTCTGTCCTGGCCTCCTCCATTGTTAGAGTGAGGCCCAACGCAAATTGGAGGAACAGCATCTTATATTTCACTTGGGTAGGTTACACCTCAGCGGTATGAAGATTGATTTCTCTAACTTCAAGTAACCCTTGCTTTCCCTCTCTCTCCGTCCCTCCCCCACTCCTAGTTCTCCGAATAGTTTCACTGTGCTCCTCCTGATTACTTTTACTGATTGTATCCGTTGTTGTCACCTTCTCTGGAGAGGAAAAGGCTACAAAACGTAGTAAACACTGCCCAGTCCATCATCGGCTCTGACCTCCCTTCCATCAAGGGGATCTATCGCAGTCTCTGCCTCAAGTTCCTCGTGACACATTGCCACTTTTAAAATGACTGCAGCATCCCATTCACTAAGGACCAACATGGACAGTCTGAAGAAGGGTCTCGACCCGAAACGTCGCCTATCTCCTTCGCTCCTTAGATGCTGCTGCACCCGCTGAGTTTCTCCAGCTTTTTGTGTACCCTGGACATGTGGACTGTTGTGTCTAGTAGGCTAAATCCTGCTCACAGAGTGGCAGATCTAGAGCCACAAAAAACAGGTCCCAGGATAAGAGATCCAGATTTATCAGTGTTGTAGCTGGCAGCCATTTCAGGCGCACAAGTGTCCTTTAATAAAATCTAAAATGAGAATTAGTGCAGGAATGACTTTGCACTCCCCCACCATGATTTATTTCAAGTGGTTTTACTTATTATAGACAATAGACAATAGGTGCAGGAGTAGGCCGTTCAGCCCTTCGAGCCAGCACCGCCATTCAATGTGATCATGGCTGATCATCCCCAATCGTTACCCCGTTCCTGCCTTCTCCCCATATCCCCTGACTCTGCTATCTTTAAGAGCCCTATCTCGCTCTCTCTTGAAAGTATCCAGAGAACCGGCCTCCACAGCCCTCTGAGGCAGAGAATTCCACAGACTCACCACTCTCTGTGTGAAAAAGTGTTTCCTCATCTCCGTTCTAAATGGCTTACTCCTTATTCATAAACTGTGGCTCCTGGTTCTGGACTCCCCCAATATTGGGAACATGTTTCCTGCCTCTAGCATGTCCAAACCCTTAATAATCTTATATGTTTCAAGAAGATCCCCTCTCATCCTTCTAAACTCCAGAGTGTACAAGCCCAGCCACTCCATTCTCTCAGCATATGACAGTCCCGCCATCCCAGGAATTAACCTTGTAAACCTACGTTGCACTCCCTCAATAGCAAGAATGTCCTTCCTCAAATTAGGGGACCAAAACTGCACACAATACTCCAGGTGTGGTCTCACTAGGGCCCTGTACAACTGCAGGAGGACCTCTTTGCTCTAATACTTTACTCCCCTTGTCATGAAGGCCAACATGCCATTCGCTTTCTTCACTGCCTGCTGTACCTGCATGCTTACTTTCATTTATCAAGAATAAGAAACGCTTGTCTGAAGTAGGGTTTTGACCCGAAACATCACCTATCTTTTTTTCTCCAGAGATGCTGCCTGAACCGCCGAGTTACTCCGGTACTTTGTGTCCATCTTTAGCAAAAGTATTATTGACGTGGCCATGGACTGTCGCAGAATCTGTAAACATTAGAGGAAGTGAAGAGGCCGATGGTGCCATTCTTTATGCTGTAACATTAAGATTATAGATATATGCATGTGATATTGTAACATGTTGCACAAAACCTGTTTTTATTTTGCCAGATAAAGATTGGGAAGATATCCGCAAAATGCCTGAATATCCAACCCTGCAGAAAGACTTCAGGAGAACAACGTAAGTTCTGAAAGTTCGCAGTTGCTCTTTTTGGTTGGTTGAGTCATAGAGTGATACAGTGTGGAAACAGGCCCTTCGGCCCAACTCGCCCACACCGGCCAACAATGTCCCAGTTACCCAAGTCCCACTTGCATGCGTTTTGCGAATTTGCAAATTTGCAGATGACACAAAGCTGGGTGGCAGTGTGAACTGTGAGGAGGATGCTATGAGAATGCAGGGTGACTTGGACAGGTTGGGGGAGTGGGCAGATGCATGGCAGATGAAGTTTAATACGGATAAATGTGAGGTTATCCAGTTTGGTAGCAAAAACAGGAAGGCAGATTACCATCTAGATGGCGTCAAGTTGGGAAAGGGGAAGTACAACGGGATCTGGGGATCCTTGTACATCAGTCTATGAAAGTAAGCATGCAGGTACAGCAGGCAGTGAAGAAAGCGAATGGCATGTTGGCCTTTATAACAAGAGGAGTTGAGTATAGGAGCAAAGAGGTCCTTCTGCAGTTGTACAGGGCCCTAGTGAGACCACACCTGGTGTATTGTGCGCAGTTTTGGTCCCCCAATTTGAGGAAGGACATTCTTGCCATTGAAAGAGTGCAGCGTAGGTTCACAAGGTTAATTCCCGGGATGGCGGGACTGTCATATGCTGAGAGAATGGAGCAGCTGGGCTTGTACACTCTGGAGGTTAGAAGGATGAGAGGGAATCTCATTGAAACATATAAGATTGTTAAGGGCTTGGACACGCTAGAGGCAGGAAACATGTTCCCGATGTTGGGGGAGTCCAGAACCAGGGGCCACAGTTTAAGAATAAGGAGTTAGCCATTTGGAATGGAGACGAGGAAACACTTTTTCTCACAGAGAGCGGTGAGTGTGGAATTCTCTGCCTCAGAGGGCGGTGGAGGCCGGTTCTCTGGATGCTTTCAAGAGAGAGCTAGATAGGGCTCTTAAAAATAGCGGAGTCAGGGGATAAGGGGAGAAGGCAGGAACGGGGTACTGATTGGGGATGATCAGCCATGATCACATTGAATGGCAGTGATGGCTCGAAGGACCAAATGGGCTACTCCTGCACCTATTGTCTATTGCGTATTGTTTGGTCCATAACCCTCCAAACCAGTCCTATCCATGTACCTGTCCAACTGTTTCTTAAACGATGGGATAGTCCTAGCTTCAACTACCTCCTCTACAGCTCGTTCCATACACCCACCACCCTTTGTGTGAAAAAGTTACCTCTCAGATTTCTATGTTTAAGAAAGAACTGCAGATGCTGGAAAATCAAAGATAGACAAAAAAGCTGGAGAAACTCAGCGGGTTTCTACAGAGGGATCTCGACCCGAAACGTTGCCCGTTTCCTTTGCTCCATAGATGCTGCCTCACCCGCTGAATTTCTCCAGCTTTTTTTGTCTATCTCGGATTCCTATAAAATCTTTTCCCCTTCACCTTGAACCTATGTCCAGTGGTCCTCGATTCCCCTACTCTGGGTAAAAGACTCTGTGCATCTACCCAATCTATTCCTTTCATGATTTTATACACCTCTATGAGATCACCCCTCATCCTCCTGCGCTCAATAGAGACCCAGCCTACGCAACCTCTCCCTATAGCTCACACCCTCTAGTCATAGCTACATCCTCATAAATCTTTTCTGAACCCTTTCAAGCTTGACAATATCTTTCCTATAACGTGGTGCCCAGAACTGAGCACAACACTCTAAATGAGGTCACACCAACGTCTTATACAACTGCAACATGACCTCCCAATTTCTATGCACAATACTCTGACTGATGAAGGCCAATGTGCCAAAAGCCTTTTTGACCACCTTATCTACCTGCGACTCGACCTTCAAGGAACCATGCACCTGTACCCATAGATCCCTCTGCTCTACAGCACTACCCAGAGGCCGACCATTCACTGTGTAGGTCCTGCCCTTGTTCAACGTCCCAAAATGCAACACCTCACACTTCTCTGTATTAAATTCCATCAACCATTCCTCCGCCCACCTGGCCAATCGATCCAGATCCTGCTGCAATCGTTCACAACCATCTTCACTATCTGCAAAACCACTCACTTTTGTATCATCAGCAAGCTTGCTAATCTTGCCCTGTATGTTCTCATCCAAATCATTGATGTAGATGACAAACAGTAACGGGCCCAGCACCGAACCCTGAGGCACACCACTAGTCACAGGCCTCCAGTCTGAGAAGCAACCTTCTACCATCACCCTCTGCTTGGTGAGCAATGTGACTTGGTGAAGGAATATTCACGCCACTCACAGAGTGCTGCATGGCCTGGTTCACTGGGAAACTGGCATTCTCAAGTCAAGTCAAGGGAGTTTATTGTCATGTGTTCCTGATAGGACAATGAAATTCTTTCTTTGCTTCAGCACAACAGAACATAGAAGGCATTGACTACAAAACAGATCAGTGTGTCCATATGCCATTGAATACACACATGAATAAACGGATAAAGAGCAAATAAACAGATAATGGGCTGTTAATATTCAGAGTTTTGTTAGAGTTGAGTTTAACAGCCTGATGGCTGCGGGGAGATGAGTGTGTGGCCAGGATGGTGTGGGTCCTTGATGATGCTGCCAGCCTTTTTGAGGCAGCGACTGCGATAGATCCCCTCGATGGAAGGAAGGTCAGAGCCGATAATGGACTGGGCAGTGTTTACTACTTTTTGTAGTCTTTTCCTCTCCAGGGCGCTCAAGTTGACAAACCAAGCCACGATTCTTGAATCTGGAGTTGCTCAAGAGTGTCAAGGGAGTTCAGTTTAGTTTATTGTCACGTGCAGCGAGGTGCTATCCAAGATGGAGTATCTGTGGAATTCTCTGCCTCAGAGGGCGGTGGAGGCCGGTTCTCTGGATACTTTCAAGAGAGAGCTAGATAGGGCTCTTAAAGATAGCGGAGTCAGGGGATATGGGGAGAAGGCAGGAATGGGATACTGATTGGGGATGATCAGCCATGATCACATTGAATTGCGGTGCTGGCTTGAAGGGCCGAATGGCCTACTCCTGCACCTATTGTCTGTTGTCTATTGTCCATTGTCTATTGAAAGAGAGCGTAGAATCTGGGCAACACGGAGTAAGTAAGTAAGTTTATTGGCCAAGTATTCACATGCAAGGAATTTGCCTTGGTGCTCTGCCCACAAGTAACAACATGACATACAGTGACAGGAGCGACCAATACATCACCTCACAGCGGGTTCTGTGCACTGGGTCGCCAGTAATTTGTACTGGGGGAGGGCCAGTGGAGGGCAAGGATCCTCACCATGTTTCCAACTCCACAGCGGGCAGCAGCGGGAGATGGCAGCTGTTCAGTGTGTGGACGGGTTTGCCGTTTAGTTTTGTGTAGTTTAGACACACAGTGCAGAAACAGGCCCTACGGCCTCACCGAATCCACAATCCCCGTTCACCAGCACCATCCCACACGCACTAGGGACAATTTCCAATTTTACCCCAGCCAATCAACCTACAAACGCACGCAGGCACAAGGAGAACGGAAATAATCCGTTCGGGCAGTCTGCACCCTCGCGGCATCAATATTGACTTCTCCAATTTCCGGTAGCCCTTGATGTCTCTTCCCCTTCTTAGCTCTCCCTCTCTCCCTCAGCCCTCGGGCTCCTCCTCTTCCTTTTTCCTTTCTTCTCCCCACCCCCCCAACCCTACATCAGTCTGAAGAAGGGTTTCAGCCCGAAACTTTGCCTATTCCCTTCGCTCCATAGTTGCTGCTGCACCCGCTGAGTTTCTCCAGCACTTTTGTGTACCTCCGTACAGACAGCTCCCGTAGGCAGAATTGAACCTGGGTCTCTGACGCTGTGAGGCAGCAACCCTACCGCTGTGCCGCTGCGCCACTCATACTTTGTTCTTGTGCTTGCATTTAGGATCATTCGGATTGTACGCACAGGGACTCACAGAGCCATGTTTGATCCTGACCGCTGGTGCTGTCAGTGTGCTGTTTGCACCTCCTCCTTGCGACCTTGCGGGTTTCCTCCTGGTCCTCCGGTTTCTTCCCACATCCCAGAGACGTGCGGGTCTGTAGGTTAATTGACTTCTGTAAATTCCGCCTGGCGTGTTAGGGAGTGGATGGGAAAGTGGGATAACATAGCATTAGTGTGAACGGGTGATCCATGGTCGGCACGGACTGGGTGGGTGGGCTGAAGGGGCCGTTTTTTGAAGCTGTATCTTTCAATCAGTCAAAGCCAAGTGAAGTTTGCCCTGGACGGAGCACAGCTAAACAGAGTGCGGTGTATACAGAATTGAACGCCTCTCTATCAATATGTTTTGAAAAGAAACATTCTCTTTTTGTTTGTCTCCTCAGCTGCACAGGTGCAACTTCCTAACAATATCTGCTTTCTGGATGTTCTGCTAATTTTGTTCATATTGCAGTCGTCGTAATTTGCTTTGAGTCTCTGTATTGGAACAATAGACGATAGACAATAGGTGCAGGAGTAGGCCATTCGGCCCTTCGAGCCAGCACCGCCATTCAATGCGATCATGGCTGATCATCCCCAATCAGTACCCCGTTCCTGCCTTCTCCCCATATCCCCTGACTCCGCTACCTTTAAGGCCCCTATCTAGCTCTCTCTTGAAAGTATCCAGAGAACCTGCCTCCACCGCCCTCTGAGGCAGAGAATTCCACAGACTGTGAAAAAGTGTTTCCTTGTCTCCGTTCTAAATGGTTTTTCTAAATGACAACTCTCTGGAATTTAGGAGATTGAGAGGGGATCTTATAGAAACTTACAAAATTCTTAAGGGGTTGGACAGGCTAGATGCAGGAAGATTGTTCCCGATGTTGGGGAAGTCCAGGACAAGGGGTCACAGCTTAAGGATAAGGGGGAAATCCTTTAAGACCGAGATGAGAAAGACTTTTTTCACACAGAGAGTGGTGAGTCTCTGGAACTCTCTGCCACAGAGGGTAGTTGAGGCCAGTTCATTGGCTATATTTAAGAGTGAGTTGGATGTGGCCCTTGTGGCTAAGGGGATCAGAGGGTATGGAGAGAAGGCAGGTACGGGATACTGAGTTGGATGATCAGCCATGATCATATTGAATGGCGGTGCAGGCTCGAAGGGCTGAATGGCCTACTCCTGCACCTAATTTCTATGTTTCTATGTTTACTCCTTATTCTTAAATTCTGGTTCTGGACTCCCCCAGCATCCGGAACATGTTTCCTGCCTCCAGCGTGTCCAAACCCTTAATAATCTTATATGTTTCTATAAGATCCCCTCTCATCCTTCTAAATTCCAAAGTATCTAAGCCCAGCCGCTCCATTCTATCAACATATGACAATCCCGCCATCCCTGGAATTAACCTGGTGAACCTTCACTGCACTCCCTCAATAGCAAGAATGTCCTTCCTCAAATCTGGAGACCAAAACTGCACACAATACTCCAGGTGTGGTCTCACTAGGGCCCTGTACAACTGCAGAAGGACCTCTTTGCTCCTATACTCAACTTCTCTTGTTATGAAGGCCAACATGCCATTCGTTTTCTTCACTGCCTGCTGTACCTGCATGCTAACTGAAAATGACAGTAAATAAGGGACATTTGTGCATTATCTTGTTTTCTCTTCCTACCCTTTGGTCCCCCGGGCCATATACTGACTGGGGGAAGGCAGGCTAACGTGATCTTAGGCAGCTGACGGTGTGTGGCTGTCCATTAGTGTGTCCTGTGCACTCCCACGTACTTTGGTCATGTCACTGTGTGGAGAAACACTGTAAATTGTCTATTGTCTATTGTCTAAAAATCATACAATTAAATGTATATTCTGTTAAAAATTGTGTGCACGTAATATTGTCTTATTGGTTTGGAATTAAATTGCTGAGAAAGTCTAATTTTGATTTCCTCTTGCATTCAGTTATGCAAACAGCAGCCTCAATAAATATATGGAGAAACATAAAGTCAAGCCTGACAGTAAAGTCTTTCTTCTGGTGAGTTTTTACCTCAAGCACTTTCATTTCCAAAAAAACTGCCCCAAATGGATTGATGTAATAATCAAAATAAAAGAATTATAGACAATAGGCAATAGACAATAGGTGCAGGAGTAGGCCATTCGGCCCTTCGAGCCAGCACCGCCATTCAACGTGACCATGGCTGATCATCCACAATCAGTACCCCGTTCCTGCCTTCTCCCCATATCCCCTGACTCCACTCTCTTTAAGAGCCCTATCTAGCTCTCTCTTGAAAGCATCCCGGGAACCGGTCTCCACCGCCCTCTGAGGCAGAGAATTCCACAGACTCACAACTCTGTGTAAAAAAGGTGTTTCCTCATCTCTGTTCTAAATGGTTTATCCCTTATCTCTAGAATTTAGAAGAATTTAGAAGATTGAGGGAGATCTTATAGAAACTTAAGGGGTTTGTAGATTCTTAAGGAGCTGGACAGGCTAGATGCAGGAAGATTGTTCCCGATGTTGGGGAAGTCCAGAACAAGGGGTCACAGTTTAAGGATAAGGGGGAAGTCTTTTAGGACTGAGATGAGAAAAACATTTTTCACACAGAGAGTGGTGAATCAGGAATTCTCTGCCACAGAAAGTAGTTGAGGCCAGTTCATTGGCTATATTTAAGAGGGAATTAGATGTGGCCCTTGTGGCTAAAGGGACCAGGGGGTATGGAGAGAAGGCAGGTACAGGATACTGAGTTGGATGATCAGCCATGATCACATTGAATGGCGGTGCAGGTTCGAAGGGCTGAATGGCCTACTCCTGCACCTATTGTCTATGTTTCTATGTTATTCTTAAATGCCATCAAGTGATTCGGACTTTGGTTGGGCTGCATTTAGAGTACTGCATGCCGTCTGGTTGCCCCAATACAGAAGGATGTGGAGGCTTTGGACAGGGTGCAGGGCTTTACCAGAATGCTTAAGAAAGAACTGCAGATGCTGGTAAAATCGAAGGTAGACACAAAATGCTGGGGAAACTCGGCGGGTGAGGCAGCATCGACGGAGAGAAGGAATTGGTGACGATTCGGGTCAAGACGTTTCGGGTCGCCAGTTCTTTCTCTCCATAGATGCTGCCTGTCCCACTGAGTTTTACCAGAAAGCTGACTGGCTTAAAGGCTGTGAGCTACAAGGAGAGTTATACAGCACAGAAACAGGTCCTTCGGCCCAACCCATCCATGCCGACCAAGATGCGAGCTCACAAGTTATAGTAGAATTAGGCCATTCGGCCCATCGAGTCTACACCGCCATCCGATGGTGGCTGATCTCTGCCTCCTAATCCATTTTCCAGCCTTCTCCCAATAAACCTTGACGCCTGTTCTAATCAAGAATAGTAAGATTAAACGAGAACTTACCAGTTCAAAGTTTGATCTTTATTTTATGAGGAGTAACGATGAGGGATTACGTGAAGAAGCCCCGCCTGGCGCTAGAACGGCATACTTCAAAGCAGCGGCATGAAAAACACAGAACACAATAGCCGGAGTAAGATAGTAAGGCTCATCATAGATTTAGAACTACCAGATGATCATTTACTTTATGAGGGTGTGGAGTGGAGGGCACGTAATCCCTCATCGTTACTCCTCATAAAATAAAGATCAAACTTCGAACTGGTAAGTTCTCGTTTAATCTTACTATTTTACTTCGGAGTCACGTGAGTGACTACGTGAAGAGTTTGAAGCTTTCTGTGTTTTTCATTGTCGTAGAATTTATTCCATACGACAGTCCGGCTCATTTAACACAGTAACGAGCGAATAAACACATTTTTCCCCAAACATTGCCTCAAGTTATGTGATAAATTTATTTCACTTTATAAAGAATAAAAGTAATGCCCTTTCCATTGAAAGGCAAGTTTATCACAAAATACCAATTGATATATATATTTTGATGGCATGACAAAGCAACAATTTATAGAGAGAACCCAACACTGCGTGTCCAAACCTGACACCATAACTGGTTCCTTTTTACTTTAACATTAATTTACACCCTCCTGCGGCCTTGCTTCTTTTGCTCGAGTGGCTCATCCCGTGCCATTCCTGTGAATGTATCTACCTCATTAACAGAGTGATTTTCCACCTTTCAGTGTCTAGTTCCACTGAGTGTATCCAATTTCTAACCATCTAGAATACATTCCTCTAGAACCATCAGTTTTTACTGAACCTAATGTGGTTTTTGTGTGTAATAAGCAGTCTCATTACCACAGCGACTCTTACCTACTGCAACATATTTCATCAATGTTCACACACACACACACACACACACAACTTAAAGCCGACAGGATATGCTTATAGGTTTACCTTGGTTTCAGCTCCTCTTGGTGTGCTTTGTTTGGTAGATTCATAAACATATATGATAATGCAATCTGTATCCACATGCAATTATAACGTAACATTTGCAATGTTTGCACTCTTATATTGATACTAAAGTCATCAGCATTATTATTTTCAATGTTTAACTTTTTTGAATCATAGATAGAGTTAGAGTCCATTGCCTAAGGCAATTCAGGATTATTTATCTCCTGACTTTATATTTTTTACAATTTTGGACAGATTATTTATATATATATATATATATATATATATATATATATATATATATATACACACATATATATATATATATATATATATATATATATATATATATATATATATATATATATACACATATATATATTATATATATATATATATATATTTATTAATATCTACATATATCCCTTTCCATATCAGGATATTATGAATGCACCTGATAACTTCTTGGTTAATATATTGTCCGTTAATAGGACGGTAACACTCTGAGCCCTATTATTGGCTCTATCAATTAGATACTCAGAAAAATGCAATCCACAAGGAACTCACATATATCTAATATGATAAAATAACTTTACTGTATACACAGACCTCCAATTTCTTATAACAAAATATTGTTTTTTAGACTTATTTCTGCAAATTGCAGGTATAACACTTCTTTTATACATAATTATTTTATTGATATGTTGTTATATTAGTTAACATTCATAGACTTCTTTGACCATCAGCTGTTGTAATGGTCTGGTCAACCTGCAGATAGTCAAATTCATATTTTCATGTCATGGATCCGTATTAGGCCACCAAAAATGCCTCTGGCAGTGTCCTGCTACATTTTCATCAGACACTGCCCTATCAAACAAAATGAGGAACACAAAAGAACATCTTTTCCTCATGTAATTGGGAGAAAAGCATCCACCTTCCCTGTTCTTGGTTTACCCACAAGAAACATTTGAAAGATCGGTGATTTAATCTGTATGCAACCAGATTAATCGTAAGTAATCCATATTAATGACAATATGTTTTTCTCCCAAATTTGTTGTCCCCGATTACCATTGTCTCTTCCTTAGAGATAAACAGGTGGACTAAACTTTAAAATATGCCATATCTGTTTACTCAGATAATCCCATGATAGTTATTTGACTTATCTTGTGTGTTTTAACATATGCCATAGCCGTGGTATTGTTCATCTTGATACGACATGGACACTTCCATAATAAAACAATCGATATTTAATCCATAACTCCTTATACTTCAATAATTAATACAAATGTTTGGAAAATTTCTTAGGACAAACCATTTATGCTCACCTGGTATTATTGTCCGCAGTCCCAACAAGAGACGTATCATTTATTCTTATAAGAATAGATAATATTCTTATCTTTACCCAAACATTCACAGAAGCTGTACGTCATCTGTAACACTTGCTTCAGTTTGCAACAGCTGTTAATCTTATAGTTGAAGCAGCTTGTGAACCTTTTTTACATTACTTTAATAATGATAACGTATCATTTGATATTTGCATAAGCCTCTTCACAAAGGCATACATATTCTTATAAGCTTCTGTATTCCTTCTTTTGGAACTTTATTTATTCTTTACCTAACCTAATGGAGGGACAAAGCATGTCAACAACAATGAGACATATTTGTATCATGGAACAATTTTTCCCCCTCTTATGGTGCTGAATTACTTCTAAATTCAGAATAGTAATTTATGAATATTTTATTAATGCCTAAGCATACGCTTTATGTAATGGGTCAGGTCCTTGCCTACCACCAGGTTTGTAATTGCAGCACTAATTTGCAGCTGACTCTTATACCTTCCAATTTAAATGTAATCAAGATAACCCATGACCATGACCTCATTAGTGCAAGTGCTGATCTTTTATCAGCATAATTGTTCCTTCAGTATTCTGTTTAACAGCCTTGGACTGGTTTAATCCTTTGGACAACGTTTTAACTTGCACAGCTTGACCCACTTTAATTAATTTCAAGCACCTGTAATATTGATTAACACTTTGTTAATCGCAACTGTATTTCCATGTTCTAGATGTTTCCATTTTATTACACTGTGAACGTGTATATAAAATGATGTTTTGTATGGTTTATACCATCAAATCTTTACACTGAGGTAATTTTATAATATACATGTACGTACCCCTTCTTTATTGAAATTACTTTTGAGTGCAAACCTAAAATCAATTTTTAAGGTTTTCTTATACAGGTGAACCAATCCTTCCTTAGTTATATTAAATTAATGATCATAATACACCTGTAATCCCCCACAATTGGAGATTTCATGAACTTATTTTGTAACCAGATGTTTGCACCTCTTCAACGTACTTCAAGCCTTCTTTTCCCAATTATATGGGTTTGGATAAGGCTATGTTGGATTATACCACTTCTGCCTTTGTTTTGATCCATTATCAAATCTTTCATTGGATCATAGTTTTTCCCCCCAAGTTTAAAGATCTTTGCCTTTGTTTTGATCCATTATCAAATTTTTTCATTGGATCATAGTTTTTTCCCCCAAAGTTTAAAGATCAGTAGTCTGTTCTTTTGTAATCAATATCTTTGATTTATCATAAGGCAGGTTTATTCCATAATAATCAGGAGTTTAACATAACCTGATTTGTATTGATCTGCGAATCTATAGTGCAGATTTGGTAAATTATATATATTTCTTCCCATTGAGCTCCACAAACTGATGGCAATTTATTTTATTTTTAAAAGTATTAGTTATTTGCACAACGTTTTATTTTATTTTATTTTTCTTTTTGAATAGTAATGCCATGCACCATTTTGAAATACTTTGAAATTGTATTTCTTATATCTCATGTAATTTGAGACATGGATATCATAAACGGATTCACCGTTGATATCTTTATAAACATAAAAGTTTTATCGTATTCTGCTGTTTCAATCATTACAGCTTTGGTGAGGTTTTTCCCATGTTTATTTTTCATGGCCTCACTCATCATTAGTTCTGCTGTTTTAACCATAACAGCTTTTAGTGAGAACAACTTAATTTTTGGTTTCCATGGTAATTTTCCATGGCCTCACTTTTTATTCAGGTGTTGTGCATACACCTGTGTGTATATATATATATATATATATAATATATATATATATATATATATATTTTATTTTTTATTTTTTTTGGTGCTGTGGTGGGTACTTCATGACCAGCCACCACTATCAGTGCATTTTTAGGGTCAGTTTTTGCATTTTATTTTTCACTGCCCTTGTTTCTCCTGAGTTTTTTCCCCCTCAAGGAGACTACCTTCAGAAAAAATCTGAGGTAGATATTCGCACCATATTTCATCATATTTTTTTCCCTTTTTATATGTGAAACCCCCTTAGGGTATGTTAGGGAATATTTCCATTATTTTCCGTCTGAAGGCCTTTATTAACTTTTTTAAATTACGGCCTTTCTGACTTATTTAAAATTTCCCCCCCTGCAAAAAGTTTGTGGAGCATCTTAACTCCCTACCGTATTTTTAACGGTCACCAGTATCGGAACCGGCCCCGTAATTAATCTCCCGTCCCGATCGCTGGGTATTCCCCCGGGACGTTCTTTTTCAAACTCCGTTGTTTTAACAGAGTATTTCTGTTCTATTTTAATCTTTTACTTTACTTTTGTTTTTAAATTCATTTTAAATCCTGGTTCAATACACCAGGCATGGAGTTTTCCAGACCCTAAAAGTTTTTCAACTGCACTTACCTGCCCATTCCGTACCTACCGCTGTCTGCAGCTCCTGCTTCTGCCGTCAGTGTCGACGTAAGGCCGTTCCAGCGCCAGGCGGGCCTTCTTCACGTAGTCACTCACGTGACTCCGAAGTAAAATCTGTCTATCTCTGCCTTAAAAACTATCCACTGACTTGGCCTCCACAGCTCTCTGTGGCAATGAGTTCCACAGATTCACCACCCTCTGACTTCTTCTTGTGTTTGAGGCAGCAGATGTCCGCAGCAGGGTGATGCCATCCGGTTCGACATCCGTAGGTGCCCTCTCTAAAAAAGGGTGCATGCTCCGGGTTGGCGCCGAGCTGCGACGTTACTGGCGTCTCTGTTTGTTGTCGTTCGCCCGACTGAGGTCAGTTGACAGGGCTCACCACGGGGAGGTCGACAACATGAGCCTCAACTAAACTAGTCCCGTTTGCCCATGTTTGAGGTTCATATCCCTTTGAACCTTTCCTATCCATGTATCTGTCCCAGTATCTTTTAAACTCTGTCATAGTTTCTGCCTCAGCTACCTCCAATGGCAGCTGATGTGATCCATCCTTCCAGAGCAGCCTACCATGTGGAATCTTATTAAAGACCGCGATGAAGTCTGTATAGGCAATGTCTGCAGCCTTCTCACCCATTTTGGTTGCCTTTTCAAACAACGCAAACCAATTTGCAAGATGCAATCTCCCATGTACAGAACCATGCCGACTATCCCAACCCTGACCCGGTCTATCCAAACGCATATACATCTTATCCCTGGTCTGGTGCCGTAGCCCTCACACCAAGAAGTTGGATGCTGCCCTCAACAGCGCCCTGCGGACTGTATCCAGATGCCTACGAGCCAGCCCAGTAAACCAACTGCCCGTCCTCGCTGACATCGCCCCAGCCAGCATCAGGCGAGAAGCAGCCATGCTGGCCCTCTCTCGAAAGGCGCAGACCAGTGAATCCCACCTCCTCCATCAGATCGTCACAGAGACACCACGACGAGTGCGCCTCAAGTCACGGCGCCCCTTTGCCACGCAAGCCCAAGAGCTGCTCTGCACAACACCGGCTGACGCTTCTAAGGCCGCCTGGGTCAAGACGAGATGGAGAGACCAGTGGAAGTCAGCGGAACCATCTAGGCTACACCATTACATCGATGACCCCATGGACGTCCCTGGCCAGGACCTGCCCCGAAAGCGGTGGACAACCCTCAACCGCTTGAGGACAGGCATCGGACACTATGGAGTAGCGATGACGAGGTGGGGCCTCGTGGACAGCGAGCGCCTCCTGCGAGTGTGGGGACCCAACACAGACAGTGGAGCACACAGTCACCAGTTGCCCCAAACACCGGCCACCCAATGGTGAACGAGGTCTGATTGACCTGGATGATGACACGTTGGCCTGGTTCGCCTCAACGGAGCTGCAGGTCTAAAAGAAGTAGATCTTATCCCTCATAATGGGGCAGTGTTAGCTGTGAGGAGGATGCTAGGAGGCTGCAAGGTGACTTGGATAGGCTGGGTGAGTGGACAAATGCATGGCGGATGCAGTATAATGTGGATAAATGTGAGGTTATCCACTTTGGTGGCAAAAACAGGAAAGCAGACTATTATCGTAATGGTGGCCGATTAGGGGAGATGCAGCGAGACCTGGGTGTCATGGTACACCAGTCATTGAAAGTAGGCATGCAGGTGCAGCAGGCTGTGAAGAAAGCGAATGGTATGTTAGCATTCATAGCAAAAGGATTTGAGTATAGGAGCAGGGAGGTTCTACTGCAGTTGTACAGTGTCTTGGTGAGATCACACCTGGAGTATTGCGTACAGTTTTGGTCTCCAAATCTGCGGAAAAACATTCTTGCCATAGAGGGAGTACAGAGAAGGTTCACCAGACTGATTCCTGGGATGTCAGGACTTTCATATGAAGAAAGACTGGATAGACTCGGCTTGTACTTGCTAGAATTTAGAAGATTGAGGGGGGATCTTATAGAAACTTACAAAATTCTTAAGGGGTTGGACAGGCTAGATGCAGGAAGATTGTTCCCGATGTTGGGGAAGTCCAGAACAAGGGGTCACAGTTTAAGGATAAGGGGGAAGTCTTTTAGGACCGAGATGAGAAAAACATTTTTCACACAGAGAGTGGTGAATCTGTGGAATTCTCTGCCATAGAAGGTAGTTGAGGCCAGTTCATTGACTATATTTAAGAGGGAGTTAGATGTGGCCCTTGTGGCTAGAGGGATCAGGGGGTATGGAGAGAAGGCAGGTACGGGATACTGAGTTGGATGATTAGCCATGATCATATTGAATGGCGGTGCAGGCTCGAAGGGCCGAATGGCCTACTTCTGCACCTAATTTCTATGTTTCTATGTAATCCTTGTGGCGTCAGGCCACTTACGGTCAAACCCTTGTCAGTGGTTACGAGGACTGTCACGTGACGTCATGGGCTAAGGGGAGTGCCCTAATACATAAGCAGATCCCACCTGGAGATCATCAGTGCACAGGTAGCTGAGCTGGAGGCAACACCCTCGCTCAGCAGCAGCAGCAGCAGCTATGACAATATGTTAGAAAGCCAAACAACCGTGTAATGTCTGAATAGAGCAACTGTTTATTCACCACGGTTGCTACCGCTACATCCTCTCCATTCATTTACCCACCACAGATGTGAGGCTCATTGATTTACTAATATGTGTCATTAAGATCATTAAAGGGCCTGTCCCACTTTCACAACCTAATTCACAACCTTTTTTACCCGTGGATAATTTTCATCAGGCTAGAAAAACGTCCCGATCTACTTGATGCCACGAGTACCTACGACTAGTATCACGGCCTGCTACGGCCTACCTACGACCTCCTACGACCTTGTGACGACCATGCTGCGAGTATGAGTCACGGGCAAACTCGGCGGATGTCGTGAATTGGGTCGTGAAAGTGGGACAGGTCCTTAAGCTGGGAAAGGGTGCAGAAAAAGATTTATGAGGATGTTACGAGGGTATGGATGTGGTGTGTGGGTTCATAAGTGATGGGAGCAGAATTAGGCCATTCGGCCCATCCGGTCTACTCCGCCATTCAATCACATTCAATCCCCATTACCCTTGACACCCGTATTAATCAAGAATCTATCAATTTCCACCTCACAAATATCCATTGACTTGGCCTCCACGGCCTTCTGCAGCATTGTTGGTGGCTGTGCGTCCTGATGGAGATGTGGTTAAAGGAAAAATCCACTATGGAAGTCGATGCTTGGGACGATCCTAGAATGTAGGTCAAAATGCGCAGTTGTACTGTCAAAAACACGGTACGTTCAAACACGCACGGGGGCTGCTGCTCTGACTCCAGGTATCATATTTCTGCTGATAAGTACATTTGGTATTTTGTGGCATGATATCTAACAATGGGAATGGAAAAATCATGAATCTGTAAATAATTGACAAGTGGCCCAATTGATGATGACCTTACAGCATTCAACAAACTCTGCTTAATCCCATTCCCATTTTTCTACACGACGAAGGCTCTTCAACTTAAGGCCCTGTCCCACTTTCCCGAGTTACTCACAAACTCTCCCGAGTTTTCCCCCTTGATTCGAACTCGGAGAATGACGGTAATAACCGTTTGTAGGTACTCGGGGCTATTTTTTCAACTGGTGGACATTTTTCAACATGTTGATAATACGTCCAGTCTTACCTGATGCCCCGAG
This sequence comes from Okamejei kenojei, assembly GCA_035221665.1. NCBI lineage: Eukaryota > Metazoa > Chordata > Chondrichthyes > Rajiformes > Rajidae > Okamejei > Okamejei kenojei. The sequence continues at coordinate 4,684,384 of CM069135.1, forward strand.
TTCCTATGGCTGGCATTACAAGCCGCTACGAAACATCTACGGGCTCCTACGGGCTCGCGACCCGACATTACCCGACATTCCTCGAGTTCGAATCAAGGGGAAAACTCGGGAGAGTTCGTGAGTAACTCGGGAAAGTGGGACAGGGCCTTTAACCTCTGTTTCTCTTTCCACAGATGCTGCCCAACCAGCTGAATGTCTCCTGCATTATCTCATTTTATTTCTCATCTCCATCACCTGTTGAGTTTCTTTTTTTCCATGTTCCGCTCTACAATTTTTAGTTTAGTTTGCAGTGAAAAGTTTACATTTGGCCCTTTGAGCCAGCACCGCCATTCAATGTGATCATGGCTGATCATCCACAATCAGTACCCCGTTCCTGCCTTCTCCCCATATCCCCGTGACTCCGCTATTTTTAAGAGCCCTATCTAGCTCTCTCTTGAAAACATCCAAAAAACCGGCCTCCACCGCCCTCTGAGGCAGAGAATTCCACAGACTCACCACTCTCTGTGAGAAAAAGTGTGTCCTCGTCTCCGTTCAAAATAGCTTACCCCTTATTCTTAAACTGTGGCCCCTGGTTCTGGACTCCCCCAACATCGGGAACATGTTTCCTTCCTGTAGTGTGTCCACACCCTTAATAATCTTATATGTTTCAATGAGATCCCCTCTCATCCTTCTAAACTCCACAGTGTACAAGCTGTTTTAATGCAATAACGTTTTAGTGCAATGTAAAGCCAGTGAAGTCTGTGAAGGATAATCCGAGTGTCTCCAGTGAGGTAGATAGTAGATCAGGACTGCTCTCTGGTTGTGGTAGGACTGTTCAGTTGTCTGATAACAGCTGGGAAAAAACTGTCCCTGAATCTGGAGGTATGCGTTTTCACACTTCTGTACCTCTTGCCCGATGGGAGAGGGGAGAAGAGGGAGTGGCCAGGGTGCGACTGGTCCTTGATGATGCTGCTGGCCTTGCCGAGGCAGCGTGAGGTATAAATAGAGTCAACGGAAGGGAGGTTGGTTTGTGTGATGGTCTGGGCTGCGACCACAATTCTTTCCAATGGAACTGTTCCCAAACCAAGCTGTGGTGCATCCCGATAAAATGCTTTTTGTGGAGCATCTGTAGACGTTGGTGAGAGTTGAAGGGGACGTGCTGAACTTCCTAAAGCCTTCTAAGGAAGTTAGTGGACTTTATTGGTCGTTGCTTCAATATTGGTAACAATAGACAATAGACAATAGGTGCAGGAATAGGCCATTCGGCCCTTCGAGCCAGCACTGCCATTCAATGCTTTCAAAAGAGAGCTAGATAGAGCTCTTAAAAATAGGGATATGGGGAGAAGGCAGGAACGGGGTACTGATTGGGGATGATCAGCCATGATCACATTGAATGGCGGTGCTGGCTCGTAGGGCCATATAACCTACTCCTGCACCTATTGTCTATTGTCTATTGTCAATGTGATCATCCCCAATCATCAATGTGATCATCCCCAATCAGTACCCCGTTCCTGCCTTCTCCCCATATCCCCTGACTCCGCTACCTTTAAGAGCCCTATCTAGCTCCAGAAGTTGTTGGTAATATTGACTCCTCGGAATGTAAACCTTTTAACTATCTCTACTTCGGCACCGTCGATACAAACTAGGGTATGTGTACCACTTCACTTCCTGAAGTCCATCGCTATCTTCCTTGTCTTGCAGATTTCTCTGGCATTTTCATCCAAAAACACCACGTTCCACCACTTCCTTTATCACCGCCTAATAGAGTCATCGTGGTAGAGTAATGCAGAACACACACAGCTCTGTTGGCCCTTAACATTTCAATGCTAACCATCAGTGGCCATAAATACCAATCTACGTTACCAGCATGTAATCCACGGCCTTCAATAACTCAGCGATTCAAGTATTTACTTAAAAGTAGACAAAAATGCTGGATAAACTCAGCAGGTGAGGCAACATCTATGGAGCGAAGGAATAGGTGATGCTTCTTCAATCTGAAGAAGGGTTTCATGGAAACATAGAAACATAGAAAATAGGTGCAGGAGGAGGCCATTCGGCCCTTCGAGCCAGCACCGCCATTCATTGTGATCATGGCTGATCGTCCCCTATCAATAACTCGTGCCTGCTTTCTCCCCATATCCCTTGACTCCACTCCTCCTAGAGCTCTATCTAACTCTCGCTTAATTCCATCCAGTGACTTGACCTCCACGGCCTGAAACGTCACCTATTCCTTCTCTCCATAGATGCTGCCTCACCCGCTGAGTTTCTCCAGCATTTATTTCTACCTTTGATTTTTCCAGCATCTGCAGTTCCTTCTTAAGCAAGTATTTACTTCGATATTTCTTATCTAACTCCTCCAACCACTCTGCCAGTCGGCTTCAATTCTAAATCCCTTTGGATGAAGAGAATTCTTCTTTATATATTACATGGACGCAAGAAAATAGGAGCAGGAGTAGGCCGCCAGCCCTCTCAAGCCAAGCCTGTGTTCAATATGATCGTGACTAATCTATGGTTATGTTTAGTTTTGTTCACTTTAGAGATACAGCACAGAAACAGGCCCTTTGGCCCACTGAGTCGACCCTACACACACTAGGGACAATTTTACACTTATATACCAAGCCGATTAACCTACTAACCTGTACAGCTTTGAAGTGTGGGGGGAAACCGAAAATCTCGGAGAGAAGGTACAAACTCTGTACAGACAGCACCCATAGTTGGGATGGAACCCGGGTCTCTGGCGGTGTAAGGCAGCAACTCTACCGCTGCGCCACCGTGCCGCACTCTGCTGGCCTCAATTCTTCTTCTGTGCCTCTTCCTATAGCTCTCTATTATTTGATCTTTAAAATACTTATCTGCACAGTCGGTGGTGCAGCTGGTAGAACTGTTGCTTCACAGTGCCAGAGACTCGGGTACGGTCCTGACCTTGGGGTGGTGCTCTCTATGGGGAGTTTGCATGTTCACAGTGGCGCAGCGGTAGAGTTGCTGCCTGACAGCGCTAGAGACACGGGGTTCGATCCTGACGACAGGTGCTGTCTGTACGGAGTTTGCACCTTCTCCCTGTGACTCTCCATGGGTTTCCGCATGCCCCGGGTGCTCCGGTTTCCTCCCACAGCCCAAAGGCACACATGTCTGTAGGTTAATTAGTCTCTGCAAACCGTCCCTGGTGTGTGTGGTGTGTGTATGGAGTGATCATTGGGCAGCATGGACTCAGCAGCTGAAGGGCCTGTTCCCACGCTGTTTCTCTAAAGAAACATAGAATCATAGAAAATAGGTGCAGGAGGAGGCCATTCGGCCCTTCGAGCCTGCACCGCCATTCAATATGATCATGGCTGATCATCCAACTCAGTATCCTGTACCTGCCTTCTCTCCATACCCCCTGATCCCTCTAGCCACAAGGGCCACATCTAACTCCCTCTTAAATATAGCCAATGAAATGGCCTCAACTACCTTCTGTGGCAGAGAATTCCACAGATTCACCACTCTCTGTGTGAAAAAAAAAATTCTCATCTCGGTCCTAAAAGATTTCCCCCTTATCCTTAAACTGTGACCCCTTGTTCTGGACTTCCCCAACATCGGGAACAATCTTCCTGCATCTAGCCTGTCCAACCCCTTAAGAATTTTGTAAGTTTCTATAAGATCCCCCCTCAATCTTCTAAAACTAAATCAAACTGTATACTCTCTTGAGATGACAATCTACTCATTAAGAAATCTCCTTCAGACTGTCTCCAATTTTACTACACCCTTTGTTTATGTTGATTGACCAAAGATTGTGTCCAATATTCCAGGTGTGGCTTCACCAATACCCCTGTGCAACCGTAACACACCCTCTATTCAACTTTCTGAAATATTCCTTCTGAGAATATTAACATTAGCATTTTTGCCAACAATAAACTAACTGACTGAACTCCAGTGCTCCACCTTCTGCCTTTCTGCCATCTTGAACATGGAACAGTACACCACAGGAACAGACCCTTCAGCCCATAGTGTCTGTGCCGAACATGATGCCAAGTTAAACTGATCTTCCCTGCTTGCACCTGATCCATATAAGTTCATAGGTTCACTTCTCCGTGGATTGTCACCTTGTCGTGGTGGAGAAGCCTGTGTGGTCCTGAGATCCTGAGAGCGATGCCGTCTGGAGCTGTGCTCCTGGTAGGGCCTCCCATGGCGGTAAGGTCGAGGGGGAGGTCTATGACAAAGAGCCAATCCAACCCAGACCTCAACGGTGGAACAGGCGGAGGATGATGGCTGACCTTAGTGGAGCGTCACAACGGCTGGGAAGGCGGATGAAGGCTGCATCAGAAAAGGGTCTCCGGTCGTCTTGGACTCAATGCCACTGGATCCTGACCCGGATCTGTCAAGGACCGTGGGGTGGCTGTCTGTGCACCAGTCTCCCCACGTTAAACAAAGTCACGCACAGGCGTCCCCCATATAGGGAATAGCACCCTGGAGACACATGTAGTCAAGCACGGCCGAGGGGGGCCTAAGAAGATTGTCTATTGCCTATAATTATCATTTATTCCACTTTTGGCAATGGTTGAAGTTGAAATGCTGGACAGAACATGAGGAAAACACTCTATTCTTGTTCATGTAATGCCGTTATATCATTGAAACCCATCAGCCAAAGTGTAAAGAACACTCAGAATCTTTATTATAAAACAAAGACTGTTGTTCATCTTGAGTCATCCCTTAATATTTATGTATTTGAGTCCTCGAGCTGTGCAACAGGGAAACGGGCCCTTCGGCCCAACTTGTCCATGCCTGCTTTTGGCTCATCCCACATTATTAATCAAATGAAGGGGAGGCCGTCGTTCAGTATTTTTATTTTCAACATTATTATATTCCTAGCAACCATTTTCGAACTCTCCATCAATGCATTAGAGTTTTATTGAACAAAATAGAGACAGAAGACTTATGGGCCTTTGAGGGGAGTCGCCCTTATTTCCTTCAGTTATGGTGAAACACCTTTGAACCCTGCCATCAGCTGATATGGTAGTGGTATTCCCATAGTACTATCAGATAGCAAGTTACAGAATTTTGTAACTGACAAAGAGCAATCCAACCAAGACCTCAACGGTGGAACAGGCGGAGGACGATGGCTGACCTCAGTGGAGCGTCACAACGGCTGGGAAGGCGGATGAAGGCTGCAGCAGAAAAGGGTCTCCGGTCGTCTTGGACTCCATGCCACTGGATCCTGACCCAGATCTGTCAAGGACCGTGGGGTGGCTGTCTGTGCACCAGTCTCCCCACGTTAAACAACATCACGCACGGGCGTCCTCCATATAGGGAATACGACCCTATGAAGAGGACAGTCATACTCGTTTCAAGTGACCGCCGATGATGATGGGAGCAGAATTAGACTCATCGACCCGTCCAGTTTACTCCGCCATTCAATCACGTTGGGTCAAATGGCCTAATTCTGCTCCTATCATTTATGAACTTATGGCTGATCTGTCTCAGTGAACAGGGACCGCCCTTGTCCCGTATTTGACGGCTGCTACTCGGGTCGAGGGGACTGTTGGGTCGGAGCTCTGCGTCCGACCCTGCCTCACCCATCCCGACGTAGTGCAGCCCGTGGAGTGCAGCAGCAGCAGCGCCTCGCCCGTGGCCCCGTCGGTCGGTCGGCAGCCCGGCCAGCTGTCCAACCTTCAGACCTTCGCTGACCGCCGACACCATCACCACCCCTCCTTCTCATGGCCGATCATCGAGTTGGATGGGGTGCCCGACTTTGCGCGCGACGTCGCACGGCCCCCGGGCCACAACTCCTCAGCTGGCCCGCCGGCTGGGCTTTGTGTGCAGTCCAGCACCCGGGGCCAACTCATCATTCACCCAGCCACAGCCGAGTCGGTCAACAAATCTCCTTATTTTGACCTTTTGTCCCATATTTGGGAGTGAGAAAGCTGGCAACCCTATCTATGACCCTCTCTCACTGCTCCCCTCCTGTGTGCCCCTCTCCCTCTCCTCCCCCTGTGTTTCCCTCTCTAGGAGTTGGATGGGGCCGCGGGACTTTGCGCGCGACATCGCCCGGTACACTAGCCCCGTACGGGTCGACGTGGGCTGAAGGGCCTGTCTCCACGCTGAGTCTCTAAAGTTTGAAGTAAGGTACTGTCCTGTCCCTTGGCTTATTTTCCCAGTCTTCTTCTTCTTCTTCTTGCGTATGGCGTGCACACCCTAAAGTTGCAGGACTTGTTCTGTTTGATCTTATTTGATTGTGCACGCCGGGTGGATTGCATTCGCCGAAACAGGGTGGACCACGAGAAGGTTGCAATGTCCCACCCCCATTTTCCACTTTAGAGAACTCCACCTTTACGCCATTTACACTTGTCCTTATTCAAATTGAAGTCGGTGGTTTCCGTTGCTGTGCTGTTCACCCCCAAGTTACATCAGGAGTTCTGTTATATTGTTGTCACTTACCCCTGGATGATCTTTAATCACAAGCTCTCTTATTAATCCTTCCTCGTTACTCATGACCAAATGTAAAACAGCCTTTTCCCAGGTAGATTCTGTAACATACTCAATTTATCCTTTAAAAAAGATGGCGTCCAAGCTCTCTGCGCGCTGGTCCTAGAAGTGGATCCGCAATCGCTCATCACCATCGCTCCACTAGTTTAAACCAACAGCAACATTTCTTACTTTCCCTTTACCTCTATTTAGAAGCCATTTAGAACGGAGATGAGGAAACACTTTTTCTCACAGAGAGTGGTGAGTCTGTGGAATTCTCTGCCTCAGTGGGCGGTGGAGGCAGGTTCTCTGGATGCTTTCAAGAGAGAGCTAGATAGGGCTCTTAAAATAGTGGAATAGGGGGATATGGAGAGAAGGCAGGAACGGGATACTGATTGGGGATGATCAGCCATGATCACATTGAATGGCGGTGCTGGCTCGAAGGGCCGAATGGCCTACTCCGGCACCTATTGTCTATTGTCTATTGTCTATCTGTACACTGCGTGCGGCTGGACTGTAATCATATATTGTAGAGGCACCAACTTTGTGAATAAACGGTTTCTTTATTCAGGCATTATAGGTTAGATATACACGCACGTTTAGTCCTCTGACACAAAAGCCATTGTTGCTGCTACGAGGCTGTTGCCTCGTGGGCCTCGAGTTGAGCTCTTGCTGAGGTGGCGGATCACGCACCGGAAGAGAGAAGAAGAGAGCTGGTGAGCTCGAAGCGAGAGGGTTGACCTGGGGTTCGTTATTATATACCAGGACACACCCCTATACCCCGTGAAAGCTCCTCCCAGCCATTGCCCCAGTCACCTCACCCTACCCCCCTGACTGCTGAGGGTTCGTGTAGCAAGTGGCCCAACCACCAGCTGGCTCACAATATAGTCCATCCACTGACCGGATAGTACGCAACAAAAAAGCTTTTCACTGTACCTCGGTACACATGACAATAAACGAAGGAGATCTCCAAATTTCAATTCGGATAGAAACATAGAAACATTGAAACATAGAAACATAGAAAATAGGTGCAGGAGGAGGCCATTCGGCCCTTCGAGCCAGCACCGCCATTCATTGTGATCATGGCTGATCGTCCCCTATCAATAACCCGTGCCTGCCTTCTCCCCATATCCCTTGATTCCACTAGCCCCTAGAGCTCTATCTAACTCTCTCTTAAATCCATCCAGTGATTTGCCCTCCACTGCCCTCTGTGGCAGGGAATTCCACAAATTCACAACTCTCTGGGTGAAAAAGTTTTTTTTCACCTCAGTCTTAAATGACCTCCCCTTTATTCTAAGACTGTGGCCCCTGGTTCTGGACTCGCCCAACATTGGGAACATTTTTCCTGCATCTAGCTTGTCCAGTCCTTTTATAATTTTATATGTTTCTATAAGATCCCCCTCATCCTCTCATCCTTCTAAACTCCAGATAGTCGGGGTCACCAATGTAGTGGCACCAACGTGGTCAGGAAAAGGCCAGACGTCAGGCAGGTTCAAACAGTAGTTTTTATTCAGTTGTTACGTGTAAGTTTGATCCGCTAACGTAATTGTCATTGCTGCTGTAGCTGAGCGAGGTTGTTCTCTCGAGCTCAGCTACCTGTTAACTCCCCCTAGCCCGTGACGTCACGTGCCAGCCCTCGTAGCTACTGACGAGGGTTGGACCATAAGTGGTCTGTGTATCAGCTGACGCCACAAGCATTTAATTTTGTTAATTCCTGCGCCTTCTCGCAGTGTGCATTTCTGCCCTTTTCTTGTTATGGTTAATTGCAGTATGTTGTCTAGTTAGCTCCACGTTAGACTAGTTAGATTAGGAAATCTGGTCAACTGAATTTAGAGACCTTTGTGTGGGAAGGAATTGCAGAGGCTGGTTTAAATCGAAGATAGACACAAAATGCTGGAGTAACTCAGCGGGCGTGGGGTCAAGAAAGAGTGTTGACGTCGCGGCCCTGTTTCCACCAATCTTTCCACCACCATGCACAAGAAGCGACAAGACAGACAGCATTGTATGCAGATGCCGAGACGTGTGTTCAGCTCTGGCTAGACAACTTCTAATCTTGTGTTCAAGAAGGAACTGCAGATGCTGCAGAATCGAAGGTAGACAAGATTGCTGGAGAAACTCAGAGGGTGCGGCAGCATCTATGGAGCGAAGGAAATAGGCAACGTTTCGGGCCGAAACCCTTCTTCCAGACGTGGACTCGACAAGAAGAAGACTCAGCGGGACAGGCAGCATCTCTGGAGAGAAGGAATGAGACCCTTTTGGCTTGAGACCCTTCTTCAGACTGAGAGTCAGGGGAGAGGGAGACTAGAGATATGGCAGGGTAAGGTGAAAAGGACAGGAAAAGGAGCAGCTGATAAGGAGACGTAGAGTGGTTCATTGTTAGCTGCGGAGAAGCTGGCAAGGAGGAGTACCATCAGTAAAATGTGATCAGGAGGACAGTGAAACTAGTCAGAGAAGTAGGATGAGGGAGGGACGGAGAGAGAGAAATGTGAGGTGCTGCACTTTGGGAAGTCTAACATGGGCAGGACCTGCACAGTGACTGGTAGGGCTCTGGAAAGTAAGTAAGTAAGTAAGTAAGTATGTTTATTGCCAAGTATTCACATACAAGGAATTTGCCTTGGTGCTCCACCCACAAGTAACAACATGACATACAGTGCCAGATGCGAATGACTCAAAAAACACTAAACATTAATAATAATAAAACATTAATGATAAAACACCACTGATCAAGCATGTGAACCAACAAAATACCAGATCAAAGGGAGGCTACAGATTTTTGGCTGTTGAGTAGAGCTACTGCTCGTGGATAAAAGCTGCTTTTATATCTGGCTGTGGCGGCTTTGACTGTCCGGAGTTGCCTTCCAGAGGGAAGTGATTCAAAGAGTTAAAGAAGGAAGAAGGGTCTCGACCCGAAACGTCGCCTATCTCCTTCGCTCCTTAGATGCTACTGCACCCGCTGAGTTTCTCCAGCTTTTTGTGATTCAAAGAGTTTGTGGCCAGGGTGAGAGGGGTCAGAGATGATCTTGCCCGCTCGCCTCCTGGCCCTTGCAGTGTACAGTTCATCAATGGAGGGAAGGTTGCAGCCAATAACCTTCTCTGCTGATCGGACGATTCGCTGCAGCCTCCAGGTGTCGTGCTTGGTGGCTGAGCCAAACCAGACCATGATGGAGAAGGTGAGGACAGACTCTACGATGGCCGTGTAGAATTGGACCATCATTGCCTGTGGCAGATTGTGTTTCCTCTGCTGCCGCAGGAAGTACATCCTCTGTTGGGACTTTTTGACCGTGTGGTAGAGCAAAGAGATCTAGGAGCGCAGGTGCACGGTTCCTTGAATGTGGAGTCGCAGGTAGATCGGGTGATCGGTTTGCACATTGGCCTTCATCAGTCAGAGTATTGCGTGTAGAAGAAGGGTCTCAACCCGAAACGTCACCCACTCCTTCTTTCCAGAGATGCTGCCTGTCCCGCTGAGTTACTCCAGCTTTTTGAATGAATGAATGAATGAATGAATATGTTTATTGGCCAAGTATGTACACATACAAGGAATTTGCCGTGTTTTGTGTCTATTATTGAGTATAGAAGTTGGGAGGTCACGTTGCAGTTGTATAAGATGTTGGTGAGGCAGCATTTAGAGTATTGTGCTCAGTTCTGGGCACCATGTTATAGGAAAGATGTTGTCAAGCTGGAAAGGGTACAGAGAAGATTTACGAGGATGTTGTCAGGGCTAGAGGGTGTGAGCTACAGGGAAAGATTGAGCAGGCTGGGACGCTATTCCTTGGGGCGCAGGAGGATGAGGGGTGATCTCATTGAGGTGTATAAAATCATGAGAGGAATAAATTGGATAGATGCACAGAGTCTCTTGCCCAGAGTAGGTGAATCAGGGATCAGAGGACATACAGCGCCCTCCATAATGTTTGGGACAAAGACCCATCATTTATTTATTTGCCTCTGAACTCCACCATTTGTAACAGAAAAAAATCACATGTGGTTAAAGTGCACATTGTCAGACTTTATGAAATGGTATTTTTATACATTTTGGTTTCACCATGTAGAAATTACAGCAGTGTTTATACATAGTCCCATTTCAGGGCACCATAATGTTTGGGACACATGGCTTCACAGGTGCTTGTAATTGCTCAGGTGTGTTTAATTGCCTCCTTAATGTAGGTATAAGAGAGCTCTCAGCACCTAGTCTTTCCTCCAGTCTTTCCATAGAAACATAGAAATTAGGTGCAGGAGTAGGCCATTCAGCCCTTCGAGCCTGCACCGCCATTCAATATGATCATGGCTGATCATCCAACTCAGTATCCCGTACCTGCCTTCTCTCCATACCCTCTGATCCCCTTAGCCACAAGGGCCACATCCAACTCACTCTTAAATATAGCCAATGAACTGGCCTCAACTACCCTCTGTGGCAGAGAGTTCCAGAGACTCACCACTCTCTGTGTGAAAAAAGTCTTTCTCATCTCGGTCTCAAAGGATTTCCCCCTTATCCTTAAGCTGTGACCCCTTGTCCTGGACTTCCCCAACATCGGGAACAATCTTCCTGCATCTAGCCTGTCCAACCCCTTAAGAATTTTGTAAGTTTCTATAAGATCCCCTCTCAATCTCCTAAATTCCAGAGAGTATAAACCGAGTCTATCCAGTCTTTCTTCATAAGACAGTCCTGACATCCCAGGAATCAGTCTGGTGAACCTTCTCTGCACTCCCTCTATGGCAATAATGTCCTTCCTCAGATTTGGAGACCAAAACTGTACGCAATACTCCAGGTGTGGTCTCACCAAGACCCTGTACAACTGAAGTAGAACCTCCCTGCTCCTGTACTCAAATCCTTTTGCTATGAAAGCTAACATACCATTCGCTTTTTTCACTGCCTGCTGCACCTGCATGCCTACTTTCAATGACTGGTGTACCATGACACCCAGGTCTCGCTGCATCTCCCCTTTTCCTAATCGGCCACCATTTAAATAATAGTCTGCTTTCCTGTTTTTGCCACCAAAGTGGATAACCTCACATTTATCCCCATTATACTGCATCTGCCAAACATTTGCCCACTCACCCAGCCTATCCAAGTCACCTTGCAGTCTCCTAGCATCCTCCTCACAGCTAACACTGCCCCCCAGCTTAGTGTCATCCGCAAACTTGAGATATTGCCTTCAATTCCCTCATCCAGATCATTAATATATATTTGTAAATAGCTGGGGTCCCAGCACTGAGCCTTGCGGTACCCCACTAGTCACTGCCTGCCATTGTGAAAAGGACCCGTTAACTCCTACTCTTTGCTTCCTGTTTGCCAGCCAGTTCTCTATCCACATCAATACTGAACCCCTAATACCATATGCTTTATGTTTGTATACTAATCTCTTATGTGGGACCTTTGTCGAAAGCCTTCTGGAAGTCCAGATATACCACATCCACTAGTTCTCCCTTATCCACGCTACTAGTTACATCCTCGAAAAATTCCACAAGATTCGTCAGACATGATTTACCTTTCGTAAATCCATGCTGACTTTGTCCAATGATTTTACCACTTTTCCAAATGTGCTGCTATCCCATCTTTAATAACTGACTCTAGCAGCAGTTTCCCCACTACCGATGTTAGACTAACTGGTCTGTAATTCCCGTTTTCTCTCTCCCTCCCTTCTTAAAAAAGAGGGGTTACATTTGCTACCCCGCCAATCCTCAGGAACTACTCCAGAATCTAAAGAGTTTTGAAAGATTATCACTAATGCATCCACTATTTTCCTGAGCTACTTCCTTAAGTACTCTGGGATGCAGCCTATCTGGCCCTGGGGATTTATCGGCCTTTAATCTATTCAATTTACCCAACAACCACTTCCCGACTGACCTGGATTTCACTCAATTCCTCCTTTGACCCACAGTCCCCTGCTATTTCCGGCAGATTATTTATGTCTTCCTTAGTGAAGACGGAACCAAAGTAGTTATTCAATTGGTCCTCCATATCCTTGTTCCCCATGATCAACTCACCTGTTTTCTGACTGCAAGGGACCTACATTTGTTTTAATTAACCTCTTTCTCTTTCACATATCTATAAAAACTTTTGCAGTCAGTTTTTATGTTCCCTGCCAGTTTTCTTTCATAATCTATTTTTCTTTCCTAATTAAGCCCTTTGTCCTCCTCTGCTGGTCTCTGAATTTCTCCCAGTCCTCTGGTATGCTGCTTTTTCTGGCTACTTTGTACGCATCATCCTTTGCTTTGATACTATCCCTGATTTCCCTTGTTATCCACGGATGCACTACCTTCCCTGATTTATTCTTTTGCCAACTGGGATGAACAATCTTTGTAGTTCATCCATGCAGTCTTTAAATGTCTTCCATTGTTTATCCACCGTCAACCCTTTTAGAAATTAATTGCCAGTCAATCTTGGCCAATTCACGTCTCATACCCTCAAAGTTACCTTTCTTTAAGTTCAGAACCATTGTTTCTGAATTAACAATGTCACTCTCCATCCTAATGAAGAACTCAACCATATTATGGTCACTCTTGCCCAAGGGGGCACGTACAACAAGACGGCTAACTACCCCTTCCTCATTACTCAAAACCCAGTCTAAAATAGCCTGCTCTCTCGTTGGTTCCTCTACATGTTGATTTAGATAACTATCCCGCATACATTCCAAAAAATCCTCTTCCTCAGCACCCCTGCCAATTTGATTAACCCAATCTATATGTAGATTGAAGTCACCCATTATAACTGTTTTGCCTTTGTCGCACGCATTTCTAATTTCCTGTTTGATACCATCCCCAACTTCTCTGCTACTGTTAGGTGGCCTGTACAAAAACACCCACCAGCGTTTTCTGCCCCTTAGTGTTTTGTAGCTCTACCCATACCGATTCCACATCCTCCAAGCTAATGTCCTTCCTTTCCATTGCGTTAATCTCCTCTCTAACTGGCAACGCTACCCCACCTCCTTTTTTCCTTTCTCTCTATCCTCTCCTGAATATTGAATATCCCTGGATGTTCAGCTCCCAGCCTACGTCACCCTGGAGCCATGTCTCCGTGATCCCAACTATATCATAATCATTAATATCTATCTGCACGTTCAACTCGTCCACCTTATTACGAATACTCCTTGCATTGAGACACAAAGCCTTCAGGCTTGTCTTTACAACGCACTTACCCCTGATACAATTTTGCTGAAAAGTGGCCCTTTTTGATTTTTGCCCTGGTTTTGTCTGCCTGCCACTTTTACTTTTCACATTGCTACCTATTGCTTCTACCCTCATTTTACACCCACCTGCCTCTCTGCTCTTGTACCCATCCCCATGCCACATTAGTTTAAATCCTCCCCAACAACACTAAGCAAACACTCCCCCCAAGAACATTGGTTCCATTCCATTCCAGGTGCAAACCGTCCTGTTTGTACCGTCCCACCTCCCCCAGAACTGGTCCCAGTGCCCTAAAAATTTGAATCCCTCCCCCTTGCACCACTTTTCAAGCCACGTATTCATTTGCAATATCCTCCTATTTCTACTCTGACTGGCCCGTGGTACTGTAGTAATCCGGAGATTACTACCTTTGAGGTCCTACTTTTAAGTTTATCTCCTAGCTCCCTAAATTCACCTTGTAGGACCTCATCCCTTTTTTTACCTATATCGTTGGTGCCAACATGTACCACGACAACTGGCTGTTCACCCTCCCCCTCCAGAATGTTCTGCAGCCGTTCAGTGACATCCCTGACCTTTGCACCAGGGAGGCAACATACCATCCTGGAGTCTCGTTTGCGGCCGCAGAAACGCCTATCTATTCCCCTGACAATTGAATCCCCTATTACTATTGCCCTTCCCCTCTTTTTTCCCCCCTCATGTGCTGCAGAGCCACCCATGGTGCCATGAACTTGGCTGCTGCTGCATTCCCCTGATGAGCCATCTCCCTCAACAGTATCCAAAATGGTATACCTGTTTAGGAGGAGATGACCGCAGGGGACTCCTGCACTACCTGCCTACTGCTTTGCTGGCTATTGGCCACCCGTTCCCTTTTTGTCCTCTTACCTTTGCCTGCGGTGTGACCAACTCACTGTAACGTGCTATCCACGACTTTCTCCGCATCGTGGATGCTCCAGTATGAATCCAGCCGCAGTTCCAATCGTTCAATGCGGTCTGCCAGAGCTGCAGCTGGACACACTTCCTGCAAACGTAGTCACCAGGGACACCGACCATCTCCCTGATCTCCCACATGTTGCAGGCTGAACAAACCACGGGGCCAATCTCTACTGCCATACCTTACTCCCAAAGGTTCCATCACCTTTGGAAACTTTTATTGCTATTTATCAACATGAGGACCAAAGTTGTGCCAATGAAAGTCAAAGAAGCCATTATGAGACTGAGAAACAAGAATAAAACTGTTAGAGACATCAGCCAAACCTTAGGCTTACCAAAATCAACTGTTTGGAACATCATTAAGAAGAAAGAGAGCACTGGTGCGCTTCCTAATCACAATGGGACTGGCAGGCCAAGGAAGACCTCCACAGCTGATGACAGAAGAATTCTCTCTATAATAAAGAAAAATCCCCAAACACCTGTCCGACAGATCTGAAACACTCTTCAGGAGTCAGGTGTGGATTTGTCAATGACCACTGTCCGCAGAAGACTTCATGAAAATAATTACAGAGGCTACACTGCAAGTTGCAAACCACTGGTTAGCTGCAAAAATAGGATGGCCAGGTTACAGTTTGCCAAAAAGAGCAACCACAGTTCTGGAAAAAGGTCTTGTGGATAGATGTTATGAAGATTAACTTATATCAGAGTGATGGCAAGAGCAAAGTATGGAGGAGAGAAGGAACTGCCCAAGATCCAAAGCATACCACCTCATCTGTGAAACACGGTGGTGGGGGTGTTATGGCCTGGGCATGTATGGCTGCTGAAGGTACTGGCTCACTTATCTTCATTGATGATACAACTGCTGATGGTAGTAGCATAATGAATTCTGAAGTGTACAGACACATCCTATCTGCTCAAGTTCAAACAAATGCCTCAAATCTCATTGGCCGGCGGTTCATTCTACAGCAAGACAATGATCCCAAACATACTGCTAAAGCAACAAGGAGTTTTTCAAAGCTAAAAAATGGTCAATTCTTGAGTGGCCAAGTTAATCACCTGATCTGAACCCAATTGAGCATGCCTTTTATATGCTGAAGAGAAAACTGAAGGGGACTAGCCCCCAAAACAAGCATAAGCTAAAGATGGCTGCAATACAGGCCTGGCAGAGCATCACCAGAGAAGACACCCAGCAACTGGTGGTGTCCATGAATCGCAGACTTCAAGCAGTCATTGCATGCAAAGGATATGCAACAAAATACTAAACATGACTACTTTCATTTACATGACATTGCTGTGTCCCAAACATTGCTGTGCCCTGAAATGGGGGGACCATGTATAAACACTGCTGTAATTTCTACATGGTGAAACCAAAATGTATAAAAATGGCCTTTATTAAAATCTGACAATGTGCACTTTAACCACATGTGATTTTTTTTTTTCTATTACAAATCTCAAATTGTGGAGTACAGAGGCAAATAAATAAATGATGGGTCTTTGTCCCAAACATTATGGAGGGCACTGTAGGTTTAAGGTGAAGGGGAAAAGATTTAATAGGAATCTGAGGGGTACCTTTTTCACACAAAGGGTGGTAGGTGCATGGAATAAGCTGCTATAGGAGGTAGTTGAGGCAGGAACTATCGCAACATTCAAGAAACAATTAGACAGGCTCATGGATAGGACAGGTTTGGAGGGATATGGGCCAAATGCAGGCAGGTGGGGCTAGTGTAGCTGGGACATGTTGGCCGGTGTGGGCAAGTTGGGCCGAAGGTGTATCACTCACTCTATGACACTAGAGAGGGAAAGCAAGGGCTATTTGAAGTTAGAGAAGTCAATCTTCATACCGCTGGGTTGTAAGCAGCCCAAGTGAATATGGTGCTGATCCTCCAGTCTGTCAGTTGGGCCTCCCTCTGACAGTGGAGGAGGCCTGGGATGTAAGACTTCTTTTCACTGTACCTCGATGCACACGACAATAAATTATTTAATTTAAGGTAGACAAAAATGCTGGAGAAACTCAGCGGGTGAGGCAGCATCTATGGAGAGAAGGAATAGGTGACGTTTCGGGTCAAGACCCAGAAGGGTCTCGACCCGAAACGTCACCTATTCCTTCGGGGCCGAGACCCAAAAGATTAGTTTAGTTTATTGTCATGTGAAAAGCAGCGAAAAGTCTCTAAATTCAGCTGACTAGATTTACCTGGCCTGGAGCCAACTCGACAACATACTGCGATTCACAACAACAAGCAAAGGCTGGAAATGCACGGGAATGTTTAGTTTAAGAATGAACTGCTGATGGTGGAAAATCGAAGGTACACAAAAATGCTGGAGAAACTCAGCGGGTGAGGCAGCATCTATGGAGCAAAGGAAACGTTTCAGGTCGAGACCCTTCTTCAGACTGATGTGGGGGTGGGGGGGGCGGGAAGAAGAAAGGAAGAGGTGGAGACAGTGGGCTGTGGGAGAGCTGGGAAGGGACGGGGAAGGAGGGAGAAACATGGACTACCTGAAATTGGAGAAGTCAATGTTCATACCGCTGGGGTGTAAACTACCCAAGCGAAATATGAGGTGCTGTTCCTCCAATTTATGGTGGGCCTCACTCTGGCCATGGAGGAGGCCCAGGACAGAAAGGTCGGATTCGGAATGGGAGGGGGAGTTGAAGTGCTGAGCCACCGGGAGATCAGGTTGGTTATTGCGAACCAAGCGGAGGTGTTGGGTGAAGCGATCGCCAAGCCTACGCTTGGTCTCATCGATGTAGAGCAGCTGACAGCTGGAGCAGCGGATGTAATAGATGAGGTTGGAGGAGGTGCAGGTGAACCTCTGCCGCACCTGGAAAGACTGCTCGGATGGAGCGTTCAGTTTGTTCATTCTCAACTCCAATGATTCCTGCTTATCTCTCAGTTATCAGTTCTGACAAAAGCAATCCTCAAAATATTACGCAACTGTTCAGACATTTGCTGCACTGTAAGCCTGGTCATTTTCTGTTTCAGAGTCACAAACATGAATCGCCTCTCCACATGTGCATATTAAAGAGGTGATTGAACTGGTTCATTTTCTCTGCTTGTTGTCACTCAGTTGTTCCACATGTACATGGGTTCAACACCAACCTTCCTCTTGGGGATGGAGTGAATTGTAATGTAGCCACACGTGCCGGGCCACTTGCCAACATTGATGCATACTCAAGGATCTTGTCCAAAAATGTTCTTATCTCCCAAATTGAAAACTGCTGCCATCTGCAGAAAATGTTTCTTGTTTCTTCAACGCAGTTATAGAATAACATTTTAGCTGATCAGGGAAAAAAAATAACAACAATCAAAATTTTGTTTTTAATTTAGTTTAATGATACAGCGCGGAAACAGTTCCGTCGGCCCATCGAGTCCGCACCGACCAGCGATCCCCGCACACTAACACTATCCTACACACACTAGGGACAATTTACACTTATACCAAGCCAAGTAACCTACAAACCTGTACGTCTTTGGAGTGTGGGAGGAAACGTGAGCACCCGGAGAAAACCCACGCAGGTCTCGGGGAGAACGTGCAAACTCCGTACAGACAGCGCACGTAGTCGGGAACGAACCCGGGTCTCTGGAGCTGCAAGCGGTGTAAGGCAGCAACTCTACCGCTGCACGCGCCACCGTGACCGCCCTTCTAGACTATGTGGGTTTCCTCACAAACCCATCAGCAGGCAGGGCATGACACGCCACTTGAGGAGTGCCACTTTTGTATGAGAAATGATGATGATCCTGGATAGAGTGGACATGCAGAGTATGTTTCCACCAATGGGTGAGTCCAGGACCAGAGCCCACAGCCTCAGAATTATAAGGACGCACCTTTAAAAAGGAGATGAGAAGGAATTTCTTTGGTCAGAGGGTGGCGAATCTATTGAATTAATCGTCACAGAGGGCTGTGGAGGCCATGTCAGTGGATATTTTTAAGGCAGAGATAGATAGATTCTTGATTAGTACGGGTGTCAGGGGTTATGGGGAGAAGGCAGGAGAATGGGGTTAGGAGGGAAAGATATATCAGCCACGATTGAACGGCGGAGTAGACTTGATGGGCCGAATGGCCTAATTCTTCTCCAACAATGTTTTGCACATTAACTTTCTGTTGCTGCCAGAAGAGTTTCCTTTCTCGAGCCTCTAACATTCTGTTTGATGTGATGCCATCTGCCACAAGCTCAAATGGTGCAGTTTAGCAAAAGTTCACGTTGATATGATGATACTTTCATTTCCAGCATCTGCACTTCTTTCTTAAACATTTCGCACTGTCTCCGCCTCTTCCTTTCTTCTTCCCAGCCCCCCCCCCCCCACCCCCACATCAGTCTGAAGAAGGGTCTCGACCCGAAATGTCGCCTATTCCTTCGCTCAACAGATGCTGCCTCACCCGCTGAGTTTCTCCAGCATTTTAGTCTACCTTTGATTTTTCCAGCATCTGCAGTTCCTTCTTAAACATGATTCTTTCTTGTCACTTGTACCCAGCATGAAATGCTGGCCCATCCGCAAAGTTACTCCAGTACTCTATGTCATTTTTTTCTGTAAGCTAGCATCTGCAATTCCTTGTGTCTTGTGGCGACTCGTCCTTGTACTCTTAAGAAACAATTCAACATCAAGTCAAGTTTTATTGGTCACATGCACATAAAGTGCAAGTGAAATGAATTTGCCAGGAGCGCTACAATGAAAAAGAACACACAATACACAATAAAAAATTTTTTTTACCACAAACATCCACCACAGCATTCATCACTGTGGCGGAAGGAACAACATTTGGTCAGTCCTCCTCCATTTTCCCCCGTGGTCGGAACCTCAACCCTCCGCAGTCGCCGCTGTGGGCATCGTGATGTACAGACAGAGTGAGTCCGGGTAGGCCCTGAACCGGTACTTGCCCACCGGGGACCGCAGCTTCAAGATGTTGTAGGCCGCAGGCCGGCGGTCGAAGATTTAAAGTTTCAACGTGCTTTATCAACTGTTAATCTGTTTTGACAATTGCGGTCAAATTGACCAACACAAGCACTGCTTTGCATGTTAGGTATTAAACATTGAAATTTGTTCCAATCTGAGTCGGTGTGGACACAGTGGGCCTGTTTCCGTGCTGTATCTGTACTCTACACTATAACTATGGGCATAGAGGTAGAGTTGCTGTCTTACAGCACCAGAGACCCGGGTACAATCCTAACTATGGGCGCTGTCTGTACGGAGTTTGTACCTCCTCCCCGTGACCTGCATGGGATTTCTCCGAGATTTTCGGTTTCCTCTCACACTCCAAAGACGTGCATGTTTGTAGGTTAATTGGCTTGGTGTAAATGTAAAATTGTCCCTAGTGTGTGTAGGGTAAGTGTTACTGTGCGGGGATCGCTGGTCGGTGCGGGCTCGCTGGGCCAAAGGGCCTGTTTCCACGCTGCATCTCTAAACTAAACTACACTGAGCTGAGCTGAAATACAACAATGTAACCCTCCTGTGGTAATGCAGAGCTCATTTCTAACTTCTCTCTGTGGTCTCTGTTTCAGCTGCAAAAACTCCTGACCATGGATCCAACAAAGAGAATCACCTCTGAACAGGCTCTACAGGACCCTTACTTCTTGGAAGAGCCCTTGCCAACAACAGAGTACGTATATTTTTTGATTGCATGCAAAAAGAAATAAAGTTTTCTTTTGCACTTCACTAATGTCTTCAATAAATTTCAAGAAGCAACTGCAGATGCTGGAAAAATCGAAGGTAGACAAAAATGCTGGAGAAACTCAGCGGGTGAGGCGGCATCTATGGAAACATAGAGACATAGACAATAGGTGCAGGAGTTCGGCCCCTTCGAGCCTGCACCGCCATTCAATATGATCATGGCTGATCATCCAACTCAGTATCCCGTACCTGCCTTCGCTCCATACCCCCTGATCCCTTTAGCCAAAAGGGCCACATCTAACTCCCTCTTAAATATAGCCAATGAACTGGCCTCAACTACTTTCTGTGGCAGAGAATTCCACAGATTCACCACTCTCTGTGTGAAATTTCTTTTTCTCATCTCGGTCCTAAAAGACTTCCCCCTTATCCTTAAACTGTGACCCCTTCTTCTGGACTTCCCCAACATCGGGAACAATCTTCTTGCATCTAGCCTGTCCAACCCCTTAAGAATTTTGTAAGTTTCTATAAGATCCCCCCTCAATCTTCTAAATTCCAGCGAGTACAAGCCGAGTCTATCCAGTCTTTCTTCATATGGAAGTCCTGCCATCCCAGGAATCAGTCTGGTGAACCTTCTCTGTACTCCCTCTATGGCAAGAATGTCTTTCCTCAGATTAGGAGACCAAAACTGTATGCAATACTCCAGGTGTGGCCTCACCAAGACCCTGTACAACTGCAGTAGAACCTCCCTGCTCTTGTACTCAAATCCTTTTGCTATGAATGCTAACATACCATTCGCTTTCTTCACTTCCTGCTGCACCTGCATGCCTACTTTCAATGACTGGTGTACCATGACACCCAGGTCTCGCTGCATCTCCCCTTTTCCTAATCGGCCACCATTCAGATAATAGTCTACTTTCCTGTTCTTGCCACCAAAGTGGATAACCTCACATTTATCCACATTATACTGCATCCTCGAAGGGTCTCGACCTGAAACGTCACCTATTCCTTTGCTCCATAGATGCTGCCTCACCCGCTAGAGTTCCTCCAGCATTTTTGTCTACCTTCAATAAATTTCAAGGTGTTTTACAAGGGGCAGTTAGTTTAGTTTATTGTCACTTGTACAGTGAAAAACTTTTATTGCGTGCTAACCAGTCAGTTAGTGGGAAGACAATACACGATTATTAATGTTTAATGTTTTATGTGTCATTCCTAACTGTCACTGCAGGTCATGTTGTCACTTGCGGGCGGAGCACCAAGGCATTCCTTGTATGTGAATACTTGGCCAATAAACTTATTCATTCATTCAGTCATTCATTACAATCGAGCCATCTACAGCGTACAGATACATGATAAGGGAATAATGTAAATAACGTTCAGTGCTGGGTAGAGCCAGCAAAGTCCGATCAAGGATAGTCCGAGGGTCTCCAATGAGTTAGATAGTAGTTATGGACTGCTCTCTACTTGGTGGTAGGATGGTTCAGTTGCCTGAAACAGCTGGGAAGAAGCTGTCCCTGAATCTGGAGGTTATCGTAAGACTTTGTTTAAGAGAGTTTATTGTCATGTGTCCCAGATAGGACAATGAAATTCTTGCCTTGCTTCAGCACAACAGAACATAGTAGGCATGACTACAGAACAGATCAGTGTGTCCATATACAATTGTATAAATATATACACACATGAATAAATAAACTGATGAAGTGCAAATAGCAGATAATGTGCTTTTAATGTTCAGAGTTTTGTCTGAGCCGATGGCTGTGGGGAAGTAGCTATTCCTGAACCTGGTTGTTGCAGTCTTCAGGCTCCTGTACCTTCTACCTGAAGGTAGCGGGGAGATAAGTGTGTTGCCACATCTGCTTGTGATTATTGTGAAGCGCCATTCTCATTGATATCACCACACCCAAGATACAGCGTTGTTCTGCGTTGTGGCTGGGCACATCAGGTCAAATGGTAGGTAGTTTGGAATGGTACAGTATCAAGCTGACAATTAATCCATGCCTGTTGATTGGAAGTATGATCTTGCAGCTTTTGGCACTTTGGCATTCATCAGAGTATTGAGTCTCGAAGTTGGGAGGTCATGTTGCAGTTGTATAAGGCATTGGTGAGACCGCATTTAGACTATTGTTTAAGAAGGAACTGCAGATGCTGGAAAATCGAAGGTAGACAAAAATGCTGGAGAAACTCAGCGGGTGAGACAGCATCTATGGAGCGAAGGAAATAGGCACCATGTTATAGGAAAGATATTGTCAAGCTTGAAAGGGTTCGGAAAAGATTTACGAGGATGTTGCCAGGACTAGAGGGTGTGAGTTATAGGGAGAGGTTGAGTAGGCTGGGTGTCTATTCCATGGAGCGCAGGAGGATGAGGGGAGATCTTATAGAGTTATACAAAATCATGAGAGGAATAGATCAGGTAGATGCACAGAGTAGGGGAATCAAGGACCAGAGGACATAGGTTCAAGGTGAAGGTGGAAAGGATTAAATAGGAATCCGAGGGGTAACTTTTTCACACAAAGGGTGGTGGGCGTATGGAACAAGCTGCCAGAGGAGGTAGTTGAGGCTGGGGCTATCCCATCGTTTAAGAAACAGTTGGACAGGTACATGGATAGGACAGGTTTGGAGGGTTATGGACCAAGCGCAGATGTGGGACTAGTGTAGCTGGGACATTGTTGGCTGGTGTAGGTGAATTGGGCCAAAGGACCTGTTTCCACACTGTATCACTCTATGCCTCTATGTTTACCTTTAGTAGACATTTGGACAGGTACATGGATAGGACAGGTTTAGGGGGATATGGGCCAAACGCAGGCAGGTGGAACTAGTGTAGAAGGAGCATGTTGGTCGTTGTGGGCAAGTTGGGCCGAACGGCCTGTTTCCATGCTGTATCACTCTATTATTCTATCTCTCCCTGTAACAGAGCTGAGAATCGCGCGTATGTTTCAGATCTCAGATGTCAAACGTGAAGATGATATGGCTCACCCTAAATTGCCAGCTTAGTTTACCCAGGGTCTCAGTACCTGGGATGTTGGCCTGGGAGAGGAATGTGTAGGAAGGAACTGCAGGTGCTGTTTTAAACCGAAGATAGACACAAAATGCTGGAGTAACTCAGCGGGACAGGCAGCAGCATCTCTGGAGAGAGGAATGGGTGACGTTACAGATCGAGACCCTTCAGACTGAGAGAAAGGGAAACAAGAGATGTAGACGGTGATGTGGAGAGATATAGCTCAAATGAATGAAAGATATGCAAAAAGGAAACGATGATGAAGGTAAGAGCCCATGTTAGCTGTGGCCTCGGTGTGAACGAGTTGCAGACAATGGACTCAACAAGACGACGTTGAAACTGGTGCGACTTGGGTGGGGGAGGGGTGAAGAGAGAGTGTAAGCAAGGGTTACTTGAAGTTAGAGAAATCAACACTCATGCCAATAGACAATAGGTGCAGGAGTAGGCCATTCAGCCCTTCGAGCCAGCACCACCATTCAATGTGATCATGGCTGATCATCCCCAATCAGTACCCCATTCCTGCCTTCTCCTCATATCCCCTGACTCTCTCTTGAAAGTATCCAGAGAACCTGCCCCCACCACCCCATGAGGCAGAGAATTCCACAGACTCACAACTCTCTGTGTGAAAAAGTGTTTCCTCGTCTCCGTTCCAAATGGCTTACTCCTTATTCTTAAACTGTGGCCTCCCATAGACTCCCCCAACATCGGGAACATGTTTCCTGCCGCTAGCGTGTCCAAACCCTTAATAATCTTGTATGTTTCAATAGGATCCCCTCTCATCCTTCTAAATTCCAGAGTATACAAGCCCAGCTGCTCCTTTCTATCAACATATGACAGTCCCGCCATCCCGGGAATTAACCTTGTAAACCTATGCTGCACTCCCTCAATAGCAAGAATGTCCTTCTTCATGTTTGGAGACCAAAACTGCACACAATACTCTAGGTGTGGTCTCACTAGGGCCCTGTACAACTGCAGGAGGACCTCTTTGCTCCTATACTCAACTCACATATACGTCAGGACCATTATTCTCAACTTGTGAAACAGGTATATGGTAATATTCAGACTGATGAAGGCTTTTATCAACAAAGTCGGCATTATTGTAGAGAGTGAAAATTGGCAGGATAAATAATATTTTTTTAAACTTGTGTTCTGGAATTGCAGTTTGTAGGTCCTGTGATAAAACTTTTTTTAATATACACAGATGGGGGTCACAGGAGTACATTCTTCTGCTGCCTTACAGCGCCAGAGACCTGGGTTTGATCCTGACTACGGGCGCTGTCTGTACGGAGTTTGTACCTCCTTCCTGTGACAGGGCGGGCTTTCTCCGAGATTGTCAGTTTCCTCCCATAAGCCAAAGACGTGCAGGTCTGTAGGTTACTTGGCTTGGTATAAATGTAAAAATTGTCCTTTGTGTCGGAGACAGGATATGGGGAGAAGGCAGGAACGGGGTACTGATTGTGTATGATCATCCATGATCACATTGAATGCCGGTGCTGGCTCGAAGGGCCGAACGCACCTATTGTCTATTGTCCATTGATACTGTTAACGTGCGGGGATCGCTGGTCGGCGCGGACTCGGAGGTCCGAAGGGCCTGTTTTCACGCTGTATAAAAACAGTTTTTATCCACGAGTAGTTGCTCTACTCAACAGCCAAAAATCTGTAGCCTCCCTTTGATCTGGTATTTTGTTGGTTCACATGCTTGATCAATGGTGTTTTATCATTAATGTTTTATTGTTATTAATGTTTAGTGTTTTCTGAGTCATTTGTAACTGTCACTGTATGTCATGTTGTTACTTGTGGGCGGAGCACCAAGGCAAATTCCTTGTATGTGAATACTTGGCCAATAAACTTACTTACTTACTTACTTACTTAAAGAAGGAACTGCAGATGCTGGAGAATCGAGGGTACACAAAAGGCTGGAGAAACTCAGTGGCCGGACGACTCTCGAAACCCTTCGAAGGGTCTCGACCCCAAACCCTAGTCGCACTAGCTTTCGCTCCTTAGATTTGCACCCGCTGACTACAAACAGCTTACAATGGCATATCTTTCATTCATTGCTCTTTATCTCTCCACATCACCGTCTATATCTCTCGTTTCCCTGATCCCTGACCAGTCTGAAGAAGGGTCTCGACCCGAAACGTCGCCTATCTCCTTCGCTCCTTAGATGCTGCTGCACCCGTTGAGTTTCTCCAGCCTTTTGTGTGCCCCCTACTTACTTCACTTACTTATCTCTAAACTAAACTAAAATTTGCAAGATGGTTTCATGACCTGGAAGATTTCAATTTAAATTATATTTTTTCATTTGCATTTTCCGTTGAATAGAAAATGTATGAAGTCATTAAATCAAAACCAGAAAAAAAGATACGTTAAGCAATAAAAATGATGAGGCAATGACCTTGAGGGTATCCCCCAATGAGTGTCTCAACTTAGAACCTGACTGTATAACATGAGAGCGATGTCAGAGTATTTCACATTGTTTTCTGTAAATACAGCTACTTTCCATCGACTGGTTCTTTCTTTTCCTTTTGCAATATAGCATGAATCTGCAGTACAGCAAATTGACTTAATGGAATCATTGACGCAGTTGATAAATTCAGAAAGGTTCAACTGCTAACTGGGCCTGTTCTGAAAATGACCTTGGTGTTAGATACGGGCAGTTCAAATAGTTGTTGGAAAATAATGTTGGCAAAAATTGGACGGCTGGTCTGGTGGTGACTCGCAGCACCTGAGCCCAAGGTTCAGCCCAGACCCGCTCTCTGTGTGGCGTCTGCACATTTAGGACCGAGATGAGAGAAACATTTTTCACACAGAGAGTGGTGAATCTGTGGAATTCTCTGCCACAGTAAGTAGTTGAGGACAGTTCATTGGCCATATTTAAGAGGGAGTTAGATGTGGCCCTTGTGGCTAAAGGGATCAGGGGGTATGGAGAGAAGGCAGGTACAGGATACTGAGTTGGATGATCAGCCACGATCACATTGAATGGCGGTGCAGGCTCGAAGGGCCGAATGGCCTACTCCTGCACCTATTTTCTATGTTTCTGTGTTTCTTTTCATACTGCGCGGTTATCGTTTTAGTAATTCCAGATGATTACTCAAGGTCTTGTGAGAGGACAGTACATTTTCTATGTTTCCATGTTCCTGTGACTGCATGCGTGGGTTTCCTCAGGGTGCTCTGGTTTGCTCCCACAATGACATGGGGGTTTATAAATAGCCCCTCGGCTGTAGAGAGTGGATGCGGAAGTAAGATGCCACAGAACACGTGCGAAGGTGTGATCAGTGAATGGAGTGGACTCGGTGGGCTGAAGGGGCCTGTTTCCATGCTGTAGCTCGAAACTAAACGGAAAACTAATTGACTCGGCTGCTGCCTGGAATGGAAATCTAAACACATGGCTCTGAAGAAGGGTCTGGGCTCGAAACGTCACCTATTCCTGCTGTCCAGAGATGCTGCCTGTCCCACCAAGTTACTGCAGCATCGTGTGTCGTTCTTTGGTGTAAACCAGCATCTGCAGTTTGTTCGCGCATAACTCACTGGCATCCATGGGCCTTCTCAGCTGCAGCAAGTAAAAGTATCATGGTTCCGATTGAAGCGAATGTCCCTGGCTTCATGCTGCACTTGACCAAATGTGGTATCCTGAGCCTTGGGAACACTGAAGCCAAAGGATATTAAAGGGAAAACACTCTAGCAGTTGAAGTCTAACCTCGGACAAAGGAACTTAGTTTAGTTGAGTTTATTATACAATTTATTTATTGTCATTTGAACCTCAAAAGAAGTTCAAACAAAATTTGGTTTCTGCAGTCATACAACAAGAAAAGAACCAAGACACACAATTTACACAAACATCCATCACAGTGAATCTCCTCCTCACTGTGATGGAAAGCAAAGTCTTGTCTCTCCCCTGCACTCCCCATTCTTCTCCCGATGTTAAAGCCCCGGCGGGCGATAGCAAGTCCCACGGCCGTTGGAGCACCCGCCGGGCGATGGTAAGTCCCGCGGCCGTTAAAGCTGCGGCGGGCGATGCAAGGCCCCGCTCCGGGTCATTTTCAACCCCGCGACACGGGCTGGATAAGTTGCCGTTGTGGGAGCTCCGAAAAGCGGTCTCCCACCAGGGACCCGCGAGCTCCCGATGTCCCCGTCCACCGGACCCGCGGCTGGAGCCTCCGAAGCTGCGGAGTCGGGTCGTAGCCGCGCGCCACCACAGCTCTCCACGCTCCGAAGCCGGCCAGCTCCACGATGGTGAGTCCGCAGGCTCCGCGACTGGAGACCCCAGGCCGTTCCGGTTGGAGGCCGCTCCACGGTGCTAGGCCCCAACGACAACGGAGACCCGACAGGGAAAAGGTCGGGTCCCCCGTACTGGGAAGAGAGTTAAAAGTTTCCCCCCGCCCCCCACATATACACAGCTAAAAATAATATATAAACCACAACAAACTATACATTCAATGGGACAAAAATTAAAAAAAGACAGACGGGCTGCAGAGGCCGCTGCAACGTCAGTCGTGCCGCCCTCACACTTATTGTCACGTGCACCAAGGGTTTGTCGCGTGCCAACCAGCCCGCGGAAAGACAACATGATTACAACGAGCCATTCACAGTGTACAATTACATGATAAAGGGACTAATGTAAATGGTGTTTAATGCAAGATAAAACCAGTAAAGTCCGATCAAAGATAATCCGAGGATGAATGAGATTAATAGTATTTCAAGATGTCCACTATTGGCTGCCATTTCTTGAGGTTTTGGATGGAGCTGCTCCCAAACCACGCCGACCAACATACCCCATCTACACCAGACCCACCTGCCTGCGTTTGGCCCATATCCCACTAAACCTGTCCTATTCATGTTCCTGTCTTAATGTTTCTTCACTATTGCGATAGTCGCTGCCTCAACTACCTCCTCCGGCAGCTCATTCCATACACCCACCACCCTATGTGTATAAAAGCTACCCCTCAGGTTCCCATTAAATCTTTCCCCTCTCACCTTAAACCTGTGCCCTCTAGTTTACAATTCCCCTACCCGGGCAAAAGACTCTGCGTTTACCCGATCTATCAGATCAGATCAGATAAGACACAAAATGCTGGAGTGATCCACTAAGTTACAACAGCATTTCTTTTAGATCAGCTTAGTTTATTGTCACGGAAACGGAAAACTACGTGCTAACCAGCCAGCGGAAACACAATACATGGTTACAATCTAGCCATTCCCAGTGTACAGATAGAAACTGTACATGATGAGGGAATATCTATTCCCGATCTGAAGTCTGAAGAAGAGGTCAGATCCAAAACGTCACCTATTTTCGTATCCACAGACATATAAGATTGTTAAGGATTTGGACAAGCTAGAGGCAGGAAACATGTTCCCAATGTTGGGGGAGTCCAGAACCAGGGGCCACAGTTTAAGAATAAGGAGTAAGCCATTTAGAACGGAGACGAGGAAACACCTTTTCTCACAGAGAGTTGTGAGTCCTTGGAATTCACTGCCTCAGAGGGCGGTGGAGGCCGGTTCTCTGGATGTGTTAAACTCGGTTTTCGCTTACACCGGTTGTTTCGACAATAATCGAGCGGACACCTGGGTTGGTTTAAACGTACGTTTATTCGGCAGGAGTTTTTACACAGGTCAGCAACCTAGCAAAGAGTCAAGCTCAATGCCTTTAGTCGTAATGCCTTACATAGTTTTGATGCTACGGTTTATGTCTCCCACATTACCCAATTAAGCAACAGACACGTACGCAATGGTCAAGATAACAGGCACGTACATATGGGGAGATGCTATTTAGTGGAACAATACTAGGGCTAAGACAGGTACATTCCTCAGACTTTTGGGTGCGGCGGTTTGTATATTCCTCAGCCTTCTGGTCGCCAGCCATCTCAGTCAGACGGGTGCGGGGAATACCAAAGTCGCGAATATGCAGCAACAGCAGGACAATGTGTATTTCCCATGACCACAACTTCCTGAAACCTGCAGCCACATAGTCAGCAACTTTGGTCAGCAGACATTTTATGTTTTAATCCAGTTCACCTGGCCAAACCATTTTACCTTCACAGAACAATCTTACAGCGCTTATTCAAGATTTACATTTGCAGATGCTTTCAAGAGAGAGCTAGATAGGGCTATTAATGATAGCGGAGTCAGGGGGTATGGGGAGAAGGCAGGAACGGGGTACTGATTGGGGATGATCAGCCATGATCACATTGAATGGCGGTGCTGGCTCGAAGTGCCAAATGGCCTACTCCTGCACCTATTGTCTATTGTCTATTGTCTATTGAAACAAGTTTCATAACAAGAGGGGTTCAGTAGAGGATAGAGAGGTGCTCCTGCAGTTGTATAAGACTCTGGTGAGACCACATCTGGAGTATTGTGTACAGTTTTGGTCTCCTAATTTGAGGAAGGACATCCTTGTGATTGAGGCAGTGCAGCGTAGGTTCACGAGATTGATCCCTGGGATGGCGGGACTGTCATAGGAGGAAAGATTTAAAAGACTAGGCTTGTATTCGCTGGTGTTTAGAAGAATGAGGGGGGATCTTATAGAAACATATAAAATTATAAAAGGATTGGACAAGCTAGATGCAGGAAAAATGTTCCCAATGTTAGCGAGTCCAGAACCAGGGGCCACAGTCGTAGAATAAAGGGGAGGACACTGAGGTGAGAAAAAACGTTTTCACCCAGAGAGTTGTGAATTTATGGAATTCCCTGCCACAGAGGGCAGTGGAGGCCAAATCACTGGATGGATTTAATAGAGTTAGATGGAGCTCTAGGGGCTAGTGGAATCAAGGGATATGGGGAGAAGGCAGGCACGGGTTATTGATTGGGGATGATCAGCCATGATCGAAATGAATGGCGGTGCTAGCTCGAAGGGCCGAATGGCCTCCTCCTGCACCTATTTTCTATGTTTCTATGTAATCCCAAAATAGCTGGCTTGCCTTTTGCCAAGACACAAGGCAGCCTGACGTCAGAGATGAAGCTGGCCAGGCCAGGAGCTATCTGGCTGTGCTTAATCCTTACAATGCATTCACGTTTTCACTTGGAAACAGGGGGAAAACCAGTTCACCTGAAACCCTGCAATATCAGTTCATTTTGTTAGCAGTCGTTGTTTGACCCAGTGTGTAGAGACAGCGTGTGTGTGCAGGTCAAGGGCACTCACTTCTAACTTTTTTTCCTAAGTTCTAGGAGCAGAATTAGGCCATTTGGCCCATCAAGTCTACTCTGTCATTTAATCATGGTTGATCTAACTCTCCCTCTCAACCCCATTCACCTGCTTTCTTCCCGTAACCCCTGACACTCGTACTAATCAAGAATCTATCTATCTCTGCCTTAGAAATATCCACTGACGTGGCCTCCACTGCTGTCTGTGGCAATGAATTCCGCAGATTCACCACCCTCTGACTAATGAAATTCCTCCTCAACTCCTTCCTAAAGGTACGTCCTTTTATTCTGAGGCTGTGGCCTCTGGTCCTAGACTCTCCCACTAGTAGAAACATCCTCTCCTCATCCACTCTATCCAGGCTTTTCACTATTCGCTAAGTTTCAATGAGGTGGAATTTGGATAACAGCAAAGAACAGTGAATCAGAAAACAGGTCTGCCGGGTATTCACTATCGTTTTAAGGTTTAGTTATTAAGCTAATATTTAACTTTGCGTGACTATGTAAGTCGTTCCAGTTTAAATACATTTTCTCCCATGATTTTTTATTTATTTTCTTGCACAGAATGCAGCTTCTGTCGAAGGAATAGAAAATGATTGAGATGAAGGCTATTTGTGTTGGGAAAAAAGTAATTTTGTCAGGTTTTTTAATGCAATTTTCTTGATCGCTATGAAAGTTTATCCAATGAAGAACTACGGGCAAGAAGTGCCTCGGTTTTAATCTCTGGCCTTTGCTCACAAGGTAATGGGATGTTGCCACAGGTTAAAGTTGGGAAATTCCAACAAATATTACGTCCTACAAATATTAACAAAGGTTAATTCCCGGGATGGTGGGACTGTCATATGCTGAGAGAATGGAGCGGCTGGGCTTGTACACTCTGGAGTTTAGAAGGATGAGAGGAGACATTGAAACATATAAGACACTCTAGAGGCAGGAAACATGTTCTCGATGTTGGGGGAGTCCAGAACATATCACTGTTCACTGACGACACCACTGTTGTGCGACGTATCACTGATGGGGATGAGTCAGAGTATAGAAGTGTGATCGACCGACTGACCATATGGTGCCAGCACAATAACCTGGCCCTCAACACCAGCAAAACCAAGGAACTGATTGTGGACTTTGGAAGGAGTAGGATGGGGACCCACAGTCCTGTTTATATCAACGGGTTGATGGTGGAAAGGGTCAAGAGCTTCAAATTCCTGGACGTGCACATCTCTGAAAATCTCTCCTGGTCCGAGAACACAGATGCAATTATAAAGAAAGCACGTCAGTGCCTCTACTTCCTGAGAAGATTACGGAGAGTCGGTTTGTCAAGGAGCACTCTCTCTAACTTCTACAGGTGCACAGTAGAGAGCATGCTGACCGGTTGCATCGTGGCTTGGTTCGGCAACTTGAGCGCCCTGGAGAGGAAAAGACTACAAAAAGTAGTAAACACTGCCCAGTCCATCATCGGCTCTGACCTCCCTTCCATCGAGGGGATTTATCGCAGTCGCTGCCTCAAAAAGGCTGGCAGCATCATCAAGGACCCACACCATCCTGGCCACACACTCATCTCCCCGCTACCTTCAGGTAGAAGGTACAGGAGCCTGAAGACTGCAACGACCAGGTTCAGGAATAGCTACTTCCCCACAGCCATCAGGCTATTGAACTCAACTCAAACAAAACTCTGAACATTAATAGCCCATTATCTGTTTATTTGCACTTGTTTTATTTATTCATGTGTGTATATATTTATACAATGGTATACGGACACACTGATCTGTTCTGTATTCATGCCTTCTATATTCTGATGTGCTGAAGCAAAGCAAAAATGTCATTGTCCTATCTGGGACACACGACAATAAACTCTCTTGAATCTTGAATCTTGAAATGCTGGAGAAACTCAGCGGGTGAGGCAGCATCTATGGAGCGAAGGAATAGGCGATGTTTCAGAAGGGTCTCGACCCGAAACGTCGCCTATTCCTTCGCTCCGTTGATGCTGCCTCACCCGCTGAGTTTCTCCAGCATTTTTGTCTACCTTCGGTTATTCCAGCATCTGCATTCTTCCTTGAACACTCGTTAGATGACTTGGTCAAAATGGCGGAGCTGGGCCGAAGTTTGGTGTAGAGAACAGCGCGGAGACAGGCCCTTCGGCCCGCCCACCAGCGATCCCCGCACACTTACACAATTTACAATTGTACCCATTATATAGCATTTACAATTATACCAAGCCAATTAACGTACAAACCTGTACGTCTTTGAACTGTGGGAGGAAACCGGAGATCCTGGAGAAAACCCACGCAGGTCAAGGGGGAGAAGGTATAAACTCCGTACAGACTGCACCCGTAGTCAGGATGGAGCCCGGGTCTCTGGCGCTGTGCCCCCTATGTGACAGCCTATTTAAATGCTGAACAGCTATGATTCTAAATCTCTCAAGGCTTTATATTAGATCAGTTGTCCTCTGAATCTTTCATATGAAGAAAGACTGGATAGACTCAGCTTGTACTTGCTAGAATTTAGAAGATTGAAGGGGGGATCTTATAGAAAGTTACAAAATTCTTAAGGGGTTGGACAGGCTGGATGCAGGAAGATTGTTCCCGATGTTGGGGAAGTCCAGGACAAGGGGTCACAGTTTAAGGATAAGGGGGAAGTCTTTTAGGACTGAGATGAAAAAAACATTTTTCACACAGAGAGTGGTGAATCTGTGGAATTTTCTGCCACAGAAGGTAGTTGAGGCCAGTTCATTGGCTATATTTAGATGTGGCCCTTGTGGCTAAAGGGATCAGGGGGTATGGAGAGAAGGCAGGTACGGGATACTGAGTTGGATGATCAGCCATGATCATATTGAATGGCGGTGCAGGCTCGAAGGGCCGAATGGCCTACTCCTGCACCTAATTTCTATGATTCTGTTTCTTTTCATACTGTGCGGTTATCGTTTTAGTATTCCAGATGAATACTCAAGGTCTTGTGAGAGGACAGTACATTTGTTTGGCTTTCAACAGCCTGACAATACAATCTCTCATTGCTTTCTCTTGCAACAGCCACATGGCACTTGCCTGTATTGGAAAAAAATATCAGCTGCATAACACGGGATAATCCCTGCACAATCCTTCCTACACTTCACCCACAACACACAACACATTATTCCTCTCCAGCCTGCATAATGCTCTCCTGTTCCACTGGCATTTCTCCCTTCAGACCTTCCTTCCTTCCTTCAGTCCATGTGGGAAGCATCTGATGCTGCCCGGCCTGCACAGAAAGTGTGACTACACATGAGTATAACTGGAATAAACCTTGGATAGTACTGTCAAAATGCAGTCAGATGTCGCAGCACAGACCATCACACAAACCAACCTCCCTTCCATTGACCCGAAACGTCACCTATTCCTTTACTCCAGAGATACCTGACCCGCTGAGTTACTCCAGCCTATCTTCGGTTTAAGCCAGCACACTCCCTTCCGTTGACTCCATCTACACCTCACGCTGCCTCGGCAAGGCCAGCAGCATCATCAAGGACCAGTCGCACCCTGGCCACTCCCTCTTATGGAAGTGTGAAAACGCACACCTCCAGATTCAGGGACAGTTTCTTCCCAGATGTTATCACCACAACCAGAGAGTGGTGCTGAACTATTATCTACCTCATTGGTGACCCTCGGACTATCCTTGACCGGACTTTGCTGACTTAACCTTGCACTGAACGTTATTCCCTTATCATGTATCTGTATGCTGTAAATGACTCGATTGTAATCAAGTACAGTCTTTCCGCCGACTGGATAGCACGCAACACAAGCTTTTCACTGTACCTTGGTACACGTGACAATAAACTCAACTGTAAACCGACCTCATTGTAGGAGGACTAATATGGCTGAACACATGGTTATCATATGTTCTCGTGTCAAAGTTTGAACTCTTATTCTGATTTTATTGAATAGTTTTGACACAGAGTGCTGGAGTAACTCAGCGGGTCAGGCAGCATCTCTGAAGAACATGGATAGGTGACGTTTCACAGAGTGCTGGAGTAACTCAGCGGGTCAGGCAGCATCTGTGGAGAACATGGATAGGTGACGTTTCACAGAGTGCTGGAGTAACTCAGCGGGTCAGGCAGCATCTGTGGAGAACATGGATAGGTGACGTGTCGGGTCGAGATCCTTCATCACACTGCAGGTCTGAAGCAGTGTCTCGACCTGAAACGTCACCCGTTCCTTTTCTTCAGAGATGCTGCCTGACCCGCTGAGTTACTCTAGCATTTTGTGTCTGGCTTCAGAGTAAACCAGCACCTGCGGTTCCGTCTTATACATAGAAAAGTACAGCACAGGAACAGGCCCTTCAGCCCATAATGTCTGTGCTGAACTTGATGGCAAGTTAAATTAATCTCCTCTGACTGCACATGATCCACATCCTTCCATTCCCTGCACATCCATGTGCCTATCTTTACTTTACTTTACATTTTAGAGATAGAAACAGGCCCTTTGGCCCACCATGTCCATGCCGACCAGCGATCACACTATACACAAGCACTATCCTATACACTAGGGACAATCCAAAGTTTTACCAAAGCCAATTCAAACCTGTACGTCTTCGGAATGTGAAAGGAAACCGGAGCACCCGATGTTGGGGGAGTCCAGAACCTGGAGCCACAGTTTAAGAATAAGCAGTAAGCCATTTAGAACGGAGACGAGGAAACACTTTTTCTCACAGGAGCTATTGAGCCGATTATCCCATGCCTAGTAACAAAGAACTCGGCAACCTTTTCCCATCTTTCAGCACCAGGTCCATAGCTCTTTCAGCGCCAGAGACCCAGGTTCAAGCCGGGTCTGTGTGTGTAGTCTCACTTTAGCACTTTCAAAACCAAAGGCAACACAGCTCACATTTTTTAAACAGTAATAACTCTTTTATTTTTCATCGATGGGAAATATCCTCGGCACCTGATGAGCGGAGGGGGACTTCTGAGTAAGATGGCCATAAATCACATCCATGCGTGGTAGCGTTTTATCTAAAATCAATATAAACCACAAACAGGATGTGGTCAAGATTATACTTTTAATTATACAGAAGGCAAGGGAGCTCTAATTGGGCAAGGCAGCTCTAATTAGGCAAGGCAGCTCTAATTAGGCAAGGCAGCTCTAATTAGGCAAGACAGCTTGCTTTAGCACTCTCAAAAACAAAGGCAAGGCAGCTTGCTTTAACACTTTCAAAACCAAAGGCAAGGTAGCTTGCTTTAGCACTTTCAAAACCAAAGGCAATACAGCTTTAGCACTTTCAAACCAAAATACACTTTTGCATTTTCAAACTACATTTTCAAACCACATTAAGGGCACTGACAGGTCAGTGAAACCACTCACAGTTTAGTATTCATGTGTTCAGTGTTATTCACAGCTCAGAATTGCGTCCTTTCACTCCCACATCTTGCAGAGAACTGAGGCACCTCCACACTTCTGGGTTTTATAGTCCCTCCGGAAGGGGCGTGGCCTTCATGGGAGAGAATCTCAACATTTTTTAAACACTAATAACTCTTTTATTTTTAATCGATGGGAAAAATCCTCGGGTTTTTTCAAAAATCAACATACAGAACAACAGGGAGTAGTCAAGATCAGATTTTTAGTAATATAGAATAAGGGTTTGGACACGCTAGAGGCAGGAAACATGATCCTGATGTTGGGGGAGTCCAAAACCAGGGCCACCGTTTAAGAATAAGGGGTAAGCCATTTAGAATGGAGATGAGGAAAAACATTTTCACCCAGAGAGTTGTGAATCTGTGGAATTCTCTGCCTCAGAAGGCGGTGGAAACCAATTCTCTGGATGCTTTCAAGAGAGAGTTAGATAGAGCTTTTAAGGATAGCGGAGTCAGGGGATATGGGGAGAAGGCAGGAACAGGGTACTGATTGGGGATATTCAGCCATGATCACAGCTGGCTCAAAGGGCCGAATGGCCTACTCCTGCACCTATTGTCCATTGTCTATGATTTCTGCCTTAAAAATATCCACTGACTTGGTCTCCACAGCCTTCACCCTCATCACCCTCCGACTAAAGAAATTCCTCCTCATCTCCTTCCTAAAGCTACGTCCTTTTATTCTGAGGCGATGGCCTCTGGTCCTAGACTCGCCCACTAGTGGAAACATCATCTCCACATTCACTAGCAGATCAGTTCATACTATACTGTACATGAGTTCAATCAAGTTACATTCAAGTACAATAGTTAGTGAAAGGGGAAGATGCAGAGTGCAGGATATAGTTCTGGGGTACACAAAAAGCTGGAGAAACTCAGCGGGTGCAGCAGCATCTAAGGAGCGAAGGAGATAGGCGACGTTTCGGGTCAAGACCCTTCTTCAGACTGGTCAGGGATCAGGGAAACGAGAGATATAGACGGTGATGTGGAGAGATAAGGAAGAATGAATGAAAGATATGCAAAAAAGTATCGATGATAAAGGGAACAAGCCATTGTAAGCTGTTTGTGGTGTGAAAATGAGAAGCTGGTGCGACTGGGGTGGGGGAGGGAGATAGAGATAGAGGGAATGCCAGGGCCCGAGGGCTGAGGGAGAGGTGGGAAGGGGAGGAGACAGCAAGGGTTAACAGAATTGAGAAAATTCAATATTCAAGCCCAAAGGATGCAGACTCCCCAAGCGGAATATGAGGTGCTGTTCCTCCAGCTTGCGGTGTTGCTCACTCTGGCCGTGGAGGGAGGCCCAGGACCGAGAGGTCGGATGTGTAATGGGAGGGGAGTTGAAGTGCTGAGCCACCGGGAGGTCGGGTTGGTTATTGCGGACCGAGCGGAGGTGTTCGGCGAAGCGATCGCCAAGCCTCCGCTTGGTCTCACCGATATAGATCATCTGGCATCTGGAGCAGCGGATGCAGTAGATGAGGTTGGAGGAGGTGCAGGTGAACCTCTGTCGGACCTGGAAGGACTGCTTGGGTCCCTGAAAGGAGTGGAGGGGGGAGGTGAAGGGACAAGTGTTGCATTTCTTGCGGTTGCACGGGAAAGTGCCCGGGGAAGGTGTAGAGTGGGGGGGGAGGGAAGAATTGACAAGGGAGTTGCGGAGGGCAGACAGGGGGGGAGATGGGAAGATGTGGCGGGTGGAGGGGTCATGTTGGAGGTGGCGTACTGGCGGAGGACTATATGTTGTATTTGCCGGCTGGTGGGGTGAAAGGTGAGGACCAGGGGGACTCTGCCCTGTTTGCGAGTGGGGGAATGGGGAGAGAGGGCAGTGTTGCGGGGTATGGAGGAGACCCTGGTGCGAGCCTCATCAATAGTGGGGGAGGGGAATCCCCGTTCTCTGAAGAATTAGGCCATTTGTGATGACCTGGTGTGGAACACCTCATCCTGGGAGCAGATGTGGCGTAGACGGAGGAATTGGGAATAGGGGATGGAGTCCTTACAGGAAGCAAGGTGGGAGGAAGAGTAGTCCAGGTAGCTGTGGGAGTCAGTAGGTTTGTAGTGGATGTCGGTCAGGAGCGTATCACCTGCAATAGAGATGGTGAGGTCAAGGAATGGTAGGGAAGTGTCGGAAATGGTCCAAGTGTATTTGAGTGCCGGATGGAAGTTGGTGGTGAAATGAATGAAGTCAGTCAGTTGTGTGTGGGTGCAGGAGGTGACACCAAAGCAGACGTCGATGTAACGGAGGTAGAGGTCGGGGATGGGGCCCTGGTACGCCGAGAACAAGGATTGTTCGACGTACCCAACAAAGAGGCAAGCGTAGCTGGGGCCCATGCGTGTGCCCATAGCTACGCCTTGTGTTTGGAGGAAATGGGAGGAATCAAAATGAGAAGTTATTGAGGGTGAGGACCAACTCCGCTAGGCGGAGGAGAGTGTCAGTGGACGGGTATGGGTTGCTCCTCTGGTCGAGGAAGAACCGGAGGGCTTTGAGACCGTCCTGGTGGGGGATGGAGGTGTAGAGTGACTGGACGTCCATGGTAAAGATGAGAGGATGGGGGCCTGGAGAATGGAATGCACGGAGCCGACGGAGACTGTCTGAGGTGTCTTGAACATAGGTGGGGAGGGATTTAACAAAGGGGGATAGGATGGCGTCAAGGTATGTGGAAATGTGTTCGGTGGGGCACGAACAGGCAGAGACAATGGGTCTGCCAGCGCAGTCGGGTTTGTGGATTTTGGGGAGAAGGTAAAATCGGGCCGTGCGGGGCTGGGAAACGATGAGGTCGGAGGCTCGGGGGGGTAGGGAGCCGGAGCTGATGAAGTCTGTTATGGTGCTCGAGATGGTGGCCTGGTGTTCGTCAGTGGGGTCATGGTCATGGGGTAAGTAGGAGGAGGTGTCCGAGTGTTGGCGCGCGGCCTCCGCTTTGTAGAGATCGACGCGCCAGACTACCACGGCACCTCCCTTGTCGGCGGGTTTGATAACCCAGTCTGGGTTGTTACGGAGTGAGTCGATGGCAGTACGTTCAGGGCTGGAGAGATTGGAGTGAGACAGGGGGGTGGAGAAGTCGAGGCGGTTGATGTCCCGACGGCAGTTCTGGATAAATAGTTCTACAGCCGGAAGGCTACGAGGGGGGGTCCAAGTGGAGGCGGTACGTGGGAGACAGGAAAAGGGATCATCAGTGGGGGGCGAGGGCTTCTTCCCGTGGAAGAACGCTGTGAGGCGGAGGCGACGGTAGAAGAGCTCCAAGTCGTGGTGGGCGCGGAACTCATTGAGGTGGGGACGGAGGGGGACAAAGGTGAGACCTCTGCTGAGGACAGACCGTTCGATGTCGGAGAGGGGGAGGTCCGGGGGGGATGGTGAACACGCGGCAAGGATGGGGGTTGTGGCCGGAGGAAGGCAGGTGAGTGGACTGAGGACGAAGCGTTGTGTGGTGGGGGGGTGGAGGGTGGTCAGGGGGTGGGGGGGTATGGGGGCTGTGGTGTGGGTGGGGAAGAGCAGGGGTTACATGGTAGGGGGGGGATGGGGAAGACCTAGTGGAATAGCCACTAAGGTTACTGGGGCTGGGGAGACGGGCACTAGGACCCAGTGCCGTTAAAGACAGAGTGGTGGGAGGAGTTAGCAATGTGGAGGCTTCAGGCCCACTGCAGAGTCCAGTCTGCAGGTGAGGCGACGGCTGTGGGCTGCTGGAGGGCGGTGGAGTGTCGTGGGTCGGCGGATATAGTTCTGCCCCACTACTGAAGGAAATCAGTCGTTACACCTGACTTCACCTAGGACTCTCCCACTAGTGGAACCATCTCCACATCCACTCTATCTGTCGGGGTTTGGTAACCGCCTGCTGATCTTATGTTGTCCGGCCACACTGGTCTTATGTTTTGGTCACAGTGATGACCAAACCATAACTTAGCAATTTCAGTCTGACGAAGAGTGCGGACCCGAAGCATCACCCATCCTTTTTCTCCAGAGATGCTGCCTGACCCACTGAGTTACTCCACCATTTTGTGTCTATCTTTGGTATCCACCAGCATCTGCAGTTCCTTTCTTTACATGATCGAGCATATTGATTGAATTAATTAATTAACACTTTATCGTCACATGTGACAAGTCACGGTGAAATTCTTTGCTTGCAAGGTATGCAAATAGTCGCCACACATAGGGCGCCGAAAGGGCGCATGAAGGGACATCATTTAGCAAATTGGTCGGTCAAAGAGAGTTGAATATGTTATCTCATGTGAGTGCTTTCACATTTGCTCCTTAACCTTGGGTGCTCTTTGTTGCAACAGCATTTTGTGTTTAGGACCCTGAAATCTGGTACATCCAGGTTCAGGAACAGTTCCTTCCCCACAGCCAACAAGAAGATTTCAGTATAGGAGTAAAAAGCCTCTTCTGCAGTTGTATCGGGCTCTGGTGAGACCACATCTGGAGTATTGTGCACAGTTTTGGTGTCCTAATTTGAAGAAGGACATCCTTGTGATTGAGGCAGTGCAGCAGCGTAGGTTCACGAGATTGATCCCTGGGATGGTGGGACTGTCATATGAGGAAAGATTGAAAAGACTAGGCTTGTACTCACTGGAGTTTAGAAGGATGAGGGGAGATCTTATAGAAACATATAAAATTGTAAAAGGACTGGACAAGCTAGGTGCAGGGAAAATGTTCCCAATGTTGGGTGAGTCCAGAACCAGGGGCCACACTTAGAATAAAGGGGAGGTCATTTAAGACTGAGGTGAGAAATAAACTGTTTCACCCAGAGAGTTGTGAATTTATGGAATTCCCTGCCACAGAGGGCAGTGGAGGCCAAATCACTGGATGGATTTAAGAGAGAGTTGGATAGAACTCTAGGGGCTAGTGGAGTCAAGGGATATGGGGAGAAGGCAGGCATGGGTTATTGATAGCGGACGATCAGCCATGATCATATTGAATGGCAGTGCTGGCTCGAAGGGCCGAATGGCCTCCTCCTGCACCTATTTTCTATGTTTCTA
Organism: Okamejei kenojei; assembly: GCA_035221665.1. Lineage (NCBI taxonomy): Eukaryota > Metazoa > Chordata > Chondrichthyes > Rajiformes > Rajidae > Okamejei > Okamejei kenojei. Next base: position 4,724,909 of record CM069135.1, read on the forward strand.
TGTATTAAACTCGCCAACAAACGGACTCTGAACCGTAGCAGCTTATTGCACTTTATCTGTTTATTTATGTGTATATACAGTATATGGTCTATGCTATATAGACACTGAACTGATCTGTATTTATGCCGACAATATTCTGTTGTGCTGCAGCAAGCAAGAATGTCATTGTCCTATCTGGGACACATGATCATAAAACACTCTTGACTTGACTTGACTTGTTTTGAATTGCAAAGTGTAAGCATAAACCACAACCTGTAATGTTCTGCTCTGATCTCTCTCTCATGTTTACAATTTTTCATTTCAAATTTCAGCGTGTTTGCCGGCTGTCAGATTCCATATCCAAAGCGAGAATTTCTAAACGAGGATGAACCAGAAGAGAAAGGAGACAAGGTAGGAGGGAAAGTGACGGGGGGTGTTCATCATTGACTCCAACCTTGAACAGAACCAAACTGGGCATTCTGCTTCCAATTACTTCAGTTTATTTGCTTTTTGTTTTTCGCTACTATTAAGCCTAGTGTTTAACATTTTCAATATAAGGCTGCAGGATGACTTGGACAGGTTGGGGGAGTGGGCAGATGCACGGCAGATGAAGTTTAATGCGGATAAATGTGAGGTTATCCACTTTGGTAGCAAAAACAGGAAGGCAGATTACTATCTAAATGGCGTCAAGTTGGGAAAAGGGGAAGTACAACGGGATCTGGGGGTCCTTGTACATCAGTCTATGAAAGTAAGCATGCAGGTACAGCAGGCAGTGAAGAAAGTGAATGGCATGTTGGCCTTTATAACGAGAGGAATCGAATATAGGAGCAAAGAGGTCCTTCTGCAGTTGTACAGAGCCCTAGTGAGACCACACTTGGAGTATTGTGTGCAGTTTTGGTCCCCTAATTTGAGGAAGAACATTCTTGCTATTGCGGGAGTGCAGCGTAGGTTTTTACAAGGTTAATTCCTGGGATGGCGGGACTGTCATATGCTGAGAGAATGGAGTGGCTGGGCTTGTACACTCTGGAGTTTAGAAGGATGGGAGGCCATCTTATTGAAACATATAAGATTGTTAATGGTTTGGACACGCTAGAGGCAGGAAATATGTTCCCGATGTTGGGGGAGTCCAGAACCAGGGGCCACAGTTTAAGAACAAAGAGTAAGCCATAAGGAGACAAGGAAACACTTTTTCTCACTGCGAGTTGTGAGTCTGTGGAATTCTCTGTCTCAGAGGGCGGTGGAGGCCGGCTCTCTGGATGCTTTCAAGAGAGAGCTAGATAGGGTTCTTAAAAATAGCAGAGTCAGAGGATATGGGGAGAAAGCAGGAATGGGGTACTGATTAGGGATATTCAGCTAATATCACATTGAATGGCGGTGCTGGCTCGAAGGGCTGAATGGCCTACTCCTGCACCTATTGTCTATTGTCTATTGTCAATACAGGTACACCATCGATTTCCCGGCACCCTTGGTTCCAGAACCTTGCCAGACCAACAAATGTCACGAGATAATAATTTAACAACACACCTCTGACCCACTAATTATACCCCTCCCATATCTCCAAAGCACCATGGGCTGCGAGAAACCTAAATAAAGAATGAACAAAATTACAAAGTTATTTGCACGGTGGCGCAGCGGTAGAGTCGCTGCCTCACAGCGCCAGTGACTCAGGTTCAATCCTGACTACGGGCGCTGTCTGTACGGAGTTTGCATGTTCTCCCTGTGACCGCGTGGGTTCTCTCCGGGTGCTCCGGTTTCCTCCCACACTGCAAAGACGTGCAGGTTTGTGGGCTAATTAGCTTGGTACAATGTTAATTGTCATTAGTGTGTGTGGATGGTGTTAGTGTGCGGGGATCGCTGGTCGGCCTGTTTCCGCGCTGTATCTGTAAACTAAGCTAAGGTAAAGAAGTAAACAATTAACTCTTTCAGGGTCAAAGTACACGTCCTGAAAGAGCACACGCCACGTGCAATGCTCTCGTAATTTTGTCAGGACTAAAGGAGGTGCAGGACCATCAGTTGTCAGGAAATCAGTGGTGGACCTGTATAAATTTCCATCATCAATCTGATATGCATATGTAGGTCCTGCCAAACGTACAAACATCCAACTTACATACAGCACGTTTGGGAGACCGGCGGGATGGAACTGATGGAACTAGGGCGGTCCAAACGGGTTTTGACACATTGGCCTTCAGTCGGAGCATTGAGAATAGAAGTTGGGAGGTCATGTTGCAGTTCACAATCACAATCACAATAATACTTTATTAGCCAAGTATGTTTTTCATTTGCCAAGTCAGACAAATAAAAAGCAACAGAACACACAAAACACATTTTAAGATAAACATCCACCACAGTGACTCCTCCACATTCCTCTCTGTGATGGAAGGTGAAAAAAAGTTCAATCTCTCCCCTTCTTTCCATTCCCGCGGTCGGGGACCTCGAGCCCTCCGTTGACGAGACGATCTTGGCTCCCGTAGCCGGCGGCGTTTGGGGCCTCCGCATCGGGGCGATCAGCTCCTGCATCGGGGGGGGATGTCAGCTCCCCCGCGCCGGCGATCGGACCCCGGGTCGGGGCTGGTCGAGCCTCTGCGACATTGGAGCTCCCGCCTTGGCCTCTCCCGAGACTGTGAGCTCTCGATGGTAAAGTCTGTCGGGGATACCCCAGGCAAGGGATTGGCTCTGATGTAAGTCCACGCCCCGCGGTGGGACCCAAAGTCAGTCCGTGGAGGCCTCCAGCTCCATCGCTGGTAGGCCGCAGAGCGACCAGAGAATGCGATCCGGAAATCAATCACATCTCCGGCAAGGTAAAAACTGAAAAAAAAGTTTCCCCCGACCCCTCCCCCCACATAAAACAAACCGGAGAACATTTACGCAGACTTTTAACACGCACTAAAAATTTTAAAAAGACCAAAAAACAGACTGTTGGCGGGGCTGCCAATCGTACGGCGCCCCTGGTTGTATAAGACCACATTTAGAATATTGTGTTCAGTTTTGGGCACCGTGTTATAGGAAAGATTTTGTCAAGCTGGAAAGGGTTCAGAGAAGATTTACGAGGATGTTGCCAGGACCTGAAGACCTGAGCTACAGGGAGAGGTTGAGCAGGCTGGGACTCTAGTCCTTGGAGCGCAGGAGGATGAGGGGCGATCTTATAGAGGTGTGCAAAATCATGTGAGGAATAGATCGGGTAGACGCACAGAGTCTCTTGCCCAGAATAGGGGAATCGAGAACCAGAGGAAATGGGTTTAAGGCGAGGGGGGAAAGATTTTATAGGAACCTGAGGGGTAACTTTTTTACACAAAGGGTGGTGGGTGTATGGAATGAGCTGCCGGAGGAGGTAGTTGAGGCAGGGACTATCGCAATATTTAATGAAACATTTAGACGGGTTCATGGATTGGATAGGTTTAATGGGATATGGGCCAAACGCAGGCAGATGGGACATGTTGGCCTGTGTGGGCAAGTTGGGCCGAAGGGCCTGTTTCCATGCTGTAGCACTCCAAGACTCTGCGACTGCCGGTGGCTGTGGGCTGCCCAGTGGGAACTCAGTTCATGGCCACATTTACGACTTGTGAATCACGATACGATACGATGGCACTTTATTGTCAGACCGAGGTCTGAAATTTGTTTTTGCATACAGCCATACAATAAAATAAAGAACACAACACACAATAGAGTCCAGCATAAAACATTCCCACACAACTGAATCAAAAAGTTTCCCACTGTGAGGGAAGGCACCAGTCAGTCAATTGTCCGTATTACGAACAGTTCTCAGGAACGGGGCCTGGGAAACTCCTGCAGTAGAATTCTTCTTATCGAGTCCATAACACAAGATTAGAAATTGTACAGCCAGAGCTGAACACACTTCTCGGTATCTGCATACAATGGCGCCTTGCGCTTCTTGTGCGTGGTGGGGGAAAGATTGGTGGAAACAGGGCCGCGACGTGAACGTTCTTTCCTTCACCCCACCATAGAATTGAGGTGACTTGACAAGTTGAACCATTCTTATTTACAACGAAAGTAATTCACTTTAAATCATTCATCACGTCACATTGTGACCCTGGGGTGGGAGATTGCAACCTTCACGTGGTCCGCCCTGTTTCGACGAATGCAATCAACCCGGCGTGCACAATCAAGTAAGATCAAATAGAACAAGTTGTCCGACAACTTTAGGCTGTGCACGCCACACGCAAGAAGAAGTGACCCTACGAATATGTGAATCTGTGGAATTCTGTCGTTTCACATTGCCTGGCAACAGTTGAATAATGTGAACATTTTGAACTACCTCATTAATATTTTTCTAAATATCACATAACCTTTTCCTGAAGTTTATTGTCTACTTTTGTTATATAGTCTACATAATTACAATTGAGCCATCTACAGTTAAGACCAGTAAACTCCAATCAAAGATGGCCCGAGGGTAGGTCACCATTGAGGTAGATTGTAGTTCAGGGGTTGTGGTAGGATGGTTCCCTGACAGCTGGGAGAAACTGTCCCTGAATCTGGAGGTGTGCACACTTCTATACCTCTTGCCTGATCCTGACAATTCCCTGCACATCTTACTATTTTGGATGGAGCTGTTCCCAAACCTAAAGGGTTCCTAAACCTAAAATGTTTAATATCATTGTTTTGCCGTATTGTTTTTGACAGTATTTTTTTTTAATTAAGCATCATATCACTTTATCTGTGCATTGTGCTCGTACATTAAAGTTTCTTTGTAATTTATTATTGTTATGGATCCATGTTATGTCAGACAGAGAGAAAGTGTGATTGCAGCTAGTGTGAGTTTGAAAAAGGATTGGCATGCATGCCGGGCAGACCCGCTGCCTCAGCATGCCCACACCCATTTCAAAACAGGATGCCCTCACAGTCAGATGTACAAATACCATTCTAAATATAGAAAATTCCCCTCCTCCTATATATTCAAAATTGTTCGAATTTAATGTAAGACATATTCTAATCCAATTTAACATACTACAAGGCTATATTACTCAAAGAATAAACTTTTTCCAAATATATCCCCTATCTGCGACAAATGTCTTTCTCAAGTATAACACACTCCTTTGCCTCCTGCAGTTGTCTCAGCCTGCTCTAATCCTTTCCTCATTATGGCCTGATAATGGCAAAAAAAACATACTTAAATTTGGGAAAAAATGCATCCAATCCCAATGCACAAACATGTCTCGAAGATAAGACTCGCGTTAGCCAGAGCAATTTTTACTCCTTTTATCGATTCATTACAAGCATAGTATGGTGCAACACCACTTTGGAATTAAACATTTACGGACCCAACACTTTTTGGGTTTTTGTTTCTTTTTTATTATTTTTAGTCTTTTTATTTTTGTGTACGTTTTTACTTAGTCACTCTGCGACTACACTCTTTGGTAGTTTAGGGGTTTACACATTCACTAGTTCTTTCACTCTCTCTCTTTCTTGCTCGTACATTTTTGTCACATTAAAATGGAAGATGTACAGTATTTTGTCATATGCAAACTGCATCCCTCCACAGCCATCTGTGGCAATAAATTCCACAGATTCACCACCCTCTGACAAACAACATTCCTCCTCATCTCCTTCCCTAAAAGAACGTCCATAATTCTGAGGCTGTGAGGACACTAGTGGAAACATCCGCTCTACATTTTTTCACTATTCAGTATGTTTCAATGCCCCCCTCATTCCTCTAAACTCCAGCGAGTACAGGCCCAGTGACGACTCACCTACTCATTCCTGGGATCATTTTTGTAAACCTCCTCTGAACCCTCTCCAGAGCCAGCACATCCTTCCTCAGATATGGTGCCCAAAATTGCGCACAATATTCTAAAATGCAGCCTGACCATGGCCTTATAGAGCCTCAATATTACATCCCTATTTTTGTATACAAGCCCTCTTGAAACAAACGTTCTCTCTGGGACCGTGTGGGTTTCCTCTGGATGCTCTGGTTTCCATCCACATCCCAAACTTGCGGTTTTGTAGGTTATTTGGTTTATGTTGCCATGAGTGTATAGGGAGTGGATGAGAAAGTGGGATAACATAGTTTAGTTTACTTTAGACATACAGTGCGGAAACAGGCCCTTCGACCCCACGGGTTCGTGCCGACCAGCGATCCCCGCACACTAATGCTATTGGAGAGACTCAAATAGAGAAAGCCAGTAGACAGGGTCTGAGGCAGGAGGCAGAGAAGGGAAACACTCAGACCCAACATGTAGGGGGGAAAGAAGAAAAAAATAATAAACAGAGAATAAGAGGTGGTGGGTTTCCAGGGCAAAAATCAAAAGGGACCGCTTGTCAACATAATTGTATAAGGAGTAAGAGTGTTGTAAAAACAAGCCTGAAGGCTTTGTGTCTCAATGCAAGGAGCATTCGTAATAAGGTGGATGAGTTGAAGGTGCAGATAGCTATTAATGACTATGCTATAGTTGGGATCACGGAGACGTGGCTCCAGGGGGACCAAGGCTGGTAGCTGAACATTCAGGGATATTCAATATTCAAAAGGAGGGATAGACAGAAAGGAAAGGGAGGTGGGGTAGCGTTGCTGGTGAGAGAGGAGATTAATGCAATAGAAAGGAAGGACATTAGCTTGGAGGATGTGGAATCGATATGGGTAGATCTGCGAAACTCTAAGGGGCAGAAAACGCTAGTGGGAGTTGTGTACAGGCCACCTAACAGTAGTAGTGGAGTTGGGGATGGCATCAAACAGGAAATTAGAAATGCGTGCAACAAGGGTAAAACAGTTATAATGGGTGACTTCAATCTACATATAGATTGGGTGAATCAAATGGGCAGGGGTGCTGAGGAAGAGGATTTCTTGGAATGTATGCGTGATAGTTTTCTAAACCAACATGTAGAGGAACCAACGAGAGAGCAGGCTATTCTAGACTGGGTATTGAGTAATGAGGAAGGGTTAGTAGCAGTCTTGTTGTGCGGGCCCCTTGGGCAAGAGTGACCATAACATAGTTGAGTTCTTCATTAGGATGGAGAGTGACATAATTAAGTCAGAATCAAGGGTTCTTGAACTTAAACAAAGGTAACTTTGAAGGTATGAGAAGTGAATTGGCCAAGATAGACTGGCAAGTGATTCTTAAAGGGTTGACAGTGGCAATGGAAGGTATTTAAAAGACTGTATGGATGAACTACAACAATTGTTCATCCCAGTTTGGCAAAAGAATAAATCAGGGCAGGTAGTGCATCCATGGATAACAAGGGAAATCAGGGATAGTATAACAACAAAAGATGAAGCATACAAATTAGCCAGAAAAAGCAGCCTACCAGAGGACTGGGAGAAATTCAGAGTTCAGCAGAGGAGGACAAAGGGCTTAATTAGGAAAGGGAAAATAGATTATGAAAGAAAACTGGCAGGGAAGATAAAATCTGACTGCAAAAGTTTTTATAGATATGTGAAGAGGAAGAGATTAGTTAAAACAAATGTAGGTCCCTTGCAGTCAGAAACAGGTGAATTGATCATGGGGAACAAGGACATGGCAGACCAATTGAATAACTGCTTTGGTTCTGTCTTCAAGACTGGATAGACTTGGCTTGTACTCTCTAGAATTTAGAAGACTGAGGGGGGATCTTATAGAAACTAACAAAATTCTTAAGGGGTTGGATAGGCTAGATGCAGGAAGATTGTTCCCGATGTTGGGGAGGTCCAGAACAAGGGGTCACAGTCTAAGGATAAGGGGGAATTCCTTTAGAACCGAGATGAGGAAAACATTTTTCACACAGAGAGTGGTGAGTCTCTGGAATTATCTGCCACAGAAGGTAGTTGAGGCCAGTTCATTGGCTATATTTAAGAGGGAGTTAGATGTGGCCCTTGTGGCTAAAGGGTTCAGGGGGTATGGAGAGAAGGCAGGTACAGGATACTGAGTTGGATGATCAGCCATGATTATATTGAATGGCGGTGCAGGCTCGAAGGGCCGAATGGCCTACTCCTGCACCTATTTTCTATGTTTCTATGTTTCTATCCTACACTCACTAGGGACAATTTACAACTAAACCAAACCAATGAACCCACAAACATAGATACATAGACAATAGGTGCAGGAGGAGGTCATTCGGCCCTTCGAACCAGCACCGCCATTCAATGCAATCATGGCTGATCACCCACACTCTGTACCCCGTTCCTGCCTTTTCACCATGTCCCTTCATTCCGCTAGCCCTAAGAGCTCTATCTAACTCTCCTTTGAATGCATCCAATGAATCGGCCTCCACTGCCTTCTGAGGCAGAGAATTCCACAAATTCACAACTCTCTGTGTGAAAAGGTTTTTCCTCATCTCAGTTCTAAATGTCCTACACCTTATTCTTAAACTGCGGCCCCTGGTTCTGGACTCCCCCAAGACCGGGAACGTGTTTCCTGCCTCTAGCGTGTCCAAACCCTTAATAATCTTATATGTCTGTGGATACGAAAATAGGTGAAAGAGCAGGTTGTGTAGAGATAGCAGGGACTCTGCAGAAGGACTTGGACAGGTTGGGAGAGTGGGCAGAGAAGTGGCAGATGGAGTATAGTGGAGCAAAGTGTGGAGTCATGCATTTTGGTCGTAGGAATAAAGGCATAGACTATTTTGTAAATGGGAAGAAAATCCAGAAATTGGTGCAAAGAGACTTGGGAGTGCTGGTGCAGGATTGCCAAAAAGTTAATCTGCAAGTTGAAGCAGTAGTAGGGAAAGCAAACTCAATGCTAGCATTTATTTCAAGAGGGCTTGTATACAAAAGCAGGGATGTAATGCTGAGGCTTATATAAGGTGCTGGTCAGGCCGCATTTGGAATACAGTGAGCAATTTTGGGCACCGTATCTGAGGAACGATGTGCCGGCTCTGGAGAGGGTCCAGAGGGGGTTTACAAAAATGATCCCAGGAATGAGTGGGTTAACCTATGATGAGCGTTTGTCAGCACTGGGCCTGTAGTCGCTGGAGTTTAGAAGAATGAGGGGGGACCTCATTGAAACATACAGAATATTGAAAGGCTTGGATAGAGTGTATGTGGAGAGGATGTTTCCACTAGTTGGAGAGTCCAGGACTAGAGGTCATAGCCTCAGAATTAACGGACGTTCTTTTAGGATGATGAGGAGAAATTGATTTAGTCAAAGGATGGTGAATCTGTGGACTTCTTTGCCACAGAAGGCTGTAGAGACCAAGTCAGAGTATATTTTTAAAAGATTTTTCATTATTACAGGTATCAGAAGTTAGGGGGAAAGGCAGGAGAATGGGGTTGAGAGGGAGAGATAGATCAGCCATGATTGAATGGCGGAGTAGACTTGATGGGCCAAATGGCCTAATTGTGCTCCTATCACTTTTGACCTTATGACCCCCATGTTATGGCTACATAAACTCGCCCTTACAGAATTCACAAAAATAATTTGAAATGTGGGATAAAATTAATTCTCACTTTAGACTTTACTTTAGACTTTGGAGATACAGTGCGAAAACAGGCCCTTCTGCCCACCAAGTCCGTGCCGACCAGCGATCACCAGCACCATCCTACACGCTAGGGACAAGTTATAATTTTACTGATGCCAATTAACGTACAAACCTGTACGTGTTTGTAACATGGGAGGAAATCAGAGCACCTGGAGAAACCCACGCGTCACAGATGGAACAAACAAACTCCATACAGACAGCACCCTTAGTCAGGATCGAACCTGAGACTCTGGCGCTGTAAGACAGCAACTCTACTGCGCCTCATTACTAATTGTTCTGAAGTAATTTTACATCCTCTTAAGCATGCCATTTGATCTAGGATTCCACAATTAATATTACAGTGCGGTCAGAGAGATATACAGCGCCCTCCATAATGTTTGGGCCAAAGACCCATCATTTATTTATTTGCCTCTGTACTCCACCATTTGTAATAGAAAAATTCACATGTGGTTAAAGTGCACATTGTCAGATTTTATTAAAGTCCATTTTAATACATTTTGGTTTCACCATGTAGAAATTACAGCAGTGTTTATACATAGTCCCCCCATTTCAGGGAACCATAATGTTTGGGACACATGGCTTCACAGGCATTTGTAATTGTTCAGGTGCGTTTAATTGCCTCCTTAATGTAGGTATAAGAGAGCTCTCAGCACCTAGTCTTTCCTCCAGTCTTTCCATCACCTTTGGAAACTTTTATTGCTGTTTATCAACATGAGGACCAAAGTTGTGCCAATAAAAGTCAAAGAATCCATTATGAGACTGAGAAACAAGAATAAAACTGTTAGAGACATCAGCCAAACCTTAGGCTCAGCAAAATCAACTGTTTGGAACATCATTAAGAAGAAAGAGAGCACTGGTGAGCTTCCTAATCACAAAGGGACTGGCAGGCCAAGGAAGACCTCCACAGCTGATGACAGAAGAATTCTCTCTATAATAAAGAAAAATCCCCAAACACCTGTCCGACAGATCAGAAACACTCTGCAGGAGTCAGGTGTGGATTTGTCAATGACCACTGTCCGCAGCAAACGTCATGAACAGAAATACAGAGGCTACACTGCAAGATGCAAACCACTGGTTAGCTGCAAAAATAGGATGGCCAGGTTACAGTTTGCCAAGAAGTACTTAAAAGAGCAACCACAGTTATGGAAAAAGGTCTTGTGGACAGATGAGATGAAGATTAACTTATATCAGAGTGATGGCAAGAGGAGAGAAAGAACTGCCCAAGATCTAAAGCATTCCACCTCATCTGTGAAACACTGTGGCGGGGGTGTTATGGCCTGGGCATGTATGGCTGCTGAAGGTATTGGTTCAAACTTATCTTCATTGATGATACAACTGCTGATGGTAGTAGCATAATGAATTTTGCAGACACATCCTATCTGCTCAAGTTCAGACAAATGCCTCAAAACTCATTGGTCAGCAGTTCAGATGTCTATCTGTAGTTGGACATGCGTATGATGCATATTTGTGCAGTAAGCCCGCAGTCCGTGAAATGCTCCCAGCATTTCCAAATAGTTTATACCTCGTGATTGGAGTAGTGTAGATTCGTGCAAATCCCATCTGCAGCCACAACTAGAAGTGGTGTCGGTAGCTCCCCAGCCGTGGGCGCTTGCGTCAGTTTGCAACACGACTGAAGGGTTTGTAACTATGATGGGATTAAAACAATCTCAAATGCTGCTAATCCACCATTGTAGCTCATCTTTTGCTTTGTTTGGTAGCTGCATAGGTCTGTCAAAATGCCCAGCATTGGTTTTTAGTGTTGAGATTTTTGCTCTTTGCAAATTTTGATAATGTAATGGTCCAAATCGTACAGCTGGAAATGTAGCTACAAGCTTCCCAATCACCTTGGCAGCATGTTGAATAGTCGTTTTTTTGGTGCAAGCGAAGCTATTACATGCCTCTATTATATCTGTTGCTTTGTCCTCTGGGAAAGTGACAATCATATGATTAGTGTTAACCGTGAATCCCAGATAGTCCATAATGACAGAAGGTTTTAACTTTGATTTGTCTGGATGCATGATGAACCCCAGCTTTTGGAATAGTGACTTGGTGGCTGTCACAGCTAATTTAGCTAATTCCAAAGTTTTCCCCACAATCAGAATGTCATCAAGATAGGCCATGACTATGTAGTTTTGTCTTTGTAGAGACGCCAACACTGGTTTTAATATTTTAGTAAATAACCTGGGGGCTGTTGTAAGTCCATTAGGCAATGCTTTATACTGCCACAGCTGCCCCATCCAGACAAATTTTAGATATCTGCGGTGATCTTTACGTATAGGTACTGAATAGTATGCATCTTTTAGGTCAATGCAGGCCATGAAGTACCCTCTGGAAATCAGTTGCTTGGCAGTTTCAAATGTTTCCATCTTGAAATGGGTATATTGCACAAATGTATTCAGTTGAGTTAAATCAATTATGATAAGACATCCACCATCTTTTTTGGTTTTGGTAAAGATGTTAGATACAAATTCAAGAGGTTCATGTACTGTTTTCTCTATTACCCCTTTGGTATACAACCTTAATAGTTCTGCATCTCCTTCCACTTTCTCTTTGTAAGAAAGTACAAATTTCCGGCTAGGTACATGTTGAGCTGGGGGAAGTTGTTTGTTTATAAATTCAATTTCGTAACCTGGAATACTGTGCAATTTAAAAGGGTCAGAAGTTATGGAACTCCATGCATCCCCAAACAGACGCAATCTATCTCCCACTTGTGAGGTTATGCATGCAGCATTCCCAAGGGAACCAGACCCCCTTACCTCCATGGTTACCGGTGGGGCTTGGTCTTCTGTCCTTTGTTTTTGGGTTGCTGTGGTGCTGTGGTGTGGGGTTGACGCATTTTCCAGGTTAGTCGCTGTGGGCCTTGGCCTAAAAAAGGCCTCTGATGATAAAGCGTGACCTTTGGGTTTGCTCCCGTCACTCTATCGGGTTGAACCCGGGGCCTGTTAGATGTTGCATATGGATGCTGCCGACGATACGCTGGAGGTCTGCCAGAGGAAGGCGGTTTTATCAAGCCTACTGCTTTAGCTTCCTCGTCTAGGTCTTTCCCCTGTCTGGGCAGGTCATCACCAAACAACTATCTTGGTGGTGGCGTAACGTTGGCCTTACACAAAGCCGCAAATTTGGGGTTGAGTGTAGGACGGACAGAGCTTTTCCGGAAGCAAATGATCTCACATGCTAATGCATCCTGCTGCTCTTCCGTCATGTCCATACCGTCGACTGACCTGGCAAACGCAGTGATGCCTGAGGTCAGTAGTTTTAGGATTTAAAAACATTTAATTCCTGTGCCCTTATCCCAGGGCTGATGTTCCCCCATATGGGTGTGTTCACGGTAGGGACGTTCAGCGACACACAATTTTCCCGGGGCCATGTACTTGCTTGTGGTCTCCGAAAATTACCAGTTCCTGTAATTGGTGTGTTGTCAGGTAGTTTATGCTTGCCGCTGGCCTCGGCTGAAGAGGTTGCCCTTTCTGGGATGGTTGAGCGAACTTAGACACCATCTCCAGAAGTTCCTCTTCTTGCATCCCTTGCAACTGTGGGTCTTCAGCCAACCCCTCTTCAAAGTCAGCTAATCCCTGACTTCTTGCGCTCCCTACTAAGGAGGGAGAGATGTTGGACAGTCCTGGTAATGGGCCTGTAGTGGACCTGCGTGATCCTTGGGACTCATGCTCCTGCTGGAGTAGGTCCCTCTGGAGCAGCTGCTCCATCATCCGCTCCATACGAGCAATGCGACCGCCGTCGCTATCTGCGAACGGCAAGTCGTCTTCCCCAGATTCTGATGAATCTACGGGGCTCTTACCGCCAGTCCGCACCTCGCCGAGGTGATGTCTATGGGACTGATACGTTAGATAGTCGGTGCCAGTCGCTCCTGCGGGGCTACACGACTCCCGCGCGGATCTGCCGCTTGTCCGGGGTCTTCCGGACCCTCTTGCGAACTGATGCGGTGGAGAGTCGGGGTGTGCCGTTAAACCGGGCCCTGTCTTCCGCACTTTTTTGCCGCTGGTCTGTTTTCGTACAGACTGAAGCGGTGGGGAGTCGGGGTCTTGTCTACCCTGCTCCCGCGCGGTCCTACCGCCAGTATGCAGCTCCCTGGACTGCTGTGGGGGAGAGTCGGGTCCTGCCGACTGAGCGAGGTTCCCCGACTTCCACGCTGTTTTCCCGGCCTGAGGTACGGGTGCTGCCGGCTCTACGGTCAGCTCCGGGGATGTTGGCCGCCGATCTTGAAAGGCCCGCGGTCTTGAAAGGCATGCTTAGACGCAGCCTTCTTTTTGCTTCTTCTCTCCATCATGAATTTTCTGTAGGGATTTAATCAATACAGAAAACTAACCAACTCAAAGTTAGTAAAAACTTACCTGAATGTCCTTCTAAGCTGCCGGCAGAGGAGCTGCGCTCCCCCCCCAGCTTGTCGACTGCAATGCGAGCGACGATACGTCGCGCATGCGTGCCGGCGGGGTCTTCACGAAGTCACTCACGTGACTCCAAAGTAAAATACTAAACATGACTACTTTCATTTACATGACATTGCTGGGACCCAAACATTATGGTGCCCTGAAATGGGGGGGGGGGGGGGGGGGGGGGGGGGGGGGGGGGGGTGGGGACTATGTATAAACACTGCTGTAATTTCTACATTGTGAAACCAAAATGTATAAAAATGGCCTTTATTAAAATCTGACAATGTGCACTATAATCACATGTGATTTTTTTTTTTCTATTACAAATCTCAAATTGTGGAGTACAGAGGCAAATAAATAAATGATGGGTCTTTGTCCCAAACATTATGGAGGGCGCTGTGTGTAGGAAGGTAATGTGTGTGGCATTGGATATCATTTCAAGAAGGCATTGATACTTTTCCACAGAGCAGAGTGATTTACAAGGCACATACACCCATGATACAGGGGCAGCCCGGTTTGATGCATGGCTGCCAGATTTCTCAGCCAAAGGGGCCAGAGAGTGCAAGGTATTGAACTAAAAGTTAATGGCTGTCGAATGTCAAGGAGATCGGTGGTATATACATTTTTAATAAATGATTAACAGAACTAAGTTTAGACTTTAGACTTGAGAGATACAGTGTGGAAACGGGCCTTTCGTCCCACCGAGTCCGTGCGGACCAACGCCCCCACAAGCTACCACTATCCTGCACACACTAGGAACAATTTACAACTAGACCGAGCCAATTAACCTGCAAACCTGTACGTCTTTGGAGTGTTGGAGGAAACCGGAGCACCTGGAGAAAACCCAGAAAAACAGAGATGCTATCTCTGTCTCTCAATCCTTATCTTAAACCGTGCCCTCCAGTATCAGATACCTCTGCCACTGAGAAAGCTTTCCAACAATCGACCCGTACTTTGTCCTCCTCTATTTGATAGCTCTGTCAGGTTCCAACCCAACCCAAATCCACTTTCTGCTTGCAACCAATGTCCCAGAAGTACTGGAGGACAGAGGATCTAAGGGGGTAGAGGAACGGAAAGACATTTTCATTAGGCGAGAAGTAATATTGGGTAGGCTAATGGGATTGAAGGATGATAAATCCCCTGGGCCCGATGGTCTGCATGCCAGGGTCCTCAGGGAGGTGGCTCTAGAAATAGTGGACGCATTGGTGATCATTTTTCCAATGTTCAATAGATTCAGGATCAGTTCCTGTGGATTGGAGGATAGCTAATGTTATCCCACTTTTCAAGAAAGGAGCGAGAGAGAAAACGGGGAATTACAGACCAGTTTGCCTGACTTTGGTGGTGGGAAAGATGCTGGAGTCAATTATTAAAGAGGTAATAGTGGGGCATTTGGATAGCAGTAAAATTATTAGTCCAAGTCATCATGGATTTATTAAAGGAAAATCATGCTTGACTAATCTTCTGGAGTTTTTTGAGGATGTGACAAGCAAAATGGATGAAGGGAGCCAGTGGATGTAGTGTATCTAGACTTTCAGAAAGCCTTTGATAAGGTCCCGCACAGGAGACTGGTGATTAAAATTAGAGCACATGGTATTGGGGGTAGGGTGTTGTAGTGTATTTGGGTGCTTGGAACTGACTTAAAAGGACACTCAGATACAGGAGTAAACTAACAAGCGTCTTTATTCTAGGACGCCACCTTAAGTCTCCCCAGCACATGCGTCCACTCACACAAGACATAACATATGCTAATTATATCGCATACATCACACTGCTTCCCTTTTAACTCGGAGGCAGGTAACACCATTTACATTATATACATTACACTGCTCCCCCTTTAACTCGGAGGCAGGTAACACCATTTACGTTATATACATTACACTGCTCCCCCTTTAACTGCGGATAACATTATTTCGATTACATTAAATATAATTAATTAACACACTGTTGCAAAATTATATTATTACAGTCATCTTACATTACATCCTCATAACTGTAATAATCATATCTAAACTAAGCACTTATAATTTTTCATTCCACTCATCATCCTTAAACCACATACATTACCCCTTGCTTTATGTGTTATTCTTTTCCGTTCCCTTCTGTGTAAATTGCGCACTCTTTCTAATCACTCTAGTTCTACCTGTATCTCTGCCTCTTCCCTTTTTAAATATCCTAATCTAATTTGCAGATTTCTTCCAGTTCCTGATATTCTGCTGAAGTTAACATTTCCTCTGTTTCTGTTCCTTATTTGTAGGTGGGATCTGACACATGACTGCAGGTTTTCGTTTTCTAGCAGCTTCCTCTGTCGCTCAATTTCCTGGCGCTGCGTGTTTATCTGCTCTAGCTGTACAATAACATTCTGCAATGCAATTGCTCAATAAAGGAGGCTCCATGCTAGACTATAGTGAAGTGTCCTAATCACAATCGGTCCTGCATACTTTTGTCTCGACCGACAAGCCTCTCTTCTTTAGACTTTTCTATTAACAGCTTTTGCTCATCGTCACACATTTATTTAACCGTTCTTTGTATCGTTTAAGCCTTTTCTGTTGTTCATCTATTTGTCTTCTTAAATCACCTTTCTGGTTATTCATCAAGAGGTAGGATCTGTATTGCCTTTGGCTTTGATTTGCGCGCTGTATAGTTTTCTTACTACATAAGCACGGTAGTGAGACTGCACTACAACTGTTGTATATTTCAGTTTGAGGAAGTCTTTCCTATATCGTTTAAGCCTTTTGTATCGTTTAGGCCTTTTCTGTTGTGCATCTATTTGTCTCCTTGGCTCTTTCCTATACCAACTCAGACTGCACTTTTACAGTAGCCCTCTTTTGCTTAATCCACTGCCTAACCTCCATACCCTTGTAGGCAGCCTGAATGGTAATGGTTGCATACCTCATTGACTGATATTGCACAAACTTGGAATGCCCTATTTTGCATGCTTTGTACCATCTCTGGATTGAAATGACTGCTTGTCACGTAGCTCTGTAGCGTACCCTTGATCGGTAGCCACGGTATGCAGCTTGCAGAGTGACTACAGCTGCCTTTTGCATCAAGAAATGTTTTCTTGTAATGCACATCATTAAGACTGACTTAATATGGCGTGCTGCCTTGATTTTCTCAACCAATTCTCTGGCTTTAATCCCGTGGTAGAAGGCCTGAATACACACCACTGCTTTTCTCAAACTGTTATAATGTCTCACTTGGACATCTCTTATCTGGCAAGCTCTGTATCGTTGCTGTACCGCAACCTTCATGTAAGTCTTGCGATCACTTTCCATTTGAAGGTGTGCCCTATAATGGGTTTGTACTATTATGGTTGCCAATCTCATTGCCCTGTATGGACGGTATACTCTGTGCTTCTAAATGCTGCTTGTATTACCGTTGCTGCCTTCTGTTTGTCCTGGATCTCTCTCCGTATCTTCATACCCCTGAATGCAGCTTGAATAGTTAAGGTTGCCCACTGGATGGCAATGTCCCTTTGCATTTGACTTTTGTCCCATTGCCTTTGGCCTTTTCCACTTGACCTTTGTCACTTGGCACTTGACTTTTGTCACCTTGCCCTTGACTTTTGTCCCTTTGCCTTTGACCTTTGGCCTTTTTCACTTGACCTTCGTCACGTCATTTTGCCCTTGACTTTTGTCCTTTGAGGGACTCCCTGCCCTCTTTAGTTCAGGCTCCTTGCCTCTGGTTGCCCTTGGAGGTTTTGGCGAGAAATGAGCCATTAATGCCTCCTTACACTCCTCGTACATTGTTTCTGTGGGCTTTGCTGGCAGCAGTAACATATCAGCAGTCCGATAACCCTCTCTTCCTAAGCCTAATATGAACCATGCTCTCTTGTCCTCTGCAGCGATATCATTGGAAATGAAACAAGCCTACAAGACTTTGGACCATTTCTCAAAATTACACCCAGAATCTAACTGGGGCACGTTTCCTACAATTTGAAAAGCCATGCTACCTGTTGCTATTCAGGTGCACTATATTCTGTTCTCTCACTGTGTTTCCTGCACTGGACTTAATCCTTTTACACACTAAGAAGTGATCCAGTCCACTGACTATTACCAATTCGTATAATAATAGATTTATACTATTAAACAACATTTCATGTCAATAGCCATTAAGAACATTTTAAACCATATTCCTTCTATGCACACAGATTTACTATTAATAACAATGACCAATGCATTACATTCACAGAGGGTTTTTATTATGAAGTATTTCACAGCAGCTTGTGGCCTGTGGACTCTGGTGCATCCTCGATCTCTTGAGCTGTCCCCACTGGTACCTTTGCTGATGGCCTCACCGGACCTCCACTTTTGCTGCTTTTGCTGGCTCCCGCGGGCTTCACCGTTACTTTTGCTGCCGCTGGCTCGCTGCCAAGTCGACTCCCGCTGCTCCGCTGACTTGCCTGCTGTCTCCCTAGAACGCCCTGCGGAAGGTAAGTCGCTGCTGCTGGTCCCACTGCTCGGCTCGTCGCTGGCTCACCGGCATGCCTGGCTGCGTGGCTCGTCGGGACTGTGCCCTGCCTTCGGGGGCTGGGTAAACGCTGTGTCCCGCTTCTCTCGCGCGGACGCGCTTCTCTCTCGGCCGGTCCGCTTCTCTTGCGCAGCCGGCTTTCTCACTCAGCCCAAGTGCTGTGTGCTGTGTGCTTGAGTGCTGTGTCCTGCTTCTCTCGCATGGACCCACTCTTCGTTCGGGGCCGGATTTCCTCTCACGTCCGGGCTTTCCCCGCTCTCGGCCATCTCTTGCGACCGTGCGCTGTGTCCCGCTTCTCTTGCGGGGCCTGGTCCGCTTCTCTCTCGCAGTCGGCTTTCCACTCGGCCGGTCCGCTTCTCCCACTCGGCCGGTCCGCTTTCCCACTCGGCCGGACCCTCTTTTCTGCTCACGACCGGGCTGACTCTGCTCCCGGCCGGGCTTTCTCTCACGACCGGGCTGACTCTGCTCCCGACCGGGTTGACTCCATTTCTGTTGGTGGCTTCTCTGGACCTGTCCGTGGCCTACCCGGTACTAGGCCCTCACTCGACATTGGTGGTAGCTCCTGGGCCTGGCTGTGGGCTACACCATATAACCATATAAACCATATAACCATATAACAATTACAGCACGGAAACAGGCCCTCTCGGCCCTTCCAGTCCGTGCCGACCATTTGTTTTCCCCTAGTCCCATCTACCTGCACTCAGACCATACCCCTCCATTCCCTTCCCGTCCATATACCTATCCATTTTACTTTTAAATGTTAAAATCGATCCTGCCTCCACCACTTCTGCTGGAAGCTCATTCCACACATCCACCACCCTCTGAGTAAAGAAGTTCCCCCTCACGTTACCCCTAAACTACTGTCCCTTAATTCTCATGTCATGCCCTCTTGTTTGAATCTTCCCTACCCTCAATGGGAAAAGCTTATCCACGTCAACTCTGTCTATCCCTTTCATCATTTTAAAGACCTCAATCAAGTCCCCCCTTAACCTTCTGCGCTCCAAAGAATAAAGACCTAACTTGTTCAACCTTTCTCTGTAACATAGTTACTGGAACCCTGGCAACATTCTAGTAAATCTCCTCTGTACTCTCTCTATTTTGTTGACATCCTTCCTATAATTAGGTGACCAAAATTGTACACCAACTCCAGAATTGGTCTTACAAATGCCTTGTACAATTGTAACATTACTTCCCTACTGCTATATTCAATGCTCTGATTTATAAAGGCCAGCACACCAAAGGCTTTCTTAACCACCCTATCTACGTGCGATTCCACCTTCAGGGAACTATGCACAGTTATTCCTAGATCTCTCTGTTCCACAGCATTCCTCAATTCCCTACCATTTACCATGTCCTATTTTGATTTGTCCTGCCAAGATGTAGCACTTCACACTTAACAGCATTAAACTCCATCTGCCATCTTTCAGCCCAAATGGCCCAAATCTCTCTGTAGACTTTGAAAATCTACTTCATTATCCACAACACCACCTATCTTAGTATCATCTGCATACTTACTTATCCAATTTTCCACCCCATCATCCAGATCATTGATGTACATGACAAACAACAGTGGACCCAACACAGATCCCTGAGGCAGCCCACTGGTCACCGGCTTCCAACCTGATAAACAGCCATCCACCATTACTCTCTGACTTCTCCCATTCAGCCACTGTTGAATCCATCTTGCTACTCCGCCATTAACACCCAAAGATTGAACCTTCTTAACCAACCTTCCATGGGGAACCTTGTCAAAGGCCTTACTGAAATCCATAAAGACAACATCCACTGCTTTACCCTCATCAATTTCCCTAGTTACCGCTTCAAAAATTTCAAGAAGGTTTGTCAAACATGACCTTCCAGGCACAAATCCATGTTGACTGTTCCTGATCAGACCCTGTTTATCCAGATGCTTATATATATTATCTCTAAGTATCCTTTCCATTAATTTGCCCACCACTGACGTTAAACTAATAGGTCTATAATTGCTAGGTTTATTCTTTGAACCCTTTTTAAACAATGGAACAACATGCGCAGTTAAACAATGGAACAACATTTCACAACCCTGGAAAATGTTCAAAGTCGATGGCGGTCTCCAGACCTGTCCGTGGCCTACACGGTACACGGACCTGGAACTCACCCGAAGTCGGTGGCGGCTGCTGGGCCTCTTCTGCCCCTTAGCCGTGGCTGCACGGCCCTGGAAAGCGTTCCAGGTAAGTTGACACCGTTGCTGTCCTGCTGGTTAGGCTTCCAGCTTTCGGCTGCGTTCTTCGGTGACGCTTACTTACTGCCCCACTTGTTTCCTTGCGCTCTTGCTTCCTGTTCCGACCTTTCTTTTCTTTGGCGCCAATTCAAAACCATTTGGCGCCAACTCTTTTTGCTTGGTGCCGTTCCATTTTGTTTCCAAACGCAACCTCTTTTTAACTTTTCTTTTCTCTTGACAGCCCTTTTTCTTTGTTCTTTTCTGTTCTTTTATCCTCGTTGCCTCGTTATCCTTGTGTGTGTTTTGGTGTAACAATTCACCCAAAACCTAGCTGTACAAAGATTATTCAGCTTGAGGAATTCGACAAAAAAACCTCAGTCTAAAACATGTAACAATCCGAAGGACGACATCTTGCCACGTAGACACAACATAGAGATAGCCTGACAAACTCGCCGACTTGTACAGCTGATGTTTTAAACTACAGTCCCATGCTTAGAGGGATCTGCAGGCCTCTCATGTCCAGCTCACAAACAACTGCGACACAACTCCGTATCTACTGTTTAAACTGTTAAATAATCCTGCGTGTTGCAAAACAGTCCTGCGGGTGAGTTCACAAACTCCATCCCATCCTCGTCTCCAATTGTAGTGTATTTGGGTGCTTGGAACTGACTTAAAAGAACACTCAGATACAGGAGTAAACTAACAAGCGTCTTTATTCTAGGACACCACCTTGAGTCTCCCCCAGCGCATGCGTCCCCTCGCACAAGACATAACATATGCTAATTATATCACATACATCACAGGTGTTGATGTGGATAGAAAATTGGTTGGCAGATAGGAAGCAAAGAGTATGAGTGAACGGGTCCTATTCAGAATGGCAGGCAGTTGCGAGTGGAGTGCCGCAAGGCTCAGTGTTGGGGCCGCAACTGTTTACCATATATATTAATGATTTGGAAGAGGGAATTAGGAGCAACACTAGCAAGTTTGCGGATGACACAAAACTGAGTGGCAGTGTGAACTGTGAACAGGATGTTAGGAGGTTGCAGGGTGACCTGGACAGGTTGAGTATGCAGATGCGTGGCAGATGCAGTATAATATAGATAAATGTGAAGTTATCCACTTTGGCGGCAAAACAAGGGGGCAGATTATTATCTCAATGGGGTTAGGTTAGGTAAGGGGGAGGTACAGCGAGACCTGGGTGCCCTTGTCACTGATTGTTGGCGTGCAGGTACAGCAGGCAGTGAAGAAAGCTAATGGAATGTTGGCCTTCATAACAAGAGGATTTCAGTACAGGAGTAAAGAGGTTCTTCTGCAGTTGTATAGGGCTCTGGTGAGACCACATCTGGAGTATTGTGTACAGTTTTGGTCTCCCAATTTGAAGAAGGACATCCTTGTGATTGAGGCAGTGCAGCGTAGGTTTACGAGATTGATCCCTGGGATGGCGGGGCTGTCATATGAGGAAAGATTGAAAATACTAGGCTTGTATTCACTGGAGTTTAGAAGGATGAGGGGAGATCTTATAGAAACATATAAAATTATAAAAGGACTGGACAAGCTAGTAGGAAAAATGTTCCCAATGTTGGGCGAGTCCAGAACCAGGGGCCACAGTCTTAGAATAAAGGGGAGGCCATTTAAGAGGTGAGAAAAAACGTTTTCACCCAGAGAGTTGTGAATTTGTGGAATTCCCTGCCACAGAGGGCAGTGGAGGCCAAGTCACTGGATGGATTTAAGAGAGAGTTAGATAGAGCTCTAGGGGCTAGTGGAGTCAAGGGATATGGGGAGAAGGCAGGCACGGGTTATTGATAGGGGACGATCAGCCATGAGCACAATGAATGGCGGTGCTGGCTCAAAGGGCCGAATGGCCTCCTCCTGCACCTATTTTCTATGTTTCTAACCAAAATGAGATCCTGATGCGGGGTCTCAAGCCGACATGTTGACCATCCATTTGTCTCCATTGATGCTGCTGTGACGTTGACCTCCTCAAACTGTTTGTTTCTAACGGCGGCACGGGGGCGCAGCGGTAGAGTTGCTGCCTCACAGCGCCAGAGACCCGGGTTCCAACCTGACTACGGGCGCTGTCGGTACGGAGTTTGTAAACTTCTCCCCGTGACCCGCGTGGGTTTTCTCCGGGTGCTCCGGCTTTCTCCCATATTCCGAAGAGTTTGTGGGTTAATTGGCCTTGGTAAATTGGCCCTCCTGTGTAGGATAGAACGTGGTGATCGCTGGACATTCTCAGTCAAAATTTGAAATGAAACATATAAGATTGTTAAGGGTTTGGACACGCTAGAGGCAGTAAACATGTTCCCGATGATGGGGGAGTCCAGAACCAGGGGCCACAGTTTATGAATAGCTAGACCAAGTGCAGACCCTTTGGGTCTGTTCCCCTAACGTGCAGTTGCTGGGGGGGGGGGGGGCAGCATGAGGTGTCACACACACTAACTACCACCCCACACACACGCTAACTACCCCCCTTGATATTATATTAATATTGTTCATTTGCTCCTTTTACTCCATAACCGCCCTATCCACTGACACATAGCCCCCAACTCGCAGGCACGTCTGGGGGGGGGGGGGTTAGAGAGTGAGGGCAGAGAGACAGTGGGGAGAGACATAGAGAGAGGGGCAGAGACAGAAGGGCAAGAGACGGAGGGAGAGGGGGTGGCGGGGAGGAGGAGTGGATGAGTGAGGGGGGAGGGTGGGGAAGAGGGGAGAGGGAGATGGGGAGAGAGTGGGGAGGGGGATGGGGAGAGAGTGGGAAGGGGGGGGGAGAGGGTAGGGGGAAGGGAGAGAGAGGGGGGTGAGGATGGGGAGGGGAGGAGAAGCGGGGAGGGTAAAGGAGGAAACGGGGTAGGGGAAGGGCGTGGTAGAGGGGGGAGGTGGGTGAGGGGGTACAGAGGGGTGGGGGAAGGGAGGGGAAGAGGGGGAGGTGAGAGGAGAGGGGTGGGGGAGAAGAGGGGAGGAAAGGGAGAGTTGGAGGAAGAGGGGTATAGGGAGGTGGAGAGAGAGTGGAGGGGTACAGAGAGGAGAGGGCGAGAGTGGAGGGGGAGTGAGAGGAGGGGGAGAGAGGAGGGGAGAGAGAGAACAGGGAGGGATAGAGGTGGGGAAGGGAGGGAGAGGGGAAGTGTGGGGAGTGAGGGGAGAGGGGTAGCAGGGAGTGGTGCAAGAGAGGGGAAGGGGTGGAGGGGAGATGGGGTGAAGAGGGGTGAGAGAGGGTGAGGGAGGGTGAGAGAGGGGGTGGGGAGGGGAGGAGGGAGAGGGGTGAGGAGAGAGGGAGATGGAGAGGGGGAGAGAGGGGGAAGGGGAGGAGGTGTGGGGGTGGGAAGGGGGGTGAGAAAGGGTTTGGGGAGGGGGTGAGAGAGGGGTGGGGAGGGGAAGAGAGGGTTGGGGAAGGGGGAGAGGGAGGAGGGAGGAGGGAGGGGAGGGGTGGAAGGGGAGAGGGAAGAGTATGGAGTCGAGGGGGAGAGGGGTGGGGAGAGAGAGAGGGAAGAGTGTGGAGGAGGGGATTGTGGGGGGAGGGGGAAGAGTGGGAGGGGAGGGGGATTGGAGAGCGGGGAAGAGTGTGGAGGAGGGGTAGGGAGGGGGGAGGGGGGTGGGGGAGGGAGATGGGAGGGGTGGGGGAGGGTTGTGGGGGGATGGGGTTAGAGAGAAGTGGAAGAGTGGGGAGAGAGGGGGAGAGGAGTGGTGGAAGTGGAGAGAGGGAGGGGAGGGGGGGAGTGGTGGAAGAGCAGAGAGGGGTTGGAGAAAGGGTCGGGGGAGATATAGGGTGCGGGAGGGGGGGATAGGTGGGTGGGGAGGATGGGTAGGGGGAAGGGGGTGAGAGTGGGAATGGGGAGTGGAGGGGAGTAGGGATAGGGGGAGTGGTGGAAGAGGGTACAGAGGGTGAGTGGTGGAAGGGGGCGGGGGGGAAGAGAGGGAAGGGGTGGGGAGAGAGGGAAGGGGGTGGGGGGGGGGAGAGAGTGATGGGTGTGGAGGAGGAGGGGGGGAGAGGGGTGAGGAGATGGAGAGGGGGGAGGAGAGAGGGGTGGGGAGGGGAGGAGAGAAGGAGGGGGTGAGAGGTGTGGGGGAGAGGGGAGGGAGGGGAGATGGGGTAGAGAGAGGGGGAAGAGTGTGGAGGGAGGGGGAAGAGTGGGAGGGGGAGGGGGAAGGGGTTGGGGGGAGAGAGGGGAGGGGGTGGGAAGGAGGAGGGGGAGGGAAGAGGGTGAGGAGGGAGATGGAGTGTAGAGGGGAGGTCAGTTGGGGGGGGGGGATGGAGAGAGGGATGGGGAAGGGGGATTGTGGGAGAGAGGGGAGGAGGGTGAAGGGAGGAGAGGGGTGGGGGAGGAGAGGGGTTGTGAGGAAGTGGGAGAAAAGTGGAGAGTGGGAGGGAGGGAGGGGGAGCAGGGGTAGGGGAGTGGTGGAAGAGAGACAGAGGGGTAGGGGGAAAAGGGGTGGGGGGAGAGGGAAGGGGGGTGGGGGATAGAAGTTAATGGGTTGAGGGGAGGAGGGGTGTGGAGACAGGGAGATGGAGAGGGGGGAGGAGAGAGGAGTGGGGGATGGGGAGGGAGTTGTGGCGAGGGGGAGAGAGAGGTGAGGGGGAGGGAGAGGAGAATGGGGTAGGGAAGAGAGGGAAGAGTGTGGAGGGAGGGGGTAAAGAGTGGGGAGGAGGAGGGGAAGGGGGTGGGCGGGGAGAGGGAATGGGGTGGGGGAGAGGAAGGTTGGTGTGGTGAGAGGAATGGAGGGTGGAGGAGGAGGGGGTGAGAGGTGTGAGGGGGTGAGTGAGAGGGGGAGGAGAGTGGGGATGGGGAGGAGAGGGATGGGGAGGGAGGGGGGTGGGGGCGGGGCTTGGAGCAAGGCGATGTAAATGAGATCCATTCTGATTGGACATATGTGGGCATTGTGACATCACACAACGGGAACGGGGGGGGAGGGGGGGGGGATTGTATAAACAATGTGTACGTAAAAATGTCAAATGTAATGAGGATGCACCCAACACAATTAGTAAATGTAACGCGTAATCTCCAGCAAATAGAGGGGGGACGGGAGGGGAAGAGGTGGTCAGCAGGAGCGGTTTTGAAGAGGAGTGGGGTAGGGGTGGGGGGGAGATGGGGGTGAAAGAGGGTTGGGGAGGTGGGAGGGGGAGGGAGGTGGGGAGGGACAGGGGGTGTGGGAAGGGGGGAGAATAGTGGAAGAGTGGGGAGGGAGGGGGTAGTGGTTGGAGTGTGGGAGGGGAGGGGGGTTAGGGAGGGGGAGTGGTGGAAGATGGTGTGAGGGGTAGGAAAAAAAGGGGTGGAGAGTAATGGAGGGGGTGGGGGAGAATGGAATGGGGGTGGGGGAGAGAGTGATGGGGGTGGGAGGGGGGGAGAGGGAGGGAGAGGGTGAGGAGGGAGGAGGAAGAGAGGTGTGCGGGGGAGGAGAGGAGAGGAGGGGAGGAGGAGTGAGTGTGGGGGATGGAGCGGGAGGGGGAGATGTGGTTGGGGAGAGAGGGGGAAGAGTGGAGGGAGGGAGAAGAGTGAGTGGGGGAAGGTGGTGGAGGGATTGAGAGGGAAAGGGGGTGAGGGAGAGGGAAAGGGGGTTGGTGAGAGATGGGTGGGGAGAGGGAAGGGGGTGGGGGAGTGCATGTATGGGGGTGGGAGGAGGAGGGGGAGGAGAGGGGTGAGGAGAGGGATGGTGAGGGGGGGGAGGAGAGAGGGGGAAGAGGGAAGAGGAGGGATGGGGAAGGGTGTGAGAGAGGTGTGGGGGGGGCTGGGGCTGGTGGCAAAGGCAAATGTTAAATGGATCACATTCCGATTGGACATTGTGGCATTGGGCTTGTGACACACACAATGGAAACGTTCACCATCATTATCATGGGCGAGAGCAGTTTGATTTTTTTGAGATTTTGAAATATTGGGGGGGAGGGGGGGGGAGGATTGTATTAAAAATGTGTACGTAAAAAATGGGATGTGACATACACCCACAAGACACACACCCACAAGACACACACCCGGTCGGTCGGCAGACACACACACACAGAGTTTTAAAAGTATACTAGACCAAGTGCAGACCCGTTGGGTCTGTTCCCCCAACGCGCATTTGCAGGGGGAGGGGGGGCATGCGGCATCACACACACTAACCACCCCCACACTAACTACCCCCTTGATATTATATTAATATTATTAATTGGATACTTTTACCCCAAACCGCCATATGCCAATGTCGCATTAGCCCCCAACTCGCAGGTGTGTCTAGAGAGGGATCGGAGGCGGGGTATGAGAATGAGGGAGAGAGAGAATAGGGAGAGACAGCGAGGAGAGGCAGAGACTGAAGGGAAAATAGACAGGGAAGAGGGGGGGGGGGTTGGAGGATGAGGAGGAGAGGGAGGGTTGGGGGAGGAGGGGAGGAGAGAGATGGGAGGAGGAGAGGGGGGCTGAGAGGTGGGGGGTAAGGAAGGGGGGAGATGGGGTGAGAATAGGGAGGGGCGGAGATGGGTGTGAAGGGAGGGGGGAGAGGGTGAGGGGGAAGGGAAGGGGAGGGTTGGGGGGAAGGGAGGGGGGAGTGGTGGAAGGAAGGGGTGTTGGGCGAGGGTGTGGAGGGGAGGGGGGAAGGGGATTTAGTGGAGGGCAGGGGTGAGGATGGGGCGGGGAGAGAGTGAGAGGGCAGGGGGAGGGGAGATAGAGGGGGGATTGAGAGAGGAGAAGAGATGGAGGGGGAGACAGAGATTGGGTGAGGGCGAGAGAGAAGGGGGTGAGGAGAAGGAGAAAGGGGGAGGGAGAGAGAGGGGATGAGGGGGAGGAGGAGAGAGAGTAAGGGGGGGAGTTGAGGGGGGGTAGAGTGTTGAGTTCAGAGAGAGAAGGGGAGAGGAGAAAGAGAAAGGGGCGGTGACAGAGGGAGGAGGGGGTGGAGGGGAGGAGAGGGAGGGGCTGGGTGAGGGACGGGAGGGTGAGGGGGAGGGTGGGGGATGGAAGGGGTGAAAGAAATGGGAGGGGTGGAGAGAGTGGTTGCGGGGGGGGGCGAATGTGGTGTCACACGCATAACTTACCACCCCGCACACACGCTCAAACTACCACCCTGAATATTATTTTTAATATTAATTAATTTGCTCCTTTTACCCACATTTTCGCCCAGCAGCAAGCACAGCAACACAGCAGACAGCCCAGCAGAACCAGCAGCAGCCAGCAGCAGCAGGCAGCAACAGCATCAAGCAGCTCGGCAAGACCAACGGTACGTGCGGCTGGACGGCACTGGGGGTGCCGGCAAGTGTGGTACGGCTGCGGGGGGCTCCTAGCACAAACCAGGACAGCTGGGCTCAGCAAGGGACCTCCCACCAAGAAGCCCTCGTTCTCGGGAATCCGCCACAACGTCCGAGAGCGCAGGCATTGGTGCCGTATTATCAGGTATTCCACTTTCATATAACCCCAAATAAAAACTACCCTGACACTGTCACAAAGTGACAGTCACACAGGCCAAGACTTCTGTCCCAACCAACTTGTCCCAGCTACTATATAGTCACCCACCTGCATGAATTTTGGTCATTACCTCCCGGCCCCGTCCTATCCATGTACCTGTCCAATTATTTCTTATACATTGGGATTAGTCCAGCCTAAAACTACCTCCTCCCCCCCCGGAGCTCGTTCCCATACACCCGTTCAATCTTGTGTGTAAACGTTTCCCATCCAGCGCTATTAAAATCCTTTCCCCTTCATTTTCCCTCTACTCGTATCCCCTTACTATGGGGCAAGGAAAGAGACCCTGGGCATCTAAGCTCTCATGAATTTTTATACACCACTGTAAGGACACCCCTCTTCCTCCTGCGCTCCAAGGAATAGAATCCCGCCTGTCAACCTCTCCCCTATAGAAGTATTCCAAATTCATCACTCCTCTCCGAATAAAAAACCACGCTGACACTGTTATAGTGACAGATCACACAAGCGAGGACACAGGCCCAAGTCTTCCATGCCAACCAACATGCCCCTCTTCACTGACATAGGTGTAAGAGTAGGCCATTCGGCCCTCAAACCGAGCACCGCCACTAATTGTGATCTTGGCTGATTCATCCCAATCAGTACCCGTTCCATGCCTTCTCCCATGTCCCCTTCACTCCGTATTTTTTAAGACCCCCTATCTAGCTATATCGTGAATGCATCCATGAGGAACATGCCTCCACCGCCCTCTGAGGCAGAGGGAATTCACAGGCTACACTAGTCCCAAAAACCTGCCATGTTTGGCCAAGATCCTCACAAACCTGTCCTATCCATGTATCTGTTTCAAGTGTCTTTGAAATGCTGTTTTAGTCCCAGCCTCAACTACCTCCTCTGGCAGCTTGTTCCATACACCCACCACCCTGTGTGTGAAAAGGTTGCCCCTCACGTTCCTATTAAATCTTTCTCCCCTCTCCTTGGAAAATGTTGTTTGTTGCAAACATAAAAGTTCAGTTCAGTTTGGTTTGTTGTCACGTGACTCGAGAGGTACAGTGAAAAGCTTTTGTTACGTGCTAACCAGTCAGTGGAAAGGCAGTAGATGATTACCATCGAGCCATTCACAGTGTACAGATAAGGCAGAGATTTCAGAGTGTGGAGTTATTGTAGTATGTGATTGTTGATCTGCTTCTGTCTGTGGCGAGCACGCAGATAGTTCCCTGGGTTGGACGCCATCTTGGATAGCAGAAAGATTCAAGATTCAAGAGAGTTTATTGTCGTGTGTCCCTGATAGGACAATGAAATTCTTTCTTTGCTTCAGCACATCAGAACATAGTAGGCATGACTACAGAACAGATCAGTGTGTCCATATACCATTGTATAAATATATACACACATGAATAAATAAAACAGATAAAGTGCAAATAAACAGATAATGGGCTATTAATGTTCAGATTTTTGTTTGAGTTGAGTTCAATAGCCTGATGGCTGTGGGGAATAAGCTATTTCTGAACCTGGACGTTGCAGTCTTCAGGCTCCTGTACCTTCTACCTGAAGGTAGCGGGGAGATGAGTGTGTGGCCAGGGTGGTGTGGGTCCTTGATGATGCTGCCAGCCTTTTTGAGGCAGCGACTGCGTAGATCCCCTCGATGGAAGGAAGGTCAGAGCCGATGATGGACTGGGCAGTGTTTACTACTTTTTGTAGTCTTTATCGCTCCTGGGTGCTCAAGTTGCCGAACCAAGCCACGATATGTGAACAAATCTGTGGAAAAATACTGGGATTAATGCCCTAAGAAAAACATTGGAGGGCAGCAGGCAAAACCCTAAACTGGTTCAATGTATGACTTAATGATGACCACATAGGGCTAAAGGAGTTGTCCACCATCAACAATGTCAGAGTTTACAACAATTAAAGTACTGTCAGGATCTGCACATTCACTGTATAACTTCACCCTTTCTTGCTAACTATAAAACTAGGTAAAATTAGTTTAGAATTAAACTTCTTTGGACAGCGGTTCTCATGGGTGACCACTAAGTACAGGGGCTGGTCTATGGGTGTCTTTCACTCATAGACCCCCTTACACTCATAGATAAATATAGATTGGCAGCGAACCAAATTGCTAGCAGCGCTGAGGAGATGGGTTCCTCTGGATGAAATGTATACAGGATGGTTTTCGTAAACCAATATGTAGAGGAACGACTAGAGGGCAGCTGGGTATTGTGTAACGACGAGGATCGCAGTCGGGCGGCAACAGTGAACCGTATTAATGTGGTGGAATTCTGCATTAGGATGGAGAGTTGGGACAGGTTATTCGGTGACCTAGAGTACCTGAACTTGAAGGCCTGCAATGACGTAGGTTGGTAGAGATTAGGGCGCACCTAGCTCATGGTTACTCGTGACAACAACGTACCATTGAAACCATGTGTGACCAGTCAGTAGTCTGTTAAACAGTCGGATAGTAGTTCTATGTTCTAGGAGAATGAGGCAATTCGACCATCAGTTACTCGCCATTCAATAATGCATGATCTTATTTTTTTTTTTTTCTTCCTTTTTCCCTCCCTAACCCATTCTCCTGCATTCTCACCTAACCCTGACACCCGTACTAATCTAGAATTTATCTATCCATTGACCTGGCCTCCGTGGACGTCTGTGGCAAAGAATTCCACACAATCCTCACCCTCTGACGAAATAAATTCATCCTCAACTCCTTTCTAAAGGTATGTCCTTTTGCATCTGAGGCTGTGACCTCTGGTCCTAGACTCTCCCGCTCGTGGAAACATCCTCTCCACATCCACTCTATCCAAGCCTTTCACTATTCGATAAGTTTCAATGAGGTCCCCCCCCTCATGCCTCTAACTCCAGCGAGTACAGGCCCAGTGCCTGTGAACGCATCATATTGTTAATCCGCTCATTCCTGGGATCATTCTTGTGTACCTCTCTGGGCCCCTCTCCCAATGGGGCCCAAAACTGCTCACAAGTTGTTCTTGAATCCGACAATACATGCTTTCAAACTGTTGTGTCTTCTATCCGACAGAAAGAGTGGAATGAAGGAATCTGTGGCAGTAATTTACACATAGGTCAGTTCAGCACAGCTAGAGGCCCTTCAGCCCACTGTCCATGCCGAACACCATGCCAGGTTAAGATAATCTCATCTGTCTGCACATGACCCCTCTATTCCAGCGATGCTGGCTCGAAGGGCCGAATGGCCTTCCCCTCCACCTATTGTCTATTGTCTATTTGTCCATCCCTTGACATATCCAGGGGCCAATTTTGAAAAGCCTGTAAATGCACACTGTTGATAGTTAACTCCACCACCTCCCCACGACATTGCATTCCAGATGCCCACCCACTCTCTGTGATAAAGAAACTTGCCACAACAGCTTCTTTAATAGTTTGTCTCGCTTGCCATTAACACCAATATCCTCTAACATCACAAGCGGTTTAGTCGGTTGACTGTTTTGCAGCCCTCTCCAATTCTCCACATGCTTCCTGCATTCTGTCTGTGGAATTCTCCTGCCTCCAGAGGGCGGGTGGAGTGGCCGTGTGTTTTCTGGATGCTTGCAAGAGAGAGCTAGATAGGGTCTCTTAAAAGATAGCGGGAAGGTCAGGGGATATGGGGAGAAGGCAGGAACGTGGTAATGATTGGGGTGATCATATGAGGAGAGATTGAAAGAGGACTAGGCTTGTATTCACGGAATTTTTTAGAAGATGTGAGGGAATATTTATAAACATATAAAATTATAAAAAGGAACTGGACCCCCCCCCAAGCTAGATGCAGGAAAAATGTTCCCAATGTTGGGCGAGTCCAGAACCAGGGGCCACAGTCTCTTTGATTAATGGGGAGGTCATTTAAGACTGAGTTGAGAAAACAACTTATTTTACCCAGAGTTGTGAATTTCTATGGGAATGCCCTTGCCACAGAGGGCGTGGAGGCTCCAAATCACTGAAATGGATTTATGAGTGAGTAGAGAGAGCTCTAGGGTCTAGTGGAGTAATGGATATGGGGGAGAAGCAGGCACGGGTTATTGATGGGGACGATCAGCCATGATCACAATTGAATGGCGGGGTGCTGGATCGAATGGCCAGATGGCCTCTCCTGCGCCTATTTGTCTGTTGTCTATTGAAATGGGGGCGGATCACAAACTGCACGCAATACTCCATTTCAGCCTGAATCCAAAATCGCATAGTGCTTGCCAACATGACCTCTTGACTCTTCCATGGTCCGATGGTCTTAAATTGTCATTGTGTTACGAGCTACAGTGAGGATGTGATTACCGTACAGTCTCAAACAAAATAGGCAACGAAGATACAAATACTACTGTGAGTGACCCTTGTCCTGGACTTTCCCCAACTTCGGGAAATTTTCCTGCATCTAGCTGTCCATCCCCTTAAGATGTTGTAAGTTTCTATAAGATCCCCCTCAATCTTCTAAATTCTAGTGAGTACAATTCAGTGTCTATCCCAGTCTTTCTTTCATAATGGAAGTCCTGCCATCCCTGGAATCAGTCTGTTGAACTTTCTCTGTACTCCCTCTATGGCAAAAATGTCTTTCCTCAGATTTTGGAGACCAAAACTCGTACGCAATAACTCAGGTGTTGGCCTCTCCGAGACCCTATACAACTGCAGTAGAAACCTCCCTGAAACCCTAGGAAGAAGCTGCAGATTGCTGGTTTACAATGAAGATAGACATAAAAAGCTGGAGTAACTCAGCCGGGACAGGCAGCATCTATGGAGAGAGTCAGAAGGGATAGTGTCGTTTTGGGTCGAGACCCTTATTCAGATGGAGGGAGAGGGGCAGGCTCGAGCTATGGAAGGGTAAGGAGTAAAAACGACAGCAGGCAGTGAAGAAAGCTAATGGCATGTTGGTCTTCATAGTGAGAGGATTTGAGTTAAGAAGCAAGGGGGTCCTACTGCAGTTGTACTGGGCCCTGGTGAGACCCCATCTGGAGTTTTGTGTGCAGTTTGGGTCTCGTAGTTTGAGGATGGACATAATTGCTATTGAGGAAGTGCAGCGTAGGTTCACCAGGTTAATTCCCGGGATGGCGGGACTGACTTATGATGAAAGAATGGATCGACTGGGCTTATATTCACTGGAATTAAGAAGGATGAGAGGGGATCTTATAGAAACATATAAAATTGGTTTGGACATGCTAGATGCAGGAAAAATGTTCCCGATGATAGGGAAGTCCAGAACCAGGGGTCACTGTTTAAAAATATGGTGTAGGCCATTTAGGACATAGATGAGGAAAAACGTTCACTCAGAGTTGTGAATCTGTGGAATTCTCTGCCATGGACGGCGGTGGAAGCCAATTCACTGGATGTTTGCAAGAGAGAGTTAGTTATAGCTCTTAGCTCTAACGGAATCAAGGGATTTGGGGAGAAAGCAAGAACAGGGTACTGATTCTGGATGATCATATTGAATGGTGGTGCTGGCTCGAAGGGCCGAATGGCCTACACCTGCACCTATTTTCTATGTTTCTATGAAAGCACATGATAAGGAAATGTTGTTCTACCACAATGAGAGACCAGTGCTGAACTACTATCTACCATTTTGGTGACCCTCAGACTATCTTTGACCGGACTTTGCTGGCTTTACCTTGCACTAAACGTTATTCCCTTATCATGTATCTGTACACTGTGAATGGCTCGATTGTAATCATGTATGGTCTTTCCGCTGACTGGGTAGCACGCAACAAAAAGTCTTTTCCCTGTACCTCGGTACACGTGACAATAAACTAAACTGAACTGAAATGTGGACACAATATGTGGAAGTAACTCAGCGGGTGATGGCAGCCTCTATGGACAGAAAGAATGGGCGACGTCTTTCGAGGGTCCGAGACCCTTCATGACTGAAGTGTGAAGAAGGCATATAGACAATAGGTGCTAGGTGTTAGGCCAATTCGGCTTTCGAGCCAGCACCCCCATTAAATATGATCATGGCTGATCGTCCCCAATCAGTACCCCGTTCCTGCCTTCTCCCCAGATCCCCTGACTCGCTATTTTTTAAGAGCCCTACTCTAGCTCCCTCTTGAAAGTATCCGGAGAACTTTGCCTACACCGCCCACTGAGGAAGAGAATTCCACAGACTCACACCCCTTTTCTGGTGAGATAAAAGTGTTTCATCGGTCTCCGTTCTAAATGGCTTATTCCTTATTCTTAAACTGTGGCGCCCGGTTCTGGACTCCACCAACATCGGGAACATGTTTCCTGCCTCTAGCGTGTCCAAGCGCTTAACAATCTTTCTAGCGTGTCCAAACCCTTAACAATCTCGACCTGAAATGTCGCCCATTCCTTCTCCCCATAGGTGCTGCCTCACCCGCTGAGTTACTCCAGCGTTTTGTGTCCACCTTCGAATGTTACCAGCTTTCCTGCACCTGAGCTGGAATGTAGAATTTCGTGCTGCTGAAATTGTGTTTTTGGTTCTTTGCAGCACGCCCCTCCTCGCCTGAATTACCAAAGCAACGTCCAGGGTTCTTCCCAGTCTCAGACCACCACCGGCTATGCTTCTTCAACCCAACAGAATTCTCAGTACCCTCACCAGACCCACAGGTACTGATGAGCACCAGCGGCAGAGCCAGCATCACAGGAACATCTGCAGCAATTTGAATTAATGCACAAAGGTCCCTGTTATTGGAGTGCAATGAACCTCAACATGCACGTAAAGTTTCTTATACTCTGAAGTATAAACTTGCATTATTTAGCTGAGATTATTAGAGAAATAGAATAACCTTTTAGACAGCCTGGAATTTTTCAGTCCCCCACCAGGGTCATTTCAGTGAGGTAATGTGTAAATATCTTTTAAAGAGCAAGAGGGTTGATTTGAGCTCTTTACTGAGTTCACTAAGTATCTAGAGCGCGTATGTGCTGCTATCACATTCTTTACACTTGCTTCCCCTCAACCTAAATGTAGGAATTCAATTTTGTAAGCTTACATGGCAAAAAATATTTAAAACACACAGCACGTTTAGGTACATCATTAATCACGTAACTCTTTAAGCACTCGATGGTTTTGTGTAGATAGCTGTTTGTTTTTTTTTAAACTTGTACTTTTAATTGATATATATTTTTCATTTTTGCTGCACATCTAAAAGAATTCTGCGGAAATACCGTTTTTGTTTTTTTTGGAAGGTTTTCTTCGCCAGCCCTGCCCAGGTGTTTAAATTTGAGTTGCTCAAACTTAAAACGGGGTGGGCTGACAGCAAGGGTGAAGAGCGTAGGTTTTGCCTGTTAAAGCAGCAATGCCTGTGGCAGGTCCCAGCAGGGCCCCACCCAAAGATCCTATAGTGGAGCAAGATAGACCACTCCCGCTAAATGCAATGGGCTGACGTGTAGTACGCAACGGAGACAGGGTAGATTTGGGGTGGGGTATGGAACGTGGGCCTTTTTTTCATCCATTCTAGTTAACCCGCCCCAGACCCGACCCGACCCGAATGCCAGTGTAATTCAGGTTGGGGGGAACAGTTTGTGTAATAAATTATAATTGTGAAAATGAGGGGAAGAAGATTTTTACCAAAGATTTTTTATTTTTACGAGGATGCTACCGTAACCGGCTTCCGTTTCCGCACTGGTATCTTTAGACAATAGACATTAGTGTGCAGGTGTAGGCCATTTGGCCTTCGAGGCCAGCACCGCCAATCACTGTGATCACGGCTGATCATCTCCAATCAGTACCCCGTTCCTGCCTTCTCCCCATATCCCCTGACTCCGCTATTTTTAAGAACCCTATCTAGCTCGCTCTTGAAAGCATCCGGAGAACCTGCCTCCACCGCACTCTGAGGCAGAGAATTCCCACAGACTCAGCTACTATGGGGATCTTTGGTGCGGAGACGGAAGCCGGTTACGGAAATGGGGCCGAAGATTACCCGCGAATCTGCCCATGACCGCACCACGTCTTTTTCATCGAGTGATCTATCTTGCTCGCTGTAGGATCTTTGGCCACACCTGCTTCAACTGGCCACACCTTTAGTGGAGCACAGCTCCAGTATTGAGCCTCACTCACGTTGGCATTGTGTAGTCCATCAGCACTAATAAATATACATCCTCAGACCACGAGGATGATACATATTGTGGACACCACAAATCTGACGCTGCAACCCAAGTGCCTGAACTGCCAGTATGCGCTTTTGTAAACTAAGCCTGCGCTACTGGAACACAAGCTGTGCAATGATGCATCATCTGAACATTCATATCCTAGTCTTCCTTGCTCTCATTGCAACCTGTCCTATCATTCTGAGCTTCGCCGGTTACTCAGGGAGTCTTCAGCTTTCATCCTCTTCAACCTCTGTATCTGCCTAACGTCAAACACATCTGTCCACAGGCCCGGCGTCACTTTGTACGGCAGGCTGACGTTCCCAGCTCTGGGCCATCTACGGCTGCCGCTCATCTCCATCAGAGGTTCATTGTCTGCTGTAGTTAGAGTCATCGAGTGATACAGCGTGGAAACAGGCCCTCCTGCCCCAACTTGCCCACACCAACCAACACGTCTCATCTACACTCGCCCCACCTGCAATTGGCCCATATCCCGCCAAACCCACCCTATCCATGTACCTGTCTAAATGTTTCTTCAACGTTGCGATGGTTCCTGCCTCAACTACCTCCTGTGGCAGCTCAATTCCACACACTCCAATACCCTTTGTGTTGAAAACGTTACTCCTCAGATTCCTATCTATTTTAAATCATTCCTCCCTCACTTTAACTAAACCTATGGTCCTCCGGTTCTCGATTCCCTTCTCTGGGGGGGGGGCCCCATGAGATTGTTTGCCATTCGGCCCGATCTCGTCATCTAAAGATTTTGTAACACCTCTATTAAGTTCCACCTATGATCTTCCTTTTGCTCTTCGATAGGAAATAGGAGACCCAGCCTGCTCAACTCTCCCTATAGCTCAGGCCCTCGGACCTTGGCAACATCCTCGTTATGTAAGATTGTAATCTAATAAACCACAACAGAGTCTTAGAGTCATACAGCATGGAAACAGGCCACTTGCCCACGCGGCCGACTTGCCCCCTTACACTGCCACTATGGCAGATACAATAGCATTTGAAACAATTTTAAACGATACTGAGATTAAATTGATGGTTCTTGTATCCATTGAATATCTTCAGCCACATTGACTTCCAGCTTTGTGCATAAAATATTGAATTTCAAAATCTTTTTTTTTTGATTATTAATTGAGCCGTGAAACACAATTTATTGTGCCTGGATTCGTATGCCATTTCCTACAGATTGATTGGAAAAACACATTAGATTGGAATGGAATTCGGCTGTTTGTGTTAACTGTTTCACTG
Source organism: Okamejei kenojei (assembly GCA_035221665.1). NCBI lineage: Eukaryota > Metazoa > Chordata > Chondrichthyes > Rajiformes > Rajidae > Okamejei > Okamejei kenojei. Next base: position 4,762,006 of record CM069135.1, read on the forward strand.
AAATGTCATACGTTAATGACTTTCTTTGAGTCTCGAATGAGGGGTCTCGACCCGAAACGGTCACCCATTACTTCTCTCCAGAGTTGCTGCCCGTCCCGTCTGAGGTACTCCAGGCTTTTTTGATGGTCTCATCTTCAGTATCATAACCAGAATCTGACAGTTCCTCCTGCTCCAATGGAAATGCCACATACAAATTAAAACTCACATTGGCCGCAAACAATCAAGCAGCCTGAAGGGAGGAAAGTTAAATTCCCGTCAGACCCGTTAGGGGATAGGAGGAGACGGCAAGCTTTTAAGGTTACTTGTCCCACTGTTCGAGGTAATTCAGAGCTATCCGAGTTATGAAAATAAAAAAATCAAACGCATGGTAAAGCAGTTGAATGTATGTAGCGGGGTCGTCAAGCTCGGGGAAGTCTCTTAGCGGCTTCGTAACGCTAACGGCAGAGGTACTCGGGAATACGCGGTATGCTCGTGAAGGACTCGTGAAGAATTTTTCAACCATGTTGAAAAATGTACACGAGAGCCTCGTGTACTACGAAGCGGCTATTTCCGTAATTCTCCGAGGTTCGAATCAGGAGGAAAATTCGGGGGAGAACTCTTGAATTAGCTCGTACAGTGGAGGACAGACCCATTTGTGTGTGGGCGGGGAGGGTGTGGGTGATTTTCCGATGGGGTCAAACGTGGGGTGGCCTTGGGTATAAGCTGTACAGAACTTTATCTTAGTTATATTGTGTAAGAAAGAACTGTAGTTGCTGGTTTAAACCTAAGATAGACACATAATGCTAGAGTACTCGCGGGAGCAGGAAGCATCTCTGGAGAGAAGGAATGGGCGACCATTTCGGGTCGGGACCCTTCTCAGACTAATCTCTAGTTTAGTGGAAACAGGCCCTTGGCCCCCACCGAGTCCAGTCACTGACAGCGATCACCACACATTTAACACTATCCTTGCACACACTAGGACAATTTTCTTTTTTACACCAAAAGCTAATTACCTACAAACCTGTTCGTCTTGTGTAGTGTGGGAGGAAACCCGAAGATCCCGTGAGAAAACCCAGCATGTCACGGGTGCAAACACTTACAGACATCCATCATGGCGATCTATCTTTCCCTCTCAACACATTCTCCTTGCCAGCTGGGAGAGACGTAAGGGCAGGTGAGGAGGTTATTTGATGCGAAGCATGGTTGGACAAAGGCCAGTAGGAGAAAGGCAGTCGCTGTGAGCAAAAGGATCGAAGAAAGAGTTAGAATTTTGAAGCTGGAGGAAAGGATTGTTGGTAGAAGGGGAGGGGAGGGGGAGGGGGAGGGGGAGGGGAGTGAACTAGGTGAGAGGTCAAGGTGGGCCGCAGAGTTGGGGGAGGGCGGAAGGAAGGAGGGGGTCTCGGGGGACCGGTGAGGGAGAGTGGGAGAACTAACGTTGATATTCAGGTTCACCCATGGGGTGTAAGCTGCCGTTGTGGATTATGAGTGTGTGTGGCCCTCACTCTGGCAAACTGAGGAGGCTCACAACGAAGGTCAGTGTGGGAATGGGAGAGGGAAAATTAAAGTGTATATAGGGCTTGTTTTCACTGGAGTTAGAAGGATGAGGGGGAATCTTATAGAAACATATACAATTATAAAAGGACTGGACAAGCTCGATGCAGGGAAAAAATTGTTCCACAATGTTGCGGCGATAGTCCCGAACCACCCCCCCTAGGGCCACAGTTTAGAATAATAAAGGGTGGACATTTATGATGAGGTGAGAAGACTCGTTTTTACCCAGAGAGTTGTGAATTTGTGGAATTCCCTGCCACAGAGGGCAGTGGAGGCCAAGTCACTGATGGATTTAAGAGAGAGTTAGATAGAGCTGTAGGGGCTAGTGGAGTCAAGGGATATGGGGAGAAGGCAGGCACGGGTTATTGATAGGGGACGACCAGCCATGATCACAATGAATGGCGGTGCTGGCTCGAAGGGCTGAATGGCCTCCTCCTGCACCTATTTTCTATGTTTCTAGACTGGGAGATCCTACAGGCCTTGGCGACCCCAGCAGCGTGTCGGTTGCCAAGTCTACGCTTGGTCTCGCCCATGTAAACAATTGTTGCCTGCATGAGGCACGGCCCCTCTGGTCTAATGCCGGCAAGGAACTCAATTGGTGTCATTCAGGAGAAGAAGATGGAGGAGGCTGCTACTAATGGCGGTCTGGTAGTGGGAATGTTCTAGAGTCATCGTCATAGCACATGGAAACAGGCCCTTCAGCCCCTTGCCCACACTGCCAAACATGCTCCATCTGCAGTAGTCCCGCCTGCCCGCATTTGCCCACATTCTCACGCCTCTACTTGCACTAGAATGGAAACATTTAGAGCACTAAATTATAAGCGAGTTGTCACCAATGCTGACATTAAGTTTGTTGAAACTGTGCTGATGAGCGTTAAACCACGGGGAATAGCTTTAAACTTTGGAGATACAGGCCCTTCAGCCCCACAGAGTCCACACCGACCAGTCACCCCGTGCACTGGCACCATCCCACACACTAGGGACAGTTTACAATTTTACCAAAGCCAATTAGACAATAGACAATAGGTGCAGGAGTAGGCCATTCGGCCCTTCGAGCCAGCACCGCCATTCAATGTGATCATGGCTGATCATCCCCAATCAGTGCCCCTTTCCTGCCTTCTCCACATATCCCCTGACTCCGCTATCTTTAAGAGCCCTATCTAGCTCTCTCTTGAAAGCATCCAGAGAACCGGCCTCCACCGCCCTCCGAGTCAGAGAATTCCACACTCACCACTCTCTGTGTGAAAAAGTGTTTCCTCATCTCCGTTCTAAATGGCTTACTCCTTATTCTTAATCTGTGGCCCCTGGTTTCTTGACTCCCGCAAAACATCGAGAACATGCTTCCTGCCTCTAGCGTGTCCAAACCCTTAATAATCTTAATAATAAAATGAAGAAGGGTTTCAGCCCGAAACGCTGCCTATCTCCTTCGCTCCATAGATGCTGCTGCTGCACCCACTGAGTTTCTTCAGCCTTTTGTGTAAATAATCTTATATGTTTCAATAAGATCCCCTTATCCTTTAAACTCCAGAGTATACAAGCTCAGCCGCTCCATTCTCTCAGCATATGACAGTCCCGCCATACCGGGAATTAACCTACGCTGCACTCCCTCAATAGCAAGAATGTCCTTCCTCAAATTAGGGGACCAAAACTGCACACAATACTCCAGGTGTGGTCTCACTAGGGCCCTATACAACTGCAGAAGGACCTCTTTGCTCCTATACTCAACTCCTCTTGTTATAAAGGCCAATTAGGTTAATCGGCAGTTTTCTTCACTGCCAATTAACCTACAAACCTGTATGTTGGAGTGTGGGGGGAAACCAGAGCTCCCGGAGGAAACCCACGCAGGTCACGGGGAGAAGGTACATACTCCGTACAGACAGCGCCCATTGTCAGGATGGAACCTGGGTCTCTGGTCCCATCCATTATTCCCCTCTCACAAGATATCCATCCTGGACTCTGCTGGTGCTGTGCACAAAGTAGGAAAAAGACTGGGATGACTCCGGGAGTAGTTGGGTCCTTAAGCAAACTTACAATTGCATTTGCACTTCAAAATGGCGGAAATGCTCCTGCATTTCCTTAACAGCCATGAAACAACAGCAAGTCCACCAGGGAGTGCGATGGTCGATGCCGGCCACTGCTGTCCACTCACTCACTGTCTCAGCCACTGCATCAAACAATGAACTCTGTGTTGTATATCATTTAATATCCTGTTCCCCTTAATGTTTACATCCTACAAATGCACCATCCGGTGCCAAGTCATTCACTGCAATAGTTACTAAATGACAACATTCACTAAAATATTCACTGCAGCTTGGATTTCCGTTGTATAATAAGTGTACTCACCGGAGCAGTTGGCCAGTAAGTGTGTGAAAGTAGTGATCCTTCAACAAGGAGAACTGTGCCGCAGATTGGCCAGCCCCTTCAAGCTCAACCATTCATCAAACCAAGGATAGACGCAAAGTGCCGGAGTAACTCAGCGGGTCAGGCAGCATCCGTGGAGGGAAAGGATGGGTGACGTTTCGGATCGGGGCCCTTAGTCACAGAGTGATACAGTGTGGAAACAGGCCCTTCGGCCCAACTTGCCCACACATTCCATCTACACTAGTCCGACCTGCCTGCGTTTGGCCCATATCCCTCTAAACCCGTCCCATCCATGAACCTGTCTAAATGTTTCTTAAACATTGCGATAGTCCCTGCCTCAACTACCTCCTCTGGCAGCTGGTTCCATCCACCCTTTTTTATGAAAAAGTTACCCCTCAGGGTCGTATTGAATCTTTTTCCCTTCACTTAAAACCTATGTCCCTTGGTCCTCGATTCCCCTACTCTGGACAAGAGACTCTGTGCGTCTACCCGATCTATTTCTCTCATGATTTTGTACACCTCTATAAGATCACCCTTCATCCTCCTGCGATCCGAGGAATAGAGTCCCAGCCTGCTCCACCTCTCCCTATAGCTCAGGTCCCCGAGTCCTGGCAACATCCTGGTAAATCTTCTCTGCACCCTTTCCAGCTTGACAACATCTTTCCTAAAAACATGGTGCCCACAACTGAACACTGAATCATAGAATCATAGAATCAAAGAAAATAGGTGCAGGAGCAGGCCATTAAGCCCTTCGTGCCTGCACCGCCATTCAATATGATCATGGCTGATCATCCAACTCCGTATCCTGTACCTGCCTTCTCTCCATACCCCCTGATCCCTTTAGCCACAAGGGCCACAAGGAATATTTGGAACGCTGACCCTTCTTCAGACGCGACCCGAAATGTCACCCAGCCTTTTTCTCCACAGATGCTGCCTGACCCGCTGAGTTGCTCTGGCACTTTGTGCCTATCTGTGGAATAAACCAGCATCTGCAGTTCTTTGCTTCTCAATTAGACCACCCATTACTGATCGAGCCGCGCACGCAACTAATTTCCACAATTCTCTGTGCACCCTTTACCTCAGCAGTAACTATGTAACTAGAGCATTTCAGAACGAAAACTGTTTAAACTTCATTTGTTATTTGTAAAAACAAAAGTTTTAAACAAGTGTCTAATCTGCAATCATTTTAAATTAGCAGTCTGCTTATTCAGACTGACCAAGTAGAAATGCCATCTGTAGATAGGTTCCCTCGGGTATATTTTATAAACAGGACAAGCACTACTTAAAAGATCCTGAATGAATTGCCCGAGACAATTTTTTACACGTTAATTTGTTAGTAGATGAATAAAACGTTCTATGTATATTCCACAATATTTATACTAATCTATACAATAAAGGAACTCACCTCGGCATATTTTAACCTGAAAGCACTCTTATCTCCATCATCGTCTCAATAAATTATTCCAATATATTTAATTTTTTTTAAGCAGCGATTGTCTTCCTAGACTCTAAAGGAACAAGCGTATGATGTAGTGGAGACACAAGAGTGATGACACATTATATTACCGTAGATTTAATGATAAGTTAGTGAACCTGTGGAAGCTGCACGTCATTCCTGGTTTTGCCTTGGAAAGGTAACAGTAGTATTACGTTTCTGTGTAGGGGACAGATATTAACGAATAGCGAGTTAGTTTTTTTACTACTGTATTATGTATCAGCTGTGTGAGCTTCTGAAGCATTATTACCGCCATTTCATAACGTTAAAACTACGTTACAAAAACATGCACCGGAGTTAGAAATCAGAACTCATTGCTTTCAGCGTAAAAATGTACAAAAATAACCTTGGAGTTTAAAATATAAGACTGTTATTATAAAAACTTGCAAGACTTCTGTGAATTTATTTTGTATCTGCCATTGTAATAAAAGCTCCACTTGCTCCTGTTAGTTAGTGCATTAGTTATTGAAAGCGGGCCTTGTCAAAGACACTGAACTGATATTGCAAGTCACTGCACTATGGAGCTGCTGTCTGTGGCTGTGATTTTACTTCGGAGTCACGTGACTACGTGAAGACCCCGCCAGCACGCATGCGCGACATATCGTTGAACGCATTGCGGAAGCGACAGTCGGGAGGAGCGCCGCTCCTCCAGCGTAAGTTTTCAAAACTTACTGAAGGTAAGCCTTACCTTTTCTGGTGAGTGTGGCGACTCGTGTATTTTCTTTTTCAGAGGAGGAAGCACCGTGGAGTCGCGTAAGGGAGAGCAGCGGCTGATAAACCGCTGCTGTGGAAACAGCCAGCAGCGTGCCGTCTCTCCAGAGCTGCAGGTGCTGCCAGCAGCTCCCGGCTTCTCGCCGCTACAGACCGCAGGTGCGCCGCGGTCCGGCGGCTAACCACCCGGAAGTCGGACAGGACCGTTGACTCAGCTGGGTCCGGACCTGAAGACACCCCATTCAAGGATAGCAACGGCGGGCGTCTTTCCCGCAGGAGCGGATGGGGAGCAGTGCTCCAGCGTGACCTGCTTATGCAGGGGCAGAGTCACGGTGCGTCTTCTCGCAGACCCACGGCAGGATCCTTTCAAGGACTGCCAAATGTCTCACCCTCTTCGCAGGGGAGCATTAGGGGTCAGAGCTGGGCTGACCCTGAAGAAGGGGCAATGGCTGAACAGTCAACTGTGAGGGGTGCCAGAAGAGAGAGCAGCAGAAGATTTGTGGGGCATGGGAAAACATGCTGTACCAACTCAGGAAGGACTGCCTATACATCCCAAGCTGCAAGCCAGTACAAAATACATGGCTACAAACCAGCTACAGGAGCAAGCCATTAACTCTACGGCTGGGAAATACTTAGCTCCAGAGAACTGCATTCTCTTAAAGTATCAGCAGTATACAACCCCATCAGGGGCAACAGGAGCCCATCTATAAGGAACCAGGAGGTGAAGCTCCAGAGAAAACTGCTGGCTGCTAAAATCACAGCAGTACCAGGACAACTGATGGGGTTGATTTGCCTGAAGAGCTACGAGATGCTCTATCAGACTGTGTAATACTCAGTTCGAGATTAACAGTTACAGGAAGAGCATCATCAAGAAGTGCGGGATTATGCAAGACCAGTAGCACACAGCTGCCAAAATTGCTGTTGGAGACACCTCCCGAAGCAGGTGAAAGACCTGTATGAGGAAGCCAAGGCCTCACTGGCATCAGGGAGCCATCCATTCGGCAAGGAGCCAGAGTGATTGGGAAATTGGTGGCTGCGTTCCCAGCAGCACAATTGGACCACCCCATTATTAAAACCTGTAAGAGCGAAATTCTAGTTCTCAAAAATCATGCAGGCCATTTCGATAGGCCTATGAAACTACCAGGGAAAGCAAAATCAGAATTAAACTGGTGGATAGAAATGCTCAGCATTGTTCTAACCCCATCACTATCATATATCCCTAGGTTACATTACAGACTGATGCCAGTGCTAAAGGTTGGGGAGCAACTAATACCACCACAAGTTGTGGTGGCAGATGAAGTGCACAAAAATTAACCCTGTTTAAAGCACTAGGGATTAATTATCTAGAAATGCTGGGAGCATTTCATGGACTCAGGGCCTACTGCTCAGATATGCACCAGTTGCATGTACGGTACATGACGGAGAGAGCTTTTCTCATAAGCCATAAACGCCCTCACCTAAGGTCACAGTGCAAACCATATCCAGATGGTTCGGGTGGTATTATGTGCAGCGGTGGATACTAATGTTTTCAAATCTCACTCCACCAGGGCTGCATCTACATCGGACGCTAGGATGATGGGAGTTCCTATGGACCACATCCTTGCCACAGCGGGGTGGAGCAATGAACGAATTTCAATGCTTTATAATAAACCCGTGGCCGCTCCTGAGACATTTGCAGGGAACATTTAAGTTCTGTAAAATAAATTACCCAATGTGGGGCATATTATTTTAGGTATGAATAATACCTTTATTGTTTTTCAGCACAGTGTCGTGTGTGAAATACGTTCATCCTTCCCAGAATGGCAGTGTGTGAGCATGAAATCAGAGTTCAAGGGCATGAAATCACAGAGCTTTGAAATCTTCATGTAGTCACTCACGTGACTCCGAAGTAAAATGGTAAGATTAAATGAGAACTTACCAGTTTGAAGTTTGATCTTTATTTTATGAGGAGTTACGATGAGGGATTACGTGCCATCCGCTCCCAAAACCCTCTATTATAAAGTTCAACTGGTATGGACGTTCTCTCTTATCTTACTATATTAGTCTACTCTGGTATTTGTGATTTCACACCACTGCTTTGAAGAATGTCGCGCATGCGTGCTGGCGGGGTCTTCACGTAATCCCTCATCGTAACTCCTCATAAAATAAAGATCAAACTTCAAACTGGTAAGTTCTCATTTAATCTTACTATTTACTGGCATCCTCGCACAAGATCCACGTCGTGGGAAGGTCATTCTCTTATTTAGTTTAGAGATACGGCATGGAAACTGGCCCTTCGGCCCACCGAGTCGGCGCTGACCTGCGATCACCCCGCTCACTAAAGGGCCTGATGTCCCACTTGCCGATTATTTCGGCGACTGCCGGCGTCATATCAGCGTCGCCAAAAGATTTTGAACATTTCAAAATGCAGCGGCGATAAAAGAAATGTTGCGACACTTGAAAAAACACAGCGCGGCAATACGTCTTCTCGCCGCGTATTTTACGGTGACCTGATACGTCAGTCAATGATGCTGGCAGTTGCCGAAAAAAAAATTACCAAGTGGGACAGGCCCTTAACGCTATATACAAACACTAGGGACAATTTTACAATCTTTACCAAAGCCAATTAACCTACAAACCTGTACGTCTTTAGAGTGTGGGGGAAACCGGAGCACCCGGCGAAAACCCACACGGTCACAGGGACAAGGTACAAACTCCGTACAGGCGGTGGTTAGCATTGAACCCGGGTCTCCGGCGCTGTAAGGCAGCAACTCTACCGCTGCGCCACCAAGCCACCCCATAAGAAAGACAGAAAGTTCTCTCTTAGCAAAGGCACATGATAGATTCAGGCAGAGAATGATTACTGGGACATTTTTCTCAAAATAAAAGACTCTTAATATTACAAAAAGGTTTACCGGAATAGACCTTCGGGTAACACGTTGGCGCAGTGGCAAGGTTGTGGCCTCACAGCGCCAGAGTCCCAGGTTCGATCCTGACCTCGGTTGCTGTCTGTACGGAGTTTGCACGTTCTCATTGAGACCACAAGGACGCGCAGGCACCAAGGTTCGTTGGCCCTCTATAAATTGCCCCGAGTGTGCAGGGAGCGGATGCAAATGTGAGATAACATAGAACTAGTGTGAACGGGTGATCGCTGGTCGGCGTGGGCTGAAGGGTCTGTTTGCATGCCGTATCTTTCAATCAATCAAGAGGCCATAAATATTTAAAAAATCACTAATCGTGAACATTTCTGGAGACGTATGTATCGCCAGAGTGCTTTAAAGGTGAAACTTACTAGCAAACGGAGTTTAGATTTTAAAGATACAGCGTGGAAACAGGCCCTTCCAGGTTGCAATAGACAATAGTCAATAGACAATAGGTGCAGGAGTAGGCCATTCGGCCCTTCGAGCCAGCACCCCCATTCAATGTGATCATGGCTGATCATCCCTAATCAGTACCCTATTCCTGCCTCCTCCCCAAAGCCCCTTACTCCGCTATTTTTAAGAGCCCTGTCTAGCTCTCTCTTGAAAGCATCCAGAGAACCAGCCTCCACCGCTCTCTGAGGCAGAGAATTCCACAGACTCACAACTCTGTGTGAGAAAAAGTGTTTCCTCGTCTCCGTTCTAAATGGCTTACTACTTATTCTTAAACTGTGGCCCCTGGTTCTGGACTCCCCCAACATCGGGAACATGTTTCCTGCCTCTAGCGTGTCCAAGCCCTTAATAATCATCTATGTTTCAATGAGATCCCCTCTCATCCTTCTAAACTCCAGAGTGTACAAGCCCAGCTGCTCCATTCTCTCAGCATATGGCAGTCCCGCCATCCCTGGAATTAACCTTGTAAACCTACGCTGCACTCCCTCAATAGCAAGAATGTCCCTCCTCAAATTAGGGGACCAAAATTGCAGATGCTGGGAAGATAGGCAGTGAGAAAACAGAAGCAGCGTGAACGGACGGTCGCTGGTCGGCATAGCCACGGTGGGACGAGGGGCCTGTTTCCACGCTGCATCTTTAAACTAAACTAGAACTGAAGCCGGGGCAGCAGTCGGCTGGAGGAGGTCGGCAGGTCCAGCAACAGCTGTGGGTGGCACGGAATGGTTGACTTTCTGTGTGAAAGTCCCGCATGAGGACTGGGATTGGAGAGGAGGGATGGCCAGCACACGAGGAGAGGGGGGGGGGGGGGGGGGGGGGGGGGGGGGGGGGTGGGGGGGGGGGGGGGAGGGGGGAGGCACTCGATAACATTCACGAGAAACAATTTACCGTGCACAATTAGTCACGCTGTCTTTCCCTAATCAGTCATTGCCTTTCCAAGTAGGGGATTGGTGTTAGACACAAAAAGCTGGAGTAACTCAGCGGGACAGGCAGCATCTCTGGAGAGAAGGAATGGGTGATGTTTCGGGTCGAGACCCTTCCTCAGAGTAGGAGTCAGGGAGGATGTATTGTTGCCGACTGTCCCGTATTAGCCGGGACATCCCGTATTTTCGGCTAAATTGGTTTGTCCCGTACGGGATCGCCCGCCCTTATCCCGTATTTGACGGCTGCTACTCGGGTCGAGGGGACTGTCGGGTCGGAGCGCCGCGTCCGGCCCCGCCTCACCCCGTCCCGACGTAGTGCAGCCCATGGAGTGCAGCAGCAGCAGCGCCTCGCCCCGTGGCCCCATCGGTCGGTCGGCAGCCCGGCCAGCTGTCCGACCTTCGGACCTTCGCTTACCGCCGACACGACCACCACCCCTCCTTCTCATGGCCGTTCATCGGATCATGAGTTGGACGGGGCACGACGTCGCGCGGCCCCCGGGCCAAAACCCCTCAGCTGGCCCACCGGCTGGGCTGTGTGTGCAGTCCAGCACCCGGGCCAACTCATCATTCACCCAGCCACGGCCGAGTCGGGCAACGAATTGCCGTCGGGAATTTGTCCCTTATATTGACCTTTTGTCCCTTATTTGGGAGTGAGAAAGTTGGCGACCCTACATGGAGGTGTGGGCAGGTACAGAATCATGGGGGGGGGGGGGGGGGGGGGCAGCGAGAGAGGATGTTGCAGAACTAACTCTCATCGGAACGAGGAGAACTGCTTCAAGCTAGCCACACACTGAAGAGAGTTCACAGTGGAGCAGACTGGATGTGTTGGAAGGAGATGCAGATGGGGGAGTGGCGACAGGGGAATGATGGCGGGAAATGGAGGCACGCCGGGAAGGCCATCAGTCTGAAGAAGGGTCTCGACCCGAAACGTCACCCATTCCTTCTCTCCAGAGATGCTGCCTGTCCCGCTGAGTTACTCCAGCACTTTGTATCTACCTTCGATTTAAACCAGCATCTGCAGTTCTTTCCTGTACTAGTAGGGAAGGAGGTGGAGTGGAGCGGGGAGGTAGCTGGATGATGGAGGGAGGCAGACAGAGGAAAGGAGGCGGCTGGAGCCGGGGAGGGAGGGAGGGTGAAGCTGGAGACAGCTGCTGGGAGGTGGTAATATTGGGAACCATTAATCTAGTTCTTGTAGATTAACCCTTATTAATCCATGCCATTTATAAGTAAGTAAGTCGATTGGCCAAGTATTCACATACAAGGAATTTGCCTTGGTGCTCCGCCCACAAGTAACAACATGACATTCAGTGACAGTTACGGATGACTCAGAAAACACTAAACATTAATAATAATAAAACATTAACGATAAAACATCATTGATCAAGCATGTGAGCCAACTAAATACCAGATCAAAGGGAGGCTACAGATTTTTGGCCGTTGAGTAGAGCTACTACTCGTGGATAAAAGCTGTTTTTATGTCCGGCTGCGGCAGCTTTGACAGTCCGGAGTATCCCTACACAGAGATGCATGCCACCCATGACATGGTATTACGGTACTACACGGTACTACTCTAACAAGAAGGCCGAGCTGGGTATGAATGGCTAGCAGTTTAAATGTTCTGGATTACTTATGGAATAAAGACTAATCTTTCACTATGTTGTTGTGCATCATTCACGACGAGTTTTGTTCAGAGATACAGCGTGGAAACAAGCCCTTCGCCGCACTGAGCCCACGCCGAAGGTCGATCACCCCGTTCACACTAGTTCCATGTTATCCCACTTTCCCATTCACATCGTACACACCAGGAGAAATTTACAGAAGCCAATCAACCTATAGAAACATATACATTTATAGAAACATATAAATAACATAGAAACATATAAAATTATAAAAGGACTGGACAAGCTAGATGCAGGAAAATGTTCCCAATGTTGGGCGAGTCCAGAACCAGGTTACTACTCATGGAAAAAACCAGTCTTAGAATAAAGGGAAGGCCATTTAAGACTGAGGTGAGAAAAAATGTTTTCACCCAGAGAGTTGTGAATTTGTGGAATTCCCTGCCACAGAGGGCAGTGGAGGCCAAATCACTGGATGGATTTAAGAGAGAGTTAGATGGAGCTCTAGGGGGTAGTGGCATCAAGGGATATGGGTTATTGATTGGGGACGATCAGCCATGATCACAATGAATGGCGGTGCTGGCTCGAAGGGCCGAATGGCCTCCTCCTGCACCTATTTTCTATGTTACAAACCTGCACGTCTTTGGAGTGTGGGAGGAAACCGGAGCACCCGGAGAAAACCCACGCAGGTCACAGGGAGAAGGTGCAAACTCCGTACAGACAGCACCAGTGGTCAGGATTGAACCCGGGTCTCAGGCGCTGTGAGGCAGCAACTCTAGGCTGCATCACCGTGCCTCTAGAGGTCTACCTTCTCCGGAGATGCTGCCTGACACGTTGAGTTACTCCAGCACTTTGTGCCTTGCTCTGAAGATATGTCGTGGGCAACACTGACACCTGCAGGCCCGTCTACAAGGTGCACCTCATCACCACCAGGACATCCATCATTCATTCATCTTCATGCCACTGGATCCAAATCCTGCATCTCCTGTTGTCTCAGCATTCTGGAGACGTTTATGACAAGTACGTACACATACAAGGAATTTCCCCCGGTGCTCTGCCCGCAAGTATCAACACGACATACAGGAACAATTAAGAATAAAACATGAAACATTAATAATAAAACATTATCGATTAAACATGTGAATTTTACTTTGGAGTCACGTGAGTGACTTCGTGAAGACCCCGCCAACACGCATGCGCGGCATATCGTCGCGCGCATTTGCATCGGCAGGCTGGTGGGGGAGTGCGCTCTCTCCTCGGGCTCCTTCATAAAGGCCGGTAGGTAAGTATTATTTTTATCCTACAGGATGGACAAGGGCAAGAGAAAGGCGCTGTCGAGAAGTCGAGCTTTGACCAGCCAACGGCCCTTGTCCCCGGAGCTGCAAGCAACACCGGCAGCTTCGAGGCATGTGGGGGCAGGAATGCGGAAGTCGGGCGCTCCCGCTACTTTAGCGCCCGACTCACCCGAGTGGTTTACCGCTCTGGAGCTGGATGTATCGGATCCAGACTTCGAGCCCCCTTCCCCCAAGAAAAGAGGGGGGGAAACAGGTACGTGGCAAGGGGTCTCGCATTTTACAAACAACCCCTCCCCGAGCTCCAGAAGACCCGAGGGGGCTGGGCCGGGGGACAGCTGCACGACAGGGGAGCCCTGCAAAGTGCAAAAACGTACCGCAGCCAGGGAGATCTGCCGTAGTGCAGCCTGGCAACATCACTGCTGCGTCGTGTAGGCCTGCTGGAGCAGATACCGCCGACAACACACCCCGTCAGGCTGTGGTCAAGGGCGGAGGTGGCAGCAGGAAGCGGTCGGTCAGCTCAGCTCTGGAAGCGGCCGACCATGCGCCTCCACGCCAAAAGGTGGGCATGTGTGGAGGTAAGCCTGCACGGACTCCGGGGAGCCAGGTTCCGGGGGCCGGCGCCGATTCAACTCACCTGCCTTCATATCAGACAGGTGGGCCGCCACAGTCTGGGAGAAGACAGACTAGCGGAGAGTCCGTGCGGGAGTCGTATGATCCTACTTGGGCTGTAGGTCACGACAACCTGCCATTGGACCCTAGACAGCACCCTAAGGGGGTGTGGTCCGATGGTGGAAGCCCCAGTGAATTTGCAGGGCCTGGGGAAGTCGGTTTGTCCGCTGCACATAGCAGGGACGGTCGCATTGAGCGGTTGGAGCTCTTAGTGGAGCAACTCCTCCAGCGGGACCGGGAACGAGAAGAACGGGACTCACGGGCATCTACCAGCCGTGCGAGGACTCCACTCAGCATCTCATCGTCTCCAGCAGGAAGCATGAGGGATTTCCCAGCTGCTGTGTTTGAAGACGACCCGGGGCAGCCAGTGACCGCTGAGCCAGAGCATGAGGAGGATATGCTGGAAGTGGTGATTAAGTTTGCCGCTACCACCCAGACAGGTGAACCTCTGCACCACAAATTGGCGGACACCATTGATTACCTGACTACGCACCAACTCCAGAGTCAGGTTCTCAATGATACCTTGGAGAAAATAAAACCGCCCGAAAACTGCATCAACCTCAGTGTGCCCTTGGTTAATGCCCAGATCTGGGGACACTTGAGTACGGCCACCTCCAGCGAATATTAAAAGTTCTCTCCACGGGCATAACGGCGTTTGCTAGGACCCTAGAATGTGTCGAGCGATCAGCAAGACGCACTGGCATTCCTATGCAACGCCCAATATGAAATAAACTGCCTGCGTAAGAGCTCCATTAAGCCCACACTCAACCCCAAATTCGCGGGGTTGTGCCGACCATCAACCGCTCCACCGCCGCATCAGTTGTTTGGAGACCTGTCCAAACAGGTGAAGGAACTGGACGAGGAGGCCAAAACAGCTGGCCTCATGAAACCTCCACCGGCCAGACCACACCCATATCACCGGCAACAGCCTAATTCATCTTGGAGAACACGGCTGCCGGAAAGGGCACAGAGATCCACCTCCATCCCAACAAGTGCAACGACCTTTTTTAGGGCAAGGCCAGCAACGGCCTGCATGGAAAATGCGGCCGCCGACTCGTCAACCTCCACAACGCCCACTCAAAACACAAGTATGTACGGAACCGCCGTTAACCTTGGAGGTAAGGGGGTCTCGTTCTTCTCACGCCGTAGCATTTCCCCCTGCACAAATAGGTGGGCGGTTGCGGGCATTTGTAGACATTTGGAAAACTGTCACCACGGATGAGTTTATTTTACAAAGTGTTCAAGGATATGTTATAGAATTTATTGAAGGTATAAATCCCCCTACTCAGCATTCGCCTCGTAGAAAATTTACTCTATCCCAAAAAGAGGTGGAGGCAGGACAAGCTGAAATTATACGGTTAGCAGAAAAAGGGGTAATTGGCAAAACCAAGCATGAACCAATTGAGTTTGTGTCTAACATCTTCACTAGGATTAAAAAAGATGGGGGATGTCGGATAATAATAGACTTAACTGAATTGAACAATTTTGTACAATACACCCATTTCAAAATGGATACGTTTGAAACAGCTAAGCAGATGCTTTACCCAGGGTACTTTATGGCATGCATCAATTTGAAAGATGCATACTATACGTGCCCATTGCAGAGGCTTATAGGAAATTTTTGAAGTTTGTCTGGAAGGGTCAGTTATGGGAATATAAGGCATTGCCCAATGGAATCACCACAGCCCCTAGGCTGTTTACCAAATTGGTAAAACCTATATTGGCTCTTCTCCGACAACAAAATTATATAGTAATGGCATATTTGGATGATATCCTTATAGTGGGTCCGACCCTCCAATTGGCGATTCAAGGAGTGGCTGCAACCAAGGCTCTGTTCGAGAAGCTGGGGTTCGTAATCCATCCAGACAAATCAAAATTGCACCCGGTACGGGTTATGGATTATTTGGGGTTCACCCTAGACACCAATTTAATGAAGATTACCATCCCAACTAATAAAGCTACTGCTATTATAGAAGAGTGCCACAATCTTGCTTGCGCCAGGGTACCGACTATTCGGCAAACAGCAAAAGTTATAGGCAAATTGGTAGCTGCATTCCCAGCTGCACGATTCGGACCGCTACACTACCGAAATTTACAAAGATCAAAAATCACAGCATTAAAAACAAATGCTGGGCACTTTGATCGGCCAATTCGGCTACCATCAGAAGCTAGAAATGAGCTACAATGGTGGGTTGACAATATTAGAGAATGTCATAGACCTATCATAGTGGGCAACCCTGATGTTGTGTTACAAACTGACGCAAGCGCACAAACATAGAAACATAGAAACATAGAAATTAGGTGCAGGAGTAGGCCATTCAGCCCTTCGAGCCTGCACCGCCATTCAATATGATCATGGCTGATCATCCAACTCAGTATCCCGTACCTGCCTTCTCTCCATACCCTCTGATCCCCTTAGCCACAAGGGCCACATCCAACTCACTCTTAAATATAGCCAATGAACTGGCCTCAACTACCCTCTGTGGCAGAGAGTTCCAGAGACTCACCACTCTCTGTGTGAAAAAAGTCTTTCTCATCTCGGTCTTAAAGGATTTCCCCCTTATCCTTAAGCTGTGACCCCTTGTTCCTGGACTTCCCCAACATCGGGAACAATCTTCCTGCATCTAGCCTGTCCAACCCCTTAAGAATTTTGTAAGTTTCTATAAGATCCCCTCTCAATCTCCTAAATTCCAGAGAGTATAAACCGAGTCTATTCAGTCTTTCTTCATAAGACAGTCCTGACGTCCCAGGAATCAGTCTGGTGAACCTTCTCTGCACTCCCTCTATGGCAATAATGTCCTTCCTCAGATTTGGAGACCAAAACTGTACGCAATACTCCAGGTGTCACCAAGACCCTGTACAACTGAAGTAGAACCTCCCTGCTCCTGTACTCAAATCCTTTTGCTATGAAAGCTAACATACCATTCGCTTTTTTCACTGCCTGCTGCACCTGCATGCCTACTTTCAATGACTGGTGTACCATGACACCCAGGTCTCGCTGCATCTCCCCTTTTCCTAATCGGCCACCATTTAAATAATAGTCTGCTTTCCTGTTTTTGCCACCAAAGTGGATAACCTCACAATCCACAAGGCTGGGGAGCAACTAATACGATGTCCAGTTGTGGTGGCAGATGGAACTCTCATGAGTCTACATTCCTGGAGTCACATGGGATAAATTATATAGAAATGCTGGGAGCATTTCATGGACTGCGGGCTTACTGTACTAATTCACAGGATTTACATGTCCGCCTTCAAATAGATAATACTACAGTGGTGGCTTACATCAATCATATGGGTGGTATCAGGTCGCTATCTTGTGATGAATTGGCTAATACAATTTGGCACTGGTGCATTGAAAGAAACATTTGGATTACTGCGACCTATTTGCCTGGGAAGCTTAATACAGTGGCGGACACCAGGTCACGAGTCTTTAATGACAACATCGAGTGGATGTTGAATCCCCAAATTTTTAGAGATATTATAGCTCATTTTGGGGACACCAGATATTGACCTATTTGCGTCCAGGTTGAACCATCAGATACCAACGTATGTGTCATGGGAACCAGACACTGGGGCAATAGCAATGGATGCGTTTTCTATCCATTGGGGGAAATGGTTTTGCCAAGCTTTTCCCCCATTCTGCCTCATCAGTCGGGTATTGCAGAAAATTAAACTAGACTCTGCAACTGGCATATTGATCATTCCCGACTGGCCTACACAACCATGGTACCCGATGGTTGTAGAAATTTTAAAACAGCCATGGATGGCGATTGGGAAACATCCCAAATTGATTACTCACCCTATTACGGGGATCAGTCATCCTTGCCATGGTCATTTAAACTTGTTGGCTTGCAGGTTCTGAAAAGACCGCTCATCTGGGCAGGCATCTCGTCAAGAGCCATGAACCTTATTGCAGCATCGTGCCGGGAATCCACCCGGAAACAATACCTCACTCTAATCAGAAAGTGGGAGGTTTTCTGTGCCTGGAACAACAAGTCTTCCAACTCGGCAACAATACCTGATGTCCTGGAGTTTCTAGATGGCCTCCATTTTGATGCTGGCCTCAGCTACAGTGCCTTCAACAGCGCCAGGAGTGCGCTGTCCTCATACCTGGATATAGGTGTCGGCTCCAACCACCTGGTGTCTAAACTAATGAGGGGAGTGTTCAACACCAACCCTCCACGACCCAGATATACAGTAACGTGGGATGTGGGGATCATGCTGACCCTACTGAGGAGCTGGGCTCCAATAGATGAGCTACCACTGAAACAGCTCACCCTCAAGGTGGTGATGCTCATGGCACTGACGACAGCCCAACGAGTCCAGACGTTACAAAAACTGCGACTGGACAGCATGGTGGCCACCCCTGGTCAAATAAAATTCTTTGTCAAAGAATTATTAAAACAGCACAGGCCAGGGGCGCATGGGCTGCAGCTGGAATTTCGGGCGTACCCTGTAGATGCCACACTCTGCATAGTCACCCATCTCCACCACTACATCCGAGTTACTGGAGTTATCAGGATGAAGGAACAGGGACTCCTCATCAGCCATAAACCTCCGCATCGTCGAGTGACTACACAGACGATCGCCAGGTGGCTCAGGGTGGTGCTGGATGCAGCAGGAGTTGCTACTGACATTTTTAAGTCTCATTCCACCAGGGCTGCATCCACATCAGCAGCGAGAGCCATGGAGGTGCCCATGGACCACATTTTCGCCACTGCGGGCTGGGCCAGTGGGGGAAAACCTTTCAACGGTTCTATAACAAGGCTCTGGCCGCCCCTGCGACATTCGCAGAAGCTATCCTGGGAACCGCTCAGTAAATGTCTGTCCCCGAATTAGGGGTTTGTTGTTTATTTGATTAATAAATTGTGTTGATTTTTCAGCCGCTGTCAACTGAACTCCATTAACAGTCTTACTCCATCAGAATGGCGGCAGTGTGATAAGCATGGACGTTGTTCAGGGCGTGAAATCACAGAGCTTTGAAATCTTCACGAAGTCACTCACGTGACTCCGAAGTAAAATAGTAAGATTAAACGAGAACTTACCAAGTTTGAAGTTTGATCTGTATTTTACGAGGAGTCGCGGTGAGGGATTTCGTGCCCACCGCTCCCACCCTCTATCATCAGGTCAAACAGGTAGTTCTACGGTTTTCATCTTACTATTTTCAGTCATGGTTGGTTCTGTGATTCCACACCGCTGCTTTGAAGGATGCTGCGCAGGCGTGCTGGCGGGGTCTTCACAAAATCCCTCACCGCGACTCCTCGTAAAATACAGATCAAACTTCAAACTTGGTAAGTTCTCGTTTAATCTTACTATTATTATTCATATTAGTATTATTGCACTGTTATTGTTTGTTCTTTTTTTTCTGAGTTTTTGTTCTATTATTTATTATGATTACATATTTGGTTGTGCTGCAGCAAGTAAGAATTTCATTGTTCTATCTGGGACACATGACAATAAAACGCTCTTGACTCTTATAATAGGTGCAGGAGTAGGCCATTCAGCCCTTCCAGCCAGCACCGCCATTCAATGTGATCATGGCTGATCATCCCCAATCAGTACCCCGTTCCTGCCTTCTCCCCATATCCCCTGACCCCGCTATCTTTAAGAGCTCTATCTAGCTCCCTCTTGAAAGTATCCAGAGAACCTGCCTCCCTCTGAGGCAGAGAATTCCACAGACTCACCACTCTGTGTGTGAAAAAGTGTTTCCTCGTCTCCGTTCTAAATGGCTTATCCCTTATTCTTAAACCGTGGCCTCTGGTTCTGGACTCCCCCAACATCGGAAACATGTTTCCTGCCTCTAGCGTGTCCAAACCCTTAATAATCTTATATGTTTCAAAAAGATCCCCTCTCATCCTTCTAAACTCCAGAGTATACAAGCCCAGCCGCTCCATTCTCTCAGCATATGACAGTCCCGCCATCCCGGGAATTAATCTAGTGAACCTACGCTGCACTCCCTCAATAGCAAGAATGTCCTTCCTCAAATTAGGGGACCAAAACTGCACACAATACTCCAGGTGTGGTCTCACTAGGGCGCAGTACACTGTGCTCCTATATTCAACGCCTCTTGAAGGGTCATTTGATTTTCCCTGCTCCTAATTGCTATGTGCTGAATGTGCCATTAGGTGGCAGCCTTTACAGACATGACCCACAAATGATCATCACCTCTGAAATTAAATTAAGCTTAAGACAGACACAGGGTAGACAAAAGGCTGGAGAAACTCAGCGGGTGCAGCAGCATCTAAGGAGCAAAGGAGATAGGCGACGTTTCGGGCAGAAACCCTTCTTCAGACAAATTGCTGGATTAACTTAGCGGGTCGGACAGCATCTCTGGGGAAAAGGAAGGGTGACGTTTTGGGTCGAGACCATTGTTCAAACAAAGCTTGTCAGGACGGGAGACGTCATACAGCAGCCCTGTTTCAAAGTGGGATTTTCTAACTTAGTTTAGTTTAGAGATACAGCGTGGAAACAGGCCCTTCGGCCCATCGAGTCCGCGCCGACCAGCGATCCCCGCACACTAGCGTTATCCTACACGCACTGGGGACAATTTACAATTTTTGCCGAAACCAATTACGTCTTTGGAGCGCGTGGGAGGAAACCGGAGCATCCGGAAAAAAGCCATGCAGGATTTGGTTTAGTTTAGAGATACAGCACGGAAACAGGCCCTTCAGCCCATCGTATACCAGACCGACCAGCGATCCCAGTACATTAACACTGCCCTACACACATGAGGGACAAGTTATAATCACACCAAGCCAATTTACCCACAAACCTGGACGTCTGTGGAGTGTGGGAGGAAACTGAAGATCTCGGAGGAAACACACACAGGTCACGGGGAGAAGGTACAAACTGCGTACAGACAGCGCCCGTAGTCGGGATCGAACCCGGGACTCTGGCGCTGTGAGGCAGCAACTCTACCGCTGCGCCTCTGTGCCACCCTAGTAGAATGCAGAATGCATTGAGCTTGTTGGGGAAGGTCCCATTGTTACCAGCGATAATGTCCAGCATCACGTTGGAGCCTTGCCACAATCTATGGATGTCCCTGTCGTTATTCTAGGACCAGACTCATCCATATTTCCCTCCTGGCATCTTTAATGGGCTTGCAAACGTCGTGAATAGATGTATTGACCACTGCAGACATGGACTCCACCTGGTAGTGGACCTCATGGTTCTCCAAGGTCGGGGAACACAGGCATCATCTTCTTTTGTACGCAAGCCTCTTCACACTTGCTGATGTCGTCTGCCATGAAGTTGTGGACACAGCCCAGACCATCACACAAACCATCCTCCCTTCCGTTGACTCCATTTACACCTCACGCTGCCTCGGCAAGGCCAGCAGCATCATCAAGGACCAGTCGCACCCTGGCCACTCCCTCTTCTCCCCTCTTCCATCGGGCAAGAGGTACAGAAGTGTGAAAACGCACGCACACCTCCAGATTCAGGGACAGTTTCTTCCCGGCTGTTATCAGGCAACTGAACCATCCCACCACAACCAGAGAGCGATGCTGAACTACTATCATCCTCACTGGTGACCCTCGCACTATCTTTAATCGGACTTTACCGGACTTTATCTTGCACTAAACGATATTCCCTTTATCATATATCAGCATTCATAGTTTTATCTACACAGTTTTATATACCACCAGGTGGCGCTTCGATGGCAGCCTCGCCAACAGTCTGTCTGTCCCTTTTGTTTGTTTTTGTTCTTTTTAGTGTGTTTATAAAGTTTGTGTTAATGTTCTCTGGTTTGTTTTACGTGGGGGGGGGAGGGGGTCGGGGGCCGGCGTGGGGGAGCTGAGATTCCCCCCCGATGCAGGAGGCCCGCCACCGGCTACGGGAGTAAGATCGTCCCGTCAACGGAAGGTTCAAGGCCCCCGACCGCTGGAGGACAAAGAAGGAAAGAGATTGAACTTTTTCCGCCTTCCATCACAGTGAGGAATGTGGAGGAGTCACTGTGGTGGATGTTTGTGTTAAAATGTGTTTGGTGTGTTCTGTTGCTTTTTATTGGTACGACTGTATGGCAAATCAAATTCCTCGTGTGTTGCAAAACATACTTGGCTAATAAAGTATGATTAAGTCCAAGTTCACATTTATTGCCACATGCACCAGTTAAGGTACTGTAGAATTTGATTTACCATGCAGCCACACAAACAAAAAGAGCGCAATACACAATAGATTATAACATGAACATCCTCCACAGTGGAATCAGCATTCTTCTCTGTGGTGGAAGGCAACAAAGTTCAGCCAGTCCTCCTCCTTTGTTCACCCGTGGTCGGGGCCATGAACCCTCCGCAGTCGCCGCTACGGACGGCCGGATGTACAGGCCCTTTCGTCAGGATGATCCAAACTCCGACGTCGGGACGGTCGAAGACACTCCGCGGCTTGGAGGTCCAGAATCGG
Organism: Okamejei kenojei; assembly: GCA_035221665.1. Taxonomy (NCBI): domain Eukaryota; kingdom Metazoa; phylum Chordata; class Chondrichthyes; order Rajiformes; family Rajidae; genus Okamejei; species Okamejei kenojei. Next base: position 4,784,353 of record CM069135.1, read on the forward strand.
CCGCTTCCTACCGGAGACTGGGGCTTCACGATGTTATAGGCCGCAGGCCGGCGGTCGGAGCTCTTCTCCAGCGATCCCCGGCAAGGGATCCCAGACTCCGCGATGGAAAGTCGCGCTGCGCCCGCGGCTGGAAGCTCCGGGCCCGACTCCGGGAAAGGCCGCTCCAATCCAAGCTGTTAGGCCGTGAGGGAGGGCGAAAATGCCACCGAGGTAAGTGACTGAAAAAGAGTTTCCCCCTATTCCCCGCCCCCACCCCCCACACTAAAACACACAAAAGCACACTTTTAGACATACTAAACTCAAAACAAAATGTCAAAAGGACGAACAGCTGCTGGCGAGGCTGCCAGGTCACGGCACCACCCGTCAGTGTACCTACACGTCTTTGCATCATGATGACCAGTCCCACCTGCCTGCGTTTGGCCCACATCCCTCTAAACTTGTCCTATCCATGTACTTGTCTAAATGTTTCTTAAACAGTGCAATGGTCCCAGCCTCAACTACCTCCTCCGACAGCTCGTTCCATACACCCACCACCCTTTGTGTGAAAAAGTTACCCCTCAGATTCCTGTTAAATCTTCCCCCCAACTCACTTTAAACCTATGTCCTCTGGTTCTCGATTCATCATCTCTTGGTCAAAGACTCTGTGGGTGGGTCTGCCCGATCTATTCCCCTCATGCTTTTATCCACCTCTATATTTCTGATGGTGCTGTGTGGAGGTACACAGTGTAGGTTGGTCTGATTGAAGTCTCTGGCTACGATGAACAAGGACCAAGGGTGTTTTGCTTCAATGATACTGCTGACAGTGTGGAGTTCCCCAAGTGTAAAATGAACATCAACCTTGGGTGGATGTGACCGTCTGCCCATGAAACCACCCGCCCTTGGACCCACCCAGTACCAGCCAACGCTTTGGCCTGATACATCCCTCTTCCAGCTCCCTTCCCCACCACACCGCAATCAGTCTGAAGAAGGGTCCCCACCCAAAACCTCACCCATCCATGTTCTCAAGTACCTTTCAAGAGATAGAAGATGGACAAAAGTGCTGGGGAAACTCAGCGGGTGAGGCAGCATCTATGGAGCGAAGGAATAGGCAACGTTTCGGGTCGAGACACGTCTTCAGACTGATGTGGGGGGGGCAGGAAGAAGAAAGGAAGAGGCGGAGACAGTGGGCTGTGGGAGAGCTGGGAAGGGGAGGGGAAGGAGGGAGAAAGCAAGGACTACCTGAAATTGGAGAAGTCAATGTTCAAGCGAGAGAGAGTTAGATTTAGCTCTTCGGGTTAAAGGAATCAAGGGATATGGGGAGCAAGCAGGAACGGGGTACTGATTTCAGATGAACAGCCATGATCTTATTGAATGGCGGTGCAGGCTCGAAGGTCTGAATGGCCTACTCCTGCACCTATTGTCCATGTTTCTATGTTTCTCCAGAGATGCTGCCTCACCCATTGAGCTACTCCAGCACTTTGTGTCCTTTAGTGTGAACACCCTTCTGTACGCGTGACAATAGTGTGACCACCCTTCTGCAGTTATGGAGTCGTGGAACTGGCTTTATCTAACTTTGGCTGGCTTTACCTTGCACAAAATGTTATTCCCTTATCCTGTATCTGTACACTGCGGACGGCTCGATTGTAATCATGTATTGTCTTTCCGCTGACTGGTTAGCACGCAACAAAAGCTTTTCACTGTACCTCGGTACACGTGACAATAAACTAAACAGCACACTAAAGTAACGAGAGTAATACGGTGTGGAAACAGGCTCTCCGGCACAGCTTGCCCACATCAACCAACAGGTTCCATCTACACTAGTTCCTTGTTTCCATGTTGACGTTAGAAAGCATTTTATCCGGATGCGTCACAGCTCGGTTTGGGAACTGCTCCATCCAAGACCGCAAGAAATTGCAACGAATTGCGGACGCAGCCCAGACCATCACACAAACCAACCTCCCTTCCATCGACTCCATCTACACCTCACGCTGCCTCGGCAAGGCCAGCAGCATCATCAAGGACCAGTCGCACCCCGGCCACTCCCTCTTCTCCCCTCTCCCAACGGGCAAGAGGTACAGAAGTGTGAAAACGCACACCTCCAGATTCAGGTACAGTTTCTTCCCGGCTGTTATCGGGCAACTGAACCATCCCACCACAACCAGAGAGCGGTGCTGAACTACAATCTACCTCTTTGGTGACCCTCGGACTTTGCTGGCTTTGCCTTGCACTAAACGTTATTCCCTTATCATGTATCTGTACACTGTGAACGGATCGATTGTAATCATGTGTGGAACATTCTCTGCTGCATAACACAAATAAACAGTTCAGGCTTGTAATACAAAGCACAGAAAGATCGATCAAACTTTAAAAGATCAATAAACTGGCTTACATTTTCTTTGGCATATTTAAGCTAGGTTCTTTTGAATTCATTTTTAATTTTAAAGCCCAAGAAAAGCCTCTTACTTAATTTAGTAGAATCTTGTAATTATCGGAATTAATTTGTAAATGATTCTCAGCCTGTCCTTGTTCCAGTGTGGCGTTAATTTAGTCATGCTGGACAAGCTAGATGCAGCCATGATCACATTGAATGGCGGTGCTGGCTCGAAGGGCCGAATGGCCTACTCCTGCACCTATTGTTTGTCGGTGCGGCCTCGGTGGGCCGAAGGGCCTGTTTCTGCGCTGTATCTCTAAACTAAACTAAGGTAACCATTTTGTAGCAGCCGAGCTGTAGTTTGCTTTAATTAAGTTTGCTTTAGTAAATGAATGAACACCCTATTGCTATTTAATTTATAAAGGATGGAAAATCAGGACCACAATGTAAATTGAAACAATCAAACATCTGTGATTTTGTGAAGTCCTAATTTTCCGGAAAAATAAATTGGTTCCCAAATCCTCATTAACTTTGCGGGTGGGAGCTCTAGGGAACTGCAGACAGCTCGTTTACTGTTGAATCAGCCCTTGATAAGATGCTATGCTGCTCTTGGCATGGGAAATTAATGGGTAATAATGAAGCATAAAATGAGCACAGAGCCTTCTGAGATCTACTTTAGCCTTTAGAGATACAGCGCGGAAACAGGCCCTTCGGACCACTGGGACCACCGCGTCGACCAGCGATCGCCCCGTACAGTAGCACTACCCTACACACGAGGGACATTGCACAGAAGATAATCAAAGGTTCAATGGTTCTTTATTACTCACGTCGTGCAGTGAAACGCTTCTTGCCAATGCAGCTCATAAAAAAGAATACACCATAACAATAATAAAGAGATTTAAACATAAAAAACATCCCCCCACAATGGTTCCCATTATGAGGGAAGACACAAAGTCCAGTCCCCATCCCATGTCCACCCATAGTCGGGCCTATTTGAGGCCTCCGCACTCGCCGCGACGGGGCCCGATGTTCCAGGCCGTTCTCGCCGGGTGATGGTGCTCCCGGCGACGGGAGAACCCTCTCAGCGGCGTGGGACACCTGGAACGGCTGCTTCCTTACCGGAGACCGCGGCTTCCTAAGCCGACAGGCCGCGCTGGATGGAGCTCCACCACTGGTGATCTCGGCGAGAGATCCCAGGCTCCCGAAGTAAAGTTCAGCGCCACTGAGCCTACAAACCTGCGCATCCCATTTACCCAATACCCATCCACCTGACCAAATGTCTGTTGAATGTTACGATAGTCCCTGCCTTAACGACCTCCTCCGGCAGCTCGCTCCATGCACCCACCACCCTCTGTGTGAAAATGTTGCCCCTCAGGTTCCTATTAAATCTTACCCCTCTCACCTTGAAATTATATCCTCTGGTTCTTGATTCCTTTATTCTGGGTAAAAGCGTCCGTGCCTCTACCTGATCTATTCCCCTCATGATTTTATACACCTCTATAAGTTCTCCTCACCTCATCCTCCTGCGCTCCAAGGAACAGAGTCCCAGCCTGCCCAACCTCTCCCTGTAGCTCAGACCTTCTAGTCCCGGCAACATCCTCGTAAATCCTCTCAGCACCTTTTCCAGCTTGACAACATCTTTCCCATAACGGCGTGACCACATCTAAACACAGAACTCTAAACGTGGTCTCACCATTGCCTTGTGTAATAGGACCTTCCAACTTCTGTACTCAATATTCCGACTGATGAAGGTTAATCAAGGCCAATGTGCAGAAACCCTCTTGATCACCTTATGTACTGGACGCAGCCCAGACCATCGGACAAAGCAACCTCCCTTCCATTGACTCCATCTACACCTCACGCTGCCTCGGCAAGGCCAGCAGCATCATCAAGGACCAGTCGCACCCCGGCCACTCCCTCTTCTCCCCTCTCCCATCGGGCAAGAGGTACAGAAGTGTGAAAACGCACACCTCCAGATTCAGGGACAGTTTCTTCCCAGCTGTTATCCGGCAACTGAACCATCCTACCACAACCAGAGAGCGGTCCTGAACTACTATCTACCTCATTGGAGACTATCCTCGAACTATCTTTAATCGGACTTTACTGGACTTTATTTTGCACTAAATGTTATTCCCTTAATCCTATGTGGATCTGGCTGAGCTACTTACTTTGTTTAGGAAGGTGACAAGAGGATTGAAGAGGAGCAGAGTGTGAAGCCAGAGGAAGGATGGTAGTTGGAGGGCAGGGGGGTGGGAGAAATAGGTGGGAGCCCAGGTGGGTCACGGGGATGGGAGTGGGTGGGAGGGGGGGGTGTTGGGAGAGTAAGGGAAGAAGGGTGGTGGTGTTAGAATGATCTTCTTAGGCCCCGTTCGGTCGTGTCTGACCATGGGTGTCTCCAGGGTGCTATTCCCTGTAGGAAGGACGCCCGTGCGTGACTTTGTTTAACGTGGGGAGACTGGTGAACAGACAGCCACCCCACGGTCCTTGGCAGATCTGGGTCGGGATCCAGTGGCATTATTAAAGGTTTGGACACGCTAGAGGCAGGAAACATGTTCCCGATGTTGGGGGAGACCAGAACAAGGGACCACAGTTTAAGAATAAGGGGTAAGTCATTTAGAACGGAGACGAGGAAACACTTTTTCTCACAGAGAGTGGTGAGTCTGTGGAACTCTCTGCCTCAGAGGGCGGTGGAGGCCGGTTCTCTGGATACTTTCAAGAGAGAGCTAGATAGGGCTCTTAAAGATAGCGGAGTCAGGGGATATGGGGAGAAGGCAGGAACGGGGTACTGATTGGGGATGATCAGCCATGATCACATTAAATGGCGGTGCTGGCTCGAAGGGCCGATTGGCCTACTCCTGCACTAACTGTCTATGGGCATGGAGTCCAAGACGACCGGAGACCCTTTTCTGCCGCAGCCTTCATCTGCCTTCCCAGCCGTTGTGACGCTCCACTAAGGTCAGCCATCGTCCTCCGCCTGTTCCACCGTTGAGGTCTTGGTTGGATTGGCTCTTTGTCAGAGACCTCCCCCTCGACCTCACCGCCATGGGTGGCCCTGCCAGGGGCACAGCTCCAGACGGCATCGCTCTCAGGATCTCAGGACCACACGAGCTTCTCCACCACCACAAGGTGACGATCCACGGGGAAGAAGAATAGGACCTTCAATTGGAGAATTCAGTGTTTATACCGCTCGGTTGTCAGCTACCCAAGCGGAATGTGACTGACACTACAAGCCAATTCAACAGCAAGGACAATGGTGGGGTAATTTATGTCAGTACTGTGTCTATTGATGCAGGCCAGTACAACAAAGTGCTGATGATTCAGTGTTAGATGGAACTTTTCCCCAAAAGGTCTTTCTTGACTAAATAATTGGAACCCCCAAATGTTTGAATGCACATTGGTCAAATTTTATTGATTGCATTTAGATAATTTTAACATTTTATTTATAATCTTCTACCAAATGTAGTTGATGAATAGAATGACTTCATTAGTATTAAACACAACAATTGCAGATTGCTGACAACATGTTTTGTCACTGTGCCTCGGTACACGTGGCAATAAACTAGACTAAACAGATGGCACCAAGTCTGAAGAAGGGTCTCGACCCGAAATGCTGCCTTTCACCCATTCAATAGACAATAGGCAATAGGTGCAGCAGTAGGCCATTCAGCCCTTCAAACCAGCACCGCCATTCAATGTGATCATGGCTGATCATCCCCAATCAGTACCCCGTTCCTGCCTTCTCCCCATGTCCCCTGACTCCGCTATTTTTAAAAGCCCTATCTAGCTCTCTCTTGAAAGTATCCGGAGAAGTATCCAAATTAATTCTGATAATTACAAGCTTCTACTAAATTAAGTATCCAGAGAACCGGCCTCCACCGGCCTCTGAGGCAGAGAATTCCACAGACTCAAACCCCTGTCCCACGGTTCGAGTTCATTCCAAGAGTTCTTCCGAGTTTGCCCTGATTCGAACTCGGAGATTTACGGTAATGGCCGCTCGTCGGTACACGGGGCTCTCATGGGCATTTTTCATCATGTGGAAAGTCTTCACGAGTCTTCCCGTGCTTACCTGCCGTTAGCGAGTCTTCCCGAGTACCTGCCGTTAGCGTTACGAGCCGCTAAGAGACGTCCCCGAGCTCCGACCTACACGCAGGCACGTGCCGTGAGTAATTACTCAGAGTGGCACTCAGTCCGCTAAAAAAAATATTAAACCGCGCATGCGCAGATTGTTCGCTCCCGTTAAATAAATAAATAAACAAAAACAGTGACATTTCAATTTGCCCAAGGCTTCCTAGTCCTAGACCAATTGGGGAACAGTTCCTTTCACAGCGTGTGGAGTCTGTGTCAGGGGTAAAGTTGTGGGGAGGGCACGAGTGTTGACAAGGAGGGTGTCGGGGATAATGGCAGAAACTTACTCACTCACCGCTGCCGCAGCTCTCCGGGCATGAAGCCCCCGCACTGTAGCGGGGGATAGAAGCAGCTCGGGTAGCTACGAGCGGCCGCCGGTACCCGACAGCAGAACTGGCCGCCACTTCAGCGACCTTCTGCCGGCCCGCTCACCTCTGGCAGTGCTCTCCGTCGGAACACCTGTCACCTGCCGTTCGCCGACTTCGCTCATGTCAGCGGCTTCCTGCAAATCCTTAAATTCCACAGCCGAGTAACCTCAATCGCGCTGTCGGAATTTAAGGACATGAGTGAGGCCAGCGAGCGGCAGGAGAGTGGTTTGTAGACGGAGAGCTGCCAGAGGTGAGCGGGGACCGGCAGAAGGAGCTAAGGTGGCGGCTGGTTCCGCTGTCCTGCCCGGCGGCCGCTCAGCCACCCGAGCTACTTCCCTCCCCCCCCCCCCCCCCCCCCCCCCCCCCCCCCCCCCCCCCCCCGGCCTCAATGCTGTGGCATTCCACGCCTCCGTGCAAGTGGCATTATCCCAATCCCCTCATTCATAACATTCGTGCCCTCCCCACAACCTTACCCCGGGCCAGACTCTCCAAACACTGTGAAAGGAGCTCTACCCCCCCACACACACCCCGGGAAATACAGTATTTAAAAACATAAACACAAAATGTACTTACCACATTATTGGTGCACAAGCTCCATTCTTCTCTCTTTGTTACCTAACATACACTTAAAATATTGACAAACCATATTTGAAAACCCCGCCAAGAAACTTGCTCTGTGCATGCGCAGTAGACCGATGCACATGCGCAGTGCTGCAAAGGCAGAATTTCTGCTGCCTTTAGCCCCGATTATCATTGACGGCTTCAGGCAGCGCTAATGGCACGTGGGTTGCACAGAGCTTCCCGTGTTACAAGCGCTGCGGATGAAAGGCACGGAGATTTATGCCTACCTAAGAGATCGATCTCTTACATGGGCATAATTCTCCCATTCCTTTACTATTTATATTTAGTTATTACCATGTTATAATTTTATTCAGGGTAGGCAGTGGCTACCTTGCCTACCCTGACGGCACGTGCGTGCTTACACGCTACGTTCATTCTCCGTGCTTACCACGAGTTTGATTTTTTTTAAACTCGGGAGAGCTCTTGGAATGAACTCGTACCGTGGGACAGGGCCATCACAACTCTCTGTGTGAAAAGGTGTTTCCTCGTTTCTGTTCTGTACATCAATGATCTGGATGATGGGGTGGAAAATTGGATAAGTAAGTATGCAGATGATACTAAGATAGGTGGTGTTGTGGATAATGAAGTAGATTTTCAAAGTCTACAGAGAGATTTGGGCCGTATGGAAAAGTGGGCTGAAAGATGGCAGATGGAGTTTAATGCTGATAAGTGTGAAGTGCTACATCTTGGCAGGACAAATCAAAATAGGACGTAAATGGTAGGGAATTGAGGAATGCTGTGGAACAGAGGGATCTAGGAATAACTGTGCATAGTTCCCTGAAGGTGGAATCGCATGTAGATGGGGTGGTAAAGAAAGCCTTTTGTGTGCTGGCCTTTATAAATCAGAGCATTGAATATAGGAGTAGGGAAGTAATGTTAAAATTGTACAAGGCATTGGTAAGACCAATTCTGGAGTATGGTGTACAATTTTGGTCGCCTAGTTATAGGAAGGATGTCAACAAAATAGAGAGAGTACAGAGGAGATTTACTAGAATGTTGCCAGGGTTCCAGCAACTATGTTACAGAGAAAGGTTGAACAAGTTAGGTCTTTATTCTTTGGAGCGCAGAAGGTTAAGGGGGGACTTGATTGAGGTCTTTAAAATGATGAAAGGGATAGACAGAGTTGACGTGGATAAGCTTTTCCCATTGAGGGTAGGGAAGATTCAAACAAGAGGGCATGACATGAGAATTAAGGGACAGAAGTTTCGGGGTAATGTGAGGGGGGAACTTCTTTACTCAGAGGGTGGTGGCTGTGTGGAATCAGCTTCCAGCAGAAGTGGTGGAGGCAGGATTGATTTTAACATTTAAGAGTAAAGTGGATAGGTATATGGACGTGAAGGGAATGGAGGGGTATGGTCTGAGTGCAGGTAGATGGGACTAGGGGAAAACAAATGGTCGGCACGGACTGGAAGGGCCGAGAGGGCCTGTTTCTGTGCTGTAATTGTTATATGGGGTTATATGGTTATATGGTTATGTGCGGGGCGAGTTCTATTACACAGAGGGTGGTGGGTGCCTGGAACGTGCTGCCTGGGGTGGTGGTGGATGCGGGTACGATAGTGGTGTTTAAGAGGCTTTTAGACAGGGAATGGAGAGATATGGATCACGTGCAGGCAGCTAAGATTAGTTTATAGATGGACACAAAGACCTGGAGTAACTCAGCGGGAGTGGCAGCATCTCTGGAGAGAAGGAATGGGTGATGTATCGGGCCGAGACCCTTCCTCAGACTGAAGTCTATCCTGGCTTCATATTGGATACATATTGTGGACGTTAGAGTCTGTTCCTGTGCTGTACTGTTTTAATCAGTTATGTTACAGATCAATGGGATAACATTGTGCCATTTATCAATGAGACAAATTGATATGGGAGGGCAGCGTAGGTTTACAAGGTTAATTCCCTGGTGGGGGGGGGACTGTCATATGCTGAGAGAATAGAGCGGCTGGGAGTTTAGTAGGATGCACCCCCCCCGCCCCGCGGCCTACCGACTGGATTGGCGCGGCCTTTCCTGCCGGACACCAGCGGCGCAGCAGTGATTTGCCAACACGGAGCGGGCTTTGCCATGCCGGGACTGTTGCGCCTGCTTCAGCACCGTGGAGCTGTGGTTTGCGGAGCTTCTAGCCGCGGGTGGCGCTGACTTTAACATCACAGAGTCCTGGGACCCCTTTGCCGAGAGTCGCCGGTGTTGAATCATCCTCCGCTCGGCTCGGCCTGTAGACTTTGGGAGCCACGGTCCCTGGTAGGAAGTAGCCGATTCCTAAACTCCAAGCCGCAGAGTGTGTTCTCCTGTTCCGACACCGGTGCTCCGATCATCCCGGCGAGAGGGCCTGAACATCGGGCTGCCGTAGGGCTGCGGAGGTCTCGAGGGCCCGACCACGGGCGAACAAGAGGAAGATGACTGAACTTTATTGCCTTCCCTCACAGTGGGAAACGCTGACTCCGCTGTGTGGGGATGTTCATGTTAAATTCTATCGTGTGTTGTGTTCTTTTTATTCGTATGGCTGTATGGCAATTCAAATCTCACTGCACCATTTGGTACAGTGACAATAAATGTAGCTTGAACTTGAACTAGGGACAACCTGCAACTATTGAGGGAGTGCAGCGTAGGTTTACAAGGTTAATTCCCGGGATGGCGGGACTGTCAAATGCTGAGAGAATGGAGCGACTGGGCTTGTACACTCTGGAGTTTAGAAGGATGAGAGGGGATCTTATTGAAACACATAAGATTATTAAGGGTTTGGACACGCTAGAGGCAGGAAACATGTTGCCGATGTTGGGGGATTCCAGAACCAGGGGCCACAGTTTAAGAATAAGGGGTAAGCCATTTAGAAAGGAGACGAGGAAACACTTTTTCACACAGAGAAGGTAGACAAAAACGCTGGAGAAACTCAGTGGGTGCGGCAGCACTTATGGAGCGAAGGAAATAGGCAACATTTCGGGCCGAAACCCTTCTTCGACCACGTTTTCTCACAGAGAGTGGTGAGTCTGTGGAATTCTCTGCCTCAGAGGGCGGTGGAGGCCGGTTCTCTGGATGCTTTCAAGAGAGAGCTAGATAGGGCTCTTAAAGATAGCGGAGTCAGGGGATATGGGGAGAAGGCAGGAACGGGGTACTGATTGGGGATGATCAGCCATGATCATATTGAATGGTGATGCTGGCTGAATGGCCAATTGGCCCACTCCTGCCCCTATTGTCTATTGCCTACACATAGCCAATTAACCTATAAGCCTCTGCGTCTTTGGAGTGTGGGAGGAAACTGAGATCTCGGAGAAAACCCACCTAGGTCACGGGGAGAACGTGCAAACTCCGTACAGACAGGGCCCGTAGTCAGGATGGAACCCGGGTCTCTGGCGCTGTGAGGCGGCGACTCTCCCGCTGCGCGGCTGTGCCGCCCTTGAATATGTGAATGGGTGATCGGCGGTCGGTGGAGATTCAATTGGACGAAGCATCACTCAATTAAAAAAGGAATTCTCCCTGAAGGGAATAATGTTTCAAAAGCACACGGCAGACCATGGACACGGAGAATGCATTGGTTATGATCGAAGTCCATTCATTACTGCATTCTACCAAGTATTTAATGGGCATCAAGTGATATTGCAAAAATGCCATCCTGACCCTCTAAATTACTCCAGCACTTTGTGTCTTTTTTTGTAAAGCAGCATATTTAAAGATGCATGGATGAACTACAATCATTTAAAGACTGCATGGATGAAACTACAAAAATTGTTCATCCCAGTTTGGCAAAAGAATAAATCGGGGGAAGGTAGTGCATCCGTGGATAACATGGAAATTCAGGGATAGTATCAAAGCAAAGGATGATGCGTTACAAAGTAGCCAGAAAAAGCAGCATACCAGAGGACTGGGGAGAAATTCAGAGACCAGCAGAGGAGGACAAAGGGCTTAATTAGGAAAGGAAAAATAGATTATGAAAGAAAACTGGCAGGGAACATAAAAACTGGACTGCAAAAGTTTTTATAGATATGTGAAGAGAAAGAGGTTAGTTAAAACAAATGTAGGTCCCTTGCAGTCAGAAACGGGTGAAGTTGATCATGGGGAACAAAGGATATGGCGGACCAATTGAATAACTACTTTGGTTCCGTCTTCACTAAGGAAGACATAAATAATCTGCCTGAAATAGCAGGGGACTGTGGGTCAAAGGAGGAATTGAGTGAAATCCAGGTCAGTCGGGAAGTGGTGTTGGGTAAAATTGAATAGATTAAAGGCCGATAAATCCCCAGGGCCAGATAGGCTGCATCCAGAGTACTTAAGGAAGTAGCTCAGGAAATAGTGGATGCATTAGTGATATCTTTCAAAACTCTTTAGATTCTGGAGTAGTTCCTGAGGATTGACGGGTAGCAAATGTAACCCCTCTTTTTAAGAAGGGAGGGAGAGAGAAAACGGGGGAATTACAGACCAGTTAGTCTAACATCGGTAGTGGGGAAACTGCTAGAGTCAGTTATTAAAGATGGGATAGCAGCACATTTGGAAAGTGGTGAAATCATTGGACAAAGTCAGCATGGATTTACAAAAGGTAATCATGTCTGACGAATCTTGTGGAATTTTTCGAGGATGTAAACTAGTAGCGTGGATAAGGGAGAACCAGTGGATGTGGTATATCTGGACTTCCAGAAGGCTTTCGACAAGGTTCCCACATAAGAGATTAGTATACAAACTTAAAGCATACGGTATTAGGGGTTCAGTATTGATGTGGATAGAGAACTGGCTGGCAAACAGGAAGCAAAGAGTAGGAGTAAACGGGTCCTTTTCACAATGGCAGGCAGTAACTAGTGGGGTACCGCAGGGCTCAGTGCTGGGACCCCAGCTATTTACAATATATATTAAATGATCTGGATGAGGGAATTGAAGGCAATATCTCCAAGTTTGCGGATGACACTAAGCTGGGGGGCAGTGTTCGCTGTGAGGAGGATGCTAGGAGACTGCAAGGTGACTTGGATAGGCTGGGTGAGTGGGCAAATGTTTGGCAGATGCAGTATAATGTGGATAAATGTGAGGTTATCCACTTTGGTGGCAAAAACAGGAAAGCAGAATATTTATTTAAATGGTGGCCCGATTAGGAAAAAGGGAGATGCAGCGAGACCTGGGTGTCATGGTACACCAGTCATTGAAAGTAGGCATGCAGGTGCAGCAGGCAGTGAAAAAAGCGAATGGTATGTTAGCTTTCATAGCAAAAAGGATTTGAGTACAGGAGCAGGGAGGTTTCTACTTCAGTTGTACAGGGTTCTTGGTGACTTGGTGAGACCACACCTGGAGTATTGCGTGCAGTTTTTGGTCTCCAAATCTGAGGGCAAGGACATTATTATTGCCATAGAGGGAAATTTAGTGCAGAGAAGGTTCACCCCAGACTGATTCCTGGTGATGTCAGGACTGTCTTATGAAAGAAAAGACTGGATAGACTTGGTTTATACTCTCTGGAATTTAGGAGATTAAGAGGGGATCTTATAGAAACTTACAAATTCTTAAGGGGTTGGACAGGCTAGATGCAGGAAGATTGGTCCGATGTTGGGGAAGTCCAGGGACAAGGGGTCACAGCTTAAGGATAAGGGGCAAATCCTTTAAGACCGAGATGAGGGGGCTAGAAGACTTTCTTACACAGAGAGTGGTGAGTCTCTGGAACTCTCTGCCACAGAGGGTAGTTGAGGCCAGTTCTTTGGCTATATTTAAGAGTGAGTTGGATGTGGCCCTTGTGGCTAAGGGGATCAGAGGGTATGGAGAGAAGGCAGGTACGGGATACTGAGTTGGATGATCAGCCATGATCATATTGAATGGCGGTGCAGGCTCGAAGTCGAAGGGCTGAAATGGCCTACTCCTGCACCTAAATTTCTATGATTCTATGTTTCTATGACCTCCCATCTACCTCTTGGAAACCTTCGAAAAAAACTATAATCGGACTGGACTTTATCTTGCATTAAAACATGGCACCCTTTATCCTGCATCTGTACTGTGGATGGCTTCATTGTAATTATGTATAGTCTTTTCGCTGACAGGTTAGCACATAACAAAAGGCTTTTCACTGTACCTTGGTACTCAAGACGATAAAAACGAAACTAAAATAGTTCTGGATACTTCATGGGGCTCTTTCGAATGACAAAAGTATTTGATAAATAACGGGGAAATGTAATTTAATCAGCAGATCCAGACCAAATTAGAGCTTGATCATTCAGGAATGAAATCTGGGAGCATCTCGTTTTTTGTTGGACTAAGGAAGCTGGTGGACGAGTTGTGTACAAGACATGGTTGATTGTTGTTTTAGCTTAGTTTACTGTCACGTGTACCGAGGTACAGTGAACAGCTTTTGTTGTGTGCTGAACAGTCAGCAGAAAGACCATATCATCGATTTACAATCGAGCACTCACAGTGTGCAGATACAGGATCAAGGGAATAACATGAATAGGGTTTAGTGCCAGATAAAAGTCCTGTAAAGTACAATAGAAGATAGTCCGAGGGTCACAAATGAGGTAGATAGCAGCTCAGGACCGCTCTCTTGTTGTTGGCAGAATGATTCACTTGCCTGATAACAGCTGGGAAGAAGCTGTCCCTTGACTGGAGATGCGTGTTTTCACACGTCTATACTTTCCCCCCCCCCCCCCATGGGAGACGGGAGAAGAGGGAGTGCGATTATGCTGGTGGCCTTCCGGGGGCAGGAAGGGTGCGGTTAAGTCAAATGGAAGGGACTCAGGGGGGAGGTGGGAGGGGAGGGGCGGTTTGTGGGGGAGCGGGAGGGGATGATGTCGGGGCGGGGGGAGGGGGTCTTTTTCTGCTTTTCTCTGTCCTGCAATTTCTTGCGGTCTTGGACGGGAGCTGGTCCCAAACCCTATGCTGTGATGTATCTTGATTAAAAAGCATTCTGCGGCACATCTGTAGATATTGGTGAGAGTTGTTGGGACAATTCACAGCAATAGTGGACAGTTAGTATTTCAAAGTTTTGTCCTTATTGAAAATAAAGATATGAAAAAACATTAATCGTACCACGTAGAAGACGGGGAGCAACATATAAAAAAGGAAGGTAGAACACAAAATTCTAGAGTAAAACTCTTATATGGTTATATGTTTCGGGTCGAGGACCCTTCTTCGGACTCTATAAAAAAGAAGCATCCAGGGAATAATTAAAATTAGGAATAAAAAACTAGAAATCTGAAATACAAATTGAAAATATAATTTGGAAAAATGATCAGAAGCGACAGACAAGCCAATGTTATGGATGTAAAATTGTTGCTTCTGCTCAAACCTATGAATGCCCAATAGGCTGATGAGCATCAATCAGCTGAACTACTATCTTCCTCGGACAATCCTTGGTCAGACTTTACCTTGTATATCGATGCACTGTAAATGGCTCGATTGTAATCGTGCATTGTCTTTCCGCTGACGTGATAGCACGCCACAAAAGCTTTTCACTACATTTGAAAATGATCTAAACAAATCATCTATGGAAAATCAGCAATTCTCGAAGGTGTTCTTTGCATCAACATTCAATGCTAATTTAATGCCCGATCCACAGGTCTTCAGTCAACTCATTTTCTCATCTTTTCCACAACCTTCATCAGCCTTCATTATTCATAAACCTTTGTCTTTCAGATGCACTTTATTGCTTTTTATGCTTTTTTTTCCCTCAGTTTTATTTTGGTTAGGTTGATCTGTTATACCAAGCAACTGTCATTCCATTGAGCATTAAACCCTTTCCATCAATTGATATGCAGTTTAGTTTATTGTCACGTGTACCGAGGTACAGTGAAAAGCTTTTGTTGCGTTGCTAACCAGTCAGCGGAAAGACAATACATGGTTAAAATCGAACCTTTCGTAGTGTACCATACATGTTAAAGGGAATAACATGAATAACATCTAGTGCAAGGTGAAGCCAGAAATGTCAGATTAAAGATAGTAGTTCAGGACAGCTCTTGGGTTGCCTGATAACAGCTGGGAAGAAACTCTGGTCCCCGAGTCTGGAGTTGTGTGTTTTCTCACTTCAAAACCTCTTGCCCGATGGGAGGGGAGAAGATGGAGTGGTCCGGTTGCGACTCGTCCTTGATGATGCTGCTGGCCTTGCCGAGGGAGCATGAGGTATAAATGGAGTCAATGGAATTTGTGGAATTCCCCGCCACAGAGGGCAGTGGAGGCCAAATCACTGGATGGATTTAAGAGAGAGTTAGATAGAGCTCTAGGGGCTAGTGGAGTCAAGGGATATGGGGAGAAGGCAGGCACGGGTTATTGATTGGGGACGATCAGCCATGATCACAATGGCTCGAAGGGCCGAATGGCCTCCTCGTGCACCTATTTTCTATATTTCCATGGAAGGGAGGTTGGTTTGTTGAATGTCTGGGCTCCGTCTACAATTGTTTGCAGTCTTGGATGGAGCTGTTCCCAAACCATGCTGTGATGCATTCCGATAAAATGCTTTACGCGGCACATCTGTAGAAGTTGGTGAGAGTAAGAGGGAGTGCAGAGAAGGTTCACCAGACTGATTCCTGGGATGTCAGGACTGTCTTATGAAGAAAGACTGGATAGACTCTGGAATTTAGGAGATTGAGAGGGGATCTTATAGAAACTTACAAAATTCTTAAGGGGTTGGACAGGCTAGATGCAGGAAGATTGTTTCCCGATGTTGGGGAAGTCCAGGACAAGGGGTCACAGCTTAAGGATAAGGGGGGGAAATCCTTTAAGACGAGATGAGAAAGACTTTTTTCACACAGAGAGTGGTGAGTCTCTGGAACTCTCTGCCACAGAGGGTAGTTGAGGCCAGTTCATTGGCTATATTTAAGAGTGAGTTGGATGTGGCCCTTGTGGCTAAGGGGATCAGAGGGTATGGAGAGAAGGCAGGTACGGGATACTGAGTTGGATGATCAGCCATGATCATATTGAATGGCGGTGCAGGCTCGAAGGGCTGAATGGCCTACTCCTGCACCTAATTTCTATGTTTCTATGTTTCTATCTGCAGTTCCTTGTGTCCATCAAGTGAAATTTGTCCTTTTTACTATCAGTCATAAGGGCCTGTCCCACTTGGGCGACAATTTCGGCAACTGTCTGAAAATAAGTTGTCACGGCGTGGTCGGGGCGTGACGCTACGTGATGAGGCGTGATGCGGCGTGACGCTACGTGACGCGTGTAGTGACGTGCGGTGTCTCCCTCCGCCCCTGCATTTTGGAATGTTCAAAATCTTCAGGAGACATCTTGGTGTCGCATCGTGTCGTGCACCCTGTCACACGCTGGCGTGCGCTGTCCTGCGGGTGACGGCCGGTTAGGGCTAGGGTTAGGGCTAGGGTTAGGGCTAAAGCCCTGTCCCACGGTACGAGTTCATTCCAACAGCTCCCCCGAGTTTAAAAAAAATCAAACTCGTGGTAAGAATGGAGAATGAACGTAGCGGGTACGTCGGAGCTCGGGGACATCTTTTAGCGCTAACGGCAGGTACTCGGGAAGACTCGTTAACGGCAGGTAAGCACGGGAAGACTCGCGAAGATTTTTCAACATGATGAAAAATGTCCACGAGAGCCCCGAGTACCGACGAGTTCGAATCAGGGCAAACTCGGGAGAGCTCTTGGAATTAACTCGTACCGTGGGACAGGGCTTTTAGGGTTAGGGTTTGGTTTAGGTCTAGACTTGGGACAGGGCTAGGGCTAGGGTTAGGGCTAAGGCTAGATCTAGACTAGGGTTAAGGCTAGGATTACAGTTAGGGCTAGGGTTAGGGCTAGGGCTAGGTCTAGACTAGGGTTAGGGCTAGGATTACGGTTAGGGCTAGGGTTAGGGCTAGGGTTAGAGCTAGGGTTAGTTCTAGACTAGGATTAGGGTTATTAGGGCTAGGGTTAGGGCTAGGGTTAGGGTTAGGTCTAGGGTTAGTGTTAGGGCTAGGGTTAGGGTTAGGGCTAGGGCTAGGGCTAGGGTTAGGGTTAGGGTTAGGGCTAGGGTTAGGGTTAGGGCTAGGGTCAGGACTAACAGGCCCTTCAGCACACATCCACACCCACCAACATGCCCCATCTAAGCTGGTTCCATTTACCTGTGTTTGGCCCATATTCCTCCACACCTGTCCTGTCCATGTACCTGTCCAAGTGTCTTCTAAATCTATTACGTCATTCAGAATCCAAAACATTTAGACTGAAGCCTTGCTGTGGCAATAGTGCTTTACCTTTATTAATCCATATTTTTATTGAGTGAACAAGCTTGTCACATGACGGAGAAGTTGACAGAACCCTGATGGTTCGACAATCACAAACATTATGTTGAGGTGTTTAAATATCACTAACATTAAACATTTAGAGTGACACACAGTGTGGAAACAGGCCCTTCGGCCCAACTTGCCAACTCCGGCCAACAAGCCCCATCTACTCTAGTCCAACCTGCGTCCCTCTAAGCCTGTCCTATCCATGCACCTGTCCAAATGTTTCTTAAACGTTGTGATAGTCCCAGCCTCAACTACCTCCTCTGGCAGCTTGTTCCATGCACCCACCATCCTTTGTGTAAAAAACGTTAACCCTCAGATTCCTATTAAATCTTTTCACCCTCAATTTGCTCGAAACTATGTAATAACAGTTTCTGCCAGAGAATGATTCTCTTCCCCTCATGTACTTTATTATTTACTACGTTTCCTCATAAGATCATAAAATTTCCTCATAAGATCATGAGGCATAGGAACAGAATAGGCCATTCGGCCCATCAAGTCTACTCCTCCATTTGAACATGACTGATCTATTTTTCCCTCTCACCCCCAGTCTCCTGCCTTCTCCCCATTCAGCTCAGTTCAGTTTAGTTTATTGCCACGTGTACGGTGATACAGTGAAAAGCTTTTGTTACGTGCTGAACAGTCAGCAGAAAGACAACACATGACCCTCCCATAACCTTATTAACGCCCTTATTAACCGACCTATCAATCCCCGCTTTAAAAATATCCAATGACTTGGCCGTCTGTGGCAATGAACTCCACAGATTCAAGTGTTCAATAAAACATAACAAATCCAAGTTAAGTTCACTGAATGCATTGAAGGTAGACACAAAATGCTGGAGTGACTCAGCGGGACAGGCAGCATCTGTGGAGGGAAGGAATGGGCGATGTGTTGGGTCGAGACCCTTCCTCAGCACTGTCTTGCGCTGAAACTGGTTCTTGTTGAATGTAAACACAACCCGTTCATTTCAGCATCGCCCGCCCCTGCTAACTTAAGTAAGTAAGTTTATTGGCCAAGTATTCACATACAAGGAATTTGCCTTGGTGCTCCGCCCACAAGTAACAACATGACATACAGTGACAGTTACGAATGACTCAGAAAACACTAAACATTAATAATGATAAGACATTAATGATAAAACACCATTGACCAAGCATGTGAACCAACAAAATACCAGATCAAAGGGAGGCTACAGATTTTTGGCTGTTGAGTAGATCAACTATTCGTGGATAAAAAGCTGTTTTCTGTCTGGCTGTGGCAGCTTTGACAGTCCGGAGTCGCCTTCCAGAGGGAAGTGATTCAAAGCGTTTGTGGCCAGGGTGAGAGGGGTCAGAGATGATCTTGCCCGCTCGCTTCCTGGCCCTTGCAGTGTACAGTTCATCAATGGAGGGAAGGTTGCAGCCAATAACCTTCTCAGCTGATCGGCTTCACAACCCTCTCCCCATTTATTCTGCAGGTAGCTTTCAGATTTTGATTTAATGTCCATGATTGCACAGCGGACAAGTCACTGGACTGGACATCCTAAAGTTACTGATCCGGTGGCGCAAGTTTGAATTTCATGTTCTATCAGCAGAATTAAGCCATTCGGCCCATCGAGTCTCCTCCGCCATTCAATCATGGCAAACGTTTCCAAAAGTATTCCAAAGCTAAGAATATTGATTTAAATACTGCAATATCACTGGTAAATTTAGTCTACATTTAAATAAGGTCATAAGCGATATAGGAACAGAATTAGGCCATTCGGCCAATCAATTCTATTCCGTCATTCAATCAAGGCTGATCTATCTCTCCCTCCTAACCCCAATTTCCTGCCTTCTCCCCATAACCCCTGACACCCGCGCAAGTCTAAAATCTATACAATTATATTATACAATTTATTTATTGCCATTTGAACCTCAAAGGAAGTTCAAACGAAATTTGGTTTCTGGAGTCATACAACAAGAAAAGCGCCAAGACACACAATTTACACAAACATCCACCACAGTGAACCTCCTCCTCACTGTGATGGAAGGCAAAGTCTTCCAATCAAAGTCTTCAAAGAGGGGATGCTTTGAAAACCATGTATCATTTTCCTTCCACTTCACAATTATGCGCCACTTTGTGTTGGTCTATCACATAAAATCCCAATAAAATACATTTACGTTTGTGGTTGTAACGTGACAAAATGTGGAAAAGTTCAAGGGGTATGAAAACGTTTGCAAGCCACTGTATGTTAATGATTTGGTCGTGGGGATTGAAGACTTTGTGGCCAAGACTTTGAGACCCTCCTTCAGCCTCTGATACGTCACCTATTCCTTTTCTCCAGAGAAGCTGCCCAACCCACTGTGTTACTCCAGCTTTTTGTGTCTACTTTTGGTTTAAACATCGCACCTGCAGCTCCCTCCTACACGTTTTATCTATTTGAACATCATCTCTTCGACGGCATCTGCGAGCTTCTGGTATTGCTCCAGTTCGTTGTAGATGTGTACAGAGGCCCGCACATACAACGACCCTCCCAAAGCCTTGATGGGCACCTGGTTGGAAACAAGGTCAGTTGATGCAACCACAAAATACATTGCAATGCAGAGCAAAGCGCAAAGAGTCTGATACTTATTTAATGAATGCCAGGTTAAAGCAAAACTAATCATAATCAGTATTATAATAAAACCATGAGAGGAATCATTGTGCAGTTGTATCGGGCTCTGGTGAGACCACATCTGGAGTATTGTGTACAGTTTTTGGTCTCCTAATTTGAGGAAGGACATCCTTGTGATTGAGGCAGTGCAGCAGCGTAGGTTCACGAGATTGATCCCTGGGATGGCGGGACTGTCATATGAGGAAAGATTGAAAAGACTAGGCTTGTATTCACTGGAGTTTAGGAGGATGAGGGGGGATCTTATAGAAACATATAAAATTATAAAAGGACTGGACAAGCTAGATGCAGGAAAAATGTTCCCAATGTTGGGCGAGTCCAGAACCAGGGGCCACAGTCTTAGAATAAAGGTGAGGTCATTTAAGACTGAGGTGAGAAAAAAAGTTTTCACCCAGAGAGTTGTGAATTTATGGAATTCCCTGCCACAGAGGGCAGTGGAGGCCAAATCACTGGATGGATTTAAGAGAGAGTTGGATAGAGCTCTAGGGGCTAGTGGAGTCAAGGGATATGGGGAGAAGGCAGGCACGGGTTATTGATAGGGGACGATCAGCCATGATCACAATGAATGGCGGTGCTGGCTCGAAGGGCTGAATGGCCTCCTCCTGCACCTATTTTCTATGTTTCTATGAATAGATCGGGTGTATTGCAGTTGTATAAGACGTTGGTGAGTATTTAGAATATTGTGTTCAGTTCTGGGCACCGTGTTATAGGAAAGATGTTGTCAAGCTGGAAAGGGTACAGAGAAGATTTACGAGGATGTTGCCGGGACTAGAGGGTGTGAGCTACAGGGAGAGGTTGAGTAGGCTGGGTCTCTATTCCTTGGAGCGCAGGAGGATGAGGGGAGATCTTATAGAGGTGTATAAAATCATGAGAGGAATAGATCGGGTAGATGCGCAGAGTCTCTCGCCCAGAGTAGGGGAATCGAGGACCAGAGGACATAGGTTTAAGGTGAAGGGGAAAAGATTTAATAGGAATCCGAGGGGTAACATTTTCACACAGAGGGTGGTGGGTGTATGGAACGAGCTGCCAGAGGAGGTAGTTGAGGCTGGGACTATCCCAACGTTTAAGAAACAGTTGGACATTGTGCATGGATAGGACGGGTTTGGAGGGATATGGACCAAATGCAGGCAAGTGGGACTAGGGTAGCTGGGACATTGTTGGCCGGTGTGGGCAAGTTGGGCCGAAGGGCCTGTTTCCACACTGTATCACTCTATGATTTTACTAACCACTCAATTGATTCCAAGAATACATTGAGAGGATGCATCTGAATACCAGCTCAACCATATCTTTTTGCATCAACGTGTGTTCTTTGCACTTGTGTTTCCAACATGGATCTTGACCAAAATAGAGAATGACCCCATCCTGTTTTAACAAATTGGCTGCTAGAAAGTACTGCAGCAATGGACTCGATATCCCTCGCTCTTCCCTGCCTCTTCTCCCCTCTCCCATCGAGCAAGAGGTACAGAAGCGTGAAAACGCCCACCTCCAGATTCAGGGCCAGTTTCTTCCCAGCTATCAGGCAACTGAACCATCCTACCACAACCAGAGAGCGGTCCTGAACTACTATCTACCTCATTGGTGACCCTCGGATTACCCTTCTCTACTTCGGCGAGGCCAAGCGTAGGCTCGGCGATCGCTTCGCCCAACTAACGCTCGGTCCGTGCTAACCAACCTGATGCCCGGTGGCTCAGCACTTCCACTCCCCCTCCCATTCCCAATCCGACCTCTCTGTCCTGGGCCTCCTCCACGGCCAGAGTGAGGCCCACTGTAAATTGGAGGAGCAGCACCTCATATTTGACTTGGGCAGTTTACACCCCGGAACATTGACTTCTCTAATTTCAGGTAGTCCCTGCTTTCTCCCTCCTTCCCCTCCCATTCCCAGCTCTCCCACAGACCACTGTCTCCCCCTCTTCCTTTCTTCTTCCCGACCCCACCCTCCCCCGACATTAATCTGAAGAAAGGTCTCGACCCGAAACGTTGTTGTCTCCTTTTCTCCGTAGATGCTGCCTCACCCGCTGAGTTTCTCCAGCATTTTTGTCTACTATTCGGATTAGCCTTGATCGGACTTTACCCTGGCACTACACGTTACTCCCTTTATCGTGTATCTGTACACTGTGACTGGCTCAATTGTAATCACGTATTGTCTCTCCGCTGACTGGATAGCACGCAACAAAAGCTTTTCACCGTACCCCGGTACACGTGACAATAGACTAAAATAAACAAAACTAAATTATGCTGGACCTCATCCTAATAACGGCATCACTGAAGACTTTGTGGGCTTGAAGTGAAGATGTTACAGGGGACTTTGGGCCTGCAGAATCTGTGGTGTTCTAGGGTGGGTGACGGCTGCAGTCTATATTTGTCGCACGTCGACCAGATTGCTCGGAGACTGGGCCAAGTGAGAAATATTTCCCATTTCGTCTGACAAACAAAACTGTTGGAGGAACTCCAAGGATAGACACAAAAAGCTGGAGTGACTCAGCGGGACAGGCAGCATCTCCGGAGAGAAGGAGTGGGCGGCGTTTTGGGTCGAGAACCATCTTCAGACTGAGAGCCAGGGGAGATATGGAAGGGTAGGGTGTGAAAATCACAGATCAAAGCAGACGTGGAGAACGTGCAAACTCCTTGCGGACAGCAGCCGTAGTCAGGATCGAACCTGGGTCCTTGGCGCTGTGAGGCGGCATCTCTACCGCTGCGACACCAGAAACGTCACCCATACCTTCTCTCCAGAGACGCTGCCTGTCCCGCTGAGTTTTGGCCCGGTCCCACGGTGCGAGTTCATTCCAAGAGCTCTCCCCCCGAGTTTGCCCTGAATCGAACTCGGAGATTTAGGGTAATGGCTGCTCGCCAGTACTCGGTACATGTTGAAAAATCTTCACGAGTCTTCCCGTGCTTACCTGCCGTTAGCGAGTCTTCCCGAGTATCTGCCGTTAGCGTTACGAGCCGCTAAGAGACGCCCCCGAGCTCCGACGTACCCGCTACGTTCATTCTCCGTGCTTACCACGAGTTTGGTTTTGTTTAAACTCTGGAGAGCTCTTGGAATGAACTCGTACTGTGGGACAGGGCCATAACTCGGGCATTTAGTGGTCTGTCTACAGTGTATATCCAGCATATGCAGCCGTTTCCTACACATTACCTCAATGTTGTAGCGGCTGTAAAGGGCGTTCTGGATGGTCTCTGCAAGCTCATAGTTTGCAGCCCTGTCCCCCTGCAGGCTCTCCGGAAGTCGAACACACACCATGGATCCAAACATCTCTCTCGGGGCCAGCAGCCCAGTTTTCCATCGACCCACCAGTAAATCCACTGGAGACATCAATTAGGTGAACAGCGAGTTGCGGAAAGAAACAGAAAAAAAAGTGAAACGCCAGCGCTGCCTCCTCTCCTCACATCCTC
This sequence comes from Okamejei kenojei, assembly GCA_035221665.1. Classification (NCBI taxonomy): domain Eukaryota; kingdom Metazoa; phylum Chordata; class Chondrichthyes; order Rajiformes; family Rajidae; genus Okamejei; species Okamejei kenojei. Next base: position 4,808,000 of record CM069135.1, read on the forward strand.
CCGGCAATTTCTAGCGGGCCAATAAACTACAAACTTGCAGGGCTTTGGAGCGTGGGAGGAAACCTGAGCCCCTGGAGAAAACCCACCAGGTCACGGGGAGAAGGTACAAACTCCGTACAGACAAGCACCCGAGGACAGGATCGAACCCGGGTCTCTGGCACTGTGAGGCCGGTTCTCTGGATACTTTTAAGAGAGAGCTAGATAGGGCTCTTAAAGATAGCGGAGTCAGGGGATATGGGGAGAAGGCAGGAACGGGGTACTGATTGGGGATGATCAGCCATGATCACATTGAATGGCGGTGCTGGCTCGAAGGGCCGAATGGCCTCCTCCTGCACCTATTGTCTGTACCATTGTGCCATCGTGCCGCCCAAAGATCTATTCTAGTAAACTTTTTTGTACTATTAAGAGCCCCTTTTTTTTGTCTTTTATGTTGAGGAAAGTGCCCTAGTACTCGATCTCTGCCTGAATTTAGGATAGTGTCAGTGTGCGAGGATCGCTGGTCGGCGCGGACTAGGTGGGCCGAAGGGCCTGTTTCCGCGCTGTATCTCTAAACTAAACTATATAAGGATGTACACATACAGCGGAAAGTAAACGAGGGATAAGACTGAGGCAAACATGGAATGTGATTTTGCGTAAGATGAGAATAAACCTCGTAAAACCTACGCTGCACTCCCTGAATCGCACAAATGTCCTTCCTCAAATGAGGGGACCAAAACTGCACACAATACTCCAGGTGTGGTCTCACTGGGGCCCCGTGCAACCGCAGAAGGACCTCTTTGCTCCGACACACAACTCCCATACTCAAGACAGTCCGAGGGTCACCAAAGACGCAGATGGTAGTTCAGTGCTGCTCTCTGGTTGTGGTGGGATGGTTCAGTTGCATGTTTTCATTAACTGAGCCACGCTAATTATTCTCTTTAGTGCACTTATGTTGTACTGAAAAAGCGTGGCAACGGTTCGTTGGGGAAGTAACAATTCCATCACATGATGGTGGCAAACTCAAATGCTTCAGCAATGCAGAGAATATAATCAAAAAATGATGTGTTGGAAAAATATCAAATGCCGAACCGCAGTGTTGCAGTGATCCAACTTAGTCACGTCTTTAACGGATGATTCACTGCTTGTTTATCAATAATTCAGAGACTGTCAGAGTCTCCAGCAGTTGATGCACCAAGAGGCTAACTGAATTAACATTGCTATTTTTAACTGAAGCATATGTGCAGTGCAACTGAGGCCTGGATAGCTTCAAAAGGGCATCACTTATACCGGTGCCCAAGAAGAGCAAGGTGACGTGCCTCAATGACTATCGACCTGTGGCACTAACCCCTGTGGTGATGAAGTGCTTCGAGAGGTTGATCATGGTGCAAATCAACTCCTACCTCGACAAAAACCTGGACCCACTGCAGTTCGCTTACCGCCACAACAGATCAACGGTGGGTGCGATCTTGCTGGCCCTCCACTCCGCTCTGGACCACAAAAACTCATATGTCAGGCTGTTATTCATCGATTACAGCTCGGCATTTAATACTATCATCCCCTCCAAGCTGGTTACCAAACTCGCAGAACTGGGTCTCTGCGCATCCCTCTGCAACTGGATCCTCGACTTCCTCATTCACAGACCACAGTCTGTTCGTATTGGTGGAAATGTGTCAGACTCGATAACAATCAGCACGGGAGCATCTCAAGGCTGCGTGCTCAGCCCCCTGCTGTACTCACTCTATACTCATGACTGTGTAGCCGGTCACAGTGCGAACTCCATCATCAAGTTCGCTGACGACACCACTGTTGTGGGACGTATCACTGATGGGGATGAGTCGGAGTACAGAAGAGAGATCGAGCGACTGTCCATATGGTGCCAGCACAATAACCTGGCCCTCAACACCAGCAAAACCAAGGAACTGATTGTGGAAATTGGAAGGAGTAGGATGGGGACCCACAGTCCCGTTTATATCAACGGGTCGATGGTTGAAAGGGTCAAGAGCTTCAAATTCCTGGGCGTGCACATCTGTGAAGATCTTTCGTGGTCCGAGAACACAGATGCAATTATTAAGAAAGCTCATCAGCGTCTCTACTTCCTAAGAAGATTACGGAGAGTCGGTCTGTCAAGGAGGACTCTCTCTAACTTCTACAGGTGCACATTAGAGAGCTTGCTGATCGGTTGCATCGTGGCTTGGTTCGGGAACTTGAGCGCCCTGGAGAGGAAAAGACTACAAAAAGTAGTAAACACTGCCCAGTCCATCATCGGCTCTGACCTCCCTTCCATCGAGGGGATCTACCACAGTCGCTGCCTCAAAAAGGCTGGCAGCATCATCAAGGACCCACACCATCCTGGCCACACACTCATCTCCCGCTACCTTCAGGTAGAAGGTACAGGAACCTGAAGACTGCAACGACCAGGTTCAGGAATAGCTACTTCCCCACAGCCATCAGGCTATCAAACCTGGCTCGGACAAAACTCTGAACATTAATAGTAAGATTAAATGAGAACTTACCAGTTCGAAGTTTGATCCTTATTTTATGAGGAGTTACGATGAGGGATTTCGTGAAGACCCCGCCAGCACGCATGCGCGACATTCTTCAAAGCAGCGGTGTGAAATCATAGATAGTAGAGTTGACTGAAGATAGTAAGATAAGAGAACTAATATACCAGTTGACCTTATAATAGAGGGTTGCGAGCGGAGGGCACGAAATCCCTCATCGTAACTCCTCATAAAATAAGGATCAAACTTCGAACTGGTAAGTTCTCGTTTAATCTTACTATTTTACTTTGGAGTCACGTGAGTGACTGCGTGAAGGTTTCAAAGCTCTGTGATTTCATGCTCTGGAAACGAGTCATGCTCACACACTGCCATAATGACCAATGGAGGAAGTATGTTAACGTATTTCAGACTTGAAACAGTGCTGAAAAACAATAATGTATTTATTTAACAACAAATAATAAACCCCTAACTTCGGGGGAAAAATTATGATACAGAACTTAAAATAGTATCAGCAAAAGTTGCAGGTGTGGTCACAGGTTTGTTATAAAACCGTTGAAAAGTTGACTCATTGGACCAACCTGCTGTTGCAAGGATGTGGTCCATGGGAACTTCCATCATCCTCGCTGCTGATGTAGACGCAGCCCTGGTAGAATGAGATTTGAAAACGTCAGTGTCTACCCCTGCTGCACCTAACACCACCCTGAGCCACCTTGAAATGGTCTGCACGGTTACCCTGTGGTGAGGGCGTTTAAAACTGACTAAAAGGCCCATTTCCATACCCTGAGATTTTTAGTAACCTCTAGGTAATGACGAAGGTGGGTTGTTATGCAAAGGTGTCTGACTAATGGATAGGGCAGGAAACTCCAATTGAGGCCCAGATGACCAGGTCTGTTATGTTTCAAGTAACTCATTTACATAAAAGGGTCACCTTATTTGTAGTCGATACCATGGTATCCAATTGTAATTTATGCTGGGTCTGGACCCGCTGTGCAGTAACAAGTGCCATTGGCATCACTGCCTTGTAGGTGAGCTCGGTCAATGAGAGGGACGTGACTGGTGCCCAATCCCTGAGCAGGGTCAGGACCAGTCCGATATTCCAGGTTTGAGAATATCGAGGCCTGGGAGGGTTATTGTTAAAAATACCCCTCATGAGTTTAGACACCAGGGGGTGGGATCCTACTCCAAGGTGTTCTAGCCCAAGCCCGAGATAGGAAGATAAAGCACTCCTAGCGCAGTTGATGGCACTATACTGAGGCCCTCATCGTAATGAAGGCTAGCCAGGAATTCCAGTACATCCGTGATAGTGGCTGTATTGTACGTTCTGTCCTGGTACAAAATACCTCCCTTTTTTTAACATAGGTGAGGTACTGCCTCCTGGTGGACTCCATGCATGATGCCATGATGATGTTCATGGTCTTGTCCGTCAGCCCGAAGAGAGGTCTATTCAGAACCTGCAAGCCAACAGGTTCATGTAATCTTGGCAAGGATGATTTTCCCGTCACGGGATGTACCAGGAGATTCGGTACGTTTGGGAATCGGGAGACATGGCTCTTTCACCATGTCGAGGACCACAGGGAACCATTGGCCAATCAGGTACTATCAGAATCCCTGATGCGGAGTCTAATTGAATTTTCCGCAATACCTGACTGATGAGGCAGAAAGGGGGAAATGCATAGAAAAACAAATCCCCCAAATGTAGCGAGAAAGCGTCCATCGCTACTGCCCCAAAGTCTGGTTCCCATGCAACATATGTTGGTATCTGATGGTTAAGTCCAGATACAAAAAGGTCGATATTTGGCGTTCCATACCGAGCTACAATGTCAGTAAATACCTGGTGGTTCAACATCCATTCGGTGTTGTCATTGAATATGCGTGACCTGGTGTCCGCCACTGTGCAGAGCTGACCCGGGAGGTAAGTAGCTGATATCCAAATGTTTCTTTCTATGCACCAGTGCCAGATTGTGGTTGCCAATTCATCACAATATATCGACGATACCACCCATATGATCAATATATGCCACCACTGTGGTGTTGTCTATTTGTAGGCGAACATGCAGATGGTGCATATCTGAACAGTAGGCCTGAAGTCCATGAAACGCTCCCAACATCTCTAGATAATTAATACCTTGTGTCTGAAGTAAGGTAGACTCGTGTGTATATTCCATCTACCACCACAACTGGAGGTGGTATCGGTAGCTCCCCAGCCGTGAGCGCTGGCGTCAGTTTGTAACACAACCGAAGGGTTTGTGATTGTGATGGGATTAAAGCAATGTCGAATATTGTTAATCCACCATCGCAATTCCATTTTTGCTTTGGCCAGTAGCTGCATAGGCCTGTCAAAATGGCCAGCGTGATGTTTGAGTGCTGCAATTTTGGCTCTGTAAATTTTGGTAATGGAAAGGTCCATACTGTGTGGCTGGAAAAGCAGCCACAAGTTTCCCAATTACACTGGCAGCCTGCCGAATGGATTGTTTACTGACGCAAACAAGGCTATTGCATGCCTCTATCAAGTCTGTTGCTTTACTTTTTGGCAAGGTAACAGTCATATGAGCAGAGTCGATCGTGAACCCCAGATAATCCATTGTCACAGAAGGCATTAGCTTGGATTTGTCTGGATGGGTGATAAATCCCAGTTTTTGAACTAGGAGCTTGGTGGCTGTGAAAGCCAATTTAGCCAATTCCACGGTTTTCCCCACAATTAGGATGTCATCGAGATATGCCATGACAATGTGTTTTTGTTTCCAAAGAAAAGCCAATGCTGGTTTCAATATTTTTGTAAATAGTCTGGGGGCTGTTGTTAGTCCATTAGGCAACGCTTTATACTGCCATAGCTGCCCCATCCAGATAAATATCAAATATCTGCGGTGATCTTCATGTATAGGTACTAAATAGTATGCATCTTTTAGGTCAATGCAAGCCATGAAGTACCCTTTGGAAACTAGTTGTTTAGCAGTTACAAACGTTTCCATTTTGAAGTGGGTATATTGCACAAAAGTATTCAGTTGTGTCAAATCAATGATAATGCGGCATCCGCCATCTTTTTTATTTTTAGTGAAGATATTTGATACAAACTCAAGAGGTTCATGTTTGGTTTTCTCTATCACTCCCTTAGAATATAATCTAAGTAGTTCCGCATGTCCTTCCACTTTCTCTTTTTGTGAGAGCACACATTTCCGGCTAGGTACATGTTGAACCGGTCGGAGGAGTTTGTCACCGAATTCAATTTTGGATCCCTGAATACTGTGCAATATAAAGAGATCAGAAGTTATAGAGCTCCATGCATCCCGAAACAAGTGTAACCTACCCACGATATGTGAAGTTACACATGCGATGTTCCCAAGGCAACCAGACCCACCTCCCTCCATGGTTACCGGGTGGCGTTGGGTCGGCTTCTTCCATTCCATCATGGCTGTTGGGAGGTTGGAGGGCGCTGTGGTGTGGGGTTGGCGCATCTTCCAGGAAGGCGGCTCTGGGGCATGGCCTAAAAAAGACCTTTGTGTGGGTTGTACAGCCTTCGGTGTTTCACCCACTGTCCTGTCGGTATGGTAGCGGGCCCTGCTGGTGGCTGCGTAGGGGTGCTGCCGCCGGCTGACTGTTGACCTGACGGTGGTCGGTGCCTTGATCATGCCCACCGCTTTTGCTTCTTCATCAAGGTCTTTGACCTGTTTGGGCAGGTTGTCCCCGAACAGCAGAGTAGGCGGCGGTGTGCCGCTGGTTTTACACAACCCTGCCAATTTTGGGTTAAGTGTAGGCCGGATTGCACTTTTTCTGAAGCAAGTTATTTCAAATTGGATGTTGCAGAATAGTGCCAGAGCATCCTGCTGCTCGTCCATCATGTCTTTCCCGTCTATCGATCTGGCAAACGCAGTAATGCACGAGGCCAGTAGTTTTAATATTCTCTGCATCTTGACCTCTTGGGCCCTGATGCTGGGACTGATGTTCCCCCAGATGGGGTTGTTGACTGCAGGCACATTAAGAGACACACAGTTCTCTGGAGCAAGGTACTTGTCCGTGGTGTCATTGATGACTTGCTCCTGCAGCTGGTGCGTTGTTAAATAGTTTATACTTGCCGCCAGCTGCGGTTGTAACGGCTGTCCCTTCTGGGATGGTATTACGAATTTTGATACCGTTCCCAGAATCTCGTCTTCCTGCACACCTAGCATGTTGGGTTTCTTCAGCCAACCCCTCTTCAGAGTCAGCCCAGACCTGACTCCTAATGCTCCCCTGCGAAAGAGGGTGAGACATTTGGCAGCCCTGGGAAGGGTACTGCCGTGGGTCTGCGAAGAAGAGACCCACGGTGACCAGACTCCTGCTGGAGTAGGTCACGTTGGAGCAGCTGCTCCACCATCTGCTCCACGTGGGATAATTGACGACCGCCGTCGCTGTCTGCGCATCCCGGGACTCAGCCGAGTGAAACGGGGCTGCCCGACCTCCGGGTGGCTTTGCCGCCAGTCCGCGGTGTTCCTGCGGGCTGTAGCGGCAGGAAGTCGGGGGCTGCCGTTTTCTCAACGGCCAGCTCAGGCGTTGTTGGCCGCTGTTTACTGCCCGCGGTCCCGCGGTCCTCCGCAGTCTGTCGGGAAACGGCCCGTTTCTTTGCTCGAGTTTTCTCCATCGCTTGAGCCCGTGGGGTACTCTGTGGATACAAAGAAGAACAGAGTGCCCTAACCACTCCAGGTTAGCGGTACTTACCTGAGGGTTCCCTTTTTTAAACTTTCCGGTAGAGGAGCAGCCCTCCTCCCAGCCTGTCGCTGTGCAATGCGTTCGACGATATGTCGCACATGCGTGCTGGCGGGGTCTACACAATGTCACTCATGTGACTCCGAAGTAAAATAACCCATTATCTGTTATTTGCACTTTATCAGTTTATTTTTTCATGTGTGTATATATTTATATAATGGTATATGGACACACTGATCTGTTCTGTAGTCAATGCCTACTATGTTCTGTTGTGCTGAAGCAAAGCAAGAATGTCATTGTCCTATCAGGAACACACGACGATAAACTCTCTTGAACTTGATAGAGCGGATGTGGAGAGGACGATTCCACCAGAGGGAGAGCAGGCAGTGAAGAAAGCGAATGGCATGTTGGCCTTTATAAACAGAGGAATCGAATACTAGGAGCAAAGAGGTCCTTCTGCAGGTGTACAGAGCCCTAGTGAGACCACACCTGGAGTATTGTGTGCAGTTTTGGTCCCCTCATTTGAGGAAGGACATTCTTGCTATTGAGGGAGTGCAGCGTAGGTTTACTAGGTTAATTCCCGGGATGGCGGGACTGTCATATGCTGAGAGAATGGAGCGGCTGGGCTTGTACACTCTGGAGTTTAGAAGGATAAGAGGGGATCTCATTGAAACATAGAAGATTATTAAGGGTTTGGACACGCTAGAGGCAGGAAACATGTTCCCGATGTTAGGGGAGTCCAGAACCAGGGGCCACAGTTTAAGAATAAGGGGTAAGCCATTAGAAAGGAGACGAGGAAACACTTTTTCACACAGAGAGTTGTGAGTCTGTGGAATTCTCTGCCTCAGAGGGCGGTGGAGGCCGGTTCTCTGGATATTTTCAAGAGCGAGCTAGATATGGCTCTTAAAGATAGCGGATAATAATACAAACACTCTTATTACTTATGAGAAAATAAATGAATAATATAGAAAGTTTCTTCGGTTAATATTGGTATTATACAATTATAACATGGTATACAATTAAAAGACATTGGGATCTGTATGGAGGAAAAAATGGATATTAGAGTAGTATTGTATATTGCAGGAACTATACACACTCCCAATTATAACAAAATAATTAGTTATACAAAAATAATTAACCTTGATATGTATAATTGATAATATTAACAAATAATATAAACAGTAATCAATTTCTTTATATTAATATTATATATTTTTTTAATCGTTGTATACAGAGTGTACTTTGATAATTAACCTTTGTTTCTATACATAAAAAAAAAAAAAAAAAAAAATTAAAAAAAAAATAAATAAATAAAAAAAAAAATAAAATAAAGATAGCTGCGTCAGGGGATATGGGGAGAAGGCTAAGAAAGCAGACACGATCACTGATGTGGATGATCATATTGTTTGGAATGATCCCATGATCACAGAGAGAGACAGGACTTGAATGGCGGTGCTGGCAGGCTCGAAGGGCCGAATGGCCTACTCCTGCACCTATTGTCTATTGTCTATTGTCTCCACTGTAAAGGTTTATGTTTCATTGCCAAATTTTGTGAAACAACTTGGCACGTCTTTGTTACATTAATTCTGTAATAATCTACATTGTATGATTACCTGAATACTGGTGGAAATAAAGGCTTGTTTGGCCTTGAACAGGGCACAGTTCTGTACGTTTATATTGGGTTCAAGTTCACTGGCTCAGGAATAAATTCAAACTCTGACCCAACATCCAATCTGCCACAACCTAGTCTGAAGGTCATCCTCCAGATAAACTTTAGTCAGGTTTAAAAGGAGCAGAGACGTCAATGAACCTCAAATCTCAATAAACAGGCCCTTCGGCCCAACATGCCCACACTGTCTCATCTACACGTCCCACTTGCCCACGTTTGGCCCATATCTCTCCAAACCTGTCCTATCCATGTAGCTGTCTAACAGTTCCTTAAAGGTAGACAAAAAGTGCAGGAGAAACTCAGCATCTATGGGGCGAAGGGAATAGGCAACGTTTCGGGCCGAAACCCTTCTTCAGACAATGATGTAGGGTGGGGGGGATAGAAGAAAGGAAGAGGAGGAGCCAGAGGGCTGAGGGAGAGCTGAGAAGGGGAGGAGACAGCAAAGGCTACCGGAAATTGGAGAAGTCAATGTTCAAGCCAGACTGCCCAAGCGGAATATGAGGTGCTGCTCCTCCAATTTACGGTGGGCCTCACTCTGGCCACGGAGGAGGCCCAGGACAGAAAGGTCGGATTGGGAATGGGAGGAGGAGTTGAAGTGCTGAGCCACCGGGAGATCAGGTTAGTTAATACGGACCGAGCGGAGGTGTTGGAGCAATCGATCGCCAAGCCTACGCTTGGTCTCACCGATGTAGACAGGCTGACACGTAGAGCAGTGGATGCAATAGATGAGGTTGGAGGAGGTGCAGGTGAACCTCTGTCGCACCCGGAACGACTGCTTGGAAAACCTTCGATTTTCCAGCATCTGCAATCCCTTCTTTAACAGTTTCTTAAACGTTGGGATAGTCCTAGATATATCTAGAGCTGCTGCCTTACAGCGCCGGAGACCCGGGTTCAATCTACGGGTGCTGTCTGTACGGAGTTTGTACGTGCTCCCTGTGACCTGCGTGGCTTTCTCCGAGACCTTCGTTTTCCTCACACACTCCAAAGACGTGCAGTACATGTTTGTAGGTTAAATGGTTTGATATCAATGTATAAATGTCAAATTGTACCTCGTGTGTGTAGGATGTGCGTGGATCGCTGGTTGGCACGGACTCGGTGGGCCGAAGGGCCTGTTTCCGTGCTATATCTCTAAACTAAACTAAACTGCAACCTCGTTCATAGGTTCTAGGAACAGAATTAGGCCATTCGGCCCAGCAAGTCTACTCCACCATTTAATCGCGGCTGATCTATCTCTCCCTCTATCCCATTCTCCTGCCTTCTCCCCACAACCCGTGGTACCCTGGGCTACTTCAACTGCTCAACCTGAATCCCAACTCGACAATAGAACTCTACACGCCACCTCTTGCACTACCATGGACTTGGTTTGGTTTTTTAAAACTAATTATAGGGTCTGTCCCACTTGGCCGTCATTTGCACGCCATTTACGGTAGCGTCTAACGTCTACAATAATCTGTATACCTCTGCACTCCCTCCTAACTCCATTCACGTGCCTTCTCCCCATAACCCCTGACACCCATACTAATATAAATTGGCGAGGCCTCCAGTAGATAGACTAGTCAGTCAGAATCTTTTCCCCCAGGGTGGAAATGTTAAAGAACAGCAGACATTGCTTCAAGGTGAGATGGGCAAAGTTTAAAGGTGATGTGCGGGGCAAGTTATTTTTACATAGAGGGTTGTTTAAGAAAGAACTGCAGATGCTGGAAAAATCAGAGGGAGACAAAAAATGCCTGAGAAACTCAGCGGGTGAGGCAGCATCTATGGAGCGGAGGACAAGGTCGAGACCCTTCTTCAGACCCAAAACGTCACCTATTCCATCGCTCCATAGATGCTGCCTCACCCGCTAAGTTTCTCCAGCATTTTTGTCTACCTTCACACAGAGGGTGGTGGGTGCCTGGAACGCGCTGCCAGGGGTGGTGGAGGGAGTTACGATAGCAGCATTCAAGAGACTTTGTGGATGGAGACATGGATATGCAGGGAATGCAGGGTTACATGCAGGCAGAGGTGATTACTTTAAGTTGCCATCTTGTTTGACATCATTTGGTCTCCTAATTTGAGGAAGGACATCCTTGTGATTGAGACAGTGCAGCAGCGTAGGTTCACGAGATTGATCCCTGGGATGGCGGGACTGTCATATGAGGAAAGATTGAAAAGACTAGGCTTGTATTCACTGGAGTTTAGAAGGATGAGGGGGGATCTTATAGAAACATATAAAATTATAAAAGGACTGGACAAGCTAGATGCAGGAAAAAATTTTCCCAATGTTGGGTGAGTCCAGAACCAGGGGCCACAGCCTTTGAATAAAGGGGAGGTCATTTAAGACTGAGGTGAGAACAAACTTTTTTACCCAGAGAGTTGTGAATTTATGGAATTCCCTGCCACAGAGGGCAGTGGAGGCCAAGTCACTGGATGGATTTAAGAGAGAGTTGGATAGAGTTCTAGGGGCTAGTGGAGTCAAGGGATATGGGGAGAAGGCAGGCACGGGTTATTGATAGGGGACGATCAGCCAAATCACAATGAATGGCGGTGCTGGCTGGAAGGGCCGAATGGCCTCCTCCTGCACCTGTTTTCTATGTTTCTGTGTTTCTATGACACGGGCATTGTGGATGATGTCGCTGCTCCTGTGCTGTACTGCTCTATGTTCATTTAAGTCGGCTGATTCTTCAGAAATATTCAACTGCAATTTACCATGGTTAAAACGGTAATCATAGAGTCACCGAGTGATACAGCGTGGAAACAGGCCCTTCGGCCCGACTTGCCCACGCCGGCCAACATGTCCCATCTACACTAGTCCCACCTGCCTGCATTTGGCCCATATCCCTCCAAACCTGTCCTATCGTTGCAATAGTGTCTGCCTGCTTCAACTACCTCCACTGGCAGCTTGTTCCATACACCCACCTCCCTTTGTGTGAAAAAGTTATGCCTCACGTTCCTATTAAATCATTTCCCCCTCTCACCTTAAACCCATGTCCCCTGGTCCTCGATTCCCCTACTCTGGGCTAGAGACTCTGTGCGTCTACCCAATCTATTCCTCTCATGATTTTGTACACCTCCATAAGATCGCCCCTCATCCTCCTGCGCTCCAAGGAATAGAGTCCCAGCCTGCTCAACCTCTCCCGGTAGCTCACACCCTCTAGTCCCGGCAACATCCTCGTAAATCTTCTCTGAACCCTCTCTGCAGCTTGGCAACCGGACATTCAGCGGGGACGTGTCGAAGCCCTTGGACGACATGTTCTCACCAGCCTGGGTCATGAGGCCTTTGATGTAACCTCGGATTCTTTGAACGCCCACGGACTCCCAGAAGTCCAACACGGTGTGTAGAGCCAAGATCGCTGTGTAGTCCTTCAAGCCTGAAATGAGATTCAAGAAAGGTAATGCAGCTGACATTGGCGGCCAAACACATTGGGCTTCCTGAACCAGTTTACAAATCGCAATTTAAAATGAAATAGTGTTGGACATTAAGTACTTACTTGTCCTTTGTGGTAAGGCAGTGTGGGGGGAAAGAATGAATTAATTCTGAATTCAATGGTTTAAATGAGCAATATACTGGATAAAGTATGAAGAGCACTTAGTGTCATAGACGTTGTCAAGCTGGAGAGGGTACAGAGGAGATTTACGAGGGTGTTGCCAAGACTCGAGGGTGTGAGCTACAGGGAGCGGTTGAGCAGGCCGGGACTCTATTCTATGGAGCGCAGGAGGATGAGGGGTGATCTTATACAGGTGTATAAAATCATGAGAGGAATAGATGCACAGAGTCTTTTGCCAAGAGTAGGGGAATCGAGGACCAGAGGACATGGGTTCAAGGTGAAGGGGGAAAGCTTTAGTAGGAATCTGAGGTAACTTTTTCCACACGAAGTGTGGTGGGTGTAAGGAACGAGCTGCCAGAAGAGGTAGTTAAGGCAGGGACTATCCCAACGTTTAAGAAACAATTAGACACGTACATGGATAGGACGGGTTTTTGGAGAGATATGGGCCAAACGCGGGCAGGTGGGACTAGTGCAGCTGGGACATGTTGGCCGTTTGGGCAAGTTGGGCTGAAGGGTCTGTTTCCACGCTATATGGCTCTAGCGTCCATAGTAATCTGTATACCTCTGCACTTACAATAGCAAAATGATTAAAGCAGCCCCCGTACATGGTAAATGGTAGGGAATTGAGGAATGCTGTGGAACAGAGGGATCTAGGAATAACTGTGCATAGTTCCCTGAAGGTGGAATCGCATGTAGATAGGGTGATAAAGAAAGCTTTTGGTGTGCTGGCCTTTATAAATCAGAGCATTGAATATAGGAGCAGGGAAGTAATGTTAAAATTGTACAAGGCATTGGTGAGACCAATTCTGGAGTATGTCTGTGTACAATTTTGTCGCCTAGTATAGAAGGATGTCATACAAAATAGAGAGAGTACAGAGGAGATTTACTAGAATGTTGCCAGGGGTTCCAGCAACTATGTTACAGAGAAAGGTTGAACAAGTTAGGTCTTTATTCTTTGCGAGCGCAGAAGGTTAAGGGGGACTTGATTGAGGTCTTTAAAATGATGAAAGGATAGACAGAGTTGACGTGGATACGTTTTTCCCATTGAGGTAGGGAAGATTCAAACAAGAGGCATGACATGAGAATTAAGGACAGATGTTTCGGGTAACGTGAGGGAGAACTTCTTTACTCAGAGGGTGGTGGCTGTGTGGAATGAGCTTCCAGCAGAAGTGGTGGAGGCAGGATCGATTTTAACATTTAAGACTAAAGTGGATAGGTATATGGACGTGAAGGGAATGGAGGGGTATGGTCTGAGTGCAGGTAGATGGGACTAGGGGAAAACAAATGGTCGGCACGGACTGGAAGGGCCGAGAGGGCCTGTTTCCGTGCTGTAATTGTTATATGGTTATATGGTTATATGATCACATTGAATGGCAGTGCTGGCTCGAAGGGCCGAATGGCCTACTCCTGCACCTATTGTCTATTGTCTATTGGCTTAAAAACACTCAATGACAGCCTCCACAGCCATCTATGGCAATGAATTCCACATATTTAAGGGCCTGACCCACTCAGGCGATTTTTTTAGGCGATTGTCGGCCACTGTCATAGTCGTAGCAGGTCGCCGAAAAAGCGGCGACTGGACCCCCCTACGGCAATGTCTACGACAACCTACCGTCTAGTCGGCGTCAAGCCCCGGCAAGCTACCGACAACCGGCGACCCATTAGGACGTCCGCCTACGACCGCACCTACGACAACCAAAGTCAACCTACGTCCATCCACAAGCTACAACCCGGTCGGCGACAACTGAAGACAAATCAGTCGCCGGTACCTGTCGCCGGTTGGCGTAGGTAGTCACCAATGGAATTCACCACAGTCAGCACCGGCGACAACTAACGTCACCCGGCGACAACCTACCACAGCACCTACGTCAGGAGACGTCAAGCCACGCTCATTGGCGTGAAATACTCGAAAGAAATTGAAACATGGCCCCAACGGCGACTCGAAAAATTTTTGAACATGTGAATAATCCGAGCTTTAGGAAAAGGGAGATGTCAGCAAAATCGCCTGTGTCCAAGAGGATACACCATTCATTCTGAAAGTCAGGCGCAATGACAGTTGCAGAAGACGGTGGTGTGCGACAAAAAAGACCAAAAAAAAAGGCCGAAAGTAGGGGGAAAAAACGACTGCTTTCCTCGCGTAGCAAAAGAGACGTACTCACGACCTTGGTGATACAGGCGGGAGGCCATGTGCCGACAGAGAAGGTTTCCCAGACTATTCCTGGAGGCCAGGACTCGCTTATGAAGTAAAGACTAAAATACTCTTCGTGTGGTTGAAGTGGACTTAATAGCATTACAAAAAATTCTACAAGGCAGTATAAAGATTGGCAAAGCACCTGGAGACAAGGTTAAAAGGATAAGGGGGGAAATCATAAGAACCGAGATTTCTTCACACAGGCCAGGGACCTTTCATGTGGAAAGGGGTATGGAGAGAGGCCTCGCGGCAAGAACAGCCATGATCATATTTGCGCAATCGGATGCAGCTGGGCTCTCCCACTGGTGGGAATAACAGGCGGCCATCCCTCCAAAAAGGTGGTGAAGCATCCACTTTTCTGATGGGAAAGGTCTCCTGGTCTGAGTCTCTCCCCCGGGTCGCCAAACATCCCTCTCCACTCTATCCAAGCCTCGCACTGGCCTTCATTGTACATAGAGCGCACAAAATGCTTCCTGTGCTGCAGTGAGGGGTTTCTCATTAAAAGACACGTTCTGCAGCTACAACTTTAGCCTCGGAGGAGGGTGGGAACTGTATTTCTACTCGTTGTCAAGTTGCCCATGACCTTGACCTTCAATGCTTTGGAATTCTTCCATGCAATAAAGAACACTGTGCACTCCACTCTCTCATGCCAGAGATTTAGTTTAGTTTGGGTCGAAGGCAGACACAAAATGCTGGAGTAACTCAGCGGACAGGCAGCATCTCTGGAGAGAAGGAGTGGGTGGCATTTCGGGTTGTGATGTCATCTGAAGAAGGGTCTCGACCTGAAATGTCACCCATTCCTAATTGATTGAAAGGTGGCTGTATTTAATAGTGAATAATATCTGTAGTGTAATCTTAGCTTATTGCATTTATTCCACAGAATTATTAACTTTTAGCGGGACAGGCAGCATCTCTGGAGAGAAGGAATATGTGACCATAGGTTCTGCATCTTTTCTCACCTCTAGTCTCCCTTCCCCTTCAGATTCAGATTCAGATTCAGAATTCCCAAACGTTATTTGTCATTGTGCAGTAAGGAAGTAACAGAGACACCGAGATGCCGCTAGCATCTCACCCCAGAAAGTGCAAACACAGAATAAATGGAACAGTAAAATAAATATAACGTAATATGCAGTAGCAGCAATTAGCGCAATTTTTCGGGGGGGGGGGGGGAGGAGATCAGTCACTGGGGGAAGGATTGTCCGGGGGGGTGATGAGATCAGTCACTGGGGGCAGGGTGTCCGGGGGGGGGAGATCAGTCACTGGGGGCAGGAGTGTCCGGGGGGGGGGGGGGGGGGGGGGGAGATCAGTCACTGGGGGAAGGAGTGTCCGGGGGGGGGGGGTGGGGGCGATCAGTCCAACTGGGGGAAGGAGTGTGGGGGGGGGGGGGAGATCAGTCACTGGGGGCAGGAGTGTCCGGGGGGGGGAGATCAGTCACGGGGGCAGGAGTGTCCGGGGGGGGTGACTGGCAATCACCGAGGTGCAGAGTTAAGTAGGGTAACAGCCGCGGGGAAGAAGCTGTTCCTGAACCTGCTGGTCCGGCAACGGAGGGACCTGTGGCGGAGGGTAAACAGTCTGTGGCTGGGGTGAGAGCAGTCCTTGAAGATGCTGCGCGCCCTTGAATCTGAAGAAGGGTCTCGTCCCGAAACGTCGCCCATTCTCCAGAGATGCTGCCTGGCCCGCTGAGTTACTCCAGCATTTTGTGTCTATCTTCGGTGTAAACCTACACCTGCAGTTCCTTCCACCACAGAATCAATATATGAATTGCTATGGAGTACATCTTATGTATGGCATACAAGCCTTCTCACCAGACAAGAAGTAGCTTAGAAATAAACGTTGCCGACCTCCATTCTATGACCTCCAGCCTTTGACATCTCCACCCTGCTAGAAAGGTTCTTGCTGTCTCCCCTATCCAGGCCTCTTGATGTTATTTACTCCTACAATTAAATGGTCATATATAATGTTATGTATCTCTTTATTGTGGATTGTAATCATGTATTGGCTGGTTTAGTGCAGTTTAGATACAGTGCGGAAACAGGCCCTTCGGCCCACCGGGTCCCCGCCGACCAGCGATCCCCGCACGCTAACACGATTCTACACACACTAGGGACAATTTACATTAATACTGAGCCAATTAACCTACAAATCTGTACGTCTTTGGAGTGTGGGAGGAAACCGAAGATCTCGGAGAAAACCCACGCGGGTCACGGGGAGAACGTGCAAACTCCGTACAGACAGCGCCCACGGTTGGGATCGAACCCAGATCTCTGTTTTTTCACTGTTTTTCACTGTACATGTGACAAAAAACTAAACTTATTTGTAACAATTGAAAACAAATGTTACAAAGATACTTACACTTTTCAGGTGCTGTTTTGAAATTTTAGATGGGTACCGTTTTGGTATTGTGATAAGTAAGTGCCAGAGACCTGGGTTCGATCCTGACTACGGGTGCTGTCTGTACTGAGTTTGTATGATCTCACCGTGACCTGCGTGGGTTTTCTCCGGGAGCTCCCGGTTTCTCCCCACACTCCAAAGACGTGCAGGTTTTGTAGGTTAATCAGTCTTGGTAAAATCGTAAATTGTAGTGTGCGGGGATCGCTGATTGGCCCGCACTTCATAAGTGATAGGAGCAGAATTAGGCTATTTGGCCCATCAAGTCTACTCCGCCACTCAATCATCTCCCAAGATACGGTGCTTTTGCCAGGAAGAGATGGAGAAATAAAAGCCTTGTTCTGGGTGAATGGTGGAGAGGTCACAAGAAACAAGTCCCATGTTCACCCATGGACCCACGTTGGGTCCCATGTTCACAACTCAATTCATTTAATTTCAAGTCAAGCACAGTGCAGGGCCAACAACTCATTTCATTTCATTTCAAGTCAAGCACAGTGCATGCTTAACAATTAATTTCATTTCATGTCAAGCACAGTGCAGGGCCAAACAATTCAATTCATTTCAAGTCAAGCACAGTGCAGGGCCAACAACTCATTTCATTTCATTTCAAGTCAAGCACAGTGCATGCTTAACAATTAATTTCATTTCATGTCAAGCACAGTGCAGGGCCAACAATTCAATTCATTTCAAATCAAGCACAATGCAGGGCCAACAATTCAATTAATTTCAAGTACAGTGCAGGGCTAACAATTCAGTTCACCCACGGGGCAGGCACAGTTCAATTCACTCACGGGGCTGGCACAGCTCAGTTCAATCACGCACGGGGCAGGCACAGCTCAGTTCAATCAGCACGGGGCAGACACAGCTCAGTTCACTCACGGCGTAGAATCAAATTTCTGGTCTCAACTCTCACTCACAGTCTTCCAGACAGACTGACTCACGTCCCGTATCCGGGGCTTTATTCTCCTGCCCCACGGAAGGGGCGTTACCTTCATCACGGTGAGTGACAGACGAGAAGACTAATCAGCTGAACTCACGATTTTTTAAACATTCATAACTTTTTTATTATTTCACCGATTGGAAAAAACCTTGGGGTGGTGGGAGGAGAGGAGGACGGTGAGTAAGATGGCAAAAATATCATAGCGATATAGGGTAGCGATTTTTCTAAAATGTATTTACAACGTAGACAGGAAGTGGTCAAGATGAGACTTTTAGCAATAGTATAGATGTTTGGACCAAGTTTATTTTAAACCACATGCCTGGAACATGCTCAAATTCCATTATATCTCTCAAATATTCTCCAAGAATGTGAGGCCAAATTGAATTCATTTACCAAAGCTTAACTAAATTAATCTGTTCATTTTCCCACCAACACCCTCAATGAACGATCGTCCACCTTAAATGTGAGTCAGAAGAAATGAAGGATCTCAACCCGAAACGTCACACATTCCTTCTCTCCAGAGATGCTGCCTGACCCGCTGAGTTACCCCAGCACTTTGAGCTCCAGGGATAGTGAAAAGCTTTTGTTGTGTGCTATCCAGTCATAAGATCATGTGTAGGAGTAGAATTAGGCCATTCAGCCCATCAAGTCTACCCCGCCATTCAATCATGACTGATCTATTTTGTTGATTCACATGCTTAATCAATGGTGTTTTATCATTAATGTTTTATTATTATTAATGTTTAGTGTTTTCTGAGTCATTCGTAACTGTCGCTGTATGTCATGTTGTTATGTGTGGTTGGAGCACCAAGGCAAATTCCTTGTATGTGAATACTTGGCCAATAAACTTACTTACTTACTAACTACTAAAACCCCTGTCCCACGTTACGAGTTCATTCCAAGAGTTCTCCCGAGTTTGCCGTGATTCGAACTCAGAGATTTACGGTAATGGCCACTCGTCGGTACTCGGGGCTCTCGTGGACATTTTTCATCATGTGGAAAAATCTTCACGAGTCTTCCCATGCTTACCTGCCGTTAGCGCTAAGAGACGTCCCCGAGCTCCGACGTACCCGCTACGTTCATTCTCCGTGCTGAGTTTGATTTTTTTTTACACTCGGGAGAGCTCTTGGAATGAACTCGCACCGTGGGACAGGGCTATTACTATCTCTCCCTCCTAACCCCATTCTCCTGCCTTCTCCCCGTAACCCCTGACACCCAAACTAATCAGCAATCTATCTATCTCTGCCTTAAATATATCCACTGACTTGGCCTCCACAGCCGTCTGTGGCAAAGCATTCCACAGATTCACCGCCCTCTGACTAAAGTTCAGAGTGACGACACTTTGAATGCTTGCATTACCTGTCCAGATGTACTCCGAATTGAACCCAAAGCCGTATCCATGGGAAATTATAAGTGGCCTTAAGGAATGTTGAAGCTCCGGTTTAATGAACATGAAAGCACAACCTTTGGGACTGCAGAACCACTTATGGCAGTTGGATGTGTAGTAATCAGCATCTAGGGAGCTAAGGGACAAAGTTATTATTGTAAGACATACAGCATTTTAGTTTTAGACATACAGCATGGAAACAGGCCCTTCTGCCCACCCAACATGTACACGTGAAAATAAACTCAACACAAACTCCTCCCACAGTTTAAGAATAAGGGGTAAGCCATTTAGAACGGAGATGAGGAAACACTTTTTCTCACAGAGAGTGGTGAGTCTGTGGAATTCTCTGCCTCAGAGGGCAGTGGAGGCCGGTTCTCTGGATGTTTTCAAGAGAGAGCTAGATAGGGCTCTTAAAGATAGCGGAGTCAGGGGATATGGGGAGAAGGCAGGAACGGGGTACTGATTGGGGATGATCAGCCATGATCACATTGAATGGCGGTGCTGGCTCGAAGGGCCGAATGGCCTACTCCTGCACCTATTGTCTATTGTCAACTCATCCCGTCCACGCCGCCTAGCGATCACCCGTAGTAACCACTAGTTCCATCCCACACACGAGGGAACAATTTACCCAAGCCAATTAATCTACAAACCGGCGCTTCTTAAAAGCGTGGGTGGAAACCGGAGCAACCAGAGAAAACCCACGCAGGTCACGGGAGAGAAGGTATAAATTCCGTACAGACAGCGCCCGGAGTCAGGATGGAACCCAGCTCTCTGGCGCTGGGAGGCAGCAATTCTCCCGCCGCGCCACCCTGCCGCCCTTGTTTTCAATTTGACAGCAATGTAATTGTGGGAAAAACGCAGGGATGTGGCAGTTTTGAAATCAGCAACTGAGGTTGTTTTGGTTCAAACGGCAGTCTTCTGAACCTTCTGAATGCTGTAGTCGGCAGGGCAGCACTCTGCATATCGGCAACTTGGACAATTTTACGTTTTTTTTATCAAGCCAATTCAATTTTATCAAGCAAACCTGCACGTCTTTGGAGTGTGGGAGGAAACCGAAGATCTCGGAGAAGACCCACGCAGGTCACGGGCAGAACGTGCAAACTCCGTACAGACAGCGCCCGTAGTCGGGTCTCCGGCGCTGCATTTTGCCGTGAGGCAGCAGCTCTACCGCTGTGCCACCGTGACCGTCTTATTTGGCTTGCCAAAAAAAGTCAGGGAACTGGCAAAAGTAATAGTTATACAGAGGAACACTTCAACACAGAAGACTCAACTAGCACCAGCACCAGGAATGAGTGGGTTAACCTATGTTGAGCGTTTGTCAGCACTGGGCCTGTACTCGCTGGAGTTTAGAAGAATGAGGCGGGGCCTCGTTGAAACTTGCCGAATAGTGAAAGGCTTGGATAGAGTGGATGTGGAGAGGATGTTTCCACTAGTGGGAGAGTCTAGGACTAGAGGTCATGGCCTCAGAATTAAAGGACGTTCCTTTAGGAAGGAGATGAGGAGGAATTTCTTTAGTCAGAGGGCGGTGAATTTGTGGAATTAGTTGCCAAGTCAGTGGATATTTTTAAGGCAGCGATTTTTGATTAGTACGGGTGTCAGGGGTTATGGGGAGAAGGCAGGAGAATGGGGTTAGGAGGGAGAGATAGACCAGCCATGATTGAATGGCGGAGTAGAGTTGATGGGCTGAATAGACAATAGACAATAGACAATAGGTGCAGGTGTAGGCCATTCGGCCCTTCGAGCCAGCACTGCCATTCAATGTGATCATGGCTGATCATCCCCAATCAGTACCCCGTTCCTGCCTTCTCCCCATATCCACTTACTCCGCTATCTTTAAGTGCCCTATCTAGCTCTCTCTTGAAAGTATCCAGAGAACCGGCCTCCACTGCCCTCTGAGGCAGAGAATTCCACAGACTCACCACTCTCTGTGAGAAAAAGAGTTTCCTCATCTCCGTTCTAAATGGCTTACTCCTTATTCTTAAACTGTGGCCCCTGGTTCTGGACTCCCCCAACATCGGGAACATGTTTCCTGCCTCTAGCGTGTCCAAACCCTTAACAATCTTATATGTTTCAATGAGATTCCCTCTCATCCTTCTAAACTCCAGAGTGTACAAGCCCAGCTGCTCCATTCTCTCAGCATATGACAGTCCCGCCATCCCGGGAATTAACCTTGTAAACCTACGCTGCACTCCCTCGATAGCAAGAATGGCCTAATTCTGCTCCTATCACTTATGAACGAGAGCATCAGTTAACATTATAATATGGATTTACTTGCCTGAGATTCAAGTCGAGGACTCCAAGTGCGTGCGCCCCATCAATGAGAACTTTTGCTCCCCTGCCAAAACGCAAAGCAGATTCAATGTCAAATCATTGTTGCTAATTCTGTCTGAATAATATTTATCTGGTTTATATATTTATAAGGAACCTGGAAGAAGGGTGGAATGAAATGGCCTACTAAGATCAGAATATGTTGGGATAACACAGTGGGCCAGAGTACTCCACAGTACTAAAAATAGAAGGTAGCAAATTCAAAATAGACTGGGCCCTGAGAAAAGTAAAACCTCGTCCATCCATTTGTGGGCTTTCGTGTGGGCGTTGGGAAAGCCAGTCTCTCGCTAACATCTGGCTTCTCATTATCACAAGACGCATCGTCACAAGGGCGGTAGAGTTGCCGCCTCACAGCGAATGCAGCGCCGGAGACCCGGGTTCGATCCCGACTACGGGCGCTGTCTGTACGGAGTTTGTACGTTCTCCCCGTGACCTGCCTGGGTTTTCTCCGAGATCTTCAGTTTCCTCCCACACTCCAAGGACGCACAGGTTTGCAGGTTAATTGGCTTGGGAAGTGTAAAAATTGTCCCCCAGTGGGTGTAGGATAGTAGTGTGCGGGGATCGCTGGTCGGCACGGACCCGGTGGGCTGAAGGGCCTGTTTCTGCGCTGTATCTCTAGACTAAACATAGTCACAGTGTGTCGGGACACACTGGCAGACAAGCCCAACGGCGGCAAAACATGGCAGCGCCCGCGTGTGTGATGTACGCAAAAATAATCTCACTGCGCAGTCGCCCACGTGACAAATAAAACACTATTGACTATTGTGTAAAATATCCCTAAAATATTAACAATGTCTGAAGAAGGGTCTCGACCCGAAACGTCACCTATTCCTTCGTTCCACAGATGCTGCCTCACCTGCTGAGTTTCTCCAGCATTTTTGTCAACCTTCGATTTTTCCAGCATCTGCACTTCCTTGCTAAACAACGGCTAAAATATCTGTCTCCAATCTGATCATCAATCACTGCTCTGAAATTCACTGTTTATTTAAATGATACTTCCCTCAACGCAGGCCATTTAAAGAGCAACACTTTCATTCTCTGCCTAGACGCCCTGCTCTACTCTGCATGCCCATTCATGGAATTCTCTGCCACAGAAGGCCGTGGAGGCCAATTCACTGGATGTTTTCAAGAGAGAGTTAGATTTAGCTCTTAGGGCTAACGGAATCAAGGGATGTGGGGGAGAAGGCAGGAACGGGGTACTGATAGGGGATGATCAGCCAAGATCACTTTGAATGGCGGTGCTGGCTCGAAGGGCCGAATGGCCTACTCCTGCACCTATTGTCTATTGGCTTAAAAATACTCAATGATGGCCTCCACAGCTGTCTATGGCAATGAATTCCGCATATTTAAGGGCCTGACCCACCATGTTTCTGTGTTTCTCCTTAGTCTACACACTGCATCTTCTCGACAAGAACTTTCTATTGATTATTTAGTTTAGTGATACAACGAGGAAACAGGCCCTTCGGCCTACCGAGTCTGCGCCGACCGGCGATCCCCGCACGCTAACACTATCCTACACACACCGGGGGACAATTTACTAGTTTACTGAAGCCAATTAACCTACAAACCTGTACGTCTTTGGAGGGTGGGGGGAAACCAGAGCAACCCGGAGAAAACCCACGCGGGTCACGGGGAGAAGGAACAAACCCGGTACGGGCAGGCAGCAGCCGTAGCCGGGACTCTGAGGCAGGAACTCTACCGTCACGGCCGTTCATTATTTTTCGGCGCTGACTTGCTGGGGATTCGCCGACACGTAACATTCTTGCTGCTGGATGGGATGGAAGTGCATTATTGGCAGAGATCGTCGAACTGTGAGTGACCTCGCCAGGTTACGGAACACCGCTCGCAGAGTCCCTGCGTCACCCACAGCATGGAAACAGACACAAAATGCTGGACGTCCCCTCCATTGTCCAATGCTGGACGTCCCCTCCACCCTCCATGAGTGAGGCTAAACCCAAACTGGAGGAGCAGCATCTGCTATACTCAATTATTTGCAACAGAAGGCTCTGGAGGCCACGTCAGTGAATATTTTCAAAGCAACGTTTGAAAGAGTCTTGATTAGTGCGGGTGTCAGAGGTTATAGACACATAGACAATAGACAATAGGTGCAGGAGTAGGCCATTCGGCCCTTCGGGCCAGCACCGCCATTCAATGTGATCATGGCTGATCATCCCCAATCAGTACCCCGTTCCTGCCTTCTCCCCATGTCCCCTAACTCCGCTATCTTTAAGAGCCCTATCTAGCTCTCTCTTGAAAGCATCCAGAGAACCGGCCTCCACCGCCCTCTGAGGCAGAGAATTCCACAGACAATGGGGAGAAGGCAGGAGAATGGGGTTGGGAGGGAGAGAGAGATCAGCCATGATTGAATGGCGGAGTAGACTTGATGGGCCGAATGGCCTAATTCTGCTCCTATCTCTTATGAACGTATGACATTTTATCCTTCAGGAATGTCTGTAAATGAATGCATGATTCCATTGGACTGTTTGGAACTTCACCTTTGTCGACAGATGCCGATGATTTCTTCCAGTGGGTTGATGAACACGGATTTGCTGGGAATGTGATCAAACACGGCAAGTCTCGTCCCTGGCCGCAGAGTCTCCTCCACCTTTTTAATGATCTAAAAATGAGAATATTGTCATCAAATTCTTTTTTTGGGAAAAGGGGAAGTACAACGGGATCTGGGGGGGTCCTTGTTCATCAGTCAATGAAAGTAAGCATGCAGGTACAGCAGGCAGTGAAGAAAGCGAAGAAAGGTATGTTGGCCTTAATAACAAGAGGAGTTGAGTATAGGAGCAAGGAGGTCCTTCTGCAGTTGTACAGGGCCCTAGTGAGACCACACCTGGAGTATTGTGTGCAGTTTTGGCCCCCTAATTTGAGGAAGGACATTTTTGCTATTGAGGGAGTGCAGCGTAGGTTTACAAGGTGAATTCCTGGGATGGCGGGACTGTCATATGCTGAGAGAATGGAGCAGCTGGGCTTGTACACTCTGGAGTTTAGAAGGATGAGAGGTTATCTTATTGAAACATATAAGATTATAAAGGGTTTGGACACGCCAGAGGCAAGAAACATGTTCCCGATGTTGGGGGAGTCCAGAACCAGGGGCCATAGTTTAAGAATAATGGGCAGGCCATTTAGAACGGAGACGAGGAAACGCTTTTTCACACAGAGAGTGGTGAGTCTGTGGAATTCTCTGCCTCTGCGGTGGAGGCCGGTTCTCTGGATACTTTCAAGAGAGAGCTAGATAGGGCTCTTAAAGATAGCGGAGTCACGGGCAGAAGGCAGGAACGGGGTACTGATTGTGGATGATCAGCCATGATCACATTGAATGGCGGTGCTGGCTCGAAGGGCCGAATGGCCTCCTCCTGCACCTATTGTCTAGTGTGAAGAGGGAGCAAGAGCAGAGCTGCGGGTTATCGAGGAGACACTAGTGAGAGCCTCATCTATATTGGAAGAGGGGAACCCGTTTCCTAAAGGATGAGGACATTTCCGATGCCCTGGTATGGAACACCTCATCCTGGGCGCAGATGCGGCGTAGACGGAGGAATTGGGAGTAGGGGATAGAGTCTTTACTGGAAGCACGGTGGGGAGGAGTGTATAGCCATGGGAGTCGGTAGGTTTTGTATGGAGCAAAGGAATAGACGTTTCGGTCGATGTGGGGGGGGGGGGGGGGGGGGCGGATGAGGGAAAAAGAAAGGAAGAGGCGGAGACAGTTGACTGTGGGAGAGCTGGGAAGGGGAGGGGAAGGAGGGAGAAAGCAAGGACTACCTGAAACTGGAGAAGTCAGAATAAAAGGAGGTACCTTTAGAAAAGTGATGTTCCTGGAGTCACTTCTATTGCCGGTAAATCGAATGCAAGTTGATCTTATAGAGGTGTACAATACCACGAGAGAAATATTCAGGGTAATCCTTCTTGGAACCGTTCGGAGAAGATTTACCAGGATGTTGCCAAGCCAATTAACCTACAAACCTGTACGTCTTTGGATGTGGGAGGAAACCGAAGATCTCGCAGAAAACCCACGCAGGTCACGGGGAGAACGTACAAACTCCGTACAGACAGCGCCCGTAGTCAGGATGGAACCAGGGTCTCTGCCGTTGGAAGCGCTGTAAGGCAGCAACTCTACCGCTGCACCACCTGGGCATGTTGGCAAGATGGGACATGTGGGCAAGTTGGGCAGAAGGGCCTGTTTCCATGATGTATCACTCTATTACTCTATATCAGCCACAGGCAGATATTAGGAACCAATATCTTAGACTGTTTCCAGAGAATTTTTTGGAGTTGGGATCCCTATTCCAAGATTCTCTGGATGGAAACGATTCTTCAACCAACTCCTTGGTCACCAAATATATATCTGTGGCATATTGTTCTTCAGCTGCCAAGAGTCATGTACAGCTTACAACCCAGCGATATGAATATTGATTTCTCTAACTTCAAGTAACCCTTGCTATAGACAATAGGTGCAGGAGTAGGCCATTCGGCCCTTCGAGCCAGCACCGCCATTCAATGTGATCATCCCCAATCAGTACCCCGTTCCTGCCTTCTCCCCATATCCCCTGACTCCGCTATCTTTAAGAGCTCTATCTTAAAGATAAAAGATAGCGCCACTCGTTCTTGAAAGCATCCAGAGAACCGGCCTCCACTTCCTTCTGAGGCAGAGAATTTCACAGATTCACCACTCTCTGTGAGAAAAAGTGTTCCCTCATCTCCGTTCTAAATGGCTTACCCCTTATTCTTAAACTGTGGCCCCTGGTTCTGGACTCCTCCAACATTGGGAACACGTTTCTTGCCTCTAGCGTGTCCAATCCCTGAATAATCTTATATGTTTCAATATGATCCCCTCGCATCCTTCTAAATCCCAGTGTATACCAGCCCAGTCACTTCATTCTTTCAACGTATGAGAGTCCCTCCATCCCAGGAATTAAACTTGTGAATCCCCGCGTGAATCCTTGCATCGCCTCCCTCTCCGTCCCTCCACCACCTTAATCGTCATGCTAGTATCACTGTCGTCCTCTTGAGGTCCATTGTCTGTAGAACTCATTATCACCTGCGCCAAAGCCAACAATGGACCATTGTGGCTCCACGTTTCAATATACAACAGACAATAGGCGCAGGAGTAGGCCATTCGGCCCTTCGAGCCAGCACCGCCATTCAATGTGATCATGGCTGATCATCCCCAATCAGTACCCCGTTCCTGCCTTCTCCCCATATCCCCTGACTCCGCTATCTTTAAGAGCCCTATCTAGCTCTCTCTTGAAAGTATCCAGAGAACCGGCCTCCACCGCCCTCTGAAGCAGAGAATTCCACAGATTCACCACTCTCTGTGTGAAAAATTGTTTCCTCGTCTCCGTTCTTAATGGCTTATCCCATATTCTTAAACTGTGGCCCCTGGTTCTGGACTCCCCCAACATCGGGAACATGTTTCCTGCCCCTAGCATGTCCAAGCCCTTAATAATCTTATATGTTTCATTAAGATATCCTCTCATCCTTCTAAACTCCAGAGTGTACAAGTCCTTACTGATCATTGCTTTCTGCATATCTTTTATTCATTTGTCCTAAATGCATCAGTCTACATCTCTCGTTTCCTACACTCGTTTCCCTTTCCCCTGACCCTCAGTCTGAAGGAGGGTCTCGACCCGAAACGTCACCTATTCCTTTTCTCCAGAGATGGTGCCTCACCCGCTGATGTTACGCCAGCTTTTTGTGTCTGTTTCCGGTGTACACCAGCATCTGCAGCTCCTCCCTAGACAAGAGTCCTTGGATGATTAGTTACGTTAAAGATGATTTTGTTACATTACGAGATACATAGAAACATAGACAATAGGTGCAGGAGTAGGCCATTCGGCCCTTCGAGCCTGCACCGCCATTCAATATGATCATGGCTGATCATCCAACTCAGTATCCTGTACCTGCCTTCTCTCCATACCCCCTGATCCCTATAGCCACAAGGGCCACATCTAACTCCCTCTTAAATATGGCCAATGAACTGGCCTCAACTACCTCCTGTGGCAGAGAATTCCACAGATTCACCACTCTCTGTGTGAAAAATGTTTTTCTCATCTCGGTCCTTAAAGACTTCCCCCTTATCCTTAAACTGTGACCCCTTGTTCTGGACTTCCCCAACATCGGGAACAATCTTCCTGCATCTAGCCTGTCCAACCCCTTAAGAATGTTGTAAGTTTCTATAAGATCCCCCCCTCAATCTCCTAAATTCCAGCGAGTACAAGCCGAGTCTATCCAGTCTTTCTTCATATGGAAGTCGTGCCATCCCAGGAATCAGTCTGGTGAACCTTCTCTGTACTCCCTCGATGGCATGAAAGTCTTTCCTCAGATTAGGAGACCAAAACCAAAATCCTAATACAGATAATAAACCAAAGTGAGTGCCACTTGTCGCTGCCTCACAACGCTTGCATTACAGCGCTTGCAGTGCCAGAGACCCAGGTTCGATCCTGACTATGGGTCCCCGTTACCTCGCGGGCTTTCACCGAGATCTTTGGCTTCCTCCCACACTCCAATGATGTACAGGTTTGCGGGCAAATTGACTTGGCTTAAGTATAAATCATCCCTGGTGCGTGTAGGATAGCGCTAGTGTGCGGGGATCGCTGGTCGGCGCCGACACGGTGGGCCGAAGGGCCTGTTTCCGCTCCGTATCTCGAAACTGAACTCGACTAAAGAGATGAAAAAGCCTCAAATTGATCTGTAAAGAGCCACAAAGACAAGAGACTGCAAGTGGGCAAATGAATTGAGAAGGGTTGAAGTCCAGGTCACATTGTGAAAGCAGGTGGAGCAGGCCTCATTTGAGGAAGGACATCCTTGCTATTGAGGGAGTGCAGCGTAGGTTTACAAGGTTAATTCCCGGGATGGCGGGACTGCCATATGCTGAGAGAATGGAGCAGCTGGGCTTGTACACTCTGGAGTTTAGAAGGATGAGAGGGAATCTCATTGAAACATATAAGATTATTAAGGTTTTGGACACGCTAGAGGCAGGAAACATGTTCCCGATGTTGGGGGAGTCCAGAACCAGGGGCCACAGTTTAAGAATAAGCAGTAAGCCATTTAGAACGGAGACGAGGAAACACTTTTTCTCAGAGAGAGTGGTGAGTCTGTGGAATTCTCTGCCTCAGAGGGCAGTGGAGGCCGGTTCTCTGGATACTTTCAAGCGAGAGCTAGATAGGGGCCTTAAAGATAGCGGAGTCAGGGGATATGGGGAGAAGGCAGGAACGGGGATGATCAGCCACGATCACATTGGATGGCAGTGCTGGCTCGAAGGGCCGAATGGCCTACTCCTGCACCTATTGTCTATTGTCTGAGAGCCACACCTGTCCTGGCCCTGTCAGTGGATACTCCAGACACTCCTCTTGTAGTATGGCCCCTTGTTCTTCACACACCAGTCTAAGAAGCTTCTTCACAGCACCTGTGCAGTCCAAAAGGTTCAATTCATTATTCAATATTATATTATTGAGCCACAAATTGCTTTACTCACAATACGCTGGAGTAACTCAGCGGGTGAGGCAGCATCTCTGGAGAGAAGGAATGGGCGACATTTTGTGTTGAGGAAGAAACAGAGGGCTTTAAGACCCTACTGGTGGGGGATGGAGGTGTAGAGTGACTGGACTTCCCTTACTTCAGATAGCCCTTGCTTTCCCCCTCTCTCCATCCCCTCCCCTTTCCCAGTTCCCCCACCAGTCTTACTGTCTCCGACTACATTCTATCTCTGTCCCGCCCCCTCCCTTGACATCAGTCTGAAGAAGGGTCTCGACGCGAAACGTCACCCATTCCTTCTCTCCAGAGATGCTGCCTGTCCCGCTGAGTTACTCCAGCATGTTTAAGAAGGAACTGCAGATGCTGGAAAATCGAAGGTAGACTGGAAAAATCAGGATGCTGGAAACATCAGCGGGTGAGGCAGCATCTATGGAGCGAAGGAAATAGGCAACGTTTCGGGCCGAAACCCATCTTCAGACCAAAGAGATGCTGCCTCATCCGCTGGGTTTCTCCAGCACTTTTGTCTACCTTCGAGTTACTCCACCATTTTGTGTCTACCTTTGATTTTAACCAGCATCTGCAGTTCTTTCCTACGCAATAACTACTCACTGTCAGTTTGCATTGCGATAAGTTGGTTAATCAATTACATTTTGAAGGCTTTATTCTATAGACTTTAGAGGTACAGAGTGTAAGGGAAAGGTCAGTGTGGGAAATATAGAAACATAGAAAATAGGTGCAGGAGGAGGCCATTCGGCCCTTCGAGCCAGCACCGCCATTCATTGTGATCATGGCTGATCGTCCCCAATCAATAACCCGTGCCTGCCTTCTCCCCATATCCCTTGACTCCACTAGCCCCTAGAGCTCTATCTAACTCTCTCTTAAATACATCCAGTGACTTGACCTCCACTGCCCTCTGTGGCAGGGAATTCGACAAATTCACAACTCTCTGGGTAAAAAAGTATTTTCTCAGCTCAGTCTTAAATAACCTCCCATTTATTCTAAGACTGTAGCTCCTGGTTCTGGACTCGCCCAACATTGGGAACATTTTTCCTGCATCTAGCTTGTCCAGTCCTTTTATAATTTTATATGTTTCTATAAGTTGCCCCCTCATCCTTCTAAACTCCAGTGAATACAAGCCTAGTCTATTCAATCTTTCCTCATATGACAGTCCCGCCATCCCAGGGATCACTCTCGAGAACCTACGCTGCACTGCCTCAATCACAAGGATGTCCTTCCTCAAATTAGGAGACCAAAACTGTACACAATAGTCCAGATGTGGTCTCACCAGAGCCCTATACAACTGCAGAAGAACCTCTCTACTCCTATACTGAAATCCCCTTGTTATGAAGGCCAAATTTCCATTAGCTTTCTTCACTGCCTGCTGTACCTGCACACCAACCTTCGGGGGGGGGGGGGGGGGATTAAAGTGTTTATGAAGCGGGAGATGAGGTAGGTCTAGGGGGACGGAGCGGAGGTGTCGAGCGTAAGGATGGGCGAGCCTGCGTTTGGTGTGACGGATATATAGGAGTGGACAGCTGGAAGAATGCACACAGTAGATGAGGTTGGAGCAGGAGGTGGAAGTGAAGCTGTGCCAGAACTGGAAGGACTGTCAGGATCCCATTTCTCCCCTTTCCAGTCCCACACTAAACTTTCTGTCCTGGGCCTCCTCCACTGTCAGAGTGAGGCCCAGCACAAATTGGAGGATCAGCATCTCATATTTCGCTTGGGCAGCTTACACCCCAGCGGTATGAACATTGACTTCTCTAACTTCAAGTAACCCTTGCATTTTCCCTCTCTCTCCACCCCTTCCCATCCTTCTCACGCTGCTAGCTCCACTGTTTGCATCCAAATATCCCTTCGTTATCAACTCTCCCAAAGCCACACCTGGAGTATTGTGCGCAGTTTTGGTCCCCTAATTTGAGGAAGGACACTCTTGCTATTGAGGGAGTGTAGCGTAGGTTCACAAGGTTAATTCCCGGGATGGCGGGACTGTCATATGTTGAGAGAATGGAGCGACTGGGCTTGTACACTCTGGAGTTTAGAAGGATGAGAGGGGATCTTATTGAAACATATAAGATTATTAAGCGTTACACAAAAAGCTGAAGAAACTCAGCGGGTGCAGCAGCATCTAAGGAGCGAAGGAGATAGGCGACGTTTCGGGTCTAGACCCTTCTTCAGACTGGTCAGGGATCAGGGAAACGAGAGATATAGACGGTGATGTGGAGAGATAAAGAACAATGAATGAAAGATATGCAAAAAGTATCGATGATAAAGGGAACAAGCCATTGTAAGCTGTTTGTGGTGTGAAAATGAGAAGCTAGTGCGACTAGGGTGGGGAGGGAGATAGAGATAGAGGGAATGCCAGGGCCCGAGGGCTGAGGGAGAGGTGAGGGAGGGGGGAGGAGACAGCAAGGGTAACAGAATTAAGAAAATTCAATGTTCAAGCCCAAAGGATGCAGACTCCCCAAGCGGAATATGAGGTGCTGTTCTCCAACTTGCGGTGTTGCTCACTCTGGCCATGGAGGAGGCCCAGGACCGAGAGGTCGGATACGGAATGGGAGGGGAGTTGAAGTGCTGAGCGACCGGGAGGTCGGGTTGGTTTTTGCGGACCGAGCGGAGGTGTTCGGCGAAACGATCGCCAAGCCTCCGCTTGGTCTCACCGAATAGATCATCTGGCATCTGGAGCA
This sequence comes from Okamejei kenojei, assembly GCA_035221665.1. Classification (NCBI taxonomy): domain Eukaryota; kingdom Metazoa; phylum Chordata; class Chondrichthyes; order Rajiformes; family Rajidae; genus Okamejei; species Okamejei kenojei. The sequence continues at coordinate 4,839,747 of CM069135.1, forward strand.
GCGGATGCAGTAGATGAGGTTGGAGGAGGTGCAGGTGAACCTCTGTCGGACCTGGAAGGACTGCTTGGGTCCCTGAAAGGAGTGGAGGGGGGAGGTGAAGGGACAAGTGTTGCATTTCTTGCGGTTGCAAGGGAAAGTGCCCGGGGAAGGAGTAGAGCGGGAGGGGAGGAAGAATTGACAAGGGAGTTGCGGAGGGAGCGGTCTTTGCGGAAGGCAGACGGGGGGGAGATGGGAAGATGTGGCGGGTGGAGGGGTCACGTTGGAGGTGGCGAAACTGGCAGAGGACTATATGTTGTATTTGCCGGCTGGTGGGGTGAAAGGTGAGGACCAGGGGGACTCTGCCCTGTTTGCGAGTGGGGGAATGGGGAGAGAGGGCAGTGTTAAGGGTTTGGACACGTTAGAGGAAGGAAACATGTTCCCGATGTAGGGAGTCCAGAACCAGGGGCCACAGTTTTAAGAATAAGGGGTAAGGCATTAGAACGGAGACGAGGAAACACTTTTTCTCACAGAGAGTTGTTAGTTGGTGGAATTCTCTGCCTCAGAGGGCGGTGGAGGCAGGTTCTCTGGATGCTTTCAAGAGAGAGCTAGATAGGGCTCTTAAATGTAGCGGAGTCAGGGGATATGGGGAGAAGGCAGGAACGGGGTACTGATTGAGGATGATCAGCCGTGATCACATTGAATGGCGGTGTTGGCTCGAAGGGCCGAATGGCCCACTCCTGCACCTATTGTCTAGTGTCCAACAATGAATCATTGTGGGCTCCACCTCGCTTTGCTCATTGGTGCCAACTCTGATTGATTCTGAACCTTTTCATACCTCTAGATTCCCTCCCCCCTGACTCACAGTCCAAAGAAGGGTCGCGTTGAGCCACACCAGCATTCTGTGTCTATCTTCGACATGAACCAGCACCTGCAGTTCGTCCCTACACGTTTTATAGGTTAATCGGCTTCTGTTGTGCTGCAGCAAGTAAGAATTTCATTTTTCTATCTGGGACACAATCAGGACCTGGATCAGGATGAGGTACGCTGAAAAGCTCTTGGTAGAGCATCACTCAGCACTCTGATGGTGGTGGAGGGACTAGTCGAGATGGAGATGCGTTTGGAGTTGCATCTTTGTATGTGTTGGCGTTTGGAGATCTCCGAAGCTGGCCGGTAGGGTATTCCAATCTCTTGCTGTCTTGAAGAAAAATGAGTTAGAAAGTGCCAATGAAGTGCTGTGCGGAATGAATAATGTCCAGGTTGGTAGCTTCTGGTTGACATGTCTACGGGCGCCTGGGTTAACTGGATGTGATCATCCATCTTTAAATCAATAGTTGTATTCTACATCTTGTGGAATGTCGTCGGACACGAGGAAACACTTTTTCTCACAGAGAGTGGTGAGTCTGTGGAATTCTCTGCCTCAGAGGGCGGTGGAGGCAGGTTCTCTGGATGCTTTCAAGAGAGAGCTAGATAGGGCTCTTAAAGATAGCGGAGTCAGGGGATATGGGGAGAAGGCAGGAACGGGGTACTGATTGGGGATGATCAGCCACGATTACATTGAATGGCGGTGCTGGCTCGAAGGGCCAAATGGCCTACTCCTGCACCTATTGGCTATTGTCTATTGTCAGTCTGATGAACCTGCGATGAGTAGTAGGTGGATGAAGTGGAGGGTCCTTTATCAGAGCTCTGCCACTTCCAGTTGCTGCTCTGTTTCAACGCTCTCTTGACACTTGACTAAACTAGTATAACTACTGGACGGGAGATTGCTGATCGACGATTTCTCAGTATGTTGAAGGGCCAGTTTCTACCCAATATCTTTAAAACTCTATTTCGTCAGTGAGGTCCATAAAACAGATTCAGGGGTTTAGAGGGATGTGGAACAAATGCGTGCTTATAAAGACTAATAAAGATGGGGGGCATGGGCTAGTTGGCATGAAAGTCCTGTTTCCCCGCTGTATAACTGTTCATCTACATCTATCTATTTATACTATTACTAAAACTCTCATCTTGACCACTTCAGGTTTGCGTTGTTTTTACATTTGTGCAAGAATGGTACTGTTTATCACTAGGGTTTTTTCGCCACCTTACGCGCCGTTCTTCTCTGCTCCAAGCGCACCACGTTTTGTTCCGACCGGTGGAAGATTACAAAAGTTATGAAGATTTTAAAAAATCGTGAGCAGCAGATTGGTCTTCTCTCCTGTCAGTCACCATGAAGGTAACGCCCCATCCGGCACCCGCTGGAGAATAACTCTCCGGAGGCGGGGCTGAGTCTACAAGTGCTGATTGATGTCCGCAAGAGTAGAGTCGGGAAAGCCGCTGTGTGGTGCGTTCCGCCAGTGGCCGCTGAGTGGTGTCTCTCCCCACCCCACACATCCCCCTCCCCCCCACAAATCACACTCCTCCCTCCCCTTCCCACACACACCCCCTTCCACTTCCCCCCTTTCCCCCACACACCCACACTCCCATTTACCCCTCCCCTCTCCCCCACCCCACCAACACCCCACCCCACCCCACCCCACCACCCTCCAACCCCCCCAACACCACCCACACCCCCCAACACCATCCCACACCCCCAACCCCCCCCCAACACCCACCCCACACCCCCCAACACCACCCCACACCCCCCAACACCACCCCACACCCCCCAACCCCCCAACCCCCCCAACACCACCCCACACCCCCCAACACCACCCCACACCCCCCAACACCACCACCACCCCCCCCCCCCCCCATTCCCAGCCCCCCCACACCACCCACACCCCCCCCAACACCACCCCACACCCCCCCAACACCACCCCACCCCCCAACACCACCCCACCCCCAACACCACCCCACACCCCCCCAACACCACCCCCACACCCCCCAACAACCCCACCCACACCCCAACACCACCGACACCCCCCAACACCACCCCACACCCCCCCACCCCCGACACCACCCCACACCCCCCAACACCACCACACCCAACCCCCCCCCCCAACACCACCCCACACCCCCCAACACCACCCCACACCCCCCAACACCACCCCCCACCCCCCAACCCCCCCACCCCCACCCACACCCTCCAACCCCCCCCCAACACCACCCCAACCCCCCAACACCCCCCCCAACATCGCCCACCCCCCCCACGCCACACCACACCACCCCTCGACACCACCCACCCCCCCCAACGCCACCTCACTGCCCCACACCACCCCACCCCATGCCACCCCACCACCCACGCCCCTCCCAGCCTCAACTACCTCCTCAGGCAGCTTGATCCATACAACCATCCACCCATTCGTGTGAAAACGTACCCCTCGGATTCCTATAAAATCTTTTCCCCTTCACCTTAAGCCTATGCCCTCTGGTCTTCGATTCCCCTGCTCTGGACAAGAGACTCTGTGCGTCTACCCGATCTATTCCTCTCATGATATTGTACACCTCTGTAAGATCCCCCCTCATCCTCCTGCGCCCCAAGGAATAGAGACCCAGCCTGCTCAACCTCTCCCTGTAGCTCACACCCTGTAGTCCCGGCAACATCCTTGTAAATCTTCTCTGTACCCTTTCCGGCTTGACAACCATCTTTCCTGACACGGTGCCCAGAACCGAACACAATACTCTAAATACTTCTACACTCAATACTCTGACTGATGAAGGCAGATGTGGAACGCCAATCGGAATTTCACAAAAACTGGGTGTACGTACCATAGGTCTCGCCGCAGCATGAACACTGTGTCTCCTGCCTTCAGGTCCTGACTCCTTACAATAATGTTCATTGCCATCGTGACGTTTGGCACCAGCACCAAGTCTGTTGCAGAACATCCTGAAATATAGCAACAACCTTGAGTGTAAATCTTATGGAAACATATAAGATTATTGAGGGTTTGGACACGCTAGAGGCAGGAAAACATGTTCCCGATGTTGGGGAGGCCCAGAACCAGGGGACCACACAGTTTACGAATAAGGGGTAAGCCATTTTAGAACGGAGACGAGGAAACACTTTTTTCTCACTGAGAGTTGTGAGTCTGTGGAATTCTCTGCCTCAGAGGGTGGTGGAGGCAGGTTCTCTGGATGCTTTCAAGAGAGAGCTAGATAGGGCTCTTAAAGATAGTGGAGTCAGGGGATATGGGGTGAATAGACAATAGACAATAGGTGCAGGAGTAGGCCATTCGGCCCTTCGAGCCAGCACCGCCATTCAATGTGATCATGGCTGACCATCCCCAATCAGTTTCCTGTTCCTGCCTTCTCCCCATATCACCCTGACTCCGCTATTTTTAAGAGCTCTATCTAACTCTCTCTTGAAAGCCATCCAGAGAACTGGCCTCCACCGCCCTCTGAGGCAGAGAATTCCACAGATTCACAACTCTCTGTGTGAAAAAGTGTTCCCTCATCTCCGTTCTAAATGGCTTACCCCTTATTCTTAAGAAGGCGGGAACGGGGTGGTAATGATCAGCCACGATCACATTGAATGGCTGATCTTCATATTGAATTGGCTGACCGAAGGGGCCGAATGGCCTACTCCTGCACCGATTGTCTATTGTAAAGATTTTGCAAAGTGTCAAGATGGTCATGACTCGGATAAAGCTGTGGAATGCACGATGAGAAAGGATGCAAGGAAAGCAAAACGTACCTACAAACTCCGCTAATCGCTTTGTAACGAAGACCAAATGGGGGAGCAGTTCTCTATCAAAGAATCGCAGAGGTTGTCTTTCAATGTACAGCTGCCACTTCTGTAATAGAATTTAAACCAATCAATAACAATCGATGCACAGGGTCTCATCCCAAGCAGGTGAATCGAGGACCAGAGGACACAGGTTTAAGGAAAGATTTAATAGGAATCTGAGGGGGTAACATTTTCACACAAAGGGTGGTGGGTGCATGGAACAAGCTGCCAGAGGAGGTAGTTGGGGCTGGGACTATCCCAACTTTTAAGAAACAGTGAGACAGGTACATGGATATGACAGGTTTGGAGGGAGTCAAGTTAAGAGTTTTATTGTCATGTGTCCCAGATAGGACAATGAAATCCTTGCTTGCTGCAGCACGACAGAGTATGTAAACTTGAAACAGAACAGGAGATAAAAGTTCAGCGTGTGTATATACCATAGACCATATATATACACAATAAATAAACGGATATTGCGCAATAGTTATTGTTCAGAATTTGTTTGAAGTTGTGTTTAATAGCCTGATGGCTGTGGGGAAGAAGCTGTTCCTGAACCTGGATGTTCCAGATTTCAGGCTCCTGTACCTTCTTTCCCTGTTTGGCAACGGGAGAGGATGAGTGTGTGGCCAGGGTGGTGTGGGTCCTTGATGATGCTGCCAGCCTTTTTGAGGCAGCGACTGCGATAGATCCCCTCGATGGAAGGGAGGTCAGAGCCGATGATGGACTGGGCCGTGTTTACAATGTTCTGCATTTCTTTCCACTCCAGGGCATTCAAGTTGCCGAACCAAGCCACGATGCAACAGGTCAGCAAACTCTCTACTGTGCACCTGTAGATGTTCGAGAGAGTCCTCCTTGACAGACCGACTCTCCGTAATCTTCTCAGGAAGTGGAGGCGCTGATGTGCTTTCTTTATAATTGCATCTGCGTTCTCGCACCAGGATCTTCGGAAATGTGCACGCCCAGGAATTTGAGGTTTTTGACCCTTTCCACCATCGTCCCGTTGATATAAACAGGACTGTGGGTCCGCATCCTACTCCTTCCAAAGTCCACAATCAGTTCCTTGGTTTTGCTGGTGTTGAGGGCCAGGTTATTGTGCTGGCACCATTTGGTCAGTCGGTCGATCTCACTTCTACACTCTGACTAGTCCCCATCAGTGATACGTCCCACAACAGTGGTGTCGTCGGCGAGCTTGATGATGGAGATTGCACAATGTCCGGCTACGCAGTCATAAGTATAGAGTGAGTACAGCAGGGGGCTGAGCACGCAGCCTTGAGGTGCCCCGTGCCGATTTGATATCGGGATATGGGCCAAATGTAGGCAGGTGGGGCTTGTGTCACTGGGACATGTTGGTTTGTGTGGGCAAGTTGGGCCGAAGGGCCTGTTTCCGTGCTGTTCCACTCATTCTAATTAAATGATCTCAAACCTTTGGGTACTGAAACAATTTAGTGCGACACGGTGGTGCAGCGGTAAAGTTGCTGCCTTACAGCGCTTACAGCGCCAGGGACCCGGGCTTGATTCTGACTATGGGTGCTGTCTGTACGGAGTTTGCACGTTCTCACTGTCACCAGGTGGGTTTTCTCTGAGATTTTCGGTTTCCTCCCAAACTCCAAAGACGTACCGCCATTCAATGTCTGATCATCCCCAATCAGTATCCCGTTCTCTCCCCGTATCCCCTGAATCCGCTATCTTCAAGAGCCCTGTCTAGCTCTTTCTTGAAAGTATTCAGAGAACCGGTCTCCACCGCCCTCTGAGGCAGAGAATTCCACAGACTCGCAACTCCCTGTGTGAAAAAGTGTTTCCTCGTCTCCGTTCTAAATGGCTTACCCCTTATTCATAAACTGTGTGTGGCCCCTGGTTCTGGACTCCCCCAACACCGGGAACATGCTTCCTGCCTCTAGCGTGTCCAAACCCTTAAGGGCCTGTACGAGCTAATTCAAGAGTTCTCCCGAGTTTCCCCTGATTCGAACTCGGAGATTTACGGTAACGCCCGCTCGTCGGTACTCGGGGCTCTCCGTGGACATTTTTTCAACATGTTGAAAAAACTTCACGAGTCTTCCCGACCTTACCGCGTTTCCCGAGTACCTGCCGTTAGCGTTACGAGCTGCTAAGAGACGTCCCCGAGCTCCGACGTACCCGCTACGTATTTTACCATGAGTTTGATTTTTTTTTAACTCGGGAGAGCTCTTGGGTAAACTCGTATAGTGGGACAGCCCCTTTAAATAAACCCATATGTTTTCAATAAGATTCTCTCTCATCTTTCTAAACTCCAGAGTATACAAGCCCAGGTCGGTCCTACTCTCATCATTTGACCAGTCTCGCCATCCCGGGAATTAACCTTGTAAACGTATGCCCCTGTCTCACTGTGCGAGTTGATCCACGAGGTACCCCGAGTGATAGACTCGTGGCTGCCCACGAGACTGCAAGTGTATGATCAAGTGTGTGGCCGAGTTCCCACGGTATGTAATTGCTGCGATGTTGCAAGTTCCTCTCCCGAGTTAGCAAGTTCCTCTCCCGAGTTAGCAAGTTCCTCTCCCGTTACTCTTGAGCCAACCGTGAATGAAGGTATGGTTTAATAAAGCAACAATGTTAAAATACATCTCCATCCTGTGGTTTTGAGTTATTTCAGCGCGGCCGCATCTATTGATATGACCTACAATGGAAAATGCGCATTCCTACCAAGCATTTCTTGTTTTTTTATGTTTTTAAATACTTTTTGCAATGGATCTCTATTTTAAATAATTTTAAAAAAGGAAGCAGCCCGGGTGACTGACATTGAGCGGCCGTTGGGACCCGACAGCAGACACACACACACACACACACACACACACACACACACACACACACACACACACACACACCCACACACACACACACACACACACACACACACACACACACACACACACACACACACACACACAACTCAGCGGACCAGGCAGCATCTCTGGAGAGAAGGAATAGAGTCGAGACCCTTCTTCAGACTTACCCGAAATGCCACCCATTCCTTCGCTCCAGAGATGCTGCCTGTCCCGCCGAGTTTACTCCAGCATTGTGTGTGTCTATCTCCGGTGTGAACCAGCATCTGCAGTTCCTTCCCAATCCCACACTCTCGGCCCGGGGGGGTGGATGGAGCATCACACGTGGACACATCCCACCCACCACCCCAGACTTGCCCCTTCGGCAGGTCCTTTAAGCCGTTCATTGAGACAGAGTGAAGTCACGGGGACAAGTGGCAGAAAGGCCGAAGATAGACACGAAATGCTGGAGTAACTCTGCGGGACAGGCTGCATCTCTGGAGCGAAGGAAAGTCTGAAGAAGGGTCTCGACTCTATTCCTTCTCTCCAGAGATGCTGCCTGGTCCGCTGAGTTATAAACTCCAGCATTTTGTGTCTATCTTTGGTTCAGTTTTACGAGCAAAAGAACAGATTATTAAAGTTCCCACGGTACACTCACGAGACACTAAGATAAACGCACGGGGCCACTACGTTATTGCAACGAGTTAAAATGTTTCCATTTTACACTTGAACAGTTAATTTGACTCGTGGAAAAAATCAAACATGTTTGATTTTTTTCACGAGTTAACAAGTTTCCCGAAGTACCTGCCGTTAGCGCCACGAGTCGATAAATTGCTCGTGCGAGTTCCGACGTTCCCGCTACGTGATCACCACGAGTTGAAAACTCGGGGTCACTCGTGGCCAACTCGCACAGTGAGACAGGGTTTTAACACTGCACTCCCTCAATAGCAAGAATGTCCTTCCCTCAAATTAGGGGACCAAAACTGCACACAATACCCCAGGTGTGGTCTCACTAGTGCCCTGTACAACTGCAGAAGGACCTCTTTGCTCCTATACCTCAACAGTAACTCAGTGGTACAGGCAGTGTTTCTGGAGAGAAGGAATAGGTGATGTTTCGGATTGAGACAATTCTTCAGACTGAGAGTCGGGGGAAAGGGAAACGAGAAATTATATATGGTGATGTGGAGCGATATAGAGACAAATGAATGAAAAGATAGACTCGGCTTGTACTCGCTAGAATTTAGAAGATTGAGGGGGGATCTTATAGAAACTTACAAAATTTTGGGTTGGACAGGCTAGATGCAGGAAGATTGTTCCCGATGTTGGGGAACTCCCAGAACAAGGGGTCACAGTTTAAGGATAAGGGGGAAATCTTTTAGGACCGAGATGAGAAAAACATTTTTCACACAGAGAGTGGTGAACCTGTGGAATGCTCCTGCCACATAAGGTAGTTGAGGCCAGTTCATTGGCTATATTTAAGAGGGAGTTAGATGTTGCCCTTGTGGCTAAAGGGATCAGGGGGTATGGAGAGAAGGCAGGTACGGGATACTGAGTTGGATGATCAGCCATGATAATATTGAATGGCGGTGCAGGCTCGAAGGGCCGAATGGCCCTTCTCCTGCACCTATTTCTATAGGTATGCAAAAAGGTAACAGTGGTAAAATAAAGTAAGTAAGTAAGTTTATTGGCCAAGTATTCACATACAAGGAATTTGCCTTGGTGCTCTCCGCCCACAAGTAACAACATGACTTACAGTGACAGTTACAAATGACTCAGAAAACACTAAACATTATAATAATAAAAAACATTAATGATAAAAACACCATTGATCAAGCATGTGAACCAACAAAATACCAGAGCAAAGGGAGGCTGCAGATTTTTGGCTGTTGAGTAGAGCAACTACTCGTGGATAAAAGCTGTTTTTATGTCTGGCTGTGGCAGCTTTGACAGTCCGGAGTCGCCTTCCAGAGGGAAGTGATTCAAAGAGTTTGTGGCCAGGGTGAGAGGGATCAGAGATGATCTTGCCCGCTCGCTTCCTGGCCTTGTTCATCAATGGTGGGAAGGTTGCAGCCAATAACCTTCTCAGCTGATCGGACGATTCGCTGCAGCCTCCAGGTGTTGTGCTTGGTGGCTGAGCCAAACCAGACCATGATGGAGAAGGTGAGGACAGACTCTACGTGTAGAATTGGACCATCATTACCTGTGGCGGATTGTGTTTTCCTCAGCTGCCGCAGGAAGTACATCCTCTGTTGGGCCTTTTTGACTGTGGAGTCGATGGTAGCCCCCCCACTTAAGGTCCTTGGAGATGATGGTTCCCAGGAACTTAAAAGACTCCACAGATGTGACTGTGGTGTTGTTGATGGTGAGGGGAGGGGAGCTCTCCTAAACAGGCCACTGTTGGGTGTGGGCTAGGTGAAAACGAGTTTCGGACAATGAGACTCAGCAAGAAGACTTTGCAAATAGCTACTGCGGGAAACAAGGTAATTGGTCTGTCCTCACCTTTCTTATCTTGCTCATTTTCTCACAGCGTTCTCGATTTGGTGTTCATCTCGTCAATATGCATTGATGTTTTATCACTTGGGTAAACTCTGGGAGGTTCATTCTTCAGCTGAGGGGCGATCTTATTGAGGTGTATAAAATCATGAGTTGAATAGATCGGGTAGACGCACAGAGTCTCTTGCCCAGAGTTGGGAAATCGAGAACTAGAGGTCACAGGTTTAAGATGAAGGAGGAAAGATTTAATAGGAATCTGAGGGGTAACTTTTTCACACAAAGGGTGGTGGGTGTATGGAACGAGCTGCCGGAGAAGATACTTGAGGCCGGGACTATCCCAACGTTGAAGAAACATTTAGACAGGTACATGGATAGGAAAGGTTTTGAGGGATACGGGCCAAATGAAGGCTGGTGGGACTAGTGAGATGGGATATGTTGGCTGACGTGGGCAAGTTGGGCCGAAGGGCCTGTTTTCATGCTGTATCACTCTCTGACTCCCATTTCATGAGTAAACACTCCCATCTTATCGGGGTTACAGAGGGCCTTGGTGAGACCATATCTGAAGTATGGTGTGAAATGTTGACCTCCTTGCCGTTGAGGAAATGCAACAAATTATTCAGCAGAGGTTTAGCAGAGTGTACGAGAGAAAAATCAGTTACCTCAACTCAACTAACTATGGGAACTGCTCCATCCAAGACCGCAAGGAATTGCAGCGAATTGTGGACGCAGCCCAGACCATCGCACAAACCAACCTCCCTTCCGTTGACTCCGTTTACACCTCACGCTGCCTCGGCAAGGCCAGCAGCATCATCAAGGACCAGTCGCACCCCGGCCACTCCCTCTTCTCCCCTCTCCCATCGGGCAAGAGGGACAGAAGTGCGAAAACGCACACCTCCAGATTCAGGGACAGTTTCTTCCCGGCTGTTATCAGGCAACTGAACCGTCCTACCACAACCAGAGAGCGGTCCTGAACTACTATCTACCTCATTGGTGACCCTCGGACTATCCTTGATCGGACTTTGCAGACTTCACCTTGCACTAAACGTTATTCCCTTATCATGCATCTGTACACTGTGAACGGCTCGATTGTAATCGTGTCTTGTCTTTTCACTGTACCTCGGTACATGTGACAATAAACTAAACTGAACTGATCCGTGGAGGAAATGGACAGATGACATTTTGGGTCAGGACCCTTCTTCAGACTTTGAAACCCACCCACGATCTCAGACCAGATTGTGAGATTGCTATCACAGCATTTGATATGTTTAAGAAAGAACTGCAGATGCTGGAAAAATCGAAGGTAGATAAAAATGCTGGAGAAACTCAGCGGGCGAGGCAGCAGCATGTATGGAGCGCAAATAACGGTGCGACGTTTCCTTGAAGTGGCAACTTACTATAAGCGACAATCAGCGACCTTGTTTCATATTCCACAGCAGTGCAGACTATTCAGAAGGCACGGTGGCCGCAGCAGTAGGGTTTGCTGCCTCACAGCGCCAGAGCCCCCGGGTCCTGGGTTCAATCCTGACTACGGGCGCTGTCTGTACGGAGTTTGCACGTTCTCCCCGTGACCCGCGTGGGATTTCCCTGAGATCTTCGGTCTCCTCCCACACTCCAAAGACGTGCAGGTTTGTAGGTTAATTGGCTTGGTATAAATGTAAATGTGTTTGTAGATAGTGTTAAGGGCCTGTCCCACTTGGCCATTTTTTTCGGCAACTGCCGGCATCGACGGACGCATATCAGGTCACCGAAAAATTCGCGGCGTGACGCGGCAGTGATGACGTATTGACGCGCGGTGTTTTTTCAAGTGTCGCAACGTTTTTTTGTCGCCGCTGGATTTTGAAATGTTCAAAATCTTTTGGCGACACTGATTGGCCAAGTGGGACGGGCCGTTTAATGGGCGGGTCAGCGCAGTCTCGCTGCGACCTGTACCCGCGCTGTAACACTAAACAAAAAAGCGAAAACTCAAGTGTTTTAATGGTTATGATCGGAACACTCTGAGGTTGTGGAAAAAAAAAACAAAGTGTTCTATGCACTGTACTTGGTAGAAATGATTGATAGTTTTGGAGTTTTGCTGGCAGCATTAAAAATCTATCTTTGTTGGGTTATTTTTGTAAGCTGGGCATCAGCGGTTCCTTGTTTCTAGACTTGAAAATTGACCTGGTAGCTTGACAGCATATTGGAGAGACAGGAATGGACCAAATGCTATATCTACAGCACCTCAGTATTTAAGAATAAAGGGGTAAGCTTAGGTTGACAAGGTTAATTCCCGGGATGGCGGGACTGTCATACGCTGAGAGAATGGAGCGGCTGGGCTTGTACACTCTGGAGTTTAGAAGGATGAGAGGAGATCTCATTGAAACATATAAGATAGTTAAGGGTTTGGACACGCTAGAGGCAGGAAACATGTTCCCGATGTTGGGGGAGTCCAGAACCAGGGGCCACAGTTTAAGAATAAGGGGTAAGCCATTTAGAACGGAGATGAGGAAACACTTTTTCTCACAGAGAGTGGTGAGTCTGTGGAATTCTCTGCCTCGGTGGAGTCCGGTCCTCTGGATACTTTCAAGAGAGAGTTAGATAGGGCTCTTAAAGATAGCGGAGTCAGGGGATATGGGGAGCAGGCGGGAACGGGGTACTGATTGGGGATGATCAGCCATGATCACATTGAATGGCGGTGCTGGCTCGAAGGGCCGAATGGCCTACTCTTGCACCTATTGTCTATTGTCTGTTGTCAGCAAAAATACAATAGATCAGGCAGCAGGTTTTTATTATTTTTAGGGATAAAGTGTGGAAACAGGCCCTTCGGCCCACCATCAGTCTGTGCAGGACAAGTGTAGGAATATCTTTAAGGCAGAGATAGATGGATTCTTGATTAGTACGGGTGTGTGGGGTTACAGGGAGGAGGCAGGAGAATAGGGTTGGGAGGGAGAGGGAGATCAGCCATGACTGAATGGCGGAGTAGACTTGATGGGCCGAATGGCCTGATCCTGCTCCTTGAACTTATGAACTCGACGCCAGCTATGAGAGAGCCAGTGGTTGTGGTGTTTCTGGACTTTCAAAAAGCATTTGACAAGGTCCCACAAACGAGATTAGTGGGCAAAATTAGAGCACATGGTATTGGCGGTAGGGTATTGACACGGATAGAGAACTGGTTGGCAGACAGGAAGCAAAGAGTAGGAATTAACGGGTCCCTTTCAGAATGGCAGGCAGCGACCAGTGGGGTGCCACAAGGCTCAGTACTGGGACCCCAGTTATTTACAATATATAGTAACAATTTAGACGAGGGAATTAAATGTAACATCTCCAAGTTTGCGGATGACACAAAGCTGGGTGTCAGTGTGAGCTGCGAGGAGGATGCTATGAGGCAGCAAGGTGACTTGGACAAGTTGGGTGAGTGAGTGGGCTGATGCAGTATAATGTGGATAAATGTGAGGTTATCCACTTTGGAGGCAAGAACAGGAAGGCAGATTATTATCTGAATGGTGTCAGATTAAGAGAAGGGGAAGTACAACGAGACCTGGGTGTGCTTGTACATCAGTCACTGAAAGTCAGCATGCAGGTACAGCAGGCAGTGAAGAAAGCCAATGGCATGTTGGCCTTTATAGCGAGAAGATTTGAGTGTAGGAGCAAGGAGGCCCTGGTGAGAGCAAACCTGGAGTATTGTGTGCAGTTCTGGTCCCCTAATTTGAGGAAGGACATTCTTGCTATTGAGTGAGTGCAGCGTAGGTTTACAAGGTTAATTCCCGGGATGGCGGGACTGTCATATGATGGAAGAATGTGTCGATGGGGGCGCTGCTAGTCAGCTTCCCTGCCAGCAGCGTGTTCGTTATTTCGACTAGTTTAGGTGTCTCTCGGTGTGTCTTGGGGGGGTGGGGGAAGGGGGGAACTGCTTTTGGTCGCCTCCTCGATGGCCTAACATCTTGGATCGCGGCGGCATTTCTCAAAGTCGGGCCCGAGAGCTTCAGCAGCGGGCGGGCGCAGCGTGGGTTTTTCCATCGCGGAGCGGGCGAACCCTTGCCGGGGGTTGCCAGAGAGGAGCGCTCCGATCACTGGCCTGTTGACTTTGGCATCATGGGGCTGTGGCCTGCGGAGCCTCTAGTCGCGGGCGTGGCACGGACTTACCATCCCGAGTCTGAGATCCTTTGCCAGGGATCGCCGGAGAAGAGCTCCGGCCGCCGGCCTGCGGCCTATAACATCCTGAAGCCGCGGTCTCCGGTAGGAAAGTGCCGATCCGGGCACTCCAAGCCGCGGAGTGTGTTTGACCGTCCCAACGTCGGAGGTTTGATAATCCCAACGAGAGGGCCTGTATATCCGGCCGTCCGTAGCGGCAACTACGGAGGGTTCATGGCCCCGACAACGCGTGAACAAGGAGGAGGACTGGCTGAACTTTGTTGCCTTCCACCACAGTGAAGAATGCTGCGGTGGATGTTTGTGTTAAATTCCATTGTGTACTGTGTGTTTCTTTTTAAGTGTATCGCTGCTGGCAAATTCATTTCACTGCACCTTCGGGTGCATGTGACGAATAAAATTGACTTTGACTGTGTATTCACTGGAATTTAGAAGAATGAGAGGGGATCTTATAGAAACATACAAATATCTTAAAGGATTGAACAGGCTAGATACAGGAAAAAATTTCGGGGGAGCCCAGAACCAGGCGCCACAGTTTAAGAATAAAGGTGTAGGCCATTTAGAACGGAGACGAGGAAAAACCTTTTCACCCAGAGAGTTGTGAGTCTGTGGAATTCTCTGCTACAGAAGGCAGTGGAGACCAATTCACTGGATGTATTCAAGAGAAAGTTATATTTAGCTCTTAGGGCTATTGGAATCGAGGGATATGGGGAAAAAGCAGGAACTGGGTACTGATATGATCGCCATGATCATATTGAATGGCAGTGCTGGGCTGAGGAGCCGAGTGGCCTACTCCTGCACCTGTTTTCTATGTTTCTATGCCCAGCTATCCCTGCACACTAACACTATCCCTACACACACTAGGGACAATAACCTACAAACCTGTACGTCTTTGGAGAGTGGGAGGAAACCGGAGCGCCCGGAGAAAACCCACGCAGGTCACGGGGAGAAGGTACAAACTCCGTACAGACAGCTCCCGTGGTCAGGACCACCAAGTCCGCACCGACCAGCGATCCCCGCACATTAACACTATCCTATACACACTGGAGACAATTTTACATTTAGAACCAGCATATAAAAACGATACCAAGCTCAATTAATCTACAAACCTGTACGTGTTGGTAATGTGACAGGTAACCGAAGGGAAAACCCACGCAGGTCACGGGAGGGGAACGTGCAAACTCCGTACCGACAGCACCCGTAGTCAGGATGGAACCTGGGTCTCTGGCGCTGTGAGGCAGCAACTCCACCGCTGTGCCGTCCCTGTGTATTGGTGAGTAGGTGAGAGCCTAATCCTTTGCAGATGCTGTAGGCAGCAGTCCCAGCACGGAGCTTTATTTGTCTGGGACTCAAACACAGTGCTGTGCAACAGATTAACACGAATCAAAAAGACAATATGTCGTTCAAGGATCTTGGAGGGAAAATGGAACCTGCACCCAGAATGCAGATTTTGGAAAGGTAAACGCATAGACCAATAATCCCCAACCTTTCCATATCCCGTTGTACCATTTGACAGCCTTCCTCACAACTCCATTCATTTCCATGTCAACCTACTAACCAAATCACCAACATTTTCATCCACATAACTTAAGCATCACAAGCAGAGGTCCGTGTGGAACACTGAGTACCGCAGAGTGTTGGGGGTACTCAGTGAGTCAGCTAGCATCTGTGGATGGAATGGACAGGGGTTGGGACCATGCTCCAGACTGAAGAAGTGTATCAGTCTGAATGTTTATAAATGAACTGCAGATGCTGGAAAAATCGAAGGTAGACAAAAATGCTGGGGAAACTCAGCGGGCGAGCAGCATCTATGGAGCGAAGGAAATAGGTGACGTTTCGGGTCTGAAGAAGGGTCTCGACCCGAAACGTTGCCTATTTCCTTCGTTCCATAGATGCTGCCTTACCCGCTGAGTTTCTCCAGCATTTTTGTCTACCTTGAATGAATGAATAAGTCTATTGGCCAAGTATTCACATACAAGGAATTTGCCTTGGTGCTCCGCCCGCAAGTGCCGGTTAAGAATGATACATAAAACCTTGTATCAGCCTGAAGAAGGGTCCCGACCCGAAACGTCGTCCGTTCCATTTCTCTCCGCAGATCCCTCCAGCACTTTGTGTTTTGCTCAAGATTCCAGCACCTGCAGTTCCTTGTGTCTCATTATTAGTCGAAAACCGCCAGTCCGTAAAAAACACTTGCAAACAGTCTGAAGAAGGGTCCCGACCCAAAACACGACCCAAACTTTATCTCCCTAGATGCTGCCTGACGCTCCGAGTTCCTCCAGCACATTGTTACTATCTTGCGTATGAATGGGCGCAGCGGTAGGTTGCCTCGTATCGCCAGAGCCCCGGGTTTGATCCCGACTGTACAGAGTGTTGGCTGTACAGCGTTTGCACGTTCTCCCCGTGGCTTTTCTGCGGGATCTCCGGTTTCCCCCCACATTCCAAAGACGTACAGGTTTGCAGGTTAATTGGCTTGGTATGAACGTCAACTTTTCCCTAGTGTGTGTAAGATAGTGTTAGTGCGCGGGGATCGCTGGTCGGCGCCGACTCGATGGGCCGAAGGGCCTGTTTCCGCGTTGTATCTCTAAACTGAACAAACCCAGCATCTGTAGTTCCTTGTTTGTACCCCTGTACCGTTATCCTCTATGATGAAGCCAACTGCAAGATGCTGGTTTACATCGAAGATCGAAACAAAATGCAGTGGGACACACCTTTGTCTCTCGTTGTCTCCCTTAACCATCCACATCTTTGTGACTCCGTCTCCTAGGGGGTATGGCTGCCCAGCCTGCAGCTGTCTGTCTTTTAACTTCTTTCTTTTATTTTAGTGAGTTTTGGTGTTTTGTTTTGGAGTGTATTCTTTTTTTATGTGGGGGTGGGGGTGGGGGGGGGGGAAGGGGGAAACTACTTTTCAGGGTCCCTACCTGGTCGGAGAGGCGGCTTTGCTCCGGGCTGCAACTTCGACCCGTCCTCGCGGCCTACCAGCGGGCCTGGAGCGGCGTTTCCTGAGGGGGACCGCCCAGAGCCTCGGCTTCAGCGGCAGCACAGCGCTGGAGCGCTATCGTGGAGCCGAGCGGGCGATACCTTGCCTGGGTGGCCGCGCTGGAGCTCCAGAATGCTGAGACCGCAGGTGAACATCGCGGAGCTGCGGGACTGTGGGGCGGCCGGCTGCGGGCGGCGGCGCTGGACTTTAACACCGGGAGCCTGGGATCTCTCGGCGAGATCGCCAGGGGTGGAGCTCCGTCCAGCGCGGCCTTGTCGGCTTCGGAAGCCACGGACTCCGGTACGGAAGCGGCCGTTCCAGGTTTCCCACGCCGCTGAGAGGGTTCTACCGTCGCCGGAGCACCATCACCCGGCGTGAAGGCCTAAAACATCAGGGCCCCCGTAGCGCTGACTGCGGAGGCCTCATTAGGCCCGACTATGGGTGGACATGGGGATGGGACTGGACTTTGAACCATTGTGGGGGGGTGTTTTTATGTTTATTGTTATTTCTCTAGTGTTGTGTCTCATCTTTATCTGTGTGCTGCATGGCAAGGCAGATTTCACTGCACCAACTGGTGTATGTGACAATAAATGTCCTTTGTCCTTTTGTCCCCTGACTCAGTCTGAAAAAGGGTTTCCACCCAAAACGTCACAATAGACAATAGACAATAGGTGCAGGAGTAGGCCATTCAGCCCTTCGAGCCAGCACCCCCATTCAATGTGATCATGGCTGATCATCCCCAAACACTACCCCGTTCCTGCCTTCTCCCCATATCCCCTGACTCCACTATCTTTAAGAGCCCTATCTAGCTCTCTCTTGAAAGTATCCAGAGAACTGGCCTCCACCGCCCTCTGAGGCAGAGATTTCCACAGGCTCACAACGCTCCATGAGAATTTGTTTTTCCTCAACCTGGGAGAGTCCAGGACCAGATGTCACAGCCTCAGAATTAAAAGAATGTTATTTTAGGAATGCGATGAGGAAGAATTTAGTCAGAGGGTGGTGAATCTGTGGAACGTTTTGCCCCAGAAGGCTGTGGAGGCCAAGTCAGTGAATATTTTTAAGGCAATGATTGAAAGATTCTTGATTAGTACGGGTGCCAGAGGTTATGGGGAGAAGGCAGGAGAAGGGGGTTGGGAGGGAGAGATAGATCAGCCATGATTGAAAGCATCCAGAGAAATCACCCACTCCTTCTCTCCAGAGATGCTGCTGCCTGTCCCGCTGAGTTACCCCAGCACTGTTAGTGTCTCTCCTCACTGTTAGAGGCTCACCTGAGAGACATGCAAAGCATCCTTCAAAGCGCAGCCAAACGCACCGTGGTTCATGAAGGTTGTCTCCTGAAGCAAAGAGAAACAGCTCATTAAAAATACATGACAGCAAGTCACGAGCTACATCCTTGTTCTCACAGCACAGCAGAGTCCAAACCCTTAACAATCTTATATGTTTCAATACGTTCCCCGCTCATCCTTCTAAACTCCAGAGTATACAAGCCCAGCCGCTCCATTCTCTCAGCATATGACAGTCCCGCCATCCCGGGAATTAACCTTGTAAACCTACGTTGCACTCCCTCAATAGCAAGAATGTCCTTCCTCAAATTAGGGACCAAAAACTGTACACAATGCTTCAAGTGTGGTCTCACTAGGGCCCTGTACAACTGCAGAAGGACCTCTTTACTCCTATATTCAACTCCTCTTGTTATAAAGGCCAACATGCCATTCGCTCTCTTCACTGCCTGCTGTACCTACATGCTTAATTTCATTGACTGATGAACAAGGACCGCCAGATCCCGTTTTCCCAACTTGACCATGTAGATAATAATCTGCCTTCCTATTTTTTCTACCAAAGTGGATAACCTCACATTTATCCACATTAAACTGTATCTGTCATGAATCTATCTGCCCACTCACCCAACCTGTCCAAGTCACACTGCATTCCCGTAGCATCTTCCTCACAGTTCACACTGCCACCCAGCTTTGTGTCATCTGAAAATTTGCTAATGTTACTTTTAATTCCGTCATCTAAATCATTGATGTATATTGTAAATAGCTGTGGTCCCAGCACCGAGCCTTGCGGTACCCCACTGGTCACTCACTGCCTGCCATTCAGAAAGGGACCCGTTAATCCCTACTCTTTGTTTCCTGTCTGCCAACCACTTCTCTATCCATGTCATAGAAACATAGAAACATAGAAAATAGGTGCAGGAGTAGGCCATTCGGCCCTTCGAGCCTGCACCGCCATTCAATATGATCATGGCTGATCATCCAACTCAGTATCCTGTACCTGCCTTCTCTCCATACCCCCTGATCCCTTTAGCCACAAGGGCCACATCTAACTCCCTATTAAATATAGCCAATGAACTGGCCTCAACACCTTCTGTGGCAGAGAATTCCAGAGACTCACCACTCTCTGTGTGAAAAATATTTTCCTCATCTTGGTCCTAAAGGAATTCCCCCTTATCCTTAGACTGTGACCCCTTGTTCTGGACCTCCCCAACATCAGGAACAATCTTCCTGCATCTAGCCTATCCAACCCCTTAAGAATTTTGTAAGTTTCTATAAGATCCCCCCTCTGGCTTCTAAATTCTAGCGAGTACAAGCCGAGTCTATCCAGTCTTTCCTCATATGAAAGTCCTGACATCCCAGGAATCAGTCTGGTGAACCTTCTCTGCACTCCCTCTATGGCAAGAATGTCTTTTCTCAGATATGGAGACCAAAACTGTACGCAATACTCCAGTGTGGTCTAACTATTCAATCAAAAATCCAAAACCCTGTACAACCAGCAGTAGAACCTCCCTGCTCCTGTACTCAAATCCTTTCGCTATGAATGCTAACATACCATTTGCTTTCTTCACTGCCTGCTGCACCTGCATGCCTACTTACTTTCAATGATTGGTGTACCATGACACCCAGGTCTCGCAGCTGCATCTCCCCTTTTCCTAATTTGCCACCATTAAGATAATAGTCTACCCTCCTGTTTTTGCCACCAAAGTGGATTACCTCACATTTATCCACATTTATACTGCATCTGCATGCATTTGCCCACTCACCCAGCCTATCCAAGTCGCCTTGCAGCCTCCTAGCATCCCCCCCTATACCTAACACAATCCCCAGCTTAGTGTCATCCGCAAACTTGAGATGTTGCATTCATTTCCCTCGTCCAAATCATTATTATATATTGTAAATAGCTGGGGTCCCAGCACTGAGCCCTGCGGTACCCCACTATGTTACTGCCTGCCGTTGTGAAAAGGAACCCGTTTACTCCTACCCTTGCTTCCTGTCAGGGCGGGGGGGTCCAGCCAGTTCTCTATCCACATCAATACTGAACCCCCAATACTGTGTGCTTTTTAGTTTGTATACTAATCTCTATGTGGGGACCTGGTCTGAAAGCCTTCTGAAAGTCCAGATAATAAACACATCCACAGGTTCTCCCTTATCCACACTGCTGATTTACATCCTCAAAAAATTCTATAAAGATTTGTCAGACATGATTTACCTTTCATAAATCCATGCTGACTTTGTCTAATGATTTCACCACTTTCCAAATGTACTGCTATCCCATCTTTAATAACTGACTCTAGCTTTCCCCACTACCGATGTTAGACTAACTGGTCTGTAATTCCCCGTTTTCTCTCTCCCTCCTTTTTAAAAAGTGGGGTTTCACATTAGCTACCCTCCAATCCTCAGGAACTACTCCAGAATCTAAGGAGTTTTGAAAAATTATCACATAATTGCATCCACTATTTCTGTGGCTACTTCCTTGAGTACTCTGGGATGCAGACTATCTGGCCCTGGGGATTTATCGGCCTTTAATCCATTCAATTTACCCAACCACTTCTCGGCTAACCTGGATTTCACTCAGTTCCTCCACCTTATTTGACCCCCGGTCCCCTGCTATTTCCGGCAGATTATTTATGTCTGCCTTAGTGAAGACAGAACCAAAGTAGTTATTCAATTGGTCTGCCATGTCCTTGTTGCCCATGATCAATTCACCTGTTTCTGACTGCAAGGCACCTACATTGGTTTTAACTAATCTCTTAGTTAATATAGTTAGTCAATACCCTACCCCCAATAACATGTGGTCTAATTCTGCCCACTAATCTCCCATGTGGGACCTTATCAAAGGCTTTCTGAAACTAGAAAGGGGAAATGCAACGAGACCTGGGTGTCATGGTACATGTGGATAAATGTGAGGTTATCCACTTTGGTGGCAAAAACAGGAGGGTAGTCTATTATCTGAATGGTGGCCGATTAGGAAAAGGGGAGATGCAACGAGACCTGGGTGTCATGGTACACCACATCCACTGGCTCTCCTTCATCCGTTTTACTTGTGAAATCCTCAAAAAACTCGTCAAACAATTAAATGGTGGTGGCTCCACAAACATCTTCACCATCCTCTACAATTCATGATCACATTGAATGGCGGTGCTGGCTAGATTGGCCGAATGGCCTCCTCCTGCACCTATTTTCTATGTTTCATCTGCTGGTAGATGCCAGCAGGGTTGAAGAATTTGCAGCTCTTGCCCAGGAGGTGATGAATGGACAGATCCAATCTTACTTCAACCAAGCATCCCTCAGTCTGATAGACCAGGAGCCAGGCAACCCGATTCACTGAACCCATTATCATCAGACTGATGCGACAGACACTGGTAACAGAAAAGACACTCGCACTGAAGAGTGCTCCAGAATTAGCCCAGCTTCTAACCAAGTTGTTGAGGAAGGAACTACAGATGCTGGTTGAAACTGAATATAGACACAAAATGCTTGAGCAACTCTGCGGGACATAGAAACGTAGAAATTAGGTGCAGGAGTAGGCCATTCAGCCCTTCGAGCCTGCACCGCCATTCAATATGATCATGGCTGATCATCCAACTCAGTATCCTGTACCTGCCTTCTCTCCATACCCCCTGATACCTTTAGCCACAAGGGCCACATCTAACTCCCTCTTGAATATAGCCAATGAACGGGCCTCAACTACCTTCTGTGGCAGAGAATTCCACAGATTCACCACTCTCTGTGTGAAAAAGAAGGAATGGGTCGAGACCCTTCCTCAGAAGAAGATAGGAAACGTCATCCGTTCCTTCCCTCCAGCGATGCTGCCTGTCCCGCTGAGCTACGCCAGCAGTTTGTGTCTATCTACTAGCCAAGCTGTTCCATTGCAATTGTCATACTGGCAATGTGTGGGTTATGTACACAAATTCAATCTCACCAAATAATGGCTAAACAGTGTACTCGCTATCAAAGTTGTGGAACTGATCAACAGCGGAGTCAGGCAGCACTTAATCATCAATGCTCAAGGAGTATAGAAGTTGGGAGGCCATGCTGCACTTGTATAAGACGTTGCTGCCAACACATTTAGAGGAACAGCACCTCATATTCCGCTTGGGGAGTCTGCATCCTTTGGGCTTGAATATTGAATTTTCTCAATTCTGTTAACCCTTGCTGTCTCCTCCCCTTCCCACCTCTCCCTCAGCCCTCGGGCCCTGGCATTCCCTCTATCTCTATCTCCCTCCCCCACCCCAGTCGCACCAGCTTCTCATTTTCACACCACAAACAGCTTACAATGGCTTGTTCCCTTTATCACCGATACTTTTTTGCATATCTTTCACTCATTGTTCCTTATCTCTCCACATCACCGTCTATATCTCTCGTTTCCCTGATCCCTGACCAGTCTGAAGAAGGGTCTCGACCCGAAACGTCGCCTATCTCCTTCGCTCCTTAGATGCTGCTGCACCCGCTGAGTTTCTCCAGCCTTTTGTGTGTAACACATTTAGAGTATTGTGTTCAGTTCTGGGCACCGTGTTATGGGAAAAGTTGGCGGGAAAAGTTTATCAGGGTGAAAGGTGGGTAGGTGAAGTCTATCCCAACGTTTAAGAAACAGTTAGGCAAGTACATGGACAGGACAGGTTTGGAGGGATATGGGCCAGACGCAGGCAGGTGGGACTAGTGTAGATGGGAGGTGTTGGCCGGTGTGAGCAAGTTGGGCCGAAGGGCCTGTTCTCACACTGTATCGCTCTGTGACTAGTGTAGCTGGGACATGTTGGTCAGCAGGGGCAAGTTGGGCCGAAGGGCCTGTTCGCACACTGAATCGCTGTCTGACTCTAAGACTCTAATTGAGTAGTGATACATAAGCACCAACCTCGCTGTGACCTTGCTAATATAAATCAGGTTGACACCTTTCATGTCCAATGCCCATTTCCCAACAAATTCCACGCACACCAAATTCCTACTACAATGTGGCTTCATCCCTGGATACACAAGAGACTGCAGAGACAGAGGCTCCAGCTGCCTCACAAAGTTCTCTTCATTAATCAGAGTTACTAATAAGTCAGCGCACCCACACATATGCTGGTTCATATGTTCTAGGAGCAGAATTAGGCCATTCGGCCCATCTCGTCTACTCCGCCATTCAATCATGGCTGATCTATCTTTCAAACCCATACTCCTGCCTTCTCCCCATAACCCCTGACACCCGTTCTAATCAAGAATTTATCTATCTCTGCCTTATAAATATCCATTGACTTGGCCTCCACAGCCGTCTGTGGCAAATAATTCCACAGATTCACCACCTCTGACTAAAAAGATTAGTTAAAATAAATGTAGCTCCCTTGCAGTCAGAAACAGGTGAATTGATCATGGGGAACAAGGACATGGCAGACCAATTGAATAACTACTTTGGTTCTGTCTTCACTAAGGAAGACATAAATAAACTGCCGGAAATAGCAGGGGACCGTGGGTCAAATAAGGTGGAGGAACTGAGTGAAATCCAGGTTAGCCGGGAAGTGGTGTTAGGTAAATTGAATGGATTAAAGGCCAATAAATCCCCAGGGCCAGATAGACTGCATCCCAGAGTACTTGAAAGGTAAATCATGTCTGACGAATCTTATAGAATTTTTCGAGGATGTAACTAGTAGAGTGGATAAGGGAGAACCTGTGGATGTGTTATATCTGGACTTTCAGAAGGCTTTCGACAAGGTCCCACATAAGAGATTAGTATACAAACTTTAAGCACATGGTATTGGTGGTTCAGTATTGATGTGGATAGAGAACTGGCTGGCAGACAGGAAGCAAAGAGTAGGAGTAAACGGGTCATTTTCAGAATGGCAGGCAGTGACTAGTGGGGTACTGCAAGGCTCAGTGCTGGGACCCCAGCTATTTACAATATTTATTATGATTTGGTACGAGGGAATTGAATGCAACATCTTCCAAGTTTGCGGATGACACTAAGCTGGGGGAGTTGTGTTAGGCTGTGATAGGGATGCTAGGAGGTGCTGCAAGGTGACTTGGATAGGTTGGTTGTGAGTGGGAAAATGCCCCTGGCAGATGCAGTTATAATGTGGATAAATGTGGAGGTTTTCCCTTTGGTGGCAAAAACAGGAAAGAGACTATTATTAAATGGTGGCCGATTAGGAAAAGGGGAGATGCAGCGAGACCTGGGTTCAAAGGTACACCCATCATTGAAGTAGGCATGCAGGTGCAGCATGCAAGTTACAAAAGCGAATGGTATGTTAGCATTCATAGCAAAAGGATTTGAATATAGGGAGCAGGGAGGTTCTACTGCAGTTTACAGGGTTTTGGCGAGACCGCACCTGGATATTGCGTACCAGTTTTGGTCTCCTAAACTGAGAAAGACATTCTTGCCATAATAGGGAGTGCAAGAAGGTTCACACAGACAGATTCCCTGGATGTCAGGACTTTTCCATATGAGGAAAGAACTGGATAGACTCGGCTTGTACTCACTTGAATTTTAAGAAGATGAGGGGGGATCTTATAGAAACTTACTGAAATTTCTAAGGGGGTAGGACAGGCTAGATTCAGGAAGAGTGTTTTTCCGATGTGGGGAGTCCCAGACAAGGGTCACAGTTAAGCTAAGGGGTAAGTCTTTTAGGACCAAGATGAGGAAAAACATTTTTCACACAAGAGAGTGGTGATCCCTCTGGAATTCTCTGCCACAGGAAGGTAGTGTTGAGGCCGAGTTCATTGGCCAATTTAAGAGGGAGTTTAGATGTGGCCCTTGAGGCTAAAGGGATCAGGGGGTATGAGAGAAGGCAGGTACGGAAACGAGTTGATGATCACCTGATCATATGGAATGGCGTGCAGAGCCGAAGGCCGAAAGGCCTAACTCCTGCACTTATTTTTCTATGTTTCTATGTTTAAAGAAAATTCCTCCTCATCTCCTTCCAAAAGGAACATCCTTTTTTATTCTGAGGCTATGGCCTCTGGCCTTAGACTCTCCACTGGTGAGTGGAGACTCCTCTCCACATCCACACTAACCAAGCCTTTCACTATCTGAAATTTCAATGAGATACCCCCCCCTCATCCCTTCTAAACTCCAGCGAGTACAGCCCAGCGCCGCCAAACGCTCATCATAGGTTAACCCACTCATTCCTGGGATCGCTCTCGTAAAATAAACAATTTTAATCAATAGAAAGAAGGTCATACCTCCTCCAGAAGAAAATGCTTTTTCTTCATCTCTTGTCCAAATGATGGAATGTTTCCATGATCAGAATGGAACTTGGGCAACTCAAATGGCAACGAAGGAGGAATATAGACCCCTCGCCTAAATAAAATAGAAATTAGTTTATACTTCCACCATTAGAGGTCACCAGTTAATCATCTGCAATAATGCACCTGCCTATTTATCAAATTAATACGTTTTATCAATTATTCTTTCACAGGGTGAGGATTTTGCTGGTTTAGTTTAGTTTAGTTAAGAGATACAGCGCGGAAAAAGGGCCTTCGGCCTACCGAGTCCACGCTGACCAGCGATCCCTGCACGCTAATGCTATCCTACACACACTTATATTAATGATTTGGATCAGGGGATTGAAGGCTTTGTGGCCAAGTGTGCGGATAATACAAAAATAGGTCGGAGGGCCATTCCTTCATAACAAGAGGAGTTGATATAGGAGCAAAGAGGTCCTTCTGCAGTTGTACAGGGCCCCAGTAGACCACAAACACCTGGAGTATTGTGTGCATTTTGGTCCCCTAATTTTGGAGGAAAGTACATTCTGCTATTGAGGAGTTGGGGGGGGCGAAAAAGAAAGCGTAGGTTTACAAGGTAATTCCCAGATGGCGGGACTGTCATATGCTGAGAGAATGGAGCAGCTGGGCTTGTACACTCTGGAGTTTAGAGGGATGAGAGGGGACTCTTATTGAAACATATAAAGAATGAAGGTCTTGGACACCTAGAGGCAAGGAAACATGTTCCTGATGTTTGTGGGAGTCCAGAACCAGGGGCCCACATTTTAAGAATACATGGGTAAGCCATTAGAACGTAGATGAGGAAACACTTTTTTCTCACAGAAGTGGTGAGTCTGTGGAATTCTCTGCCTCAAGAGGGCGAGTGGGAGGCCGTTTCTCAGGATGCTTTCAAGAGAGAGCCTAAATAGGGCTCTTAAATATAGCGAGTCAGGGGATATGGGACGAAGGCAGGAACGGGTACTGATTGGGATGATCAACCATGGATCACATTGAATGGCCACGGTGCAGACTCGAAGGGCCAAATGGCCAACTCCTGCACCTATTATCTATTGGCAGGCAAGCTCGGGAAGACGCGTGAAGATTTTTCAACACGTTGGAAAAAAAAAAAATGTCCACGAAAGCCCCGAGTACCGACGACGGCCATTACCGTTAAATCTTTTGAGTTCCAATCAGGGCAAACTCGGGAGAAGCCCTAGAATGAACTCGTACCGTGTGACAGGGCTTTGAGATATTCATCCAAACTTCTTGTATCAGTACATTTTGATGTTACTCGTGGTCAAACCCGGGCATGGTGGAACTCATGCATGGTCGAAAGGTGTGACCTCTCCCCCTTGCTTCTTCAAACTAAAACTAAAGCTACTCGGGAGTCAGAACGAGAATACCGGCTGCCTCAGACTACGTATGAATCTCACCCACATAATTACTGGCAGATAAAATATAAAGTTATATGTAAGGTTATAGTTATAACAGCTAAATGGCTACCGCACAAACCTTTATGGTTCCAATAAGTTCTTGTACATTGGATGAGTGGAATGACCCAAAGTCTCTTCTTGCAGAGGTCACTAGAGTAAAAAAGAATAAAAAGCCAAGAGTTTACAGAGATATAAATATTTATTTGATTGAAATGCAGAAATATAGAAAATGGGTGCAGGAGGAGGCCGTTCGGCCCTTCGAGCCAGCACTGCCATTCATTGTGATCATGGCTGATCGTCCACAATCAATAACCCGTGCCTGCCTTCTCCCCATATCCCCTGACCCCACTGGCCCCTAGAGCTCTATCTAAAAACGATCAGATTAGTTGGGGACGTGAAAGAAGGAGCGTACATGGTCGCGATCCACTTTCCTCCACCACCACCACACCAAGAGGCACAAGAAGCGACAAGACGGGACACAAGAAACAGCGGCATAGGTTTAAGGGTGAAGGAGCAAAAGATATAATTAGGAATCCGAGAGGTAACATTTTCACACAAAGGGTGTGGGTGTATTGACAAAGTTGCCAGAGGAGATAGTTGAGGCTGGGACTATTCCGAACATTTAAGAAACCGTTCGACCAGGAGTTGGCATGGTTAGGACTTTTAGAATGATTATAGGGCCAAACGCGGGCAAGTGAGACTAGTGCAGATGGGGCATGATATGATCGGTGGTTGGGCAAGTTTGAGCCGAAGGCCTGTTTCCACCTGTATCACTCTATGACCCTCGTGACGCCAGGGCCACAGTCCAACATGTTCTCCTTGTTTCACAAGCCAAACTGATGATCAGAGTCATCTGAGAGAATTTGGCTCATAAAACGACTACGACTATGACTAATCTGTTTGTCAGACAA
>CM069135.1:4868057-4910625 GCA_035221665.1 Okamejei kenojei
TCATAGAGAGATAGTTATTTTCCCCGTGCTACCTCCTCTACCTCCTATGGCACCTTTGGTCAATACACCCACCCCCAACCCGTTGTGTGGAAATATGTTAACTCTCGGATTTCCTATTAAAATTTCTTTTCTCCTTCACCTTAAAACCTATGCCCGCTGGTTTCTTGTGTCCGTTTCTTGTCGCCTTCTTGTGCCTCCTTGTGTTGGGGTTGGTGGAAACAGGATCGCGACGTGTACGCTCCTTCCTTCACCCAAACTAATCTGATCGTTTTTAGATAGAGCTCTAGGGGCCTGTGGAGGACAGGGGGATATGGGAGAAGGCAGGAACGGGTTTTTTGATAGGGGACGATCAGCAAGCATGATCACGAAGATGGCGGTGTGGCCGAAGAGCCGAACGGCCCTCCTGCCAGCAACCCAATTTTCTATGTTTATGCATTTCAATCAAATTAATATTTATATATCTCTGTTAAACTTCCTTGGCTTATTATTCTTTTTTACTTCTAGTGACCTCTGCAAGAAGAGGACTTTGGGTTTCATTCCATCATCCAATGATTAAGAAACTTTTGGAACCATTATAGGTTTTGTGCGGTAGCCATTTAGCTGTTATTAACTATAAACCTTACATATAAATTTACCCTTTTACATGGCCTGTAATTATTGTGGGTGAGATTCTACGTTAGGTCTGAGGCAAGCGGTATTCTCGTTTTTCTGAACTCCCGAGTGCTTTTAGGTTTTTTAGTTTGAGGAAGCAAGGGGGAAGAGGTCCCCCCTTTGGAACCATGCATGAGTTTCCACCGTGCCCGAGGTTGCCCCACGGCGGTAACATCAAATGTTACTGATACAAGAGAAGTTTGGAATGTATAATCTCAAAGCTCTGTCCCACAGTACGAGTTCATTCTTAGAGGCTCTCCCCGAGTTTGCCGTGAAAAAAAATATTCGAATCAAAAGAAGTTACGGTAATGGGCCGCTCCGTCGGTACTCGGGGCTCTCGTGGACTATTTTTTCAACCATGTTTAATAAAAATCTTCAACAACGTCTTCCTGTTGCTTACCTGCCAATAGGGGGGTGACAATTGTGGCAGAGGTCAGCCTTCAGCAGGCACTGCCATTTCAATGTGATCATGTCTGAATCTTCAAAATCAGTAACCCGTTACTTCCTTCTCCCATATCCCTGACTCCGCTATCTTTTAAGGAGGCCCTAATCCTAGCTCCTTCTCTTGAAAGCATCCCAGAGGAACGGCCTCCACCGCCCTCTGAGGCAGGAGAAATTCCACAGACTCAAAAACTCTTTCTGTGAGAATAAATGTGGTTTCCTGTCTTCTTTGTTCTAAATGGCTTTACCCCTTATTCCTTAAATGTTGGCCCCTGGTTCTGGATCTCCCCCAACATGGGAACATGTTTCCTGCCTCTTGGGTCCAAACACTTAATCTTATATGGTTTCTAAATATGGATCCCCTCTAATTCCCTCTAAATTACAGAGTGTACAAGGCCCAGCGCTCCATTCTCTCAAGCATTTGAACGGTCCCGCCATCTGGGAATAAACCTTGTAACTTACGCTGCACTCCTCTTAGCAAGAATATCTTCCTCAAATTAGGGGGACCATAAACTGCACACAAAAATACTCAGCTGTGGGTTCTCACTGGGGCCCTGTACAAACTGGCAGAAGGACCTACCTTTGCTCCTATTACTCAAAACTCCTCTGTTATGAAAGGAATGGGCCCTGCCGACTATTTTGTTATATCCGCACCACTGGCAACAAAGCTCTCAATTCCCTGATCCAAAATCATTAATATAAGGTGTGTGTTTAGGATAAGCATTTAAGCGTGCTGGGATCGCTGGTCAGGTGGACTCGGTAGCGCCGGAAAGGCCCCTTTTTCCCGCGCATGTATCTTTAAACTAAACTAAAAAAAACTAAAAACCAGCAAAATCCTCACCTTGTCGAAAGAATAATTGATAAAACGGTTATTAATTTTGTTATAAAATAGGGCAGTGCATTTGCAGAGGATAAACTGGTGCCTCTAATTGGTGGTGAAGTATAAACTAATTTCTATTTTATTTTAGGCGGGGGGGTTTCTATATTCCTCCTTCGTTGCCATTGGAGTTGCCCAAGTTCCATTTTTGAATTCATGGAAA
The DNA here is from genome assembly GCA_035221665.1 of Okamejei kenojei. NCBI lineage: Eukaryota > Metazoa > Chordata > Chondrichthyes > Rajiformes > Rajidae > Okamejei > Okamejei kenojei. The sequence goes on from CM069135.1 coordinate 4,870,190, forward strand.
CATTTCATTCATTTTGGGACAAAGAGATGAAGAAAAGAATTTTTCTTCTGGAGGAGGTATGACCTTCTTTCTATTGGATTAAAATTGTTTATTTTTTACGAGAGCGATCCCAGGAATGAGTGGGTTAAAACCTATGATGAGCGTTTTGACAGCACTGGGGGCCTGTTACTCGCTGGAGATTTGGGAAGGTGAGGGGGAACTCATTTGAACTTGCCGGAATAGTGAAAGGCCTAGATTGAGTGGATGTGGAGAGGAGTTTTCCAGCTAGGGGAGAGACTAGGACAGAAGGGCAGCAGCCTCAGATAAAAAAGGTGTTCCTTTCGGGAAGGAGATGAGGAGAATTTCTTTAAACATAGAAAAAATTATAGAAACATAGACAGGCGCAGGGGAGAGTAGGGCCATTGGGTCCTATGGAGCCTGGCACGCCATTCAATATGATTTCATGGTGATCCATCAAACTCAGTATCCTGTACCTGCTTCTCTCATACCCCCTGATTTCTTTAGCCACAAGGGCCACATCCAACTCCCATCTAAAATATAGCCAGTGAACTGGGCCTCAACTACCTTCTGTGGCAGAGAATTCCAGAGGGACTCACCATTCTATGCGTGAAAAAAAAATGTTTTCCTCATCTTGGGTTTTCATAAAGGAATTCCCCCATAACCTTAAACTGTGGACCCTTGTTTCTGGACCTCCCCAACCATTCTGGGAACAATCGTCTTGTATCTAATCGTGTCCAACCCCTTAGAATTTTGTTAAGTTTCTATAAGAATCCCCCTCAATCTTCTAAATTCCAGCGAAGTACAAGCAAGTCTATCCAAGTCAACCTTCTATGGAAAGTCGTGCCATCCCACGATCAGTTGGTGAACCTTCTTCTGTACTCCCTCTAATGGCAAAGAAATGTCTTTTCTCATGATTTGGAGGACCAAAACTTGGAACGCAATACTCCCGGTGCGGGGTCTCGCCCAAAAACCCTGTAACAACTGCAGTGAAAAATCCTCTCTGCTTCTATAGTTCAAAAATCCTTTTGTATGAATGCCAAACATACATTTTTGCTTTCTTCACAGGCCTCTGCGCACCTGCATGCCTACTTTTCAATGACTGGTATACCATGATACCCAGGTCTCATTGCAATCTCCCCTTTTTCTAATCGGCCACCATTTCCATATAGTAGGTCTTACCCTCCTGTTTTTGCCACCAAAGTGGATTAAACTTCACATTTATCCACCATTATACTGCATCTGCCATGCATTTTTACACTACCCAACCTATCAAGGTCCCTTGCAGCCTCCCAGCATACCTCCTCACAGCTAAAACTCTGCCCCCCAGCTTTGTGTTTCTTCCTCAAACTTGGAGGATGTTTGAATTCAAATTCCCTCGTTTCCAAAATCATTAATAAATATTGTAAATAGCTGGGGGTCCCAAGCACGAGCCTTGGCGGGTAACCCCACTACTCACTGCCTGCCATCTGAAAATGACTGTTTACTCTAACTCTTTGCTTTCCTGTCTTGCCAGCCAGTTCTCTTTCCACATCAATTTACTGAAACCCCCATATACCGTGGCTTTAAGTTGTGTATACTAATATCATATGTGGGTACCTTGTCCGAATGCCTATGAAAAAGTTCCAGATAAAACACTTCCCAAGGTTTTCCCTTATCCAACTCTACTAGTCTACTTCCTCGAAAAAATTCTAATTAGATTTCGTCAAGGGACCATGACTTTTACCTTTCAAGGTACTCTGGGATGCAGGTCTTTCTGGCCCTGGGGAATTTGATTGGCCTTTAACTCCTTCAATTTACCTAACACCACTTTTCCGGCTAAACTGGATTTCAACTCAGTTCCTCCACCTTATTTGACCCGGTTCCCCTGCTACTTCCGGCAGATTTATTTACGTCTTCCTAGCGAAGACAGAAAACCAAAGTATTAGTTTATTTACAATTAGTCTGCCATGTCCTTGTTCCCCCATGTATATTCACCTGTTTCTGACTGCAAGGGCCCTACATTTTTTTTAACTATCTTTTTCGTCAGAGGTGGTGTAATCTGTGGAATTATTTGCACAGAGGCTGTGGAGGCCAAGTCAATGGATATTTATAAGGCAGAGATAGATAAATTCTTGATTAGAACGGGTGTCAGGGGTTATGGGGAGAAGGCAGGAGTATGGGTTTGAAAGATAGATCAGCCATGATTGAATGGCGGAGTAGACGAGATGGGCCGAATGGCCTAATTCTGCTCCTAGAACATATGAACCAGCATATGTGTGGGTGCGCTGAATTATTAGTAACTCTGATTAATGAAGAGAACTTTGTGAGGCAGCTGGAGCCTCTGTCTCTGCAGTCTCTTGTGTATCCAGGGATGAAGCCACATTGTAGTAGGAATTTGGTGTGCGTGGAATTTGTTGGGAAATGGGCATTGGACATGAAAGGTGTCAACCTGATTTATATTAGCAAGGTCACAGCGAGGTTGGTGCTTATGTATCACTACTCAATTAGAGTCTTAGAGTCAGACAGCGTGCGAACAGGCCCTTCGGCCCAACTTGCCCCTGCTGACCAACATGTCCCAGCTACACTAGTCACAGAGCGATACAGTGTGAGAACAGGCCCTTCGGCCCAACTTGCCCCTGCTGACCAACATGTCCCAGCTACACTAGTCACAGAGCGATACAGTGTGAGAACAGGCCCTTCGGCCCAACTTGCTCACACCGGCCAACACCTCCCATCTACACTAGTCCCACCTGCCTGCGTCTGGCCCATATCCCTCCAAACCTGTCCTGTCCATGTACTTGCCTAACTGTTTCTTAAACGTTGGGATAGACTTCACCTACCCACCTTTCACCCTGATAAACGTTTCCTGCCAACTTTTCCCATAACACGGTGCCCAGAAACTGAACACAATACTCTAAATGTGTTGGCAGCAAGTCTTATACAAGTGCAGCATGGCCTCCCAACTTCTATACTCCTTGAGCATTGATGATTAAGTGCTGCCTGACTCCGCTGTTGATCAGTTCCACAACTTTGATAGCGAGTACACTGTTTAGCCATTATTTGGTGAGATTGAATATGTGTACATAACCCACACATTGCCAGTATGACAATTGCAATGGAACAGCTTGGCTAGTAGATAGACACAAACTGCTGGCGTAGCTCAGCGGGACAGGCAGCATCGCTGGAGGGAAGGAACGGATGACGTTTCCTATCTTCTTCTGAGGAAGGGTCTCGACCCGAGACGTCACCCATTCCTTCTTTTTCACACAGAGAGTGGTGAATCTGTGGAATTCTCTGCCACAGAAGGTAGTTGAGGCCCGTTCATTGGCTATATTCAAGAGGGAGTTAGATGTGGCCCTTGTGGCTAAAGGTATCAGGGGGTATGGAGAGAAGGCAGGTACAGGATACTGAGTTGGATGATCAGCCATGATCATATTGAATGGCGGTGCAGGCTCGAAGGGCTGAATGGCCTACTCCTGCACCTATTTTCTACGTTTCTATGTCCCGCAGAGTTGCTCAAGCATTTTGTGTCTATATTCAGTTTCAACCAGCATCTGTAGTTCCTTCCTCAACAACTTGGTTAGAAGCTGGGCTAATTCTGGAGCACTCTTCAGTGCGAGAGTCTTTTCTGTTACCAGTGTCTGTCGGCAGTCTGATGATAATGGGTGCAGTGAATCGGTTGCCTGGCTCCTGGTCTATCAGACTCAGGATGCTTGCTTGAAGCCAAATTGGATCTGTCCATTCATCACCTCCTGGGCAAGAGCTGCAAATTCTTCAACCCTGCTGGCATCTACCAGCAGATGAAACATAGAAAATAGGTGCAGGAGGAGGCCATTCGGCCAATCTAGCCAGCACCGCCATTCAATGTGATCATGAATTGTAGAGGATGGTGAAGATGTTTGTGGAGCCACCACCATTTAATTGTTTGACGAGTTTTTTGAGGATTTCACAAGTAAAACGGATGAAGGAGAGCCAGTGGATGTGGTGTACCATGACACCCAGGTCTCGTTGCATCTCCCCTTTTCCTAATCGGCCACCATTCAGATAATAGTCTACCCTCCTGTTTTTGCCACCAAAGTGGATAACCTCACATTTATCCACATGTACCATGACACCCAGGTCTCGTTGCATTTCCCCTTTCTAGTTTCAGAAAGCCTTTGATAAGGTCCCACATGGGAGATTAGTGGGCAGAATTAGACCACATGTTATTGGGGGTAGGGTATTGACTAACTATATTAACTAAGAGATTAGTTAAAACCAATGTAGGTGCCTTGCAGTCAGAAACAGGTGAATTGATCATGGGCAACAAGGACATGGCAGACCAATTGAATAACTACTTTGGTTCTGTCTTCACTAAGGAAGACATAAATAATCTGCCGGAAATAGCAGGGGACCGGGGGTCAAATAAGGTGGAGGAACTGAGTGAAATCCAGGTTAGCCGAGAAGTGGTGTTGGGTAAATTGAATGGATTAAAGGCCGATAAATCCCCAGGGCCAGATAGTCTGCATCCCAGAGTACTCAAGGAAGTAGCCACAGAAATAGTGGATGCATTAGTGATAATTTTTCAAAACTCCTTAGATTCTGGAGTAGTTCCTGAGGATTGGAGGGTAGCTAATGTAACCCCACTTTTTAAAAAAAAGGAGGGCGAGAGAAAACGGGGAATTACAGACCAGTTAGTCTAACATCGGTAGTGGGGAAACTGCTAGAGTCAATTATTAAAGATGGGATAGCAGCGTATTTGGGAAAGTGGGTGAAATCATTGGACAAAGTCAGCATGGATTTATGAAAGGTAAATCATGTCTGACGAATCTTATAGAATTTTTTGAGGATGTAACTAGCAGTGTGGATAAGGGAGAAACTGTGGATGTGTTATATCTGGACTTTCAGAAGGCTTTCGACAAGGTCCCACATAAGAGATTAGTATACAAACTAAAAGCACACAGTATTGGGGGTTCAGTATTGATATGGATAGAGAACTGGCTGGCAGACAGGAAGCAAAGAGTAGGAGTAAACGGGTCCTTTTCACAACGGCAGGCAGTGACTAGTGGGGTACCGCAAGGCTCAGTGCTGGGAACCCAGCTATTTACAATATAAATGATTTGGACGAGGGAAATGAATGCAACATCTCCAAGTTTGCAGATGACACTAAGCTGGGGAGTAGTGTTAGGTGTGAGGAGGATGCTATGAGGCTGCAAGGTGACTTGGATAGGCTGGGTGAGTGGGCAAATGCATGGCAGATGCAGTATAATGTGGATAAATGTAAGGTTATCCACTTTGGTGGCAAAAACAGGAGGGTAGACTATTATCTTAATGGTGGGCAAATTAGAAAAGGGGAGATGCAGCGAGACCTGGGTGTCATGGTACACCAGTCATTGAAAGTAGGCATGCAGGTGCAGCAGGCAGTGAAGAAAGCAAATGGTATGTTAGCATTCATAGCGAAAGGATTTGAGTATAGGAGCAGGGAGGTTCTACTGCAGGTGTACAGGGTTTTGGTGAGACCACACCTGGAGTACTGCGTACAGTTTTGGTCTCCAAATCTGAAGAAAGACATTCTTGCCATAGAGGGAGTACAGAGAAGGTTCACCAGACTGATTCCTGGGATGGCAGGACTTTCATATGAGGAAAGACTGGATAGACTTGCTTGTACTCGCTAGAATTTAGAAGACTGAGGGGGGATCTTATAGAAATTTACAAAATTCTTATGGGATTGGATAGGCTAGATGCTGGAAGATTGTTCCTGATGTTGGGGAGGTCCAGAACAAAGGGGTCAGAACAAGTCTAAGGATAAGTGGAATTCCTTTAGGACCGAGATGAGGAAAATATTTTTTCACACAGAGAGTGGTGAGTCTCTGGAATTATCTGCCACAGAAGGTGTTGAGGCCAGTTCATTGGCTATATTTGAAAGGGAGTTAGATGTGGCCCTTGTGGCTAAAGGGATCAGGGGGTATGGAGAGAAGGCAGGTACAGGATACTGAGTTGGATGATCAGCCATGATCATATTGAATGGCGGTGCAGGCTCGAAGGGGGCCGAATGGCCTACTCCTGCACCTATTTTCTATGTTTCTATGTTTCTATGACATGGATAGAGAAGTGGTTGGCAGACAGGAAACAAAGAGTAGGGATTAACGGGTCCCTTTCTGAATGGCAGGCAGTGAGTGACCAGTGGGGTACCGCAAGGCTCGGTGCTGGGACCACAGCTATTTACAATATACATCAATGATTTAGATGACGGAATTAAAAGTAACATTAGCAAATTTTCAGATGACACAAAGCTGGGTGGCAGTGTGAACTGTGAGGAAGATGCTACGGGAATGCAGTGTGACTTGGACAGTTTGGGTGAGTGGGCAGATAGATGCATGACAGATACAGTTTAATGTGGATAAATGTGAGGTTATCCACTTTGGTAGAAAAATAGGAAGGCAGATTATTATCTACATGGTCAAGTTGGGAAAACGGGATCTGGCGGTCCTTGTTCATCAGTCAATGAAATTAAGCATGTAGGTACAGCAGGCAGTGAAGAGAGCGAATGGCATGTTGGCCTTTATAACAAGAGGAGTTGAATATAGGAGTAAAGAGGTCCTTCTGCAGTTGTACAGGGCCCTAGTGAGACCACACTTGGAGCATTGTGTACAGTTTTGGTCCCCTAATTTGAGGAAGGACATTCTTGCTATTGAGGGAGTGCAACGTAGGTTTACAAGGTTAATTCCCGGGATGGCGGGACTGTCATATGCTGAGAGAATGGAGCGGCTGGGCTTGTATACTCTGGAGTTTAGAAGGATGAGCGGGGAACGTATTGAAACATATAAGATTGTTAAGGGTTTGGACTCTGCTGTGCTGTGAGAACAAGGATGTAGCTCGTGACTTGCTGTCATGTATTTTTAATGAGCTGTTTCTCTTTGCTTCAGGAGACAACCTTCATGAACCACGGTGCGTTTGGCTGTGCTTTGAAGGATGCTTTGCATGTCTCTCAGGTGAGCCTCTAACAGTGAGGAGAGACACTAACAGTGCTCAGGTAACTCAGCGGGACAGGCAGCAGCATCTCTGGAGAGAAGGAGTGGGTGATTTCTCTGGATGCTTTCAATCATGGCTGATCTATCTCTCCCTCCCAACCCCCTTCTCCTGCCTTCTCCCCATAACCTCTGGCACCCGTACTAATCAAGAATCTTTCAATCATCGCCTTAAAAATATTCACTGACTTGGCCTCCACAGCCTTCTGGGGCAAAACGTTCCACAGATTCACCACCCTCTGTCTAAATTCTTCCTCATCGCATTCCTAAAAGAACATCCTTTTAATTCTGAGGCTGTGACATCTGGTCCTGGACTCTCCCAGGTTGAGGGAAAAAAAATTCTCATGGAGCGTTGTGAGCCTGTGGAAATCTCTGCCTCAGAGGGCGGTGGAGGCCAGTTCTCTGGATACTTTCAAGAGAGAGCTGGATAGGGCTCTTAAAGATAGTGGAGTCAGGGGATATGGGGAGAAGGCAGGAACGGGGTAGTGTTTGGGGATGATCAGCCATGATCACATTGAATGGGGGTGCTGGTTCGAAGGGCCGAATGGCCTGCTCCTGCACCCATTGTCTATTGTCTATTGTGACGTTTTGGGTGGGAAACCCTTTTTCAGACTGAGTCAGGGGACAAAAGGACAAAGGACATTTATTGTCACGTACACCAGTTGGTGCAGTGAAATCTGTCTTGCCATGCAGCACACAGATAAAGATGAGACACAACACTAGAGAATTAACAATAAACATAAAAACACCCCCCCACAATGGTTCAAAGTCCAGTCCCATCCCCATGTCCACCCATAGTCGGGCCTATTGAGGCCTCCGCAGTCGCCTTTACGGAGGCCCGATGTTTCAGGCCTTCACGCCGGGTGATGGTGCTCAGGCGTCTGTAGAGCCTCTCAGCGGCTTGGGACGCCTGGAACGGCCGCTTCCGTACCGGAGACCGTGGCTTCCGAAGCCGACAAGGCCGTGCTGGATGGAGCTCCACCCCTGGCGATCTCGCCGAGAGATCCCAGGCTCCCGATGTTAAAGTCCAGCGCCGCCGCCCGCAGCCGGCCGCCCCACAGTCCCGCAGCTCCGCGATGTTCACCTGCGGTCTCAGCATTCCGGAGCTCCAGCGCGGCCACCCAGGCAAGGTATCGCCGGCTCGGCTCCACGATAGCGCTCCAGCGCTGCGCTGCCGCTGAAGCCGAGGCTCTGGGCGGTCCCCCTCAGGAAACGCCGCTCCAGGCCCGCTGGTAGGCCGCGAGGACGGGTCGAAGTTGCAGCCCGGAGCAAAGCCGCCTCTCCGACCAGGTAGGGACCCTGAAAAGTAGTTTCCCCCTTCCCCCCCCCCACCCCCCACCCCCACATAAAAAAAGAATACACTCCAAAACAAAACACCAAAACTCACTAAAATAAAAGAAAGAAGTTAAAAGACAGACAGCTGCAGGCTGGGCAGCCATACCCCCTAGGAGACGGAGACACAAAGATGTGGATGGTTAAGGTGAGACAACGAGAGACAAAGGTGTGTCCCACTGCATTTTGTTTCGATCTTCGATGTAAACCAGCATCTTGCAGTTGGCTTCATCATAGAGGATAACGGTACAGGGGTACAAACAAGGAACTACAGATGCTGGGTTTGTTCAGTTTAGAGATACAACGCGGAAACAGGCCCTTCGGCCCATCGAGTCGGCGCCGACCAGCGATCCCCGCGCACTAACACTATCTTACACACACTAGGGAAAAGTTGACGTTCATACCAAGCCAATTAACCTGCAAACCTGTACGTCTTTGGAATGTGGGGGGAAACCGGAGATCCCGCAGAAAAGCCACGGGGAGAACGTGCAAACGCTGTACAGCCAACGCTCTGTACAGTCGGGATCAAACCCGGGGCTCTGGCGATACGAGGCAACCACTCTACCGCTGCGCCCATTCATACACAAGATAGACAACAATGTGCTGGAGTAACTCGGAGCGTCAGGCAGCATCTAGGGAGATAAAGTTTGGGTCGCGTTTTGGGCCGGGACCCTTCTTCAGACTGTTTGCAAGTGTTTTTTACTGACTGGAGGTTTTCGACTAATAATGAGACGCAAGGAACTGCAGGTGCTGGAATCTTGAGCAAAACACAAAGTGCTGGAGGATCTGCGGAGGGAATGGACAGACGACGTTTCGGGTCGGGACCCTTCTTCAGGCTGATACAAGGTTTTATGTATCATTCTTAACCGGCACTTGCGGGCGGAGCACCAAGGCAAATTCCTTGTATGTGAATACTTGGCCAATAAACTTATTCATTCATTCAAGGTAGACAAAAATGCTGGAGAAACTCAGCGGGTAAGGCAGCACCTATGGAACGAAGGAAATAGGCAACGTTTCGGGTCGAGACCTTTCTTCAGACCCGAAACGTCACCTATTTCCTTCGCTCCATAGATGCTGCCTCGCCCGCTGAGTTTCCCCAGCATTTTTGTCTACCTTCGATTTTTCCAGCATCTGCAGTTCATTTATAAACATTCAGACTGATACACTTCTTCAGTCTGGAGCATGGTCCCAACCCCTGTCCATTCCATCCACAGATGCTAGCTGACTCACTGAGTACCCCCAACACTCTGCGTTACTCAGTGTTCCACACGGACCTCTGCTTGTGATGCTTAAGTTATGTGGATGAAGATGTTGGTGATTTGGTTAGTAGGTTGACATGGAAATGAATGGAGTTGTGAGGAAGGCTGTCAAATGGTACAACGGGATATGGAAAGGTTGGGGATTATTGGTCTATGCGTTTACCTTTCCAAAATCTGCATTCTGGGTGCAGGTTCCATTTTCCCTCCAAGATCCTTGAACGACATATTGTCTTTTTGATTCGTGTTAATCTGTTGCACAGCACTGTGTTTGAGTCCCAGACAAATAAAGCTCCGTGCTGGGACTGCTGCCTACAGCATCTGCAAAGGATTAGGCTCTCACCCACTCACCAATACACAGGGACGGCACAGCGGTGGAGTTGCTGCCTCACAGCGCCAGAGACCCAGGTTCCATCCTGACTACGGGTGCTGTCGGTACGGAGTTTGCACGTTCCCCTCCCGTGACCTGCGTGGGTTTTCCCTTCGGTTACCTGTCACACTACCAACACGTACAGGTTTGTAGATTAATTGGGCCTGGTATCGTTTTTATATGCTGGTTTTAAATGTAAAATTGTCTCCAGTGTGTATAGGATAGTGTTAATGTGCGGGGATCGCTGGTCGGTGCGGACTTGGTGGTCCTGACCACGGGAGCTGTCTGTACGGAGTTTGTACCTTCTCCCCGTGACCTGCGTGGGTTTTCTCCGGGCGCTCCGGTTTCCTCCCACTCTCCAAAGATGTACAGGTTTGTAGGTTATTGTCCCTAGTGTGTGTAGGGATAGTGTTAGTGTGCAGGGATAGCTGGACATAGAAACATAGAAAACAGGTGCAGGAGTAGGCCACTCGGCTCCTCAGCCCAGCAGCGCCATTCAATATGATCATGGTGATCATCCAAAATCAGTACTCAGTTCCTGCTTTCTCCCCATATCCCTCGATTCCAATAGCCCTAAGAGCTAAATATAACTTTCTCTTGAATACATCCAGTGAATTGGTCTCCACTGCCTTCTGTAGCAGAGAATTCCACAGACTCGCAACTCTCTGGGTGAAAAGGTTTTTCCTCGTCTCCGTTCTAAATGGCCTACACCTTTATTCTTAAACTGTGGCGCCTGGTTCTGGGCTCCCCCGAAATTTTTTCCTGTATCTAGCCTGTTCAATCCTTTAAGATATTTATATGTTTCTATAAGATCCCCTCTCATTCTTCTAAATTCCAGTGAATACACAGTCAAAGTCAATTTTATTCGTCACATGCACCCGAAGGTGCAGTGAAATGAATTTGCCAGCAGCGATACACTTAAAAAGAACACACAGTGCACAATGGAATTTAACACAAACATCCACCGCAGTATTCTTCTCTGTGGCGGAAGGCAACAACGTTCAGCCAGTCCTCCTCCTTGTTCACGCGTTGTCGGGGCCATGAACCCTCCGTAGTCGCCGCTACGGACGGCCGGATATACAGGCCCTCTCGTTGGGATTATCAAACCTCCGACGTTGGGATGGTCAAACACACTCCGCGGCTTGGAGTGCCCGGATCGGCACTTTCCTACCGGAGACCGCGGCTTCAGGATGTTATAGGCCGCAGGCCGGCGGCCGGAGCTCTTCTCCGGCGATCCCTGGCAAAGGATCTCAGACTCGGGATGGTAAGTCCGTGCCGCGCCCGCGACTAGAGGCTCCGCAGGCCACAGCCCCATGATGCCAAAGTCAACAGGCCAGTGATCGGAGCGCTCCTCTCTGGCAACCCCCGGCAAGGGTTCGCCCGCTCCGCGATGGAAAAGCCCACGCTGCGCCCGCCCGCTGCTGAAGCTCTCGGGCCCCGACTTTGAGAAATGCCGCCGCGATCCAAGATGTTAGGCCATCGAGGAGGCGACCAAAAAGCAGTTCCCCCCTTCCCCCACCCCCCCAAGACACACCGAGAGACACCTAAACTAGTCGAAATAAACGAACACGCTGCTGGCAGGGAAGCTGACTAGCAGCGCCCCCATCGACCCATTCTTCCATCATATGACAGTCCCGCCATCCCGGGAATTAACCTTGTAAACCTACGGTGCACTCGCTCAATAGCAGGAATGTCCTTCCTCAAAATTAGGGGACCAGAACTGCACACAATACTCCAGGTTTGGTCTCACCAGGGCCTCCTTGCTCCTACACTCAAATCTTCTCGCTATAAAGGCCAACATGCCATTGGCTTTCTTCACTGCCTGCTGTACCTGCATGCTGACTTTCAGTGACTGATGTACAAGCTCACCCAGGTCTCGTTGTACTTCCCCTTCTCTTAATCTGACACCATTCAGATAATAATCTGCCTTCCTGTTCTTGCCTCCAAAGTGGATAACCTCACATTTATCCACATTATACTGCATCTGCCCACTCGCCCAACTTGTCCAAGTCACCTTGCTGCCTCATAGCATCCTCCTCGCAGCTCACACTGACACCCAGCTTTGTGTCATCCGATCATGGCTGATCATCCCCAATCAGTACCCCGTTCCCGCCTGCTCCCCATATCCCCTGACTCCGCTATTTTTAAGAGCCCTATCTAGCTCTCTCTTGAAAGTATCCAGAGAACCGGACTCCACCGCCCTCTGAGGCAGAGAATTCCACAGACTCACCACTCTCTGTGAGAAAAAGTGTTTCCTCGTCTCCGTTCTAAATGGCTTACCCCTTATTCTTAAACTGTGGCCCCTGGTTCTGGACTCCCCCAACATCGGGAACATGTTTCCTGCCTCTAGCGTGTCCAAACCCTTAATAATCTTATATGTTTCAATAAGATCCCCTCTCATCCTTCTAAACTCCAGAGTGTACAAGCCCAGCCGCTCCATTCTCTCAGCATTTGACAGTCCCGCCATCCCGGGAATTAACCTTGTCAACCTAAGCTTACCCCTTTATTCTTAAATACTGAGGTGCTGTAGATATAGCATTTGGTCCATTCCTGTCTCTCCAATATGCTGTCAAGCTACCAGGTCAATTTTCAAGCCTAGAAACAAGGAACCGCTGATGCCCAGCTTACAAAAATAACCCAACAAAGATAGATTTTTAATGCTGCCAGCAAAACTCCAAAACTATCAATCATTTCTACCAAGTACAGTGCATAGAACACTTTGTTTTTTTTTTCCACAACCTCAGAGTGTTCTGATCATAACCATTAAAACACTTGAGTTTTCGCTTTTTTGTTTAGTGTTACAGCGCGGGTACAGGTCGCAGCGAGACTGCGCTGACCCGCCCATTAAACGGCCCGTCCCACTTGGCCAATCAGTGTCGCCAAAAGATTTTGAACATTTCAAAATCCAGCGGCGACAAAAAAACGTTGCGACACTTGAAAAAACACCGCGCGTCAATACGTCGTCACTGCCGCATCACGCCGCGAATTTTTCGGTGACCTGATATGCGTCCGTCGATGCCGGCAGTCGCCGAAAAAAATGGCCAAGTGGGACAGGCCCTTAACACTATCTACAAACACATTTACATTTATACCAAGCCAATTAACCTACAAACCTGCACGTCTTTGGAGTGTGGGAGGAGACCGAAGATCTCAGGGAAATCCCACGCGGGTCACGGGGAGAACGTGCAAACTCCGTACAGACAGCGCCCGTAGTCAGGATTGAACCCAGGACCCGGGGCTCTGGCGCTGTGAGGCAGCAACCCTACTGCTGCGCCGCCGTGCCTTCTGAATAGTCTGCACTGCTGTGGAATATGAAACAAGGTCGCTGATTGTCGCTTATAGTAAGTTGCCACTTCAAGAAACGTCACCTATTCCTGCGCTCCATAGATGCTGCCTCACCCGCTGAGTTTCTCCAGCATTTTTATCTACCTTCGATTTTTCCAGCATCTGCAGTTCTTTCTTAAACATATCAAATGCTGTGATAGCAATCTCACAATCTGTCTGAGATCGTGGGTGGGTTTCAAAGTCTGAAGAAGGGTCCTGACCCAAAATGTCATCTGTCCATTTCCTCCACGGATCAGTTCAGTTTAGTTTATTGTCACGTGTACCGAGGTACAGTGAAAAGCTTTAGTTGCGTGGTAACCAGTCAGCGGAGAGACAATACATGATTACAATCGAGCCGTAAGGGAAAAACGTTTAGTGCAAGGTGAAGTCTGCAAAGTCCGATCAAGGATAGTCCGAGGGTCACCAATGAGGTAGATAGTAGTTCAGGACCGCTCTCTGGTTGTGGTGGGATGTCTGATAACAGCTGGGAAGAAACTGTCCCTGAATCTGGAGGTGTGCGTTTTCACACTTCTGTGCCTCTTGCCCGATGGGAGAGGGGAGAAGAGGGAGTGGCCGGGGTGCGACTGGTCCTTGATGATGCTGCTGGCCTTGCCGAGGCAGCGTGAGGTGTAAACGGAGTCAACGGAAGGGAGGTTGGTTTGTGCGATGGTCTGGGCTGCGTCCACAATTCGCTGCAATTCCTTGCGGTCCTGGATGGAGCAGTTCCCATAGTTAGTTGAGTTGAGGTAACTGATTTTTCTCTCGTACACTATGCTAAACCTCTGCTGAATAATTTGTTGCATTTCCTCAACGGCAAGGAGGTCAACATTCCACACCATACTTCAGATATGGTCTCACCAAGGACCTCTGTAACCCCAATAAGATGGGAGTGTTTACTCCTGAAATGGGAGTCAGAGAGTGATACAGCGTGAAAACAGGCCCTTCGGCCCAACTTGCCCACGTCAGCCAACATATCCCATCTCACTAGTCCCACCAGTCTTCATTTGGCCCGTATCCCTCTAAACCTTTCCTATCCATGTACCTGCCTATATGTTTCTTCAACGTTGGGATAGTCCCGGCCTCAAGTATCTTCTCCGGCAGCTCGTTCCATACACCCACCACCCTTTGTGTGAAAAAGTTACCCCTCAGATTCCTATTAAATCTTTCCTCCTTCATCTTAAACCTGTGACCTCTAGTTCTCGATTTCCCAACTCTGGGCAAGAGACTCTGTGCGTCTACCCGATCTATTCATCTCATGATTTTATACACCTCAATAAGATCACCCCTCAGCTGAAGAATGAACCTCCCAGAGTTTACCCAAGTGATAAAACATCAATGCATATTGACGAGATGAACACCAAATCGAGAACGCTGTGAGAAAATGAGCAAGATAAGAAAGGTGAGGACAGACCAATTACCTTGTTTCCCGCAGTAGCTATTTGCAAAGTCTTCTTGCTGAGTCTCATTGTCCGAAACTCGTTTTCACCTAGCCCACACCCAACAGTGGCCTGTTTAGGAGAGCTCCCCATCCCCACATCCCGCTCACCATCAACAACACCACAGTCACATCTGTGGAGTCTTTTAAGTTCCTGGGAACCATCATCTCCAAGGACCTTAAGTGGGGGGCTACCATCGACTCCACAGTCAAAAAGGCCCAACAGAGGATGTACTTCCTGCGGCAGCTGAGGAAGCACAATCTGCCACAGGCAATGATGGTCCAATTCTACACGGCCATCGTAGAGTCTGTCCTCACCTTCTCCATCATGGTCTGGTTTGGCTCAGCCACCAAGCACGACACCTGGAGGCTGCAGCGAATCGTTCGATCAGCAGAGAAGGTTATTGGCTGCAACCTTCCCCCCATTGATGAACTGTACATTGCAAGGGCCAGGAAGCGAGCGGGCAAGATCATCTCTGACCCCTCTCACCCTGGCCACAAACTCTTTGAATCACTTCCTTCTGGAAGGCGACTCCGGACTGTCAAAGCTGCCACAGCCAGACATAAAAACAGCTTTTATCCACGAGTAGTTGCTCTACTCAACAGCCAAAAATCTGCAGCCTCCCTTTGCTCTGGTATTTTGTTGGTTCACATGCTTGATCAATGGTGTTTTATCATTAATGTTTTATTATTATTAATGTTTAGTGTTTTCTGAGTCATTTGTAACTGTCACTGTAAGTCATGTTGTTACTTGTGGGCGGAGCACCAAGGCAAATTCCTTGTATGTGAATACTTGGCCAATAAACTTACTTACTTACTTTATTTTACCACTGTTACCTTTTTGCATACCTATAGAAAATAGGTGCAGGAGAAGGCCATTCGGCCCTTCGAGCCTGCACCGCCATTCAATATTATCATGGCTGATCATCCAACTCAGTATCCTGTACCTGCCTTCTCTCCATACCCCCTGATCCCTTTAGCCACAAGGGCAACATCTAACTCCCTCTTAAATATAGCCAATGAACTGGCCTCAACTACCTTATGTGGCAGAGAATTCCACAGATTCACCACTCTCTGTGTGAAAAATGTTTTTCTCATCTCGGTCCTAAAAGATTTCCCCCTTATCCTTAAACTGTGACCCCTTGTTCTGGAGTTCCCCAACATCGGGAACAATCTTCCTGCATCTAGCCTGTCCAACCCCTTCAAAATTTTGTAAGGTGCTATAAGATCCCCTCTCAATCTTCTAAATTCTAGCGAGTACAAGCCGAGTCTATCTTTCATTCATTTGTCTCTATATCGCTCCACATCACCATATATATTTCTCGTTTCCCTTTCCCCCGACTCTCAGTCTGAAGAATTGTCTCAATCCGAAACATCACCTATTCCTTCTCTCCAGAAACACTGCCTGTACCGTTGAGTATAGGAGCAAAGAGGTCCTTCTGCA
Source organism: Okamejei kenojei (assembly GCA_035221665.1). Lineage (NCBI taxonomy): Eukaryota > Metazoa > Chordata > Chondrichthyes > Rajiformes > Rajidae > Okamejei > Okamejei kenojei. The sequence continues at coordinate 4,886,337 of CM069135.1, forward strand.
GTTGTACAGGGCACTAGTGAGACCACACCTGGGGTATTGTGTGCAGTTTTGGTCCCCTAATTTGAGGAAGGACATTCTTGCTATTGAGGAATTGCAGTGTAAGTTTACAAGGTTAATTCCCGGGATGGCGAGACTGTCAAATGATGAGAGTACGGACCGGCTGGGCTTGTATACTCTGGAGTTTAGAAAGATGAGAGGGAATCTTATTGAAACATATAGGTTTATTAAAGGGGCTGTCCCACTATACGAGTTTACCCAAGAGCTCTCCCGAGTTAAAAAAAAAATCAAACTCATGGTAAATACGTAGCGGGTACGTCGGAGCTCGGGGACGTCTCTTAGCGGCTCGTAACGCTAACGGCAGGTACTCGGGAAACGCGGTAAGGTCGGGAAGACTCGTGAAGTTTTTTCAACATGTTGAAAAATGTCCACGAGAGCCCCGAGTACCGACGAGCGGCCTTTACCGTAAATCTCCGAGTTCGAATCAGGGGAAACTCGGGAGAACTCTTGAATTAGCTCGTACAGTGGGACATGCCCTTAAGGGTTTGGACACGCTAGAGGCAGGAAGCATGTTCCCGGTGTTGGGGGAGTCCAGAACCAGGGGCCACACACAGTTTATGAATAAGGGGTAAGCCATTTAGAACGGAGACGAGGAAACACTTTTTCACACAGGGAGTGGCGAGTCTGTGGAATTCTCTGCCTCAGAGGGCGGTGGAGACCGGTTCTCTGAATACTTTCAAGAAAGAGCTAGACAGGGCTCTTGAAGATAGCGGATTCAGGGGATACGCAGAGATGCCAAGTGTCCCGGATTCGCCGTTATTTTGTCCCGGCGAAATAACCTTTTTTTTTACGGTGTTCCGGCAGCCAAACATGCTGTTACGGAACACCGCCGCGCCGGTGTTTCCTCCCGTGGTGAACGCCGGCGCCATGTGTTCCCGGTTTGCCAGCCCGGCAGCCACGCCCGGCCCAGAGCCCGGGCGGCGCCGGCCCGCGCGATCAGCGGCACTTTGCCGGGCCCCAGTGACCGCGCGCGTGCGCAGTGGGGGAGGGTTGCCGGGCCCCAGTGGCCGCGCGTGCGCAGTGGGGGAGGGGTTGCCGGGCCTGGCGCCATTTCGAGCCACGCCACGCCCAGCCCAGAGCCCGGGCGGCGCCGGCCCGCGCGATCAGCGGCACTTTCTTGCCGCCAGCCGGCCGCTCCCGGCAGCCCCATCACCGGGCCTCCCCCCCCACCCCCACCCAGTGCGCAGGCGCAGACCCGCCGGCAACCTGGCCAAGTGCGCATGTGCCGCACCCGCCCGCCGGCAGCCCGCTGATCTGCACCAGTGCGCAGGCGCATAGCCGCCGGCAACAACCCCAAGTGAGTATGTTACGGAGAGAAATGCATTTAACCCCATTTGTTACGGACAAATGGGTTGAATGTTACTGTGAACTAAATTTAGGGTTGGCATCTCTGGATACGGGGAGAGAACGGGATACTGATTGGGGATGATCAGACATTGAATGGCGGTACGTCTTTGGAGTTTGGGAGGAAACCGAAAATCTCAGAGAAAACCCACCTGGTGACAGTGAGAACGTGCAAACTCCGTACAGACAGCACCCATAGTCAGAATCAAGCCCGGGTCCCTGGCGTTGTAAGCGCTGTAAGGCAGCAACTCTACCGCTGCACCTCCGTGTCGCACTAAATTGTTTCAGTACCCAAAGGTTTGAGATCATTTAATTAGAATGAGTGGAACAGCATGGAAACAGGCCCTTCGGCCCAACTTGCCCACACAAACCAACATGTCCCAGCGACACAAGCCCCACCTGCCTACGTTTGGCCCATATCCCGATATCAATCGGCACGGGGGCACCTCAAGGCTGCGTGCTCAGCCCCCTGCTGTACTCACTCTATACTTATGACTGCGTAGCCGGACATTGTGCGATCTCCATCATCAAGCTCGCCAATGACACCACTGTTGTGGGACGTATCACTGATGGGGACGAGTCAGAGTGTAGAAGTGAGATCGACCGACTGACCAAATGGTGCCAGCACAATAACCTGGCCCTCAACACCAGCAAAACCAAGGAACTGATTGTGGACTTTGGAAGGAGTAGGATGCGGACCCACAGTCCTGTTTATATCAACGGGACGATGGTGGAAAGGGTCAAAAACTTCAAATTCCTGGGCGTGCATATTTCCGAAGATCCTGGTGCGAGAAAGCAGATGTAATTATAAAGAAATCAAATCAGCGCCTCCACTTCCTGAGAAGATTACGGAGAGTCGGTCTGTCAAGGAGGACTCTCTCGAACATCTACAGGTGCACAATAGAGAGCTTGCTGACTGGTTGCATCGTGGCTTGGTTCGGAAACTTGAATGCCCTGGAGTGGAAAGAAATGCAGAACATTGTAAACACGGCCCAGTCCATCATCGGCTCTGACCTCCCTTCCATCGAGGGGATCTATCGCAGTCGCTGCCTCAAAAAGGCTGGCAGCATCATCAAGGACCCACACCACCCTGGCCACACACTCATCTCCCCGTTGCCAACGGGAAGAAGGTACAGGAGCCTGAAATCTGGAACATCCAGGTTCAGGAACAGCTTCTTCCCCACAGCCATCAGGCTATTAAACACAACTGCAAACAAACTCTGAACAATAACTATTGCGCAATATCCGTTTATTTATTGTGTATATATATGGTCTATGGTATATAGACACGCTGAACTTTTATCTCCTGTTCTGTTTCAAGTTTACATACTCTGTTGTGCTGCAGCAAGCAAGGATTTCATTGTCCTATCTGGGACACATGACAATAAAACTCTTAACTTGACTCCCTCCAAACCTGTCATATCCATGTACCTGTCTCACTGTTTCTTAAAAGTTGGGATAGTCCCAGCCTCAACTACCTCCTCTGGCAGCTTGTTCCATGCACCCACCACCCTTTGTGCGAAAAAGTTACCCCTCGGATTCCAATTAAATCTTTCCCCACCTCACCTTAAACCTGTGTCCTCTGGTCCTTAATTCACCTGCTTGGGACGAGACTCTGCGCATAGATTGTTTTGTTGATTGGTTTAAATTCTATTACAGAAGTGGCAGCTGTACATTGAAAGACAACCTCTGCGATTCTTTGATAGAGAACTGCTCCCCCATTTGGTCTTCGTTACAAAGCGATTAGCGGAGTTTGTAGGTACGTTTCGCTTTCCCTGCATCCTTTCTCATCGTGCATTCCACAGCTTTATCCGAGTCATGACCATCTTGACACTTTGCAAAATCTTTACAATAGACAATCGGTGCAGGAGTAGGCCATTCGGCCCTTCGATCAGCCATTCAATATGAAGATCAGCCATTCAATGTGATCGTGGCTGATCATTACCCCGTTCCCGCCTTCTTAAGAATAAGGGGTAAGCCATTTAGAACGGAGATGAGGGAACACTTTTTCACACAGAGAGTTGTGAATCTGTGGAATTCTCTGCCTCAGAGGGCGGTGGAGGCCAGTTCTCTGGATGCTTTCAAGAGAGAGTTAGATAGAGCTCTTAAAAATAGCGGAGTCAGGGTGATATGGGGAGAAGGCAGGAACAGGAAACTGATTGGGGATGGTCAGCCATGATCACATTGAATGGCGGTGCTGGCTCGAAGGGCCGAATGGCCTACTCCTGCACCTATTGTCTATTGTCTATTCACCCCATATCCCCTGACTCCACTATCTTTAAGAGCCCTATCTAGCTCTCTCTTGAAAGCATCCAGAGAACCTGCCTCCACCACCCTCTGAGGCAGAGAATTCCACAGACTCACAACTCTCAGTGAGAAAAAGTGTTTCCTCGTCTCCGTTCTAAATGGCTTACCCCTTATTCGTAAACTGTGTGGTCCCCTGGTTCTGGCCTCCCCCAACATCGGGAACATGTTTCCTGCCTCTAGCGTGTCCAAACCCTCAATAATCTTATATGTTTCCATAAGATTACACTCAAGGTTGTTGCTATATTTCAGGATGTTCTGCAACAGACTTGGTGCTGGTGCCAAACGTCACGATGGCAATGAACATTATTGTAAGGAGTCAGGACCTGAAGGCAGGAGACACAGTGTTCATGCTTGGCGAGACCTATGGTACGTACACCCAGTTTTTGTGAAATTCCGATTGGCGTTCCACATCGGCCTTCATCAGTCAGAGTATTGAGTGTAGAAGTTGGGAGGTCGTGCTGCAGTTGGTATAAGACGTTGGCGAGTATTTAGAGTATTGTGTTTGGTTCTGGGCACCGTGTCACAGGAAAGATGTTGTCAAGCTGGAAAGGGTACAGAGAAGATTTACGAGGATGTTGCCGGGACCAGAGGGTGTGAGCTACAGGGAGAGGTTGAGCAGGCTGGGTCTCTATTCCTTGGGGCGCAGGAGGATGAGGGGGGATCTTACAGAGGTGTACAATATCATGAGAGGAATAGATCGGGTAGACGCACAGAGTCTCTTGTCCAGAGCAGGGGAATCGAAGACCAGAGGGCATAGGCTTAAGGTGAAGGGGAAAAGATTTTATAGGAATCCGAGGGGTAACCTTTTCACACAAAGGGTGGTTGGTGTATGGATCAAGCTGCCTGAGGAGGTAGTTGAGGCTGGGAGGGGCGTGGGTGGTGGGGTGGCATGGGGTGGGGTGGTGTGGGGCAGTGAGGTGGCGTGGGGGGGGGGGGGGTGTGGGGTGGTGTCGGGGGTGGTGTGGTGTGGTGTGGGGGGTGGGGGGGGTGGGGTGGTGTCGGGTGTGGTGTGGTGTGGGGGGTGGGGGGGTGGGGGGTGTTGGGGGGTGTGGGGGGGGTGTTGGGGGGGTGTGGGGTGGGGTTTGGGGTTTGGGGTGGGGTGGTGTGGGGGGGGTGGGGTGGTGTTGCTGGGGTGGGGGAGAGGGGGAGGGGTAAATGGGAGTGTGGGTGTGTGGGGGAAAGGGGGGAAGTGGAAGGGGGTGTGTGTGTGGGAAGGGGGGAGGAGTGATTTGTGGGGGGGGAGGGGTGATTTGTGGGGGGGGGGAGAGACACCACTCAGCGGCCACTGGCGGAGGTACCACACAGCGGCTTTCCCGACTCTACTCTTGCGGACTCAATCAGCACTTGTAGACTCAGCCCCGCCTCCGGAGATTTATTCTCCAGCGGGTGCCGGATGGGGCGTTGCCTTCATGGTGACTGACAGGCGAGAAGACCAATCTGCTGCTCACGATTTTTTTAAATCTTCATAACTTTTGTAATCTTCCACCGGTCGGAACAAAACTTGGTGCGCTTGGAGCAGAGAAGAACGGCGCGTAAGGTGGCGAAAAAACCCTAGTGATAAACAGTACCGTTCTTGCACAAATGTAAAAACAACGCAAACCCGAAGTGGTCAAGATGAGAGTTTTAGTAATAGTATAAACAGATAGATGTAGACGAACAGTTATACAGCGGGGAAACAGGACTTTCATGCCAACTAGCCCATGCCCCCCATCTTTATTAGTCTTTATAAGCACGTATTTGTCCCACATCCCTCTAAACCCCTGAATCTGTTTTATGGACCTCACTGATGAAATAGAGTTTTAAAGATATTGGGTAGAAACTGGCCCTTCAACATACTGAGAAATCGTCGATCAGCAATCTCCCGTCCAGTAGTTATACTAGTTTAGTCAAGTGTCAAGAGAGCGTTGAAACAGAGCAGCAACTGGAAGTGGCAGAGCTCTGATAAAGGACCCTCCACTTCATCCACCTACTACTCATCGCAGGCTCATCAGACTGACAATAGACAATAGCCAATAGGTGCAGGAGTAGGCCATTCGGCCCTTCGAGCCAGCACCGCCATTTACTGTGATCATGGCTGATCGTCCACAATCAGTACCCCGTTCCTGCCTTCTCCCCATATCCCCTGACTCCGCTATCTTTAAGAGCCCTGTCTAGCTCTCTCTTGAAAGCATCCAGAGAACCGGCCTCCACCGCCCTCTGAGGCAGAGAATTCCACAGACTCACCACTCTCTGTGAGAAAAAGTGTTTCCTCGTGTCCGACGACATTCCACAAGATGTAGAATACAACTATTGATTTAAAGATGGATGATCACATCCAGTTAACCCAGGCGCCCATAGACATGTCAACCAGAAGCTACCAACCTGGACATTATTTCATTCCGCACAGCACTTCATTGGCACTTTCTAACTCGTTTTTTCTTCAAGACAGCAAGGGATTGGAATACCCTACCGGCCAGCATCAGAGATCTCCAAAACACTAACACATACAAAGATGCAACTCCAAACGCATCTCCATCTCGACCAGTACCTCCACCTTCATCAGAGTGCTGAGTGATGCTCTACCTAGAGCTTTTCAGCGTACCTCATCCAGATCCAGGTCCTGATTGTGTCCCAGATAGAAAAATGAAATTCTTACTTGCTGCAGCACAACAGAAGCCGATTAACCTATAAAACGTGTAGGGACGAACTGCAGGTGCTGGTTCATGTCGAAGATAGACACAGAATGCTGGTGTGGCTCAACGCGACCCTTCTTTGGACTGTGAGTCAGGGGGGAGGGAATCTAGAGGTATGAAAAGGTTCAGAATCAATGATTCAGAGCTGGCACCAATGAGCAAATGAGCAAAGCGAGGTGTAGCCCACAATGATTCATTGTTGGACACTAGACAATAGGTGCAGGAGTAGGCCATTCGGCCCTTCGAGCCAACACCGCCATTCAACGTGATCATGGCTGATCATCCCCAATCAGTACCCCGTTCCTGCCTTCTCCCCATATCCCCTGACTCCGCTACATTTAAGAGCCCTATCTAGCTCTCTCTTGAAAGCATCCAGAGAACCTGCCTCCACCGCCCTCTGAGGAAGAGAATTCCACAGACTCACAACTCTCTGTGAGAAAAAGTGTTTCCTCGTCTCCGTTCTAAATGCCTTACCCCTTATTCTTAAACTGTGGCCCCTGGTTCTGGACTCCCCCAACATCGGGAACATGTTTCCTGCCTCTAACGTGTCCAAACCCTTAATAATCTTATATGTTTCAATAAGATCCCCTCTCATCCTTCTAAACTCCAGAGTGTACAAGCCCAGTCGCTCCATTCTCTCAACATATGACAGTCCCGCCATCCCGGGAATTAACCTTGTGAACCTACGCTGCACTCCCTCAATAGCAAGAGTGTCCTTCCTCAAATTAGGGGACCAAAACTGCACACAATACTCCAGGTGTGGCTGTGGAAGAGTTGATGTCGAAGGGATATTTGGATGCAAACAGTGGAGCTAGCAGCGTGAGAAGGATGGGGAGGGGAGGAGAAAGAGGGAAAATGCAAGGGTTACTTGAAGTTAGAGAAGTCAATGTTCATACCGCTGGGGTGTAAGCTGCCCAAGCGAAATATGAGGTGCTGATCTTCCAATTTGTGCTGGGCCTCACTCTGACAGTGGAGGAGGCCCAGGACAGAAAGTTTAGTGTGGGACTGGAAAGGGGAGAAATGGGATCCTGACAGTCCTTCCAGTTCTGGCACAGCTTTGCTTCGAGCTCCTCCTCCAACCTCATCTACTGTGTGCATTCTTCCAGCTGTCCACTCCTATATATCCGTCACACCAAACGCAGGCTCGCCCATCCTTACGCTCGGCACCTCCGCTCCGTCCCCCTAGACCTACCTCATCTCCCGCTTCATAAACACTTTAATCCCCCCCCCGAAAGTTGGCGTGCAGGTACAGTGGGCAGTGAAGAAAGCTAATGGAATGTTGGCCTTCACAACAAGGGGATTTCAGTATAGGAGTAAAGAGGTTCTTCTGCAGTTGTATAGGGCTCTGGTGAGACCACATCTGGAGTATTGTGTACAGTTTTGGTCTCCTAATTTGAGGAAGGACATCCTTGTGATTGAGGCAGTGCAGCGTAGGTTCTCGAGAGTGATCCCTGGGATGGCGGGACTGTCATATGAGGAAAGATTGAATAGACTAGGCTTGTATTCACTGGAGTTTAGAAGGATGAGGGGGCATCTTATAGAAACATATAAAATTATAAAAGGACTGGACAAGCTAGATGCAGGAAAAATGTTCCCAATGTTGGGCGAGTCCAGAACCAGGGGCTGCAGTCTTGGAATAAAGGGGAGGCCATTTAAGACTGAGGTGAGAAAATACCTTTTTACCCAGAGAGTTGTGAATTTGTCGAATTCCGGCCACAGAGGGCAATGGAGGTCAAGTCACTGGATGTATTTAAGAGAGAGTTAGATAGAGCTCTAGGGGCTAGTGGAGTCAAGGGATATGGGGAGAAGGCAGGCACGGGTTATTGATTGGGGACGATCAGCCATGATCACAATGAATGGCGGTGCTGGCTCGAAGGGCCGAATGGCCTCCTCCTGCACCTATTTTCTATGTTTCTATATTTCCCACACAGACCTTTCCCTTACACTCGGTAACTCTAAAGTCTATAGAATAAAGCCTTCAAAATGTAATTGATTAACCAACTTATCGCAATGCAAACTGACAGTGAGTAGTTATTGCGTAGGAAAGAACTGCAGATGCTGGTTAAAATCAAAGGTAGACACAAAATGGTGGAGTAACTCGAAGGTAGACAAAAGTGCTGGAGAAACCCAGCGGATGAGGCAGCATCTCTTTGGTCTGAAGATGGGTTTCGGCCCAGAACGCTGCCTATTTCCTTCGCTCCATAGATGCTGCCTCACCCGCTGATGTTTCCAGCATCCTGATTTTTCCAGTCTACCTTCGACTTTACTTCGGAGTCACGTGAGTGACTACGTGAAGACCCCGTCCAGCACGCATGCGCGACACTTTAGCGTTCATGCAGTGCACCCGCGACGAACGGGAGTTCAAGGCGCTCCCGCTACAAATTGAAAAGTCGGGCCGACAGGTAAGTTTTACCGTGGCCGTGTGTCTTTCTCTCTGTGGTCTTGTGTTCCAGGAAGAATGAGCAAGGCCCGAGGAAAGAAGTCTGCAGCTCGCCCCCGTTCGTCCTCCGTTGAGGAATGCTCTTTGGAGGGGGGGGCAAGAGGCGGCGTGTATAACTACCGAGCCGAGCCCAGCACCGCTCGTGCTGCCTGAGCAGCGGGCTGGAGGTACCTGCAGCCAGAACCGGGCGGTAGTGTCCGACGATTCGGATGAAGATGCCTCACCGCTCGAGAGCGACACAGGCAGCCGCCTAAGCCGCATGGGAACGGCTTATGGAGCATTTGCTCCAGCGAGATCTGCTGAGAGAGCAGCAGCAGCCTCGCCAAGGGAGCTCAGGCACTCCCGCAGTGCCTTTTACGGCACTGGCCATTGCTTCACCTTCTTTTGAAGGCAGCATTGGCGACCAGGTCTGGGCTGGTCAAGAAGAGGGGTCACTGGCTGAAGATATCGGGGAGTACGCAGGGTGTACAGGATCAGGAAGAGCTGCTGGGTGTGGTCAACCGCTACGTGGCCATTTCCACAAGCGGGTCGGCATTAGAGCCGAAACTTGCAGCCAGCATTAACCCACCTGTCCTCAAAACCCCTACAAGAACAGGTGGTCAATGAGGCTCTTCAACTATATACAGCCCCAGTAAATTGTACATCTTTGAATGTACCTGCTGTCAATAGCCAAATTTGGGGACATTTGGGGCAGAACATCAGAAACCTGGAGTTGAAGCTCCAGAAAGATCCTTAAACTCCTGACTGCAGGAATAACATCTTATGCTCGGGTCCATGGATGGTGCGGACATCTCCACAAATCAGCAAGACACATTAGCTCTGCTGTGCACCACTCAATATGAAATAAATAATTTGCGAAAGGAGATTATCAAGCCTGCCCTCAACCCTAAATTTGCGGGACTTTGCAAAACACCGGGGTCAGAACCTCCTATTCTGCTCTTTGGGAAAGACCTTCCAAAAAAGGTGAAAGACCTGGAAGAAGAATCCAAGACCTTTGGTCTCGTGAGGGCAGGTTTGGGACCGAGCAGACCCAACAAACCCAGGCGGCAGTTACCCCATGGCGTCCACCAGTCGTCGACCACACTAATGGGACTAGTGAAAGCTCGGGGTCCGCAACCATTCCCCGTAAGCCTTTTTTTAGGCCAGGGCCCAGAGCGGACCCCATGGAAAATGCGCCACCCCCAACAACATCGAGATCAACATCAACCCACTACAGCCCAGCAGACGCCTCATCGCCCAGCGAAGAGGCAGAAGAAGCACCAATAACCATGGAGGTAGGTGGGTCTGGTTCCTCTCAGCATATGTGCAGTAGGGGCTCTGTACTAACAGGGGGGAGATTGCACTTGTTTTTGGATGCATGGGAATCCATCACTAATGACAAGTATATACTCAGCAGCGTTCATGGCTACAAAATTGACTTTGTCCATAAAAATTTTCCACCAGTTCAGCATATGCCCAAAAGGGTATTCACCCTCTCAGTCAAGGAGAAACAAGAGGGTCAAGCTGAACTGATGAGGTTACAAGCTAAAGGTGTCATTGAAAGGAACAAAACATGAACCTTTGGAATTTGTGTCTAATATTTTCACTAAAATCAAAAAAGATGGTGGACGACGCATCATCATTGACTTAACTACTTTGAACAAGTCTGTCAGGTATATACATTTCAAGATGGATACTTTTGAAACAGCCAGATTATTGGTTTCTAGAGGGTACTTTCTAGCAAGCATTGATTTAAAAGATGCCTACTACTCAGTACCCATACACAAGGAGCATCGAAAATATTTAAAATTTATCTGGATGAAACAGCTATGGCAATATAAAGCCTTACCAAATGGGCTAACCTCTGCTCCAAGGTTGTTCACTAAAATCTTAAAACCTGCCTTGGCATTATTGAGGAAACAAAAGCATATAGTCATGGCGTATTTAGACGACATTTTAATAGTAGGGAAAACCTTGGGAGACAGCCATTCTGGCAGTAGCAGCCACCAAAACGTTTGTTTGAAACTTTGGGGTTTGTCATACATCCAGATAAATCCAATCTTACACCGTCCACTGCCATGGACTATCTTGGATTTACGATAGATACTGTTCGCATGATTGTAATTCTGCGAAGGGGAAAGCATCAGAATTGGCGCTATCATGCAACGAACTCATGAATAAAACATCAGCCAACCATACGGGAAGTAGCTAGAGTTATTGGCAAAATGGTAGCAGCTTTTCCAGCTGTACAATTTGGGCCTTTGCACTATCAAAATTTGCAAAGAGCTAAAGTGCATGCACTAAAGCAAAACTCAGGTCACTTTGACCGAGCTATGAGTTTAAACTGCTGAATCCAATTCCAGAGTTACAATGGTGGGGCAAGGAACGTAAGACTCAGCTCCAGTCCCATAATGATCACCAACCCAGTATTAAACCATTCAAACGGATGCCAGTGCTTTGGGCTGGGGAGCAACTAACATGCAATCCAGCACAGGGGGCAGATGGAGTAAATTTGAATCATCTTGCCTACAGACACGGGGTATCAACTATTTAGAAATGTTGGGTGCGTTTTATGGGTTAAAAGCATATTCATCTAATACGCATCATGCACATGTCCGGTTGCAACTAGATAATACCACGGTGGTGGCTTATATCAATCACATGGGTGGTGTAAAGTCGATATCGTGTGACAATTTGGCCAACCTAAATCTGGCAATGGTGTGTAAAAGGCATATTTGGTTATCAGCAACTTACCTACCAGGTAAGCAAAATACCAGTGGCAGACACCAGGTCACGAGATTCAATGATAACATCGAATGGATGTTAAATCCCAAAGTATTTGCTGAAATTACAAAGCAATAATGGCACACCAGATATCGATCTATTTGCATCCAGGCTGAATCACCAGGTACCAACGTATGTCGCTTGGGAACCAGACCCTGAGGCAGCAGCAGTTGATGCATTCTCACTGCATTGGGGGAAAATGTTCTTTTATGCTTTTCCTCCCTTCTGCCTCATCAGTCGGGTATTGCGCAAGATTCAATTGGATTCCGCTTCAGGAATCTTGATAATACCTGACTGGCCTACACAGCCATGGTTCCCAGTGGCTTTCGACATGGCTGTTGAAACACCGTTGGAATTCCCCAGCATCGACAGTTATTAATCCACCCAGTGTCAGGCATTAGTCACCCGTGCCATGACAGAGTCAATCTCCCTGGCTTGCAGATTCTAAAAAGACCTCTACTGGGCCTGGGACTGTCTGAGGACGCCATCAACATGATGACCGCATCTCACCGGGAGTCCACCAGGAGACAATTACCTGACCAATATAAGAAAATGGGAACGGTATTGCTCCAAAACAGGAACTACCTACACTACAGCTACAGCCACCAGTGTTTGTGGAGTTTCTGCTTGGATTACATCGGGAAGGACTCAGCTACAGCGCCATTAATACAGCCAGGAGTGCGTTGTCAGCTTATTTGGTTCCAGCAGCAGGAAACTGACTTTGGGTCCCATCCACTAGTGGTCAAAATCATGAGGGGCATTTTTAACACCAATTCCCCTAGGCCTAGGTACACTCAGATCTGGGATGTCAGCATAGTACTGACGTACCTTAGGGGATGGCCACCACCCAGGTCACTTACTCTGGAACAACTTACACTGAAATCAGTCATGCTCATGGCTCTAGTGTCAGCTCAAAGGGTACAGTCCCCTCCACCTTCTGAGGCTGGACAGCATGACAGAGTCATTGGACTGTATCACATTTCACATTCAGGGCTGGTCAAACAAACTAGACCAGTACCCACGCCTCCAGTTATGGAGTTCCGGCATATTCACCTGACCCACGGTTGTGTGCCAAGACCCATCTCGCCAACTACATAGACACAACATAAACTTAAGAGGGAGAGAAAAAGCCTTATGGATAAGCCACAAGAAGCCTCATGGTCAGGTGACGAGCCAAACCATTTCAAGGTGGCTCAAGCAGGTGCTTAAGTCCGCGGGAGTCGATACTAATGTGTACAAATCTCATTCCACCAGGGCTGCATCTACGTCGGCGGCTAGGCGAATGGATGTGCCTATGGACCATATTCTGGCCAGAGCAGGATGGTCCTCGGAGAGAACTTTCCAAAGGTTTTATAATAAGCCGCTGACGGAACCTGCTACATTTGCAGACAGAATTTTAGAGTCTGCAGATAATATTTAATTTAAGCCCGGGGAGTTCTCTGTTTTTTTGTTGTCATTAATAAACCTTTTTTGTTCACAAACAGGTTATTGTTGATTGTATAACATGCTTCCTCCCTCTAAGGTCTTCAGGCAGTGAGTGAAGCATGAGCTGGTTCACGGTTCGGATTCACAGAGCTTTGAAGTCTTCACGTAGTCACTCACGTGACTCCGAAGTAAAAATAGTAAGATTAAATGAGAACTTACCAGTTCGAAGTTTGATCTGTATTTTATGAGGAGTTACGATGAGGGATTACGTTGCCCTCCGCTCCCACCCTCTATTATACAGATCAACTGGTAATTAAGTTCTTATTTTTTCTTTACTATATTTATTTCAATTGTTGTGTTTTTCTGTGAATCCACACCGCTGCTTTGAAGAAATGTCGCGCATGCGTGCTGGACGGGGTCTTCACGTAATCCCTCATCGTAACTCCTCATAAAATACAGATCAAACTTCGAACTGGTAAGTTCTCATTTAATCTACTATTTTCCAGCATCTGCAGTTCCTTCTTAAACATGCTGGAGTAACTCAGCGGGACAGGCAGCATCTGTGGAGAGAAGGAATGGGCGACGTTACGGGTCGAGACCCTTCTTCAGACCGATGTCAAGGAGGGGGCAGGACAGAGATAGAATGTAGTCGGAGACAGTAAACTGGTGGGGGAACTGGGAAAGGGGGAGGGGAATGGAGAGAGAGGGAAAGCAAGGGCTATCTGGTTAGGGAAGTCCAGTCACTCTACACCTCCATCCCCCACCAGTAGGGTCTTAAAGCCCTCTGTTTCTTCCTCAACCAAAATGTCGCCCATTCCTTCTCTCCAGAGATGCTGCCTCACCCGCTGAGTTACTCCAGCGTATTGTGAGTAAAGCAATTTGTGGCTCAATAATATAATGTTGAATAATGAATTGAACCTTTTGGACTGCACAGGTGCTGTGAAGAAGCTTCTTAGACTGGTGTGTGAAGAACAAGGGGCCATACTACAAGAGGAGTGTCTGGAGTACCCACTGACAGGGCCAGGACAGGTGTGGCTCTCAGACAATAGACAATAGGTGCAGGAGTAGGCCATTCGGCCCTTCGAGCCAGCACTGCCATCCAATGTGATCGTGGCTGATCATCCCCAATCAGTACCCCGTTCCTGCCTTCTCCCCATATCCCCTGACTCCGCTATCTTTAAGGCCCCTATCTAGCTCTCGCTTGAAAGTATCCAGAGAACCGGCCTCCACTGCCCTCTGAGGCAGAGAATTCCACAGACTCACCACTCTCTCTGAGAAAAAGTGTTTCCTTGTGTCCGTTTTAAATGGCTTACTGCTTATTCTTAAACTGTGGCCCCTGGTTCTGGACTCCCCCAACATCGGGAACATGTTTCCTGCCTCTAGCGTGTCCAAAACCTTAATAATTTTATATGTTTCCATGAGATACCCTCTCATCCTTCTAAACTCCAGAGTATACAAGCCCAGCCGCTCCATTCTCTCAGCATATGACAGTCCCGCCATCCCGGGAATTAACCTTGTAAACCTACGCTGCACTCCCTCAATAGCAAGGATGTCCTTCCTCAAATGTGGCCTGCTCCACCTGCTTTCACAATGTGACCTGGACTTCAACCCTTCTCAATTCATTTGCCCACTTGCAGTCTCTTGTCTTTGTGGCTCTTTACAGATCAATTTGAGGCTTTTTCATCTCTTTAGTCGAGTTCAGTTTCGAGATACGGAGCGGAAACAGGCCCTTCGGCCCACCGTGTCGGCGCCGACCAGCGATCCCCGCACACTAGCGCTATCCTACACGCACCAGGGATGATTTATACTTAAGCCAAGTCAATTTGCCCGCAAACCTGTACATCATTGGAGTGTGGGAGGAAGCCAAAGATCTCGGTGAAAGCCCGCGAGGTAACGGGGACCCATAGTCAGGATCGAACCTGGGTCTCTGGCACTGCAAGCGCTGTTAATGCAAGCGTCGTAAGGCAGCAACAAGTGGCACTCACACTTTGGTTTATTATCTGTATAAGATTTTTTTTGGTCTCCTAATCTGAGGAAAGACTTTTCATGCCATCGAGGGAGTACAAGAAGGTTCACCAGACTGATTCTTTCTCCTGGGATGGCAGACTTCCATATGAAGAAAGACTGGATAGACTCGCTTGTACTCGCTGGAATGTAGGAGATTGAGGGGGGATCTCATAGAGACTTACAACATTCTTAAGGGGGGTTGGACAGGCTAGATGCAGAAGATTGTTCCCGATGTTTGGGGAAGTGTCCAGAACAAGGGGTCACAGTTTAAGGATAAGGGGGAAGTCTTTTAGGACCGAGATGACAGAAAAACATTTTTCACACAGAGAGTGGCGAATCTGTGGGAATTCTCTGCCAACAGGAGGTAGTTGAGGCCAGTTCATTGGCTATATTTAAAAGGGAGTTAGATGTGGTCCTTGTGGCTGAAGGGATCAGGGGGTATGGAGAGAAGGCAAGGTACAGGATACTGAGTTGGATGATCAGCCATGATCATATTGAATGGCGGTGGCAGGCTCGAAGGGCCGAATGGCCTACTCCTGCACCTATTGTCTATGTTTCTATGTATCTCGTAATGTAACAAAATCATCTTTAACGTAACTAATCATCCAAGGACTCTTGTCTAGGGAGGAGCTGCAGATGCTGGTGTACACCGGAAACAGACACAAAAAGCTGGAGTAACATCAGCGGGTGAGGCACCATCTCTGGAGAAAAGGAATAGGTGACGTTTCGGGTCGAGACCCTCCTTCAGACTGAGGGTCAGGGGAAAGGGGAACGAGAGATGTAGACTGATGCATTTAGGACAAATGAATAAAAGATATGCAGAAAGCAATGATCAGTAAGGACTTGTACACTCTGGAGTTTAGAAGGATGAGAGGATATCTTAATGAAACATATAAGATTATTAAGGGCTTGGACACGCTAGAGGCAGGAAACATGTTCCCGATGTTGGGGGAGTCCAGAACCAGGGGCCACAGTTTAAGAATATGGGATAAGCCATTAAGAACGGAGACGAGGAAACAATTTTTCACACAGAGAGTGGTGAATCTGTGGAATTCTCTGCTTCAGAGGGCGTGGAGGCCGTTTCTCTGGATACTTTCAAGAGAGAGCTAGATAGGGCTCTTAAAGATAGCGGAGTCAGGGGATATGGGGAGAAGGCAGGAACGGGTACTGATTGGGGATGATCAGCCATGATCACATTGAATGGCGGATGCTGGCTCGAAGGGCCGAAGGGCCACTCCTGCACCTATTGTCTGTTGTCTAATTGAAAACGTGGAGCCCACAATTGTCCATTGTTGGCTTTGGCACAGGTGATAAAGGAGTTCTACAGACAATGGACCTCAAGAGGACGACAGTGATAGATACTAGCATGACGACTAAGGTGGGGGAGGGACGGAGAGGGAGGCGATGCAAGGATTCACGCGGGGATTCACAAGTTTAATTCCTGGGATGGAGGGACTCTCATACGTTGAAAGAATGAAGTGACTGGGCTGGTATACACTGGGATTTAGAAGGATGCGAGTGGATCTTATTGAAATATACAAGATTATTCAGGGATTGGACACGCTAGAGGCAGGAACTTGTTCCCAATGTTGGGGGAGTCCAGAACCAGGGGGCCACAGTTTAAGAATAAGGGGTAAGCCATTTAGAACGGAGATGAGGGAAAATCTTTTTCACCCAGAGAGTGGTGAATCTGTGGAATTCTCTGCCTCAGAAGGCAGTGGAGGCCGGTTCTCTGGATGCTTTCAAGAACGAGTTAGATAGAGCTCTTAAAGATAGCGGAGTCAGGGGATATGGGGAGAAGGCAGGAACGGGGTACTGACTGTGGACGATCAGCCATGAGCACATTGAATGGCGGTGCTGGCTCGAAGGGCCGAATGGCCCACTCCTGCACCTACTGTCTATTGTCTATAGCAAGGGTTACTTGAAGTTAGAGAAATCAATATTCATACCGCAGGTTTGTAAGCTGTACATGACTCTTGGCAGCTGAAAGAACAATATGCCACAGATAGTATATTGGTGACCAAGGAGTTGGTTGAAGAATCGCTTCCCCATCCAGAGAATCTTGGAATATGGGGGGGATCCCAACTCCAAAAAAAAATTCCTCTGGAAACAGTCTAAGATATTGGTTCCTAATATCTGCCTGTGGCTGATATAGAGTAATAGTGATACATCATGGAAACAGGCCCTTCTGCCCAACTTGCCCACATGTCCCATCTTGCCAACATGCCCAGGTGGTGCAGCGGTAGAGTTGCTGCCTTACAGCGCTTCCAACGCCAGAGACCCTGGTTCCATCCTGACTGCGGGTGCTGTCTGTACAGAGTTTGTTACGTTCTCACCCGTGACCTGCGTGGGTTTTTATCTCCGAGATCTTCGGTTTCCTCCCACATCCAAAGACGTACAGGTTTGTGGGTTAATTGGCTTGGCAACATCCTGGTAAATCTTCTCCGAACGGTTCCAAGAAGGATTACCCTGAATATTTCTCTCGTGGTATTGTACACCTCTATAAGATCAACTTGCATTCGATTTACCGGCAATAGAAGTGACTCCAGGAACATCACTTTTCTAAAGGTACCTCCTTTTATTCTGACTTCTCCAGTTTCAGGTAGTCCTTGCTTTTCCCTCCTTCCCCTCCCCTTCCCAGCTCTCCCACAGTCCAACTGTCTCCCGCCTCTTCCTTTTTCTTTTTTCGCCGCACCGCCCCCCGCCCGCAGCCGGCCGGACGAACCCGACCAGCCCCGGCAGCCCTCCACCACTCGACCCCAACCCCACCACCCGCCCCCATCCGCCCCCCCCCCCCCCCACATCGACCCGAAACGTCGTCTATTCCTTTGCTCCATACAAACCTACCGACTCCCATGGCTATCATGACTACACTTCTCCCCACCGTGCTTCCAGTAAAGACTCTATCCCCTACTCCCAATTCCTCCGTCTACGCCGCATCTGCGCCCAGGATGAGTGTTCCATACCATGGCATCGAAATGTCCTCATCCTTTAGGAAACGGGTTCCCCTCTTCCAATATAGAGGAGGCTCTCACTAGTGTCTCCTCGATAACCTGCAGCTCTGCTCTTGCTCCCTCTTCACACTAGACAATAGGTGCAGGAGGAGGCCATTCGGCCCTTCGAGCCAGCACCGCCATTCAATGTGATCAGGCTGATCATCCGACAATCAGTACCCCGTTCCTGCCTTTCTGCCCGTGACTCCGCTATCTAGCTCTCTCTATTGAAAGTATCCAGAGAACCGGCCTCCACCGCAGAGGCAGAGAATTCCACAGACATCTAAACTCGATAATACCACCACCTCTGTGTGAAAAAGTGTTTCCTCGTCTCCGTTCTAAATGGCCTGCCCATTATTCTTAAACTATGGCCCCTGGTTCTGGACTCCCCCAACATCGGGAACATGTTTCCTGCTCTAGCATGTCCAAACCCGTTATAATCTTATATGTTTTGAATAAGATAACCTCTCATCCTTCTAAACTCCAGGAGGTGTACAAGAACCCAGCCGTTTCCATTCTCTCAGCATATGACAGTCCCCCCGCCATCCCAGGAATTAGCCTTGTAAACCTACGCTGCACTCCCTCAATAGCAAGAATGTCCTTCCTCAAATTAGGGGGCCAAAACTGCACACAATACTCCAGGTGTGGTCTCACTAGGGCCCTGTACAACTGCAGAAGGACCTCCTTGCTCCTATACTCAACTCCTCTTGTTATTAAGGCCAACATACCTTTCTTCGCTTTCTTCACTGCCTGCTGTACCTGCATGCTTACTTTCATTGACTGATGAACAAGGACCCCGCCCAGATCCCGTTGTACTTCCCCTTTTCCCAAAAAAAGAATTTGATGACAATATTCTCATTTTTAGATCATTAAAAAGGTGGAGGAGACTCTGCGGCCAGGGACGATACTTGACGCCTGTTTTGATCACATTCCCAGCAAATCCGTGTTCATCAACCCACTGGAAAGAAATCATCGGCATCTGTCGACAAAGGTGAAGTTCCAAACAGTCCAATGGAATCATGCATTCATTTACAGACATTCCTGAAGGATAAAATGTCATACGTTCATATGAGATAGGAGCAGAATTAGGCCATTCGGCCCATCGAAGTCTACTCCGCCATTCAATCATGGCTGATCTCTCTCTCCCTCCCAACCCCCATTCTCCTGCCTTCCCCCCCATTGTCTGTGGAATTCTCTGCCTCAGAGGGCGGGTGGAGGCCCGGTTCTCTGGATGCTTTCAAGAGAGAGCTAGATAGGGCTCTTAAAAATAGCGGAGTTAGGGGACATGGGGAGAAGGCAGGAACGGGGTACTGATTGGGGATGATCAGCCATGACGATCATTGAATGGCGGTGCTGCTCGAAGGGCTGAATGGCCTACTCCTGCACCTATTGTCTATTGTCTATTGTCTATAACCTCTGACACCCGCACTAATCAAGACTCTTTCAAACGTTGCTTTGAAAATATTCACTGACGTATCCATGGCCTTCTGTTGCAAAAAATTGAGTTTAGCAGATGCTGCTCCTCCAGTTTGGGTTTAGCCTCACTCATGGAGGGTGGAGGGGACGTCCAGCATTGGACAATGGAGGGGACGTCCAGCATTTTGTGTATTCTGTTTTCCATGCTGTGGGTGACGCAGGGACTCAGGGTCTCTGGGACTCTGCGAGCGGTGTTCCGTAACCTGGCGAGGTCACTCACAGTTCGACGATCTCTGCCAATAATGCACTTCCATCCCATCCAGCAGCAAGAATGTTACGTGTCAGCGAATCCCCAGCAAGTCAGCGCCGGAAAAATAATGAAATGCTGTGACGGTAGAGTTCACCGCCTCAGAGTCCCCGGCTACTGGCTGCTGCCTGCCCGTACCGGGTTTGTTCCTTCTCCCCGTGACCTGCGTGGGTTTTCTCCGGGTTGCTCTGGTTTCCCCCCACCCTCCAAAGACGTACAGGTTTGTATGTTAATTTGGCTTCAGTAAAACTAGTAGAAAAAAAAAAAAAAATTGTCCCCCGGTGTGTGTATGATAGTGTTAGCGTGCGGGATCGCCATTACGCGCAGACTCGGTAAGGGCCGAAGGGTCCTGTTTCCTCGTTGTATCACTAAACTAAATAATCAATAGGAAAGTTCTTGTCGAGAAGAATGCAGTGTGTAGACTAAGGAGAAACACAGAAACATGGTGGGTCAGGCCCTTAAATTATCGGAAGTTCATTGCCATAGACGGCTTGTGGAGGCCATCATTGAGTATTTTTTAAGCCAAAAGACAATAGGTGCAGGAG
Source organism: Okamejei kenojei (assembly GCA_035221665.1). Lineage (NCBI taxonomy): Eukaryota > Metazoa > Chordata > Chondrichthyes > Rajiformes > Rajidae > Okamejei > Okamejei kenojei. The sequence goes on from CM069135.1 coordinate 4,906,613, forward strand.
TAGGCCATTCGGCACCCTTCGAGCCAGCACCACCAATCAATGTGAGTCATGGCTGATCATCCCCTATCAGTACCCTTCCCCTGCCTTCTCCCCCACATCCCTTGATTTCCGTTAGCCCTAAGAGCTAAATCTAACTCTCTCTAGAAAACATTCCAGTGAATCGGCCTCCACGGCCTTCTGTGCAGTGAATTCCATGAATGGGTATGCAGCGTAGAGCAGGGCGTCTAGGCAAAGAATGAAAGTGTTGCTCTTTAAATGGCCTGCATTGAGGGAAGTATACATTTAAATAAACAGTGTATTTCAGAGCAGCGAGATTGAGATCAGAATTGGAGACAGATATTATAGCCGTTGTTTTAGCAAGGAAGTGCAGATGCTGGAAAAATCGAAGGTTGACAAAAAAGTCTGGAGAAACTCAGCGGGTTGAAGGCAGCATCTGTTGGACCGAAGTAATAGGTGACGATTCTGGTCGAGACCCTACTCAGACATTGTTAATATTTTTAGGGATGTTTTACACAATAGTCAATAGTGTTTTATTTGTCACGTGGGCGACTGCGCAGTGAAATATTTTTTCTGCGTACATCACACCACCGGTGCGCTGCCATGTTTTCCGCCGTTGGGCTTTGATCTGGCCAGTGTGTCCCGACACACTGTGACAATGGTTTAGATTAGAGATACAGCGCGGAAACAGGTCCCTTCGGCCCTACCGTCCTGCCGCCAGCGATCCCCGCACACTACTATCCTACACCCACTGGGGACAATTTTTTATACACTTCCCAAGCCAATTAACCTGCAACCCTGTGCGTACCTTGGAGTGTGGGAAAGAAGATCCTCGGAGAAAACCCAGCAGTCACGGGTAGAAGGTACAAACTCCGTACAGACAGCGCCCGTAGTCGGTATCGAACCCGGGTCTCCGCGCTGCATTCGCTGTGAGGCGCAACTCCACGCCTTTGTGACGATGCTCTTTGTGATAATGAGAAGCCAGATGTTACGCGAGAGACTGGCTTTTCCCAACGCCCACACGAAAAGCCCACAAATGATGGACGAGGTTTTTTACTTTTCTCAGGGCCCAGTCCTATTTGAATTGCCTACCTTCTATTTTAGTACTGTGGAGTACTCGGCCCACTGTGTTATCCAACAAATTCTGATCTTAGTAGGCCATTTCATCCACCCTTCTTCCATGTTCCTTATAAAATATATAAAACCAATAAATATTATTCAGACAGAATTAGCAACAATGATTTGACATTATCTGCTTTGCGTTTTTTGGCAGGGGAGCATAAGTTCTCATTGATGGGGCGCACGCACATGGAGTCCTCGACTGAATCTCAGGCAAGTAAATCATATTATTAATGTTAACTGATGCTCACGTTCAAAAGTGATAGGAGCAGAATTAGGCAATTCTTGCTATCGACGAGTGCACGTAGGTTTTACTAGGTTACATTCCCGGGATGGAGCGGGACTGTCTTGCTGGGAGTATGGACGGCTGGGCTTGCAGAAAATTGTGAGGGAGAAGAATTTACACTCTGGATTTAAGTATGTAGGGAGAATCTCAGTGAAACATATAAGATTATTCAGGTTTGGACATCGCTAGAGGCTGGAAACTGTTCCCGATTGTTGGGGGAGTCCAGACCAGGGGAAACAGTTTTCAAAAGAATAAGGGGTAAGGCCATTTAGAACGAGATGAGGAAACTCTTTTCTCACAGAGGAGTAGGTGAGTCTGTGGAATTCCTCTGCGCTCAAGAGTGCGGTGTAGGCCGTTCTCTGATACTTTCAAAGAAGAGCTAGATAGGGCACTTAAAGATACTGAGTAAGTGGATATGGGGAAAGGCAGGAACGGTACTGATTGGTGGGATGATCGTCCAATATCACATTGATATGGCATGCTCTGCTCGTGAGGCCGAATGGCTCAACTCCCTGCACCTATTGTCTATTGTCTATGTCTATTCAGCCCATCAACTCTACACCCCATTCAATCATGGCTGATCTATCTCTCCCTCCTAACCCCAATCTCCTGCCTTCTCCCCATAACCCCTTGACACCCGTACTAACTAAAATCGCTCCTTAAAAATATCCTCTGACCTTGCAACTAATTCCACAGATTATCACCGCCCGCTGACTAAAAAATTCCTCTCCTCATCTCCTTCCTAAAGGAACGTCCTTTAATTCTGAGGCCATGACCTCTAGTCCTAGACTCTCCCACTAGTGGAAACATCCTCTCCACATCCACTCGATCCAGCCTTTCACTATTCGGCAAGTTTTTCCAACGAGGCCCCGCCTCATTCTTCTAAACTCCAGCGAGTACAGGCCCAGTGCTGACAAACGCTCAACATAGGTTAACCCACTCATTCCTGGTGCTGGTGCTAGTTGAGTCCTTCTGTGTTGAAGTGTTTCCTCTGTATAACTATTACTTTTGCCAGTTCCCTGACTTTTTTTGGCAAGCCAAATAAGACAGTCACGGTGCAGCAGCGGTAGAGCTGCTGCCTCACGGCAAACATGGCAGCGCCGAGACCGCGACTACGGGCGCTGTCTGTACGGAGTTTGCACGTTCTCCCCGACCTGCGTGAGGTTTTCTCCGAGATCTTCGTTTCCTCCACACTCCAAAGACGATCAGGTTTGTTGAATAAAATTGAATGGCTTGATAAACAAACGTTAAATTGTATCCCCAAGTGGCGATATGCAGAGTGCTGCCTCCGACTACAGCATCAGAAGGTTCAGAAGAACTGCCGATTGAACAAGAGACAACCTCAGTTTGCTGATTTAAAAACAGCCACAGCCCTGCGTTTTTCCCACAATTACATTGCTGTCAAATGAAACAAGGGCGGCAGGGTGGCGCGGCGGGAGAGTTGCTGCTCCCAGCGCCAGAGAGCCGGGTTCCATCTGACTCCGGGCGCTGTCTGTACGAATTTTATACCTTCTCTCCCGTGACCTGCGTGGTTTTCTCCGGTTGTCTCCGTTTCACCCAGCTTCAAAGAAGCGCCGGTTTGTAGATTAATTGGCTTGGGTAATTGTCCCCTCGTGTGTGGATGGAACTAGTGGTTAACTACGGTATCGCTAGGCGCGTGGACAGGTGAGTTGACAATAGACAATAGGTGCAGGAGTAGCCATTCGGCCCTTCAAGCCAGCACCGCCATTCATGTGATTCAGGCTGATCACCCCAATCATCCCCGTTCCTGCCTTCTCCCCCATATCCCCCTGACTCCGCTATCTTCTAAGAGCCCTATCTAGCTCTCTCTTGAAAACATCCAGGACTGCCTCCACCACCCTCGTGAGGCAGAGAATTTCACAGACTCACCACTCTCTGTGAGAAAAAGTGTTTCCTCATCTCCGTTCTAAAATGGCTTACCCCTTATTCTTAAACTGTGGGGAGAGTTTGTGTGAGTTATTTTCACGTGTAAATGTCGGGTGGCAGAAGGGCCTGTTTGCCACGCTGTAGGTCTAAAACTAAAGTATGTTCTTACAATAAGAACTTTGTCCTTAGCTTCCCATAGCTGATTACTACACATCCAACTGCCATAAGTGGGTTCTGCAGTCCAAAGGGTTGTGCTTTCATTTCATCTAAAAAACCGTAGCTTCAACATTCCTCCTTAAGGCACTTATAATTTCCCAGGATACGGCTTTGGTTCAATTCGGGAGTTCATCTGGACCGGTAAACATTTTTTGCCCCCACCCCCCCCCCCAAAAAAAAAAAAGCATTCAACAGTGTCCCCGTCACTCTGAACTTTAGTCAGAGGTGGTGAATCTGTGGAATGCTTTGCCACAGACGGCTGTGGAGGCCAAAGTCAGGTTACGGGAGAAGGCAGGAGAATGGGGTTTAGGAGGAGAGATAGTAAATAGCCCTGTCCCACTGTGCGAGTTCATTCCAATAGCTCTCCCGAGGAAAAAAAAAAATCATAACTCCGTCACGGAGAATGAACTAGGCGGGTACGTCGGAGCTCGAGGACGTCTCTTAGCGCTAACGGCAGTAAGCACGGGAAGACTCGTGAAGATTTTTCCACAATACTATCTCTCTATGA
>CM069135.1:4911125-4951125 GCA_035221665.1 Okamejei kenojei
GTAAAATATCCCCAAAATTTTTACAGTGCCCCCCCCCCCCAAAATTGCCACCCCCCTTTAGGCCATATTTCCCAGTGGAAGGCACTGCCCCTAACTACCGGAATTGGTAGTAGCCAAAGAGTGCGATAAAAATCATAGAAACATAGAAAATTAGGTGCAGGAGAATACCATTCGGCCCTTCCAGCCTGCACCGCCATTCTATATGATTCATGGCTGATCATCCAACTCATAGTCGATTGAAATCTGCCTTCTAATCCATACCCTTCTGATCCCTTTACCACAAGGCCACATCTAACCCCCTCTAAATAAACCAATGAATCTGCCTCAACACCTTCTGTAGCAGAAATTCCACAACTCACCCTATCTGTTTGAAAATTTTTCCTCAACGCGGTCCTAAAAGACTTCCCCCTTATCCTTAAACTGTACCCCTTGTCCCTGGACTTCCCCAACATCGAACAATCTTCTTCCCTGCATCTAGCTTGGAAGTTTCTATAAGATCCCCCCTCAAGTCTCAAATTCTACGAGTACAAGCCAAGTCTATCCATTCCTTTCCTCATATGAAAGTCCTGCCATCCCAGAATCAGTCTGTTCAATCATACTACAAGAGTACCATTCTGTGTGAAAAAAGATTCTTCTCATCTCATCCTAAAAGACTTCCCCCTTATCCTTAAACGAATATCCTTAAAATAGAATAAAAAAGAAATGTAAAGAAATTAAAAAAACAAAACAGAAAGAAATACAAAAAGTGAGGAAACACCTACTTCTATCTCTTCCACCCATCACCCCAACCCTTAATTCAATACAAAACATTAAGCTGTATACGATACTTGTCTAAAACGTTTATACGATTGCCTTAATCCCTGTACAAAAGCATCTAATAAAAAAATTCCCCAAAAAAAAAACAAAAACTATTTTTTTAACATTTATTTTTTATTTGGAGCAGTTGTAAAGCAGAAAGATTTGGCATCTAAGATTATCACCAATTTATTGTACACGCTTCATTTTTATTCACCTTATAATCTGAAAATGAAAAAGAAAAGAAAAGCAGGGAAACAAGTGAAAGTGACAAAGATATCTCGAAAAGCAGAAAGGAAAGAGCCCTAAACGACCAAAATAGTTGTTGCCGGAAAATTTAAAGATAATAAAAGAGAAAAAGAAAGGTGAGATAAACCTGCCCCCTCGAATCAGTCTGGTAAACCCTTTTCTGTACACCTCCTCAATGGCAAGAATGTCTTTCCTCAGATTTGGAGACCAACTGTAAACGCACAACTCCAGGGTGTGGTCTCCACCAAGGCCCGTACAACGCAGTAGAACCTCCTACTCCTGTACTCAAATCCTTTTGCTATGAATGCTACCGACCCATTCGCTTTCTTCTGCCTGCTGCACCTGCATGCCTACTTTCAATGACTATTTACCATTACACCCATGGACTCGCTGCAATCACCCCTTTTCCCAATCAGTCCCACCAATCAGAGTAATAGATAGCTTCAAAAAAGAACAAAGAAAGACCCCAAAACCTACCAAAGTAAGTGTGGGCCTAAAAATAATAAAAGATAAGAAAAGAGAAAAAGAAAAGAGGTAAGATATACCTTGCCCTCGCCACCTCACCCAGCCCTGGATCGTATTTAAATTTAAATTTGATTGCCCTTGTAAGAATTCGGTAGCAGGGTGTCCATGTCTTGAGAATTTGATCAGTTTTTTTTCCGCCAAGACCAGCCTAATTGTGTTTCCAAAAGTAAGTGTCCTCGGACATGTAAAAAAAAACAAGTTAACATAAACATCCACCACATTGGATCCCCACAGTTCTTCACTGTGATGGCAGCAATAAAACGTTCATTCTTCTTCCTAATTAATCTCCACCGCGGTCGGGGCAGATCAACCAACCTCGTCTGCGCGATCGAAGCTCCCGCGTTGGGGCAGTCGAAGCTTCTGCGAGCCAAGGAGCTCTGCCGGTCAGTCTCTAACCAGTGATCTCCTGATATTAAGTCAGCCCGGCACGCACGGTCGTAACTCCGAGTTAAACCTTGACCAAATGGATCGCGAGCTCCACGATATAAAATGTCCACAATGGAGCTCCCACAATCGATCCTCAGCAAGTCAAGTCAATTCACTTTTATTTCTATAGTACCTTTAAAAAAACAACACTCGTTGGGACCAAAGTGCTTTCACAATGTGGCGGTCAAACGTTATACAAACAGTGGTTCATAGATTAAGTACATAACATAAATACATACATATAGCCCGCCCTCAGAGGACGTCAAGAAAGGCTTGAGGGTAAAGATGAGTTTTTAGTCTCGACCTAAAGGAGTCGATGGAGGGGGCAGTTCTGTTGGGAGAGGTGCGGTCGCCCCTGAGCTTATGCCTAGACCGTGGGATGTTCAGTAACCCCAAGTCGGCCGATCTGAGGGCCTGGAGGTGAGCAGGTGCGGTGGGTGAGCAGACGTTTGATGTAGGTGGGGGCAAGCCCGTTGAGGGCTTTGTAAACATAAAGGAGGGTCTTGAAATTTATACGGAACCGCACAGGGAGCCAGTGGAGGGAGGCCAGGATCGGGGTGATGTGCTCCCTTTTTCGGTTGCCCGTCAGAGAGTCTCGCTGCGGCGTTTTGGTAGCACCAGTTGCAGGCGGGACAGGAAGATTGGCTGATGCAGTTGTTAAGGCGAGCTGCAGTAATCTAGGCGGGAGGGAGCAAAGCGCCGCCAACTGCTTCGATGTTACGGCGCAGTGCGCGGGCACGGAGATACGATATGAGGGCAAAAAATCACATCTCCGCGTTGAGGTAAGAGATTAGAAAAAGTTTCCCCCAACCCCCCCCACCCCCCCATAAAACAAGCTAAAGAACAAAGCGAAGTCAGAGGATATGGGGAGAAGGCAGGAACGGGGTACTGATTGGGGATGATCAGCCATGATCACATTGAATGGCGGTGCTGGCTCGAAGGGCCAAATGGCCTCCTCCTGCACCTATTGTCTATTGACTATAACACTAACAACATTTAACACATACTATTAAAACACAAAGAAGGAAGGGACAGACAGACTGTTGGCGAGGCAGCCACCATGTGGTAGGATCAGGGGGACTCAGCGGGACATGCAGCCTCTCTGGAGAGAAGGAATGGGTGATGTCTTTGGGTCGAGACCCTTCTTCAGACTGAGAATCAAGGGGAGAGATATGGAAAGGTAAGGTGTGAAAAGGACAGATCAAAGCAGACAAGGCAATGTAGAATGGTTCACTGTTGGATGCGGGGAAGGTGAGAAGGAGGCGAACAATCTGTAATATTTAATCAGGAGGACAGTGGAAATAGTCAGAGATCTAGGGTGGGGGAGGGATGGAGAGAGAGAGGGAAAGGAAGGGTTACATGACGTTAGAGAAGTCAATAGACAATAGACAATAGGCGCAGGAGTAGGCCATTCAGCCCTTCGAGCCAGCACTCTGATCATCCCCAATCAGTACCCCGTTCCTGCCTTCTCCCCATATCCCCTGACTCCGCTATTTTTAAGAGCTCTATCTCGCTCTCTCTTGAAAATATCCAGAGAACCTGCCTCCACCGCCCTCTGAGGCAGAGAATTCCACAGACTCACCACTCTCTGTGAGAAAAAGTGTTTCCTCGTCTCCGTTCTAAATGGCTTACCCCTTATTCTTAAACTTGGCACCCCCCCCTGGTTCTGGACTCCCCCAACATCGGAAACACGTTTCCTGCCTCTAAGCGTGTCCAAACCCTTAACAATCTTGTATGTTTCAATGAGATGCCCTCCTCATCCTTCTAAACTCCAGAGTGTACAAGCCCACAGGCCGCTCCATTCTCTCAGCATATACAGTCCCCGCCATCCCGGGAATTAACCTTGTATACCTACGCTGCACTCCCTCAATAGCAAGAATGTCCTTCCTCAAATTAGGGACCAAAACTGCACACAATACTCCAGGTGTGGTCTCACTAGGGCTCTGTACAACTGCAGAAGGACCTCTTTGCTCCTATATTCGATTCCTCTTGTTATAAAGGCCAACATGCCATTGGCTTTCTTCACTGCCTGCTGTACCTGCATGCTTACTTTCATAGACTGATGTACAAGGACCCCCAGATCCCGTTGTACTTCCCCTTTTCCCGTGCAGTATACGATACAATACGATATGATACGATACAACTTTATTTATCCCTGTCGGGAAATTGATCTGCCAAGAGTCATAAAACACTAGATACATCAAACATGAAATTAAAGTGATGAGTGGAAAGTCCAGAATTGGGGATGTGCAAAGGTTGCGGGGGGGGGGGGGGTGGGGGGGGGGGGGGGGCAAGGAGGGGATGGTGGGGAGGAGGGGGGAGGGGAAGAGGGGGGGGGGGGGGGGGGGGGGTAAAGGGGGGGGGGGGGGAGGGGAGGGGGGGGGGGAGGGGGGGGGGAGGGGGGGGTGGGGGGGAGGATAATGGGGGGGGTGGGGGGGGGGGGGGGGGGGGGGGGGGGGGGGGGGGGGGGGCAAGGAGAGGAGGAGTGAGGGGGGGTAGAGGGGGGGGCTGGGAGGGGAGGGGGGAGAGGAGGGGAGGTCAGTCTATTTGGCCAATAAAACGTATTCATATCATTTCATTCATTCATTCAAGGTAGAACAAAAATGTTGGAGAAACTCACAGCGGGTGAGGCAGAATCTATGGAGCGAAGGAAATAGGTGACGCTTTGGGTCGAGACCTTCTTCGACCTGAAAACGTCACCTATTCCTCGCCTTCCCATAGATGCTGCCCTCACCCGCTGAGTTTCTCCAGCATTTTTGTCTACCTTCGATTTTTTTCCAGCATCTGCAGTTCCTTCTTAAACATATCAAATGCTGTGATGGCAGATCTCACAATCTGTCTGAGATCGCGTGGCTGGGTCTGAGAACGAGTATCTGAAGAAGTGTCCTGACCCAAAAATGTCATCTGTCCGTTTCCTCCACAGATCAGTTCAGTTTAGTTATCAGTGTCACAAATTGTCAACCGTTAAGTGAAAAGCATTACGGAGTGAAAAGCATTAGTTGCGCCGCTAACCAGTCAGCGGAAAGACAATACATGATTACAAAAAAAAGACAATCGAGCCGTTCACAGTGTGCAGATACATCTTCTTTCTGCCGTTGTCTTTTAGACCTGCAGCTCCATTGAAGGCGAGCCAGGCCAACGTGTCATCGTCCAGGTCAATCAGACCTCGTTCACCATTGGGTGGCCGGTGTTTGGGGCAAAAATGCTACTGGTGACTGTGTGCTCCAACTGTCTGTGTTGGGTCACCACACTCGCAGGAGGCGCTCAGCTGTGTCCACGAGGCCCCACCTCATCATCACATACTCCATAGTGTCCGATGCCCTGTCCTCAAGCGGTTGAAGAGTTGTCCACGCTTTTCGGGGCAGGTCCTGGCGAGAGGGACGTCCATGGGGTCATCGACTGTAATGGGTGTAGCCTAGATGGTTCCGCTACTTCCACTGTCTCTCCATCTCGTCTTGACCCAGGCGGCCTTAGAAGCGTCAGCCGTGTTGTGCAGAGCAGCTCTCATGGGCTTGCGTTGGGCAAAGGGAGACGGCCGTGACTTGAGTCTCAATCATCGTCGTGGTGTCTGTGACGATCTGATGGAAGAGGTGGGATTCACTGGTGGCTTGCGCCTTTCGAGAAGAGGGCCAGCGTGGCTGCTTCTCGCCTGATTCTGGCTGGGGGCGATGTCAGTGAGGAGTGAGGACGGATGCGGTTGGTTTACTGGCTGGCAGATTACCGTTACAGATACACGATAAGGGAATGACGTTTAGTGTAAGGTGAAGTCAGCCAAGTCCGATCAAGGATAGTCCGAGGGTCTCCAATGAGGTAGCTAATAGTTCATGACAGCTCTCTGGTTGTGTCAAGTCAAGTCAAGTTTATTCGTCACATACACATACGGGATGTGCAGTGAAATGAAAAGTGGCCGTGCCTGCGGACTTTGTGCAAAAAACAAACAAACAACTGACAAACTACAAACAGAATCACATGTTCTTTTCCATAGAGCCTCCCAAAATATGTGGCGGTATTGTGGTCCAGTAAAGTTTAGTAGAGTTAGTCCCTGGTGAGATACGAGGTTTACAGTCCGAATGGCCTCTAGGGAAGAAACTCCTTCTCATCCTCTCCGTACTCCTCACAGCATGGCAACGGAGGCGCTTTGCCTGGACCGTTAGCAGTCTGGAACAGTCCGTTGCAGGGGTGGAAGGGGTCCCTCCCATGACCTTATTGGCTCTGGCGTTGCACCTCCTGATGTATAGTTCCTGCCAGAGAGGGCGATGTAGTTCCCATATGTTTTTGCGTTCAGGCACCGCCGAACTGCGCTGCATTACTCTCTTGCAGAGCCTTCCTGTCCTGGGCAGCAGAGCAATTCCCAAACCAGATTGTAATATTTCCGGACAGATGCTTTTCACAGCCGCAGAGTAGAAGCTCTCTGGAGGATCCTCGGAGACGCTCTGAATTTCCTCAATTGCCTGAGGTGGTAAAGGCGCTGCCTTGCCTTACTCACGAGTGCTGTAGCGTGTGATGTCCTTGTCAGAGATCCTCAGAGATGTGGATCGCCCAGGGTATTTTAAAGCACTCTCACCCTATCCACATGTTATCCCCATTTATCCTCAATGGTGTGTACAACTCGGATGATGTGCCTCTCCCTAAAGTCCACGATCAGCTAGGTAGGATGGTTCATGTTGCCTGATAACCGTCTGGGAAGAAAACTGCCTGAATCTGGAGGTGTTCGTTTTCACACTTCTGTACCTCTTTGCCCGACGGGAGAGGGGGAAGAGGGAGTGGCCGGGGTGCGGCGTGTCCTTGATGATCAGCAGGCCCTTGCCGAGAGCAGCGTGAGGTGTGGATGGAGTCTCAACGGAAGGGGAGGTAGGTTTGTGCGATGGTCTGGGCTGTGTCCACCAATTCGTTGCAATTTCATTGCGCTCTTTTTGGACGGAGCTGTTCCCAAACCGTGCTGTGATGACGTTTAGTGCAAGACGAATAATCCACCCAAAGAAGATGATCACACCTTCTTTCATAAAAATATTCCCGCCTGCCATGTCCTTGCACCTGATCACCAAATCTGTATTTATTTCCTCCTGGAATGTCTAAATATCCAGCCAAAGAGCTCAAAAAGCCGCACTGCCATTGTGCTTGGAACTGCTACAACATCAATCCCTTTGTCCAGCACCGCACCACACACCCCAGCACAAACAACACCACTTTTTTTTCTATCCCAATCGGAAGAGAAAAACATTAGGCAGAGCCAACAACGTGGCGCAGCGGTAGTGTTGCCGCTGCCCACAACAACACAGCGAAATGCAGCTCTGGAGACTGGATAACCCGGGTTCGATCATCCCTCCCCCCGACTACGGGTGCTGGTGCTGTAGTCTGTATTACGGAGTTGCAAACGTTTCTTTCACTTCTCCTTCCCCGTGACCCACGTGGGTTTTTCTCCGAGATCTTCGGTTTCCTGCCACAATTATTCCAAAGACGTACAGGTTGGTAGGTTAATTGGCTTGGTGAATGGTAGAAGTTGTCCCATAGTTAGTGTTGTGTAGGATAGTGTTAACGTGCGGCGGCGTGCGGACCGTGCGGGCGGGGGATCGCTGGTCGGGGGGGGGTCGCGGGGGCGGGCGGCGGTGGGGGGGGGGGAGGCGCCGACCCAGTGGGGCCGAAGGGAATGTTTCTTCTGCGATGTATTCGCTAAAACTAAGCTAAACACTTAAACTAAGACTAAAACTTTAAACTTTCATTATATCAGAACCTTCATAAACTAAAAACTAAAACTTCAATCATTACAATATATCTTTCATATCCATTTAATTCTAAACTTCATCATTCAACTAAAAACTCTAAACAAAAACACAAATTCTGTTTTTTTGGGTCCATATTTAAGAGGAAATAGAGCCAATCCTCGGGGGGGAAACGAATAAACTTCATCCCGATTCTGTTTTTGGTCCATTAGCCAATCCCCAAATTACGCGCCCGACACATAGTCCCCAATAACACATCCCCTCATTTTGTTTCATGATCTCTCGTGCCCCTTAAAATAGAATTTACCGTCCACAGGGCCCACGGCCGAAGCCTCTGAAGCCTCACGAGTGTGCACGTGCGCAGAAATTTGTGTCGCCCCCATGTCTTGATAGCGATTTCCTTCCCGCCCTTGAGTGTGGGGAAGGGAGTAAATCGCTATCAAGACATGGGGGGGACACAAATTGATGCGCACGTGCACACTCGAAGGCTTCAGAGGCTTCAGCCGTGGGCCCTGTGGAAAAAAACTCCCCCCGGTAACATCGGGAGCCGACCTGGTTGGTGACCGACTACCGAACTCCCAGCAACAGCAGCTACATCCGGCCGCCCCCGCCCCCCCGCGAATCGTCGGGCTTCAATCGGCCCGTTCGCAGGACCTTCTGTCGCCCGGCAGAGGCTTCAATATCAGCAGTTTGACCCCGGGGCAGTGGAAGATCCCGCGGCTGATTTTAAGCCTCGCCACGCGGGGCGATGAAAGGCCCCGCGAACAGGCCGATTCAAGCTCCTCTCTACGATCATTGCTCCACCAAGACCTCCCTCCTCCAATCACCGCGCTCTATCCTCAGTCCCACCCCCTCTACCTCCGCCTCTGATCGACACCTCACTCTTCCAATCATCGCGCTGAATCATCATGTCCCGCCCCCCCCCCCCCCTCCCCCCCCAAGAGATTTTTTTTCCACTGAATTTCAAAATCCAGATTACAAAATATGGGGGGGATTGTCCCCCATCTCTCAAAACATGGAGGGATGTGTGTGTGTGTCCTGTCCCACCGCCCCCCCACCCCCCCCGGATTTCAACCATGCCACACTTGAGTTGAGTTGAGTTGAGTATAGTTTATTGTTTTCACCGAGTGAAAAGCTTTTGTTATGCGGTAAGAGGAAAGACAATACCACATGGTTACGATCAAACCATTTACAGTATACAGACTGCACACGATAAGGAATAACGTTTAGTGCAAAATAAAGTCCAGGGGCCACAGTTTAAGAATAAGGGGTTAGCCATTTAGAACGGCGATGAGGATAAACCTTTTCACACAGAGAGTTGTGAATTTGTGTAATTCTCTGCCTCAGAGGGCGGTGGAGGCCGATTCTCTGGATACTTTCAAGAGAGAGTTAGATAGGGCTCTTAAAGATAGCGGAGTCAGGGGATATGGGGAGAAGGCAGGAACGGGGTACTGATTGGGGGGATGATCAGCCATGATCACAGTGAATGGTGGTGCTGGCTTGAAGGGCCGAATGGCCTACTCCTGCACCTATTGTCTATTATCTAATGTCTATTGACCGTACAGGGTGAAGCCTGCGTGGGCGTGAGTTGTCGCCCAAAGAGTCGTACCTTGTTCTGGTCGCCGCTGGTTTTTCAACACGTTCAGAGATCTGCTGCGACTATGACGGGTGCTGGCAGTCGCCGAAAAAAATCACCTAGGTGGGACAGGCCCGTTAAAGGTACGTCCTTTAATTGTGCGGCTGTGACCTCTAGTCCCAGACTCTCCCATTAGTGCCCGTGATGTTTGTCCCGACAACGAGGGCTAATCTTATCAATCTAAACTAATCTTATCTGACTGTTGAGGTCTACATTCCTTCCATTCCTGTGGGGACCTCTAAAGTGTTGCCGCCATATCTGCTTACCTACCCTGTTAATGAGTGCCAGGCACCTCTCATTCTCCACACAAGAAATAAACGTGCTTGGCACATCCCCTTTCCATGCGTCCCCTTTTACCTTAAACCTCTGCCCTCTGTTTGGTTTCGGGTTTAGGTTAGAGCTACAGCACGGAAACAGGCCCTTTGGCCCACCGAGTCTTCGCCGACCAGCGATCACATCTTCACACTAGTTCTATGTTATCCCACTTTCCCATCCACTGTTACGGCTGGATGTGTAATATGGCTGTAAACGGCTCGATTGTAATCGTGTATTGTCTTTCCGCTGACTGGTTAGCACGCAACAAAAAGCCGTGTCCCACGGTGCGAGTTCATTCCAAGAGCTCTCCCGAGTTTAAAAAAGTCAAACTCGTGGTAAGCACGGAGAATGAACGTCGCGGGTACGTCGGAGCTCGGGGACGTCTCTTAGCGCTAACGGCAGGTACTCGGGAAAGACTCGCTAACGGCAGGTGAGCACGGGAAGACTCGCGAAGATTTTTCAACATGATGAAAAATGTCCACGAGAGCCCCGAGGACCGACGAGCGGCCATTACCGTAAATCTCCGGGTTCGAATCAGGGCAAACTCGGGAGAGCTCTTGGAATGAACTCGTACCGTGGGGAATGGGTTTAAAGCTAATATACTAAACTAAACTGAACTGAACTGAACTAAACTAAACTAAACTCCTTATGCACAGGTCAATTGACCTACAATCCTGTACGTCTTTGGAGTGTGAGAGGAAACTGGGGCACCCGGAGACAACCCAATAGGAAGAATGTCCTTCCTCAAATTAGGGGACCTTAAAATCCTTAAAATTCTGAGGCTATGAGCTCCGGTCCTAGACTCTCCCTCTAGTGGGAACATCCTCTCCGCATCCACTCTATCCAGGGCTTTTCACTATTTGGTAAATCTCAACAAAGTCACCCCCCCCATCCTTCTAAACTCCAGTGAGTTCAGATCCAGTGCCGTCAAACGCTCTACATATGTTAACCCGCTCATTCCTACAGATACCCAGTGTTCTTGTATCAGAAGTAGGCTGGCAACTATCCAATGACTGCTGCCAAAAGTCTTTGGTATCAGTGAAAATGTATTCCCAACCTCAGGGGAGGAACACCGAGCAGCATTGTCGACAGAATTCCTTACATCAAGCCTCGTGGAGTGCTTGGGACCTCAATGTGAAAATGCTTTATGAATTTGCACAGAGAAACTGTAAAATGTCCTTGTGCATTGTGAAGAGTTACCAAGAAGTTCATGAACGCAAAATTAGCTTTTTGTGGAGGCCATGCAGATAAATATAAATTGCAGACTGTTATGGAGGTACAATCTTTTTCATGTGTAGGAAGGAACTGCGGATGCTGGTTTAGAAACGTAGAAAATAGGTGCAGGAGTAGGCCATTCAGCCCTTCGAGCCAGCACCGAGATAGACACAAAGTGCTGGAGTAACTTTACTGGAGTAAGAAGGATGGGGGGGGGGGGATCTTATAGAAACATATACAATTATAAAAGTGTTAAAGAAGGAACTGCAGATGCTGGAGAATCGAGGGTTACACAAAAAGCTGGAGAAACTCAGCGGGTGCAGCAGCATCTAAGGAGTGAGGGAGATAGGCGACGTTTTGGGTCGAGACCCTTCTTCAGACAATTATAAAAGGACTGGACAAGCTAGATGCAGGAAAAATGTTCCCAATGTTGGGTGAGTCCAGAGCCAGGGGCCACAGTCTTAGAATAAAGGGGAGGTCATTTAAGACTGAGCTGAGAAAAAACGTTTTCACCCAGAGAGTTGTGAATTTGTGGAATTCCCTGCCACAGAGGGCAGTGGAGGCCAAATCACTGGATGGATTTAAGAGAGAGTTAGATAGAGCTCTAGGGGCTAGTGGAGTCAAGGGATATGGGGAGAAGGCAGGCACGGGTTATTAATAGCAGACGATCAGCCATGATCACAATGAATGGCGGTGCTGGCTCGAAGGGCCGAATGGCCTCCTCCCGCACCTATTTTCTATGTTTCTATGTAACTCAGCGGGTCAGGCAGCATCGCTGGAGAGAAGGAATGGGTGACGTTTTGGTTCGAGACCCTTCATTCGGGTTGGACGAAGGGTTCCGACCCAAAGCGTCACCCATTCCTTCTCTCCAGAGATGCTGCCTGTCCCGCTGAGTTTAGTTCAGTTTGGAGGTTGAGTGCGGAAACCGGTGATTTGACCCACCGAGACCGCGCCGACCAGCGATCCCCGCACATTAACGCTGCCCTACACGCACTGGGGACTATTTACATATATACCAAGCCAATCAACTTACAAACCTGTAACGTCTTTGGAGTGTGGGAGGAAACCGGAGCACCCGGAGAAAACCCACGCGGTCCGAGGGAGAACGTACAAAGTCTGTACGGACAGCACCCCATAGTCAGGATCGAAACCGGGTCTCTGGTGCTGTAAGGCTGCAACTCTACCGCTGTCATAAGGTCATACATGATAGGAGCAGAATGAGGCCATTCGGCCCATCAAGTCAATGCTATTGAAACATGGTGATGTATCTCTCCCTCCTAACCCGGTTCTCCTGCCTTCTCCCCTTAACCCCTGATAAAGTATCTACCTATCTCTGCCTTAAAAATACCCATTGACTTGGCCTCCGCAGCCTTCTGTAGCAATGAACTCCACAGATTCACCACCCTCTGACTAAAGAAATTCCTCCTCATCTCCTTCCTAAAGGAAAGTCCTTTAATCCCGAGGCTTTGGCCTCTAGTCCTGGACTCGCCCGCTAGTGGAAACATCGTCTCTATCCAAGCCTTTCACAACTCAGTTTAGTTTAGTTCAGAGATGCAGCGTGGAAACAGGCCCTTCGGCCCATCGAGTCCGGGCCGGCCAGCGATCCCCGCAGCCATCTACTTTTACACAGCGTAGAGGGATCAAGAACCAGGGAAGATAAGTTTAAGGTGAGAGGGGGAAGATTTAATAAGAACATGTGGGGCAACTGATAAGTTCATAAGGTCATGTCATATGAGCAGAATTAGGCCATTCGGCCCATTGTGTCTACTCCACCATTCAATCATGTCTGATCTATCTTTGCCTCCTAACCCCATTCTCCAGCTTTCTCCCCATAACCCCTGACACCCGTACTAATCAGGAATCTGTCAATCTGTGCCTTAAAAATACCCAATGCCCCATCTCCACTGATCCCACCTGCCTGCGTTTGGCCCCTATCCCTCAAAATCGTTCCTATCCATGTACTTGTCCGAATGTTTCTTGCGATGGTCCCTCCACATCAGAGCAACATTAGGCCATTCAGCCCATCGAGTCTGCTAGTCACGGAGTCAGAGTCATGCAGCGTAGTAACGGGCCCTTCGGTTTCATAAACGGACCTTAGTTTTCGGACATCCGGTGGCGCTGTTGCTAGCTGCCTCCGCCTTCAGTCCGCTATCTTTTTGTTTTTTTGTAATGTTTGAAGACGTTTTTTGTGGTTTTTTTTAATGTCTTTATGTGAGGGGAAGAGGGTACGGTAAGGGAGATACCGTCCTCCAGTCGCTTCCTGGAGAGGATGCGACTATTATTCGAGTCGCGTCCTCGCCCCACCCCCCCCCCCCCCCCCCCCACCCCGCGGCCTACCTCCTGGATTGGCGCGGCCTTTCCTGCCGGGACCGACCAGAGCTCCAGCAGCAGCGGAGCAGCGTTGGAAACATCGCGGGGCGGGCGATGCCTCACCGGGGATCGCCGTTTGGAGCTCCGGAGTGCTGGGCCTGCTGCACCGACCGACATCGCGGAGCTGTGGTTCGCGGAGCTCCCAACGCGGGCGGCGCTGACCAACATCGCGGAGTCCTGCGACTCCGCCCGGCTCGGCCTGTGGACTTTGGGAGCCGCGGACTCCGGTGGGAGGTGGGTGATCTGGAGGCCCGGGCCGCTGAGGATGTTCTCCATCGGGATTCCATTGTTCCCAGCGAGAGGGCCTGAGCATCGTTCCCGGCGAGAGGGCCTGCGGGTGCTCGGGAGGCCCCGGCCACGGGTGAACATCTGGGAAGATATGCAAGGAGGCTGGCTGGACTATTGTACCTTCCTTAACTCTGGTGCCACTGTGGGGTTATGTTGTGTGTGGACTTCTGTGTTTGTGCTTTTTTAAAAAAATATGTTTATTTATTTATTATTTACTTTTATGTTACTTGACTGTAAGGAAAATCCATGTTGTTGTCTCTAAAATGAGATAATGACAATAAATTGAATACAACAATACAACTTTCCCACACTGACCAACATGTCCCATCTACACCAGTCACGCCTGCCCGCGTTTGGCCGGAGTTTCCACAATAGGGATTGCTCAAGCTGATTGAGCCAATGAGAAATTGCGCTAGGTTCGTTCGCTCCTGTGTCAGACGATGCGTAGCTCGCTGTTGGCTCCCGCCGTCGTCCAACACGTTGACAGAATCGGTCGGTGCACGTGCAGTCGTTTCTGGGGATCGCACGAGGAGGCTCCTGTCATGATCCCCATTGAGTTAGGTGAATGAAGAGATCACGGCATTGCGTTTCGCTGACAATAAAGGCAGGCCCTTCTGCCCACCGAATCCTCGCCAGCCAGCGATACACAATAGACAATAGGTGCAGGAGTAGGCCATTCGGCCCTTCGAGCCAGCACCGCCATTCAATGTGATCAGGGCTGATCATCCCCAATCATCCATGATCACATTGAATGGCGGGGCTGGTTCGAAGGGCTGAATGGCCTACTCCTGTACCCATTGTTTATTGTCCATTGTCTATTGTCTATCGGTGGTTGGCGAGGACTTGGTGGGCCCGTACTCTAACACTATCCTACACACTAGGGACAATTTACAAATTTTCCGAAGCCAATTAACCTACAAACCTGTGTGTGCTTGGAGTGTGGGGAGGAATCCGGAGCTCCCGGAGAAAACCCACGCAGGTCACAGTGAGAACATCCAACTCCTTACAAACAGCGCCCGTAGTCAGGATTGAACCCGGGTCTCTAGCGCTGTGAGGCAGCGACTAGCTGACTCTGACCTTGCCGTATAGTTTCACCTGACTTGTTGATCAGTGGTTTGGCCCAAGGCTCCAATCAAGCTATTACTAATGCTAATCATACGGTTTGAACACATACGCACTCGTTCCAAGATAAGTCCCCAGGCCAAGTATTGACATTCCAGATACACTAGCACAACAGTAATTGTACACCGAGCAGTTATCGTCTGCACTCTCGTTTCTTGCTGACTTTTACCAAAGTGGCATTACAAGTGGGATACAAGGAACAGCAGATGCTGGTTTGCAAAAAAAAGACACAAAGAGTGCTGGAGTAACTCAGTGGGTCATCTCTGGAGAACACGGATAGGTGAAGGGGGGCTCGGTGGCGCAGCGGTAGAGCTGCTGCTCACAGCGCCTGTGACCTGCGTTCGATCCGGACTACTTGTGCTGTCTGTCAGGAGTTTGCACGCTCTCCCTGTTTTCTCCGGGCGCTCCGGTTTCCTCCCACACTCCAAAGACGTACAGGTTTGTAGGTTGATCAGCTTGGGTAAAATTGGAAAATTTGTAAATTGTCCCAGGTGCGTAGGATGGTGCTGGCGTACGGGGCGATCGCTGGTCGGTGAGCTGAAGGGCCTGTTTCCGCGCTGTAGCTGTAACAATAAGGTGTTTTGGGACGGGACCCTTCTTCAGACTCTGTGACCATCATCTGAAGAAGGGTCTCAACACGAAACGTCGCCCATCCACGGTCTCCAGAGATGTTGCCTGACCCACTGAGATACACATTTGTGTCTGCTCTGCCAATGGTTCTGATGAGGGGCAGGATTTCAAGAGAAGCAGAAGGGAATGTTATTTATCTAGCGGAGACAGAAATGCTGGAGAAACTCTGCGGGCGAGGCAGCCTCCATGGAGCGAAGGAATAGGCGACGTTTCGGGTCGAGGCCCATCTTCACACTGATGTGTGGGGGGGGGGGCGGGATAAAGAAAGGAAGAGGCGGAGACAGTGGGCTGTGGGAGAGCTGGGAAGGGGAGGGGAAGGAGGGAGAAACCAAGGACTACCTGAAGTCAATGTTCATACCGCTGGGGTGTAAACTACCCAAGCGAAATATGAGGTGCTGCTTCTCCAATTTACAGTGGGGCTCACTCTGGCCATGGAGGAGGCCCAGGACAGAAAGGTCGGATTCGGAATGGGAGGGGGAGTTGAAGTGCTGAGCCACCGGGAGATCAGGTTGGTTATTGCGGACCGAGCGGAGGTGTTGGGCGAAGCGATCGCCAAGCCTGCGCTTGGTCTCATCGATGTAGAGCAGCTGACACCTAGAGCAGCGGATGCAATAGATGAGGTTGGAGGAGGTGCAGGTGAACCTCTGCCGCACCTGGAAAGACTGCTTGGGTTCTTTAATGGAGTCGAGGGGGGAGGTAAAGCGACAAGTGTTTCAAGGGAAAGTGCCAGGGGAGGAGGTGGTTTGGGTGGGAAGGGAAAAATTGACCAGGGAGTTACGGAGGGAGCGGGGGTCTCTGCGGAAAGCCAAAAGGGGAAGAGATGGGAAGATGTGGTGGGATCCCGTTGGAGGTGGCAAAAAATTATCTGTTGTTATCTAGCAACTTCCTAAATCCTTCAAATGAAAATGGTTACTGATTGGGGATGATCAGCCATGATCACATTGAATGACGGTGCTGGCTCGAAGGGCCGAATGGCCTACTCCTGCACCTATTGTCTATTGTCTATTGTCTAAAAGCAACTGAGCTTGCATGTTCTTCTCTGACTGATCCCTGTATAATTTACCATTAGTTTTGTTTAGCGAAAGAGCCCAGAACAGGCTTTGGCCCACTGGGTCCGCACCAACCAGCGATCCCGCACGTTAACACTATCCTACACACACTAGGGACAATTTTACATTTACACCAAGCCAATCTCCGTGGATTGTCACCTTGTCGTGGTGGAGAAGCTTGTGTGGTCCTGAGATCCTGAGAGCGATGCCGTCTGGAGCTGTGCTCCTGGCAGGGCCACCCATGGCGGTAAGGTCGAGGGGGAGGTCTCTGACAAAGAGCCAATCCAACCAAGACCTCAACGGTGGAACAGGCGGAGGACGATGGCTGACCTCAGTGGAGCGTCACAACGGCTGGGAAGGCGGATGAAGGCTGCAGCAGAAAAGGGTCTCCGGTCGTCTTGGACTCCATGCCACTGGATCCTGACCCAGATCTGTCAAGGACCGTGGGGTGGCTGCCTGTGCACCAGTCTCCCCACGTTAAACAAAGTCACGCACAGGCGTCCTCCATATAGGGAGTAGCACCCTGGAGACACCCATGGTCAGCCACGACCGAAGGGGGCCTAAGAAATTAACCTACATACCTGCACGTCTTTAGAGTGTGGGAGGAAACCAGAGCACCCGGAGAAAACCCACACAGGTCAAAGTCAAGTCAAAAGAGTTTATTGTCATGTGTCCCTGACAGGACAATGACATTCTTGCTTTGCATAGCACAACAGAACACAGTAGGCATTGACTACAATTATATACATAAATACACACATTAATTAATAAATTAATAAAGTGCAAATAACAGATAATGGGTTATTAATGTTCAGAGTTTTGTCCGAGCCAAGTTTAATAGCCTGATGGCTGTGGGGAAGTAGCTATTCCTGAACCTGGTCGTTGCAGTCCTCAGGCTCCTGTACCTTCTACCTGAAGGTAGCGGGGAGATGAGTGTGTGGCCAGGATGGTGTGGGTCCTTGATGATGCTGCCAGCCTTTTTGAGGCAGCGACTGCGATAGATCCCCTCGATGGAAGGAAGGTCAGAGCCGATGATGAACTGGGCAGTGTTTACTACTTTTTGTAGTCTTTTCCTCTCCAGGCACTCAAGTTGCCGAACCAAGCCACGATGCAACCGGTCAGCAAGCTCTCTACTGTGCACCTGTAGAAGTTAGAGAGAGTCCTCCTGGACAGACCGACTCTCCGTAATCTTCTCAGGAAGTAGAGGCGCTGATGAGCTTTCTTAATAATTGCATCTGTGTTCTCGGACCAGGAAAGATCTTCAGAGATGTGCACGCCCAGGAATTTGAAGCTCTTGACCCTTTCAACCATCGACCCGTTGATATAAACAGGACTGTGGGTCCCCATCCTACTCCTTCCAAAGTCCACAATCACGGGGAGAAGATCTTTCTGATGCAGCCTGGAACCTGGAGCAGCAGCTCGATGACCTCCGTCTGGTCAGGGAGAGTGAGGAGGTCATAGAGAGGAGCTACAGGGAGGTAGTCACTCCCAGACCACAGGAGGCAGACAAGTGGGTCACGGTTAGGAAGGGCAAGGGGCAGAGGCAGGGGCTAGAGAGTACCCCTGTGACCGTACACCTGGAAAATAGGTACTCGGGTTTGAGTACGATTGGAGGGGACAGCCTAGCTGGGGACACCAACAGCGGCCGGGCCTCCGGCACAGAGACCGGCCCTGATGCTCAGAAGGGTAACAAAAAGAGGAGGGCAATTGTAATAGGGGACTCTATAGTTAGGGGGTCGGATAGGCGATTCTGTAGACGCAGTCGGGAGACCCGGATGGTAGTTTGCCTCCCTGGTGCCAGGGTCTCGCATGTGTCAGAACGTGTACAAAAGATTCTGATAAGGGAGGGAGAGGAGCCTGATGTTGTGGTACACATAGGTACCAATGACATAGGCAGAAAAAGTGATGAGGTCCTGAAGGGAGAATTTAGGGAGTTGGGGGGAAAGTTAAAGAGAAGGACCAAAAGGGTAACGATTTCAGGATTACTGCCTGTGCCGCGTGACAGTGAGAGTAGGAATGAAATGAGGTGGAGGATAAATGCGTGGCTGAGGGACTGGTGCAGTGGGCAGCGATTCAAGTTTCTTGATCACTGGGACCTCTTTTGGGGAAGGCATGATCTGTACACAAAGGACGGGTTGCACTTGAGCCCGAGGGGGACCAATATCCTGGCAGGGAGATTTGCAAAGGCTACTGGGGAGAGTTTAAACTAGAAAGGCTGGGGGGAGGGACTCGGGTAGAGGGGGCTAGGGGTCAGGGTGTGGGGCAAGAGGCAGAGAAGGGAAGCACTCGGATCCAAAATGTAGGCGAGAAAGATGAAAAAGATAATAGACCGAGAATAAGGGATGGTGGGTTTCTAAAATGTGTATATTTTAATGCTAGGAGCATTGTAAGTAAGGTGGACGAACTTAGAGCCTGGATTGACACCTGGAAATATGATGTTGTGGCAATCAGTGAAACATGGTTGCAGGAGGGCTGTGATTGGAAACTAAATATTCCAGGATTTTGTTGCTTCAGGTGTGATAGAATTGGAGGGACCAGAGGGGGAGGTGTTGCATTGCTTGTCAGAGAAGATATTACAGCAGTGCTTTGGTAGGATAGATTAGAGGGCTCGTCTAGGGAGGCTATTTGGGTGGAACTGAGAAGTGGGAACGGTGTAGCAACACTTTTAGGGGCGTATTATAGACCGCCAAATGGGGAGCGTGAATTGGAAGAGCAAATATGTAAGGAGATAGCAGATATTAGCAGTAAGCACAAGGTAGTGATTGTGGGAGATTTCAATTTTCCAAAAATAGACTGGGAAACACATTCTGTAAATGGGCTGGATGGTTTGGAGTTTGTAAAATGTGTGCAGGATAGTTTTTTGCAGCAGTACATAGAGGTATCGACCAGAGAAGGGGCAGTGCTGGACCTCCTGTTAGGAAATGAGGCAGGTCAGGTGATGGAGGTATGCGTTGGTGAGCACTTCGGGACCAGTGATCACAATACCATTAGTTTCAATATAATTATGGAGAGAGTCAGAACTGGACCTAGGGTAGAGATTTTTGATTGGAGAAAGACTAACTTTGAGGGAATGCGTAAGGATTTTAAAGGAGTGAATTGGGACACTTTGTTTCATGGGAAGGATGTAGAAGAGAAATGGAGGACATTTAAAGGGGAAATTGTAAGAGTACAGAATCTTTATGTCCCTGTTAGGTTGAAAGGAAATAGTAAAAATTGGAAAGAGCCATGGTTTTCAAGGGAAATTGGACACTTGTTTCGAAAAAAAGAGAGATATCTACAATAATTATAGGAGTAAATGAGGTGCTAGAGGAGTATAAAGAATGTAATAAGAATCTTAAGAAAGAAATTAGGAAGGCTAAAAGAAGATATGAGGTTGCTTTGGCAAGAAAGGTGAAAGTAAACCCAAAGGGTTTCTACAGCTATATTAATAGCAAAAGGATAACGAGGGATAAAATTGGACCATTAGAGAACCAGAATGGACAGCTATCTGCAGAGCCAAAAGAGATGGGGGAGATATTGAACAATTTCTTTTCTTCGGTATTCACCAAGGAGAAGGATATTGAACTCGGTGAGTTAAGGGGAAAGAGTAGAGTAGCTATGGAAACTATGAGATTCAAAGAGGAGGAAGTACTGACACTTTTGAAAAATATAAAAGTGGATAAGTCTCCAGGTCTTGACAGGATATTCCCTAGGACATTGAGGGAAGTTAGTGTAGAAATAGCAGGAGCTATGACAGAAATATTTCAAATGTCATTAGAAACGGGAATAGTGCCGGAGGATTGGTGTACTGCGCATGTTGTTCCATTGTTTAAAAAGGGTTCAAAGAATAAACCTAGCAATTATAGTTTGACGTCAGTGGTGGGCAAATTAATGGAAAGGATACTTAGAGATAATATATATAAGCATCTGGATAAACAGGGTCTGATCAGGAACAGTCAACATGGATTTGTGCCTGGAAGGTCATGTTTGACAAACCTTCTTGAATTTTTTGAAGCGGTAACTAGGGAAATTGATGAGGGTAAAGCAGTGGATGTTGTCTATATGGATTTCAGTAAGGCCTTTGACAAGGTTCCCCATGGAAGGTTGGTTAAGAAGGTTCAATCTTTGGGTGTTAATGGCGGAGTAGCAAGATGGATTCAACAGTGGCTGGATGGGAGATGTCAGAGAGTAATGGTGGATGGCTGTTTGTCAGGTTGGAAGCCGGTGACCAGTGGGTGCCTCAGGGATCTGTGTTGGGTCCACTGTTGTTTGTCATGTACATCAATGATCTGGATGATGGGGTGGAAAATTGGATAAGTAAGTATGCAGATGATACTAAGATAGGTGGTGTTGTGGATAATGAAGTAGATTTTCAAAGTCTACAGAGAGATTTGGGCCATTTGGAAAAGTGGGCTGAAAGATGGCAGATGGAGTTTAATGCTGATAAGTGTGAAGTGCTACATCTTGGCAGGACAAATCAAAATAGGACGTACATGGTAAATGGTAGGGAATTGAGGAATGCTGTGGAACAGAGGGATCAAGGAATAACTGTGCATAGTTCCCTGAAGGTGGAATCGCATGTAGATAGGGTGGTAAAGAAAGCCTTTGGTGTGCTGGCCTTTATAAATCAGAGCATTGAATATAGGAGTAGGGAAGTAATGTTAAAATTGTACAAGGCATTGGTAAGACCAATTCTGGAGTATGGTGTACAATTTTGGTCGCCTAGTTATAGGAAGGATGTCAACAAAATAGAGAGAGTAACAGAGGAGATTTACTAGAATGTTGCCAGGGTTCCAGCAACTATGTTACAGAGAAAGGTTGAACAACGTTAGGTCTTTATTCTTTGGAGCGCAGAAGGTTAAGGGGGGACTTGATTGAGGTCTTTAAAATGATGAAAGGGATAGACAGAGTTGACGTGGATACGTTTTTCCCATTGAGGGTAGGGAAGATTCAAACAAGAGGGCATGACATGAGAATTAAGGGACAGAAGTTTCGGGGTAACGTGAGGGGGAACTTCTTTACTCAGAGGGTGGTGGCTGTGTGGAATCAGCTTCCAGCAGAAGTGGTGGAGGCAGGATTGATTTTAACATTTAACAGTAAAGTGGATAGGTATATGGACGTGAAGGGAATGGAGGGGTATGGTCTGAGTGCAGGTAGATGGGACTAGGGGAAAACAAATGGTCGGCACGGACTGGAAGGGCCGAGAGGGCCTGTTTCCGTGCTGTAATTGTTATATGTTATATGTTATATGAAGGTACAAACTCCGTGCAGACAGCATCCGGAGTCAGGATCGAACCTGGCTCTCTGGCGCTGTAAAGGGCCTGTCCCACTTACGTGTCCTTGGCACGCAAATTACACGACCTCGTGGTCGCGTTCAGGTGCGACGGTCCCGTGAAGTTCGCGCGCGATTTCATGCGTCCGCACAGCGGTCTGGAGCGCGTGACGTCATTTGAAGATGGACGCAAAATGCTGGAGTAACTCAGCGGGACCGGCAGCATCTCTGGAGAGAGGCAATGAGTGACGTTTCGTGTCGAGACCCTTCTTTTCAGACTGAAGAAGAGCCTCGACACGAAACGTCACCCATTGCTTCTCTCCAGAGATGCTGCCGGTCCCGCTGAGTTACTCCAGCATTTTGTCTCTATCTTCAATTTTCTTGGCCCCGTTCTGGGAGTAGAAGTGGGGGCGGATCCGGACCGCGACGGCCGTGAGCCCCAGGCCGAGCTCGGCGATCGGTTGCCTGCTTCTGCTGCTGATGGAAGTGAGACGTCGCGTCACGCCAGGGTCTTGGGCCGTCAGTTCCACTTTGGCCGTCGGTTCCGCGACAGGCCGTAGGCGCGCGAAGATTTCGTTCTTCTCAGTGGGACCGGCCCCAAACGGCCACACGATGCCCGTGCCCCTCAACGCAACAACAAGGTGGCGTAATTTGCGTGCCAGGGACACGTAAGTGGGACAGGCCCTTAAGGCAGCAACTCTACCGCTGCGCCACCGTGAACGCCATCTCTGCGTTACCAATTTCCACGTGTTGGACGTTGGCCGAGTTGTGATTTACTAATCATCGGTAGAGGTTCGAAGTAATGATATTGCTGATAGAAGATGTTTCAATGGAATTGTGTCCACTATTCTGATCAATAACATGATCTATCTCCATGATAGATGACGGGTGATGACAAGACCGGAAAGGAACCAAGCGGCAGCTTGATTAGCACAATGCGAATAAATTATTGACAGAGTTGTTTAGGGAGGTATGAGGAATATTAACCGTTTGCGAGGGAAGTAAGTATAAGGGAGTCGCGAGGGATATTGTTATTGTTTTTCGCACAGATTTAGTGCGCACATTTCATAAGTTCATCAGTTATAGAAGCAGGATTAGGCCATTCGGCCCATCACGTCTACTCTGCCATACAATCATGACCGACCTATCTTTCCCCCTCAACCCCATTCCCCTGCCTTCTCCCCATAGCCCCTGACACCCGCACTAATCAAGAACCTATCTCTCTTTGGCTTAAAAATACCCAATGACTTGGCCTCCACAGCCATCCACAGATTCACCACCCTCTGGCAAAATGAACTTCATCTTCATCTCCATTGCAAAAGTACATCCTTTTATTCTGAGGCTGTGACCTCTGGTCCGAGACTCTCCCACTAGTGGAAACACCCTCTCCACATCCACTCTATCCAGGTCTTTCACTATTCGGTGAGCTTTAATGAGGTTCCCCCTCATCCTTCTAAACTCCAGCGAGAGTCAAACGCTCATCACATGTTGACCCACTCACCCCCGGGATCATAGTGGAGCATTGTTAACAGTGAGAGTGTGAGGTTAGGGACTCTGGTTGACATGCCAGACTCTGTTAGTGTGGCACGGTGGCGCAGCGGTAGAGTTGCCGCCTTACAGCGCTTGCAGCGCCGGAGACCCCGGTTCCATCCCGACTACAGGCGCTGTCTGTACAGAGTCTGTACGTTCTCCCGGTCACCGCGTGGGTTTTCTCCGAGATTCTTGCTATTGAGGGAGTGCGGCGTAGGTTTACAAGGTTAATTCCCGGGATGGCGGGGCTGTCATATGCTGAGAGAATGGAGCGGCTGGGCTTGTACGCTCTGGAGTTTAGAAGGATGAGAGGGGATCTCATTGAAACATATAAGATTGTTAAGGGCTTGGACACGCTGGAGGCAGGAAACATGTTCCCGATGTTGGGGGGGAGTCCAGAACCAGGGGCCACAGTTTAAGAATAAGGGGTAAGCCATTTAGAACGGAGGCGAGGAAACACCTTTTATCACAGAGAGTGGTGAGTCTGTGGAATTCTCTGCCTCGGAGGGCGGTGGAGGCCGGTTTTCTGGATACTTTCAAGAGAGAGCCAGATAGGTCTCTTAAAAATAGAGTCAGGGGATATGGGGAGAAGGCAGGAACGGGGTACTGATTGGGGATGATCAGCCATGATCACATTGAATGGTGGTGCGGGTTCGAAGGGCTGAATGGCCTACTCCTGCACCTATTGTCTATTGTCTATTGTCTATCTTCGGTTTCCTCCCACACTCCAAAGACTCCACACTCCGAAGGTTTGTAGGTTAATTGGTGTTGTATATTAATAAAAAAATTTAAATTGTCGCAAGTGTGTGTGTGTAGGATAGTGTTAATATGCGGGGATCGCTGGTCGGCACGGCCTCGATGGGCCGAAGGGCCTGTTTCCATGCTGTATCCCCAAACCTTGCCGTTTACAGGGTGCGGAGGCCATATCTTTGTGCATTTCTTAAGCGGCTCTTGATCAGTAAGGGCATGAAAAGTTACGGGGAAAAGACAGGAGATTGATGCTGAGAGGGAAAGCTAGATCAGCCATGATTGAATGGTGAAGCAGGCCCAATTCTGCTCATACGTGTTGTGAGCTTGTTGGCTTTTCCAACCAAGTTAAAATAAAACAATCATTCATAAAATCCAAAGTCCATAGCAACATTTAAGCTTCCAAAGATCGCAGCTGATTAGCAGTGTTTCTCTTCAGCATCTGTGGAGAACATGGATAGGTGACGTTTCACAAAGTGCTGGAGTAACTCAGCGGGTCAGGCAGCATCTGTGGAGAACATGGATAGGTGATGTTTCACAGAGTGCTGGAGTAACTCAGCGGGTCAGGCAGCATCTGTGGAGAACATGGATAGGTGACGTTTCACAGAGTGCTGGAGTAACTCAGCGGGTCAGGCAGCATCTGTGGAGAACGTGGATAGGTGACGTTTCACAGAGTGCTGGAGTAACTCAGCGGGTCAGGCAGCATCTGTGGAGAACATGGATAGGTGACGTTTCGGGTCGAGGCAGTGATCCAAAACAGCATGACATGGGAAGAACATAGACATTGTCAAGTGCCCCAAAATTAGCACGACTTTGCTAAAAAATATACATTTATATTAACTTTTCATTGCATAAGCAAAAGGTGTAAGGTAACATAATGAGATTTCTGATGTCTTAAAAGATTAAAGGAATGTCATGTGCTAATCCTGAAGTTTGTTGGGAAATTATACTTTAGAGATACAGTGCGAAAACAGGCCCTTTGGCCGACAGTCCCGATGCCTTTGGCTGTGATCTACTGGTTTAGTTTAGAGAGACAGCACGGACACAGGCCCTTCGGCCCAACATGTCCACACCGACCAGCAATCCCCGCACACTAATGCCCCTGTCCCACTTAGGAAACCTGAACGGAAACCTCTGGAGACTTTGCGCCCCACCCAAGATTTCCGTGCGGTTCCCGGAGGTTTTTGTCCTCTGGCAACCACCTTCAACTAGCATCGCAACCGGCTTCCACTAAAAAATTACCGATTTTTAAAACGGAAACCACTTTCGACCATTAGGGAGACTGACAAAAACCTCCGGGAACCGCACGGAAACCTTGGGTGGGGCGCAAAGTCTCCAGACGTTTCCGTTCAGGTTTCCTAAGTGGGACAGGGGCATAACACTGTCCTGCACACACTAGGGACAATTTACACATAACCGACAAACCTGCACGTTTTGGGAGCGTGGGAGGAAACCGAGGATCTCGGGGAAAACCAACGCGGTCTACGGGGAGAACGTGCAAACTCCGTACCCGTAGTTGGGATCGAACCCGGGTCTCTGGGCGCGGCAAGCGCTGTAAGGCAGCAACTCTACCACTGCGCCCCCGTGCCGCCTAAACTAATCTATTAACTTCTCAAACTAATAAACTAATTAGTAATTAGTTAGTTCTCGGTGAATAATCTGTCTTTGAATCCCGTGGTCTTAAATTAATTTCTTGTGCAGCCCTTTGGTCCCATTTATTAAAAAAATATTTCCGTGCTTAGAAGATGTGAAAAGCATATCCCTGTGTCCCAGATCCTGACTCTTTGCTCTGCCCTGTAAATACCACTGAATCAATATTTGACCAGTTGATACCAGGCTTTCTGCATCGTCTCCTTTGCTGTGTTGACCATTTGCATCACAGCCAGACCGCTAAACTCTCGGGGCAAAGAAACAAAGTGCTTGTCCGTGCAGTTTGTTCGACAGATGCAGCCAGTTGTTGACAGGCATCACAGGAATTCCTGATGAGTAACTTTAGCAACACAGCGGTAGAGTTGCTGCCCCACAGCGCCAGGGGACCCCGGTTCAATCCTGACCACGGCCGCTGTCTGTGCAGAGTTTGTACATTCTCCCCGTGACCTGCGTGCATTTGCTCCCAGTGCTCCGTTCTCAATAGACAATAGACAATAGGTGCAGGAGTAGGCCGTTTGGCCCTTCGAGCCAGCACCGCCATTCATTGTGATCATGGCTGATCATCCACAATCAGTACCCCGTTCCTGCCTTCTCCCCATATCCCCTGACTCCGCTATCTTTAAGAGCCCTGTCTAGCTCTCTCTTGAAAGCATCCAGAGAACCGGCCTCCACCGCCCTCTGAGGCAGAGAATTCCACAGACTCACAACTCTCTGGGTGAAAAAGTGTTTCCTCGTCTCCGTTCTAAATATAACAACCATATAACCATATAACAATTACAGCATGGAAACAGGCCCTCTCGGCCCTTCCAGTCCGTGCCGACCATTTGTTAAATGGCTTATCCCTTATTCTTAAACTGTGGCCCCTGGTTCTGGACTCCCCCAACATCGGGAACATGTTTCCTGCCTCTAGCGTGTCCAAACCCTTAATAATCTTAAATGTTTCAATGAGATCCCCTCTCATCGTTGTAAACTCCAGAGTGTACAAGCCCAGCCGCTCCATTCTCTCAGCATATGACAGTCCCGCCATCCGGGGAATTAACCTTGTAAACCTACGCTGCACTCCCTCAATAGCAAGAATGTCCTTCCTCAAATTAGGGGACCAAAAATGTATCTGCCTCCACCACTACCCCTGGCAATGTGTTCCCGGCAAACACTACCCTCTGTCTAAAAAACCTTTCCAGCACATTTCCATTAAACCCTGTGCCCCTCAGCTTATAGATGTGCCCTCTAGGATACGATTTTACTGAGCTGGAAAAAAAGCTCTGTCTGTCTATCCTATCAATGCCCCTCATAATATCATATACTTCTTTTTATTTTACAATGTGTACAGTTTTGATCTCCTAATTTGAGGAAGGACATCCTTGCTATTGAGGCAGTGCTGTGTAGGTTCACGAGGTTAATTCCCGGGATGGCGGGACTGTCATATGAGGAAAGATTGAAAAGACTATGTTTGTATTCACTGGAGTTTAGAAGGATGAGAGGGGATCTTATAGAAACGTATAAACTATAAAAGGACTGGACAAGCTGGACAAGCAGGAAAAATGTTCCCAATGTTGGGCGAGTCCAGAACCAGGGGCCACAGTCTAAGAATAAAGGGAAGGCCATTTAAAACTGAGATGAGAAAAAACGATTTCACCCAGAGAGTTGTGAATTTGTGGAATTCTCCGCCACAGGGGGCAGTGGAGGCTAATTCACTGGATGGATTTAAAAGAGAGTTAAAGGCCTGTCCCACTGTACGAGCTAATTCAAGAGTTCTCCCAAGTTTCCCCTGATTCGAACTCAGAGATTTACGGTAATGGCCGCTCGTCGGTACTCGGGGCTCTCGTGGACATTTTTCAACATGTTGAAAAAACGTCACGAGCTTACCCCATTTCCCGCGTACCGTTAGCGTTGCGAGCTGCTAAGAGACGTCCCCGAGCACCGACGTACCTGCTACGTTAATTCTACGTACTTACCACGAGTTTGATTTTTTTTTTGGTCGGTATGGTTCTTTTGAACTCGTAGTGCAGTGGAGCTATGTAGTTACAGGCAGTCAAGGGAGGTCCCGACTGTCTGCAATCTCCTTCACTGACCGGGCATTTTGATCTGTGGTGAGTCTGTGAAATTCTCTGCCACAGAAGGTAGTTGAGGCCAGTTCATTGGCTATATTTTTAGAGTGAGTTGGATGTGGCCCTTGTGGCTGAAGGGATCAGAGGGTATGGAGAGAAGGCAGGTACGGGATACTGAGTTGGATGATCAGCCATGATCATATTGAATGGCGGTGCAGGCTCGAAGGGCCGAATGGCCTACTCCTGCATCTATTTCTATGTTTCTATGATTCTATGAATTGGCTCATTGGAATTTTCAGAACCAAGCAATACGGAATGGTAGGTTAAATGCCTGCTAAACTTTATTAAACGTTATCTGACTTCTTAAAAGTGGCTCCACTGCTTCTCTCCACCTTCTCTCCCCTTCTCTCCCCTTCTCTCACCTTCTCTCACCTTCTCTCACCTTCTCTCTCCTTCTCTCCCCTTCTCTCCCCTTCTCTCCCCTTCTCTCCCCTTCTCTCCCCTTCTAGAAACATAGAAACATAGAAATTAGGTGCAGGAGTAGGCCATTCAGCCCTTCGAGCCTGCACCGCCATTCAATATGATCATGGCTGATCATCCAACTCAGTATCCCGTACCTGCCTTCTCTCCATACCCTCTGATCCCCTTAGCCACAAGGGCCACATCCAACTCACTCTTAAATATAGCCAATGAACTGGCCTCAACTACCCTCTGTGGCAGAGAGTTCCAGAGACTCACCACTCTCTGTGTGAAAAAAGTCTTTCTCATCTCGGTCTTAAAGGATTTCCCCCTTATCCTTAAGCTGTGACCCCTTGTCCTGGACTTCCCCAACATCGGGAACAATCTTCCTGCATCTAGCCTGTCCAACCCCTTAAGAATTTTGTAAGTTTCTATAAGATCCCCTCTCAATCTCCTAAATTCCAGAGAGTATAAACCGAGTCTATCCAGTCTTTCTTCATAAGACAGTCCTGACATCCCAGGAATCAGTCTGGTGAACCTTCTCTGCACTCCCTCTATGGCAATAATGTCCTTCCTCAGATTTGGAGACCAAAACTGTACGCAATACTCCAGGTGTGGTCTCACCAAGACCCTGTACAACTGAAGTAGAACCTCCCTGCTCCTGTACTCAAATCCTTTTGCTATGAAAGCTAACATAGCATTCGCTTTTTTCACTGCCTGCTGCACCTGCATGCCTACTTTCAATGACTGGTGTACCATGACACCCAGGTCTCGCTGCATCTCCCCTTTTCCTAATCGGCCACCATTTAAATAATAGTCTGCTTTCCTGTTTTTGCCACCAAAGTGGATAACCTCACATTTATCCACATTATACTGCATCTGCCAAACATTTGCCCACTCACCCAGCCTATCCAAGTCACCTTGCAGTCTCCTAGCATCCTCCTCACAGCGAACACTGCCCCCCAGCTTAGTGTCATCCGCAAACTTGGAGATATTGCCTTCAATTCCCTCATCCAGATCATTAATATATATTGTAAATAGCTTCTCTCTCCTTCTCTCCCCTTCTCTCCCCTTCTCTCCCCTTCTCTCCCCTTCTCTCTCCTTCTCTCCCCTTCTCTCCTTCCTTCTCTCTCCCCTTCTCTCCCCTTCTCTCTCTCCTTCTTCTCTCTTCTCTCCCCTTCTCTCTCCTTCTCTCCCCTTCTCTCCCCTTCTCTCCCCTTCTCTCCCCTTCTCTCCTTCTCTCCCCTTCTCTCTTTCTCTCCCCTTCTCTCCCTTCTCTCTCCTTCTCTCCCCTTCTCTCCCCTTCTCTCCCCTTCTCTCCCCTTCTCTCCCCTTCTCTCCCCTTCTCTCCTTCTCTCCCCTTCTCTCCCCTTCTCTCCCCTTCTCTCTCCTTCTCTCCCCTTCTCTCCCCTTCTCTCCCCTTCTATCTCCTTCTCTCTCCTTCTCTCTTTCTCTCCCCTTCTCTCTCTCCTTCTCTCCCCTTCTCTCCCCTTCTCTCCCCTTCTCTCCCCTTCTCTCCCCTTCTCTCCCCTTCTATCTCCTTCTCTCCCCTTCTCTCTTTCTCTCCCCTTCTCTCCCCTTCTCTCTCCTTCTCTCCCCTTCTCTCCCCTTCTCTCCCCTTCTATCTCCTTCTCTCCCCTTCTCTCTTTCTCTCCCCTTCTCTCCCCTTCTCTCTCCTTCTCTCCCCTTCTCTCCCTTCTCTCCCCTTCTCTCCCCTTCTCTCCCCTTCTCTCTCCTTCTCTCCCCTTCTCTCCCCCCCCCCCCGTGCTCTCTGAAGGACTTACCGTACACTGTGCAGCCGTCTTTTACCTTCCTCTTCATCGCGGGTGTGAATTTCAGACAGCGCTCCCCCACTTTCCCTGGCCCCCGCCTTTGCGATGTGTTTGTGTGTGTGTGTGTGTGTGTGTGTGTGTGCGTGTGCGTGTGCGTGTGCGTGTGCGTGCGCGTGCGTGTGCGTGTGCGTGTGTGTGTGCGTGTGTGTGTGTGCGGACAGTCGATCGAGCTTGAGGCTTTTCAGGCGAGTGCCCTCGAGCTTGAAGGTCAAAGACACCCTTCTGAACTCGCGGATTATGTTGCCACAGTGGGACAGCCCCTTAACCTTTCTAATGCAGTAGAGGCGTTGGTGTGGTTCCTTGGTCGTTGCTTCAGTATGGGTGAACCAGGAAAAGTTGTTGGTGATATTGGCTCGTCGGAATTTGAACTTTTCAGCCATCTCTACTCCGCCAGTGCAAACTGGGGTATGTGAACCGCTTCACTTCCTGAAGTCCATCAGTATCTCCTTTTTTTCTAAATCAAAAAAAATTTATTCAAACATTAAAATAGTATTTACAACACTATAAAACAAACCATCACCCACCACCATAATACAAGACAAACAAATATACTAAATAAACGACTATACAACTATCTCACACTCCATGTCAAGGATGCATTCAACTCCCTGCGGTGCCCAGTGGTCCCCCAGGGTGCCCGTGGACAGCGTGTAGTCCCTCCCTAACACCACCCGGGCGGTGATGTAACCCCGGAAAAGGGGCAGGCAGCCGGCCGGGCAGAGCCCTCTTCCGCCTGGCGCCTGTGACTCGCGGATGGCCAGCTTGGCCAGGCCCAGGAGCAACCCCACCAGGACATCCTCGGCCCCCACCCTCTCCCCTACACACTGGGTGTCCGAAGATGAGGGTGGTGGGTGAGAAGTGCAGCCAGAAGGCAAGGAGCAGCCCCTTTAGAGAATGGAACAGCGGCTGCAGCCTCATGCACTCCATGCACATGTGGAACACAGGCTCTTCCAGCCCTCACTATCTCCTTTGTCTCGCTGACATTGAGAGAGAGGTTGTTGTCTCGACACCAGGACACGCGGTTCTCGATCTCCTTCCTGTACTCCGTCTCATATTTATTTGATATCCGACCCACAATGGTGGTGTCGTCAGCGAATTTGTAGACTGAAATAGATCTGTACACGGCTGAACAGTCGTGGGTGTACAAGGAGTAAAGAAGGGGGCTGAGAACGCAGCCTTGTGGAGAACCAGGGTGCTCCACAAGAGGATGAATTGTCCCCTATCCTCACTGATTGGAGTCTGTTGGGCAGGAAGTCGGGGATCCAGTTACAGAGATGAGTGCTGGGACCAAGTCCCACCAGTTTAGTGTTAAAGAAAGAACTGCAGATGCTGGAAAATCGAGGATACACGAAATGCTGGAGAAACTCAGCGGGTGCAGCAGCATCTATGGAGCGAAGGAGATAGGCGTTTGGGGAGTGCATCCTCTTGGCATGAACATTGAATTCTCTCAATTCTGTTAACCCTTGCTGTCTCCTCCCCTTCCCACCTCTCCCTCAGCCCTCGGGCTCCTCCTCCTTTTTCCTTTCTTCTCCCCGCCTCCCCCCACCCCCCCCATCAGTCTGAAGAAGGGTTTCGGCCCGAAACGTTGCCCATCTCCTTCGCTCCATAGATGCTGCTGCACCCGCTGAGTTTCTCCAGCATTTTGTGTATGCCCGCCAGTTTAGTGATGAGCTTGGATGGTATAATGGTATTAAAGGCAGATCTGTATGTAGTCTGTGAATAGGAGTCTGACGCAGGTGTCTCTCTTATCCGGGTGATCCAGGGATGCGTGTAGGGCCAGGGCGATGGCGTTGTCCGTGAACCTGTTGTGGCTGTAGGCGAACTGCACTGGGTAGACTGGATTTTTAATGTAGACTGGACTGGATTTTTAAAAATTTAAATTAAATTAAATTTTAATTTTTGTTAGAAGCAATTGTACACAAAAAAAAAAGATCGTACAGCTTCAGTTTTAACATTTTATAAGCTAATAACTAGATAGAAAAAAAAGGAAAAGGAAAAAAGGAGAATGAAAAAGAGGAAAGGAAAAAAAAAGTTTTTAAAAAACCCTCGGAACTAACAAAGGTGTCAAAGGAGCGGAGGTATGTCCCTTCCGTACGCCCACTCACCCAGCTCTACAGTCGGTTTTCAGTTTGCGTTCAACCATTATGTTGTAGAAGAAATTCAATAAAAGAAGATCATATTTTTGAATCTGGTTTGTCAGTCAAGACAAACGTTGTTTTTTCTAGACGTAGTGACTCGGTCATTTCTGTGATCCACATCTGCACTGTGGGGACTGTTATCTTTTTCCAGAATTTAAGTATACGTTTTTTCGCAGTTATTAAATCTTAGTCAAGGAAGCGTCTTTGAAATATCGTTAGTTTAGGGCAGCCCTCTGACATTCCTAATATTATTAGTTTTGGACCTGGCTCATAGAAACATAGAAACATAGAAAATAGGTGCAGGAGGAGGCCATTCGGCCCTTCGAGCCAGCACCGCCATTCATTGTGATCATGGCTGATCATCCCCTATCAATAACCCGTGCCTGCCTTCTCCCCATATCCCTTGACTCCACTAGCCCCTAGAGCTCTATCTAACTCTCTCTTAAATCCATCCAGTGATTTGGCCTCCACTGCCCTCTGTGGCAGGGAATTCCACAAATTCACAGCTCTCTGGGTGAAATCTTTTTTTCTCACCTCAGTCTTAAATGGCCTCCCTTTTATTCTAAGACTGTGGCCCCTGGCTCTGGACTCGCCCAACATTGGGAACATTTTTTCCTGCATCCAATTGAGTTTTAAGTGTTTTAGAAATAATATTGAATATTTCCGTCCAGAAGTTTTGTATTTTTATACAGGATACAAAAGTGTGAGTTAGGGTGGCTTCTTGAAAGTGACATTTATCACAAAGAGGAGAAACAGTTGGGAACATCTTGTTTAATTTGGTCTTTGAGTAGTATAGCCTATGCGATATTTTAAATTGTATCAGGCAGGGGTAGACTGGATTTAATCCATTCCATAACTAGCCTCTCAAAACATTTCATATCACAATAGTAGCTTCTATTGTCTCCGCATTTGTGGATTGAATTGAAATTGTGCAAGGCTGCACAGTGCGTCAAGTCAAGAGAGTTTATTGTCATGTGTCCCAGATAGCACAATGAAATTCTTACCAGCTGCAGCACAACAGAATATTGTAGGCATAAATACAGATCAGATCAGTGTGTCCTTCTGCTGTTGTACAGAGCCCTAGTGAAACCACGCCTGGAGTATTGTGTGCAGTTTTGGTCCCCTAATTTGAGGAAGGACATTCTTGCTATTGAGGGAGTGCAGCGTAGGTTCACCAGGTTAATTCCCGGGATGGCGGGACTGTCATATGCTGAGAGAATGGAGCGGCTGGGCATGTACACCCTGGAGTTTAGAAGGATGAGAGGCATATAAGATTGTTAAGGGCTAAGACACGCTGGAGGCAGGAAACATGTTCCCGATGATGGCTGAGTCCAGAACCAGGGGCCACAGTATAAGAATAAGGGGTAAGCCATTTAGAACGGAGATGAGGAGACTCTTTTTCTCACAGAGAGTGGTGAGTCTGTGGAATTCTCTGCCTCAAAGGGCGGTGGAGGCCGGTTCTCTGGATGCTTCCAAGAGAGAGCTAGATAGGGCTCTTAAAGATAGCGGAGTCAGGGGATATAGGGAGAAGGCAGGAACGGGGTACTGATTGGGGATGATCAGCCATGATCATATTGAATGGCAGTGCTGGCTCGAAGGGCCGAATGGCCTACTCCTGCACCTGTTGTCTGTTGTCCATTGTCCATATACCATAGAATACCATAGAATATATATATATATACACTCGCATCAGTAAACAGATAAAGTGCAATATGCTGTTATAGTTCAGAGTTTGTTTGATGTTGTGTTTAATAGCCTGATGGCTGTGGGGAAGAGCTGTTCCTGAACCTGAATGTTGCAGATTTCAGGCTCCTGTACCTTCTACCTGAAGGTAGCGGGGAGATGAGTGTATGGCCAGGGTGGTGTGGGTCCTTGATGATGCTGCCAGCCTTTTTGAGGCAGCGACTGCGATAGATCCCCTCGATGGAAGGGAGGTCAGAGCCGATGATGGACTGGGCAGTGTTTACTACTTTTTGCAGCCTTTTCCACTCACGGACGCTCGGGTTGCCGAACCAAGCCACGATGCAACCGGTCAGCAAGCTCTCTACTGTGCACCTGTCGTGGGTGTAGGTGGATAGAGAAGGGCTGGAAGTAGGAGAACGGATTCTGACATTAATTTTGAATTGGTTCTCTTTCATCTGATTACAGGTGGAAAGTTTGTTTACCTCCTTCAGGATGAAAGACCAGGAGATTTCATTATGTATTGGGCGGTCCAAGCAACCTCTGCCAGGATTTAAGAGGCTCCTAGTTTCAAGCGCATTTGACTCTCAGTAGAATGTCTTGGGTGGAGAATTAGCTTCTGTACTGCAACTTTTAATAAAGACGTGGAGGACAGTTGGTGTGGCTGTTTTATTTTGATGTTGCCTCAGTTTGATTAGTAGCAAACAGGCCCTTCGGCCCAACCTGTCCATGCTGACCAAGATGCCCATATACACCCATCTACACATGTACAAATATCTTATATATGCTGTTACAGTACCTGCCTCAATAGACAATAGACAACAGGTGCAGGAGTAGGCCATTCGGCCCTTCGAGCCAGCACCGCCATTCAATGTGATCATGGCTGATCATCCCCAATCAGTACCCCGTTCCTGCCTTCTCCCCCTGACTCCGCTATCTTTAAGAACCCTATCCAGTCTCTTGAAACCATCCAGAGAACCGGTCTCCAGAATACCGGACTCCAGAATTCCACAGACTCACCACTCTCTGTGAGAAAAAGTGTTTCCCCATCTCTGTTCTAAATGGCTTACCCCTTATTCTTAAACTGTGGTCCCTGGTTCTGGACTCCCCCAAACATCGGGAACATGTTTCCTGCCTCTAGCGTGTCCAAGCCCTTAATAATCTTATGTGTTTCAATGAGATCCCCTCTCAACGACCTCCTCCGGCAGCTCGTTCCATACACCCACCACCCTCAGTGTGAAAAAGTTGCCCCTCAAGTGCCTATTAAATCTTTCGCATCCCATCGTAAATCTATGTCCCCCAGTTCTGGATTCCCCTACTGTGGGTAAAATGAGCGGGCGGTACGGGGCGCAGCGGTAGAGTTGCTGCCTTATTGCGCCAGGGACCCGGGTTCCATCCTGACTACGGGTGCTTGTCTGTTGGGACAATTTACAATATCACCGAAGCTAATTAACCTACAAACCTGCACGTCTTTGCAGTGTGGGACGTTCTTGGTTCTTGGTTTCTGGGTCCTCCAAAATATTCCAAATGGAATTTAAACTGGAGGTGGTGGAGGGAGGACTTAAACCAGAAAGGGTTTTTGGGAAGAAAGAGCTACTTTAAATGTAGTTGTATCTGGTTGGGTAACTATAGTAGGGTGGAGATTATTCCGTGCTTTAATAGTGCGGGGGAAGAATGAATTGCTGTACACATCTGTCTTGGTAGCTGGAATCACAAACCTAATTGGTTTGGGTTTGGTGTAGGTCTTGTAATCTATGTCGAGCTGCCCATTTAAGATTTTGTAAAAACAGATCAAACGGCGAGCTTCACGTCTGTCTTGGAGAGGGTTCCACCCCAGAGAATTCAGAAGTTTGGTGACACTCGCTTCTCTCTCGTAGGTGTTAGTAACAAATCGAGCGGCCTGTCTTTGGACACGTTCGATGGAAGAAATGTTTTTATTTGTGTATGGGTCCCAAGCTGCAACTGCGTGGTCCAGATGAGGTCTAACGAGGGTGAAATACAGCTTCTCCTTGACAGAAGCTGAACAATGATGAAAGTTGCGTCTCAGAAAAATTAGGACACCTGTTGCTTTCACCGTTGCATGATGAGTCTGACCATTCCAACGCAGATCGTTGATGCCAAGATACTTGGTCTGTTTGGATTCTTCAAGGGTGGCACCAAGTATATTGTAAGATGTTTCGCCCGGTTTCCTCTTTCTGGTGACACGCATGGTTTCACATTTGGACGGGATGAACTGCATGCCCCATTGTTGTGACCACTCGACCATTGTATCGAGATCCTTTTGGAGAGCATCTTCATCATCAGCTGACTTAATTGGACGGTACAGCAAACAGTCATCAGCGAATAGTCTGGTCGTGCTTGCGACTTTTTCACGGAAGTCATTGATGTCAAGCAAAAATAGGTGTGGACCAAGTACTGTGCCCTGGGGTGTCCCACTCAACACTGGGCGCCAATTGGAGCTCTTTCCGTGCACACACACACACACGCTGAAGACGTTTTGTCAGGAAACTGGAAATCCATCGTTTTGTGTTGGAACAAATACTATAGAAGTCCGAAGCAGTCTCTGGTGTGGGATGACATCAAATGCTTTAGAAAAGTCCAGTACAACTAAATCCATGATGACGCTACCATCAAGGTGCTTGGCCAGGTCATTTGTCGTCAGGAGAAGCTGAGACTCGCATGATCGATGCCTCCCAAATGCATGTTGGTTGTCAGCAAGAATGTTATGTTTGCTCACGTGTCGCATCAGCTTACTATCAATTAAATGCCCCAGCAATTTACAGCAAGAACTTGTTAATGAAACAGGTCGATAATTCGCTGGGTTGGTGGTTGAACCCTTCTGAAAGAGAGGAGTGATGTTGGCCTTCCTCCAATCCAGCGGTACATCGCCCGAGTCTAGCGATTGTTGGAAAATGAACTGCAAAACTGGAGCCATTTCTTCAGCCGCGATCCTGAGGGCCTGATTCTCTATCTGATCTGGTCCAATTGCTTTAGTGGTATTAGAAACATAGAAACATAGAAATTAGGTGCAGGAGTAGGCCATTCAGCCCTTCGAGCCTGCACCGCCATTCAATATGATCATGGCTGATCATCCAACTCAGTATCCCGTACCTGCCTTCTCTCCATACCCTCTGATCCCCTTAGCCACAAGGGCCACATCCAACTCACTCTTAAATATAGCCAATGAACTGGCCTCAACTACCCTCTGTGGCAGAGAGTTCCAGAGACTCACCACTCTCTGTGTGAAAAAAGTCTTTAACCGAAGATCTCTCGCTTAGTACGGGTGTCAGAGATTATGGGGAGAAGGCAGGAGAATGGGGTTAGGAGGAAGCGATAGCTCAGCCACGATTGGTGGCGGAGTGGACTTGATGGGTCGAATGGCCTAATTCTGCTCCTATCACTATTGACCTTATAACCACCCGGTGAAAACCCAAGCAGGTGACGGGGAGAAGGTACAAACTCCGTGCAGACAGCGCCCGTAGTCAGGATGGAACCCGGGTCTCTGGCGCCGTGAGGCCGCCCTGGTAACGCTACCACAACGGGGTCAGTAACGGGGCGCTGCGAGTCGGCTGCCCTGCCAGCAGCGTGCCCGTTATTTCGACTTTTTAAAATTTTTTTGTTTTGTCCAAGTGTTTGTTTTGGGTGTTTCTCGATGTGTCTTGTGTGGGGAGGGGACGGGGGAACTGCTCTTAAGTCACCCACAACGGAGAGGCAACTTTTTCCATGTCGTTTGTCCGCCTCCCCTCTCGTGGCCTAACGGCATGGATTGGAGCGGCCCTTCCCGGAGTCGGGCCCAAGAGCTTCAGCAGCGGGCGGGCGCAGCGCGGGCTTTTCCATCGCGGAGCGGGCGAACCCTTGCCGGGGGTCGCCAGAGAGGAGCGCTCCGATCGCTGGCCTGGTGACTTTGGCATCGTGGGGCTGTGGTCTACGGAGCCTCTAGCTGCGGGCGTTGAGTGGATTTACATTCGCGGAGTCTGGGATCCCTCGCCGGGCATCGCCGGAGAGGAGATCCGACCCCGGGCCTGCGGCCTATAACATCCTGAAGCCGCGGTCTCCGGTGGGAAAGTGGCCGATTCGGGCACTCCAAGTGTGTTCGACCATCCCGATGTCGGAGTTTGGATCATCCCGACCAGAGGGCCTGTATATCGGGCCGTCCATAGCGGCGACTGCGGAGGGTTCATGGCCCCGACCACGGGTGGGTGAACAAAGGAGGAGGACTGGCTGAACTTTGTCCCTTCCACCACACTGAAGAATGCTGTGGTGGATGTTTGTGTTAAATCTTATTGTGCACTGTGTGTTGTTTTTAAGTGTATCGCTGCTGGCAAATTCATTTCACTGCACCTTCGGGCACATGTGAGGAATAAATATGACTTAGACTTTGACTGACTAGACATTTGCTGCCTGCGTCATTTATGGAGGATATTCCTATGGCTGTTGCGTAGAGGTTGTTCCATGCAGTCTCAGCTGCGGGTAAGTCCTCATCTTTAATGCTGAATCTTAGAAGGCTTAAAGTCACAGAGAGTTATAGAGTCACACAGCACAGGAATAGGCCTGAGGAAGGCTCTCGACCCGGAACGTCACCTCTTCCTTGACCCCAGAGGTGCTGCCTGACCCAGTGAGTTACTCCAGCTTTTCGTGTCTATCTTTGGTTTAAACCAACAACTGCAGTTCCTTTCCTCACAGGAACAGGCCATTCGGCCCAACTTGTTCATGCCGACCAAGATGCCCCTTATAGGCTAGGCCGGGGTTATGGGGCGAAGGCACGAGAAAGGGGTTTGAGAGATCAGTCTTGATTGAATGGCAGAGCAGATGCGAAGGGCTGAATGGCCTAATTCTGCTCCATTTGCCTGTTTGACCCATATCCCTCTCAATGTTTCCTATTCATGTAGCTGTCCAAGTGTTGTATAAAGGTTGTTATACCACCTGCCTCTGGCAGATCGTTCCATACACACCACTACCCTCTGTGTGACAAAGTTGCCCTTCAGGTTCCATTTAAATCTTTCCCCTCTCGCCTTAAGCCAATGTCCTCTGGTTCTTGATTCCCCTACTCTGGATGAATGAATGGATGAATGAACAAGTATTCACATACAAGGAATTAGCCTTGGTGCTCCAGCCCGCAAGTGACAACATGACATACAGTGACAGTTAGGAATAACACATAAAACATTAAAAGATTCTGTGCATTCACCCGATCTATTCCCCTCATGAATGTGTACACCTCGATAAGATCGCCCCTCAGCTACCTGCGCTCCAAGGAATAAAGTCCCAGCCTGCTCCACCTCTCCCTGCAGCTCAGGCCCTCGTGTCCTGGGAACATCCTCGGAAATCTTCCCTGTACTCCTTCCAGCTTGTCAACGGTTCAATTAAATAGTCAATGGTATGTCAAGCGTCACCTATCCCTTTTCTCCAGAGATGCTGCCTGACCCGCTGAGTTACTCCAGCACTCTGTGAAACGTCACCTATCCATGTTCTCC
This sequence comes from Okamejei kenojei, assembly GCA_035221665.1. Classification (NCBI taxonomy): domain Eukaryota; kingdom Metazoa; phylum Chordata; class Chondrichthyes; order Rajiformes; family Rajidae; genus Okamejei; species Okamejei kenojei. Next base: position 4,950,275 of record CM069135.1, read on the forward strand.
ACAGATGCTGCCTGACCCGCTGAGTTACTCCAGCACTCTGTGAAACGTCACCTATCCATGTTCTCCACAGATGCTGCCTGACCCGCTGAGTTACTCCAGCACTCTGTGAAACGTCACCTATCCATGTTCTCCACAGATGCTGCCTGACCCGCTGGGTTACTCCAGCACTCTGTGAAACGTCACCTATCCATGTTCTCCACAGATGCTGCCTGACCCGCTGAGTTCCTCCAGCACTCTGTGAAACGTCACCTATCATTATAAATGCTGCCATGGTATTTATTGTCCATGCAGCTTCCCACCTCTCTCTTGTAACTATGGAAACATCATCAAGTTTGGTTTAGTTTGGATTATAGAGTCATAGAGAGATACAGTGTGGAATCAGGCCCTTTGGTGCAAGTTACCCACAGGCCCCGTTTACACTAGTCCCACCTGCCTGCGTTTGTCCCATATTCCTCCAAACCCATTCTATCCATGTGCCTGTCTAACTGTTTCTTAAACATTGGGATAGCACAGAAACAGACCCTTCAGCCCACTGAGTCCGCACCGACCATTGATCCCTGCACATTAACACTATCCTACACACACTGGCGCCAATTGATAATTATACCAAGGCGTGTAGGTCTTTTGGAGTGTGGGAGGAAACAGAAGATCTCGGAGAAAACCCACGCGGCCACGGGGAGATGGTACAGATTCTGCACAGACGGCGGGGATGGAACCCGGGACACTGGCGCCGCGAGGCAGCGACTCTACCGCTGCGCCACTGTGCTCCGTTCTGCTCGACCAATCTCTGCAGGGTTCTAATGCTGGCCACGGCAGACATAGGTGGAAGATTAATAGATTGAAAATAGGTG
>CM069135.1:4956125-4991125 GCA_035221665.1 Okamejei kenojei
CACAGAGACACAGAGACACAGAGACACACAGAGACACAGTCACAGAGACACAGAGACACAGTCACAGAGACACAGAGACACAGTCACAGAGACACAGAGACACAGAGACACAGAGACACAGAGACACAGAGACACAGTCACAGTCACAGAGACACAGAGACACAGTCACAGACACACAGAGACACAGTCACAGAGACACAGAGACACAGAGACACAGAGACACAGAGACACAGAGACACAGTCACAGTCACAGAGACACAGAGACACAGTCACAGACACACAGAGACACAGTCACAGAGACACAGAGACACAGAGACACAGAGACACAGAGACACAGTCACAGAGACACAGAGACACAGTCACAGAGACACAGAGACACGGAGACACAGAGACACGGAGACACAGAGACACAGAGACACAGAGACACGGAGACACAGAGACACAGAGACACAGTCACAGACACACAGAGACACAGAGACACAGAGACACAGTCACAGACACAGAGACACAGAGACACAGAGACACAGAGACACAGACACAGAGACACAGAGACACAGAGACACGGAGACACAGAGACACAGAGACACGGAGACACAGTCACAGAGACACAGAGACACAGAGACACAGAGACACGGAGACACAGTCACAGAGACACAGAGACACAGAGACACAGAGTCACAGAGACACAGAGACACAGAGACACGGAGACACGGAGACACGGAGTCACAGAGACACAGAGACACAGAGTCACAGTCACAGAGACACAGAGTCACAGAGACACAGAGACACGGAGACACGGAGACACGGAGACACGGAGTCACAGAGACACAGAGACACAGAGTCACAGTCACAGAGACACAGAGACACAGAGACACAGTCACAGAGACACAGAGACACGGAGACACGGAGACACGGAGTCACAGAGACACAGAGACACAGAGACACAGTCACAGAGACACAGAGACACAGAGACACAGTCACAGAGACACAGAGACACAGAGTCACAGAGACACAGAGACACAGAGTCACAGAGACACAGTCACAGAGACACATAGACACAGAGACACAGAGACACAGAGAGAGTTTCTCTCTCAGAGAAACACAGGGTCATAGGTCTACTCATTGGAGACCCTCTGACTATCTTTGATCATAAGGTCATAAGTGAAAGTAAAATTAGGCCTTTAGGCCCATCAAGTCTACTCCGCCATTCAATCATGGCTGATCTATCTCTCCCTCCTAACCCCATTCTCCTGCCTCCTTCCCATAACCCCTGACACCCGTACTAATCAAAGACTATCTATCTCTGCCTTAAACATTTCCACTGACTTGGCCTCTACAGCTTTCTGTGGCAAAGAATTCCACGGATTCACCACCCTCTAAATATTTTTTTTTCCTCATCTCCTTCCTGAAGGAAGTCCTTGAATTCTGAGGCAATGACCTCTGGTCCTAGACTCTCCCACTAGTGGAAACATCCTCTCCACATACACTCTATCCAAGCCTTTCACTATTCTGTATGTTTCAATGACGTCCCCCCCTCATTCTTCTAAACTCCAGTGAGTGCAGGCCCAGTGCCAAAAAACGCTCATCAGATGCCAATGCACTCATTCCTGGGTCGTTCTTGCAAAACCTCCTCTGGACCCTCTCCAGAGCCGACACATCCTTCCTCAGATACGGTGCCCAAAATTGCTCACTGTATTCCAAACGCGGCCTGACCAGTGCCTTATAGAGCCTCAGCATTACATCCCTATTTGGTTTACCAGCCCTCTTGAAATGATCAGACTGGATGTTCTTGCTATTGAGGGAGTGCAGCGTAGGTTTACAAGGTTAATTCCCGGGATGGGCGGGACTGTCATATGCTGAGAGAATGGAGCTGCTGGGCTTGTACACTCTGGAGTTTAGAAGGATGAGAGGGGATCTCATTGAAACATATAAGATTGTTAATGGTTTGGACACGCTAGAGGCAGGAAACATGTTCCCGATGTTGGGGGAGTCACAGGGCGGTGGAGGCTGGTTCTCTGGATACCTTCAAGAGAGAGTTAGATAGCGCTCTTAAAGATGGTGGAGTCAGGGGATATGGGGAGAAGGCAGGAACGGGGTACTGATTGTGGATGATCAGCCGTGATCACATTGAATGGCGGTGCTGGCTCGAAGGGCCGAATGGCCTACTCCTGCACCTATTGTCTATTGTCTATTGTCTAAAATAATTCTGAATCTTTCCTGCAATTGTTTCCTTTTGATGACACCCTTCCTTTAGTTAGGGCACCCTGAAATGCGTCCAGTACACCAAGTGTGATCACACTAATGTCTAACGCAGTTGTATCATGACATCTCAACTCTCGATACCTACCAATAAATAATAACGTTACCTTTATTCATGGATTGCAGCACCTGACACCAATGAGCTCCGAGTCTGAAGAAGGGTCTTGATTGCTTTTATTTTAGTTTAGTTCCCATCAGGCAAAAATTTCAGGCAGACAAAAATGCTGGAGAATCTATGGAGCGAAGGAATAGGTGACATCTCGGGTTGAGACCCTTCTTCAGACCTGACCCCAATGAGCTCTGAGTCTGAAGAAGGGTCTCGACCCAAAACGTCACCCATTGAATATCTAAATGTCAATATCACCCACCCCTTTACTATATAAATGGCGTCAAGTTGGGAAAAGGGGAAGTACAACGGGATCTGGGGGTCCTTGTTCATCAGTCTATGAAAGTAAGCATGCAGGTACAGCAGGCAGTGAAGAAAGCCAATGGCATGTTGGCCTTTATAACAAGAGGAATCGGATATAGGAGCAAAGAGGTCCTTCTGCAGTTGTACAGAGCCCTAGTGAGACCACACCTGGAGAATTGTGTGCAGTTTTGGTCCCCTAATTTGAGGGAGGACATTCTTGCTCTTGAGGGAGTGCAGCGTAGGTTTACAAGGTTAATTCCCAGGATGGCGGGACTGTCATATGCTGAGAGGATGGAGCGGCTGGGCTTGTACACTCTGGAGGTTAGAAGGATGAAAGAGCGGAGTCAGAGGATACGGGAGACGGCAGGAACGGGGTACTGATTGGGGATGATCAGCCATGATCACGTTGAATGGCGGTGCTGGCTCGAAGGGCCTACTCCTGCACCTATTGTCTATTGTCTATTGTCTATTGTCATTCCTTCCCTCCAGAGATGCTGCTTGACCCGCTGGGATACTCCAGCATTTTGTGTCTACCTTGAAGATGAATATATTTATTGTCAATTGACTGCCTTAAAATTAACATAACCATATAGTTCCCTGCTCCTATATTCAATGCTCTGATTTATAAAGGCCAGCACACCAAAGGCTTTCTTTACCACCCTATCTACATGCGATTCCACCTTCAGGGAACTATGCACAGTTATTCCTAGATCCCTCTGTTCCACAGCATTCCTCAATTCCCTACCATTTACCATGTACGTCCTATTTTGATTTGTCCTGCCAAGATGTAGCACTTCACACTTAACAGCATTAAACTCCATCTGCCATCTTTCAGCCCACTTTTCCAAATCTCTCTGTAGACTTTGAAAATCTACTTCATTATCCACAACACCACCTATCTTAGTATCATCTGCATACTTACTTATCCAATTTTCCACCCCATCATCCAGATCATTGATGTACATGACAAACAACAGTGGACCCAACACAGATCCCTGAGGCACCCCACTGGTCACCGGCTTCCAACCTGACAAACAGCCATCCACCATTACTCTCTGATATCTCCCATTCAGCCACTGTTGAATCCATCTTGCTACTCCGCCATTAACACCCAAAGATTGAACCTTCTGAACCAACCTTCCATGGGGAACCTTGTCAAAGGCCTTACTGAAATCCATATAGACAACATCCACTGCTTTACCCTCATCAATTTCCCTAGTTACCGCTTCAAAATATTCAAGGTTTGTCAAACATGACCTTCCAGGCACAAATCCATGTTGACTGTTCCTGATCAGACCCTGTTTATCCAGATGCTTATATATATTATCTCTAAGTATCCTTTCCATTAATTTGCCCACCACTGACGTCAAACTAATAGGTCTATAATTGCTAGGTTTATTCTTTGAACCCTTTTTAAACAATGGAACAACATGCGCAGTACGCCAATCCTCCGGCACTATTCCCGTTTCTAATGACACTTGAAATATTTCTGTCATAGCTCCTGCTATTTCTACACTAACTTCCCTCAATGTCCTAGGGAATATCCTGTCAGGACCTGGAGACTTATCCACTTGTATATTTTTCAAAAGTGTCAGTACTTCCTCCTCTTTGAATCTCATAGTTTCCATAGCTACTCTACTTTTTCCCCTTAACTCACAGAGTTCAATATCCTTCTCCTTGGTGAATACCGAAGAAAAGAAATTGTTCAATATCTCCCCCATCTCTTTTGGCTCTGCAGATAGCTGTCCATTCTGGTTCTCTAATGGTCCAATTTTATCCCATGTTATCCTTTTGCTATTAATATAGCTGTAGAAACCCTTTGGGTTTACTTTCACCTTTCTTGCCAAAGCAACCTCATATCTTCTTTTAGCCTTCCTAATTTCTTTCTTAAGATTCTTTTTACATTCTTTATACTCCTCTAGCACCTCATTTACTCCATGCCTCCTATAATTATTGTAGATATCTCTCTTTTTTTCGAAACAAGTGTCCAATTTCCCTTGAAAACCATGGCTCTTTCCAATTTTTACTATTTCCTTTCAACCTAACAGGGACATAAAGATTCTGTACTCTTACAATTTCCCCTTTAAATGTCCTCCATTTCTCTTCTACATCATTTACTAGAATGTTGCCAGGGTTCCAGCAACTATGTTACAGAGAAAGGTTGAACAAGTTAGGTCTTTATTCTTTGGAGCGCAGAAGGTTAAGGGGGGACTTGATTGAGGTCTTTAAAATGATGAAAGGGATAGACAGAGTTGACGTGGATACGTTTTTCCCATTGAGGGTAGGGAAGATTCAAACAAGAGGGCATGACATGAGAATTAAGGGACAGAAGTTTCGGGGTAACATGAGGGGGAACTTCTTTACTCAGAGGGTGGTGGCTGTGTGGAATGAGCTTCCAGCAGAAGTGGTGGAGGCAGGATCGATTTTAACATTTAAGACTAAAGTGGATAGGTATATGGACGTGAAGGGAATGGAGGGGTATGGTCTGAGTGCAGGTAGATGGGACTAGGGGAAAACAAATGGTCGGCACGGACTGGAAGGGCCGAGAGGGCCTGTTTCCGTGCTGTAATTGTTATATGGTTATAACCTTTGTCATCCTTCCCATGAAACAAAGTGTCCCAATTCACTCCTTTAAAATCCTTACGCATTCCCTCAAAGGTAGCCTTTCTCCAATCAAAAATCTCCACCCTAGGTCCAGTTCTGACTCTCTCCATAATTATATTGAAACTAATGGTATTGTGATCACTGGTCCCGAAGTGCTCACCAACGCATACCTCCGTCACCTGCCCTGCCTCATTTCCTAACAGGAGGTCCAGCACTGCCCCTTCTCTGGTCGATACCTCTATGTACAGCTGCAAAAAAACTATCCTGCACACATTTTACAAACTCCAAACCATCCAGCACATTTACGGAATGTGCTTCCCAGTCTAGTTTACAGAATGTGCTTCCCAGTCAAAATTGAACATTGAAAGTAAATAACTGTGAGGTTAGTTTTGCTGGTATGTGCAATGTGTGTTTTTCCTGTGGCAGGCAGGCGGGCGGGCGGACTGTGGGAGGAGCCCCACGTTGATCCACTGCCTACTTATCTCATGTGCTCAAGTCTCTCATTACCTTCCGTTATTTTAAAGTCTTCTCTCTCTTTCTCTCTGTGTGCACAGGCAGGGCAACAAGTCCCTCTCTTATCCATGGCACCGCAGACTCTGGAGAAGGTCTTTGACAAACTCGGGCACTTTGGACGGTGAGTAACAGCAGAGATTATTTGCTCTCTGGTTTCCTGAATTTCCATTTCATTGGGGGAAAAAAAAAAACCGTGTAGGGAAAATTTGTCACAGCGTCTTTGCCACAAGCTGCCGAGTATTTAAATTTCAGAGATAATCTGATCTCAGACCTGATCTCAATGGATTTCAGTGGTTCGTAACCTGGGGGTCGTTTGTGGCTTTCCCGTGGGTTAAGAAGGGGACACAAGTAACATATCAATTTGTTGAGCCCATGTTTAGGAACCTAACAAAGTTACACACTGCATACAGTGGTTTGTTCGAGTGTACTGGAGCCAAAAAGGTTAAGAACCAACTGACTAATTTGATATACAATTTCTCGAGAACCTTGTGAAATGCATTTGGAGTATAAATGTTAGCGTACTGGCATACTGCTGGGATTAGAGGGGGGTGGGTGTTAGCTACGATGAGGGTTTGGACAGACTTGGATTGTTTTCTCTGCGGAGACCTGGTAGGATTAATTTGAAGCCATGCCTAAGGCAGGCAGGCAGTCAATAGACAATAGAGAATAGGTGCAGGAGTAGGCCATTTGGCCCTTCGAGCCAGCACTGCCATTCAATGTGATCATGGCTGATCATCCCCAATCAGTACCCCGTTCCTGCCTCCTCCCTATATCCCCTGACTCCGCTATTTTTTAAGAGCCCTATCTAGCTCTCTCTTGAAAGTATCCAGAGAACCGGCCTCTGAGTCAGAGAATTTCACAGATTCACCACTCTCTGTGAGAACAAGTGTTTCCTCGTCTCCGTTCCAAATGGCTTACTCCTTATTCTTAAACTGCGTGTGGCCCCTGGTTCTGGACTCCCCCCAACATCGGGAACATGTTTCCTGCCTCTAGCCTGTCCAAGCCCTTAACGATCTTATATGTTTCAATGAGATCCCCTCTCATCCTTCTAAACTCCAGAGTGTACAAGCCCAGCCGCTCCATTCTCTCAGCATATGACAGTCCCGCCATCCCGGGAATTAACCTTGTCAAAACACTTTTTCCCCCTGATGGTGGAACTGTCAAAACTTACAAGGCGTAGCTTTAAAATGAAAGGGATGCGGTTTAAGGGAGACATGCGGGGCAGTTTTTCGACACACAAGGTGGTGGGTGTCAGGAGCACGGAGGCTGACATGGTGGTAATGTTTAAAAGGCAGTAAGTAGCTGGACAAATGGACGTGCAGGGAACAGTGGGACATGGATCACGTGCCAGCAGATGAGGTTACTTCATCTTGGCAACATTTAGTCTATCTTGAGTCGCTGCCTCGCAGCGCCAGAGACTCGGGTTCGACCCCGACTACGGATGCTGTCGGCACAGAGTTTGCGTGTTCTCCCTGGAACCTCGTGGGTTTTCTCCGGGCGCTCCGGTTTCATCCCACACTCCACAGACGTACAGATTTGCAGGTTTAATTGACTTTGGTAAAATTGGAAATTGGCCCTAGTTTGTAGGATAGTATTAGTGTGCGACATGGGCCAAAGGGCCTATTTGCGTGCTGTATCTCTAAAGTGAAAGTCTACACAATGTCGGCAGGGAAGCTGTGGGCAGAAGGGCCTGCTCCCCTTCTGCCCTGTTCTATGTTCTGTGTGTGTGTTGAGATTAAGAGGTGTGTCTTGATTGAAAGGCGCTGGCGAAACGGTGGCGCAGCGGGTAGAGCTGCTGCCGCACAGCGCCAGAGACCCGGGTTCAATCCTGACTACGGGCGCTGTCTGTACGGAGTTTGTACCTTCTCCCCGTGACCTGCGTGGGTTTCCTCCTGGTGCTCCAGTTTCCTCTCGCACTTCAACTGTCAGCACCCGTGCAGTGAGACTGACCATAGCGACCAAGAGGCCACATCTACACTAGTCCCATTTGCCCCATATCCCTCTAAAGTCTAAACCTTTCCTATCCATGTCCCTATTCAAATGTCTTTTACTTTAGACTGTAGAGATACAGCTCAGCTTAGAGATACAGCAGTGAGGCAGCAACACACTATGCTTCTGTGCTGCCCCCTCATAAACGGTAGAGGTGCTATCCCTGACAATGGACAATAGACAATAGGTGCAGGAGTAGGCCATTCGGCCCTTCGAGCCAGCACCGCCATTCAATGCTTTCAAGAGATAGCTAGATAGGGCTTTTAAAAATAGCGGAGTCAGGGGATATGGGGAGAAGGCAGGAACGGGGTACTGATTGGGGATGATCAGCCATGATCACATTGAATGGCGGTGCTGGCTCGAAGGGCCAAATGGCCTACTCCTGCACCTATTGTCTATTGTCTATCCGAGAGCTTCGCTTTCCTCCCACACTCCACAGACGTACAGGTTTGCAGGTTAGTTGGCTTGGTCTAAGTGTAAAATTGGCCATGGTGCGTGTCGGATAGTGTTGGTGTGCGGGGATCGCTGGTCGGCGCGGACCTGGTGGGCGAAGGGTCTGTTTTCTGCGCTGTATCTCGAAACTAGACTAAACCAATTGTACTAATTCACTAATTGTAAACAAGTGTCTGCTGTCGTTGCCTTTTTTACAGATTCCAAGCGACGGTCTATTTTGTGGTCAACTTGCAGACTATCGCGTGTGGGATCCACTACCTGGCCTCGGTCTTCCTTGCGGCCACACCGGAGTTTGTGTGCAGACTGCCGGGCAACGTGACCGAAATCCTGGTGGCCAACAAGACGGACGAGCCCGCGGCCCTGTGGGCTCTGTGGGCGCCGGGGACCCAGCGGGCGGTGGGGCGGCTGGACAACGGAGAGGTGTGGGAGGTGGAGCAATGCAGCCGCTACCGCCGTCTCGGGAGCTCCCACCTGGCCGACGCCTTCGCGGGCAACCGGTCGCGGTACCCCTGCTCCGACGGCTACCTCTACGACCAGGGCCACATCGCCAACAGCATCGTGACCGAGTGGGACCTGGTGTGCGAGCGGGCGTGGCTGGCTAAACTCACACAGCCCATCTTCATGCTTGGCGTCTTGCTCGGAGCTGTGGTGTTTGGAGATATTGCAGACAGGTGAGTCCGAGTTTAACACTGGAGACAATAGACAATAGGTGCAGGAGTAGGCCATTCGGCCCTTCGACCCAGCACCGCCATTCAATGTGATCGTGGCTGATCATCCCCAATCAGTACCCCGTTCCTGCCTTCCTCCCCATATCCTCTGACTCCGCTATCTTTAAGAGCCCTATCTAGCTCTCTCTTGAAAGTATCCGGAGAACCGGCCTCCACCGCCCTCTGAGACAGAGAATTCAACAGACTCACCACTCTCTGTGTGAAAAAGTGTTTCCTCGTCAGTTCTAAATGGCTTACCCCTTATTCTTAGAAACACAGAAACATAGAAAATAGGTGCAGGAGGAGGCCATTCGGCCCTTCGAGCCAGCACCGCCATTCATTGTGATCATGGCTGATCGTCCCCAATCAATAACCTGTGCCTGCCTTCTCCCAATATCCCTTGATTCCACCAGCCCATATCTAACTCTCTCTTAAATCCATCCAGTGATATGGCCTCCACTGCCCTCTGTGGCAGCGAATTCCACAAATTCACAACTCTCTGGTTTTTTCCCACCTCAGCCCTAAATGGCTTTCCTTTTATTCTAAGACTGTGGCCCCTGGTTCTGGACTCGCCCAACATTGGGAACATTTTCCCTGCATCTAGCTTGTCCAGTCCTTTTATAATTGTATATGTTTCTATAAGATCCCCTCCTCATCCTTCTTAAACTGTGGCCCCTGGTTCTGGACTCCCCCAACATCGGGAACATGCTTCCTGCCTCTAGCGTGTCCAAACACTTAATAATCTTATATGTTTCAATAGGATATCCTCTCATCTTTCTAGATGCAAATAAGACAGATGTCAAACAAATCAGTGAGTGGATGAACCAGAACGTCCTCCAGCTCAATGCAAATAAGACAGAAATTATTGTCTTTGGTCCCAAAAATACAAGGTTAGGGATGAGAGCTCAACTTGACTCAATCGCACTGAAAACCAGACAAAGCCAGAACCCTTGGTGTAGTTATGGACTTGGATTTGAATTTTAACAGCCATATAATGACCATTACCAAATCTGCCTATTACCATCTAAAAAACATTGCAAGAATCAAGGGATTTCTGTCCAAAGAAGACAGTGAAAAACTTGTTCATGCAAATATCTTCAGTAGGTTAGATTACTGTAATGGTATCTTTACAGGTCTCAGTAAAAACTCAATTAAACAACTGCAGCTTATCCAGAATGCCGCAGCCAGAGTCTTGACCAACACCAAGAAAATGGACCACATGACACCTGTCCTTAAATCTTTGCACTGGCTCCCTGTGCGTAAAAGGATAGATTTTAAAATTCCGTTACTGGCCTACAAGGCACTGAATGGTCTGGGTCCAAAATACATCTCTGACCTTCTTGTTGTATCTGAGGCACCTAGACTCCTCAGGTCTTCAGGGACAGGTTTACTCTGCGTTCCCAGGGTCAGAACTAAAAAGGCTGAAGCAGCGTTCAGTTTTCATGCTCCATACCCGTGGAACAAGCTCCCCGAACCCCTGAGGTGTGTACAGACTGTAAGCTCATTTAAATCAGGCCTAAAAACACTGCTGTTTACTGTAGCTTTTCCATAACCTAACATGCAGGTAATCTTAACCTTCTAATCTTATCCCTTTCATGTGCTTTTAAAATCGTTGTATTGTTTTAGTGACTTTGTTTTACTATTCGTACATTTGTCTTATTGCTAGTTTTGTCATTTTTGATTATTGGCTGTTTTGTTGTCCTGTGTTGTATGGTCGTTCTGCTGTCTTTTTACTATGTCATTCTTTTGTTTCTTTTGCAAAGCACTATGAATTGCCGCTTGTACGAATGGTGCTCTATAAATACATTTGTCTTGCCTTGCCTTGCCTTGCAAAAGACAGAAGCAAAATGTGGAAATTATGGGGCTGTCCCACATAGGCGATTTTTTTGGGCGACTACAGGCGACCACTGCGAATTTTTTGCGGAAATGCCTTTGCAAAATATGTTGACAATTGTTCGGTGACAGTGGCAACGTTTTTTGCTGTCGTAGGTTGACGCCAGGTGTCATAGGTGCATTCAAACTAGTCCCTGGCAGTCGCCTAAAGAGTCTCCTAAGTGGGACAGGCCCATAACTCAGCGGGACAGGCAGCATCTCTGGAGAGAAGGAATGGGTGACGTTTCGGGTCGAGACCCTTCCTCAGACTCAGAGGGAGGAGGAATTTCTCTAGTCAGAGGGTGGTGACGTTTCAGTCTGAGGAACGGTCCCGACCCGAATAGTCACCTGTCCATGTTCATAAGTTCATAAGTGATAGCAGCAGAATTAGGCCACTCGGCCCATCGTCTACTCCACAATTCAATCATGGCTGACCTATCATTAATCTCCACATTAAAAGTCCTCCACACCCTGATGTGGCAACAGATTCACCACCCTCTGACAAAAGAAATTCCTCCTCATCTCCTTTCTAAAGGAACGTCCTTTAATTCTGAGGCTGTGCCCCCTGGTCCTAGACTCTCCCACTAGTGGAAACATCCTCCCCACATCCACTCTATATAGGCCGATCGCTACTCGTGAATCCATGTTCACCTATCCATGTTCTCCACAGTTGCGCCCTAACCTGCTGAGTTACTCCACCACTTCCTATCTCCCCCCCCTGTCTGCTTTCCGCAGAGACCGCTCCCTCCGTAACTCCCTTGTCAATTCTTCCCTTCCCTCCCGCACCACCCGCTCCCCGGGCACTTTCCCTTGCAACCGCAAGAGATGCTACACTTGTCTCTTTACCTCCCCCCTCCACTCCATCCAAGGACCCAAGCAGTCCTTCCAGGTGCGGCAGAGGTTCACCTGCACCTCCTCCAACCTCATCTACTGCATCCGCTGCTCCAGATGTCAGCTGATCTACATCGGTGAGACCAAGCGTAGGCTTGGCGATCGCTTCGCCGAACACCTCCGCTCGGTCCGCAATAACCAACCCGACCTCCCGGTGGCTCAGCACTTCAACTCCCCCTCCCATTCCGTATCCGACCTCTCGGTCCTGGGCCTCCTCCACTGTAAATTGGAGGAGCAGCACCTCATATTTCACTTGGGCAGTTTACACCCCAGCGGTATGACGATTGACTTCTCCAATTTCCGGTAGCCCTTGCTGTCACCTCCCCTTCTCAGCTCTCCCTCAGCCCTCTGGCTCCTCCTCTTCCTTTCTCCTTTCTTCTCCCCCCCCCCCCCCCCCCTTTCCCCCCACATCAGTCTGAAGAAGGGTTTCGGCCCGAAACGTTGCCTATTTCCTTCGCTCCATAGATGCTGCTGCACCCGCTGAGTTTCTCCAGCACTTTTGTCTACCTTACTCCAGCACTTTCTGTGTTCTTAAGCCTGGCGGCTTTTGCTAACTCTCTCGATGAATCTTTAGTTTCATTTGTAATTCACGTTTTAATTTTCTCAGTCAAATATTTCAAAACCTTCAAATCTTTCCTTCAGCTCAGACAGCAGCAAGACAATTGACATCCAGGCTTTTCTTTGCCATCCAGCTCACCTGATCTATTCCTCTCATGATTTTGTACACCTCTATAAGATCACCCCTCATCCTCCTGCGCTCCAAGGAATAGAGACCCAGCCTGCTCAACCTCTCCCTGTAGCTCACACCCTCTAGTCCTGGCAACATCCTCGTCAATCTTGTGACCCCTGGCCAGTCCATCATCAGCTCTGACCTCCCCACCATCGAGGGGATCTATCGCAGTCGCTGCCTCAAAAAGGTTGGCAGCATCATCAAGGACCCACACCACCCTGGCCACACACTCATCTCCCCGCTGCCATCAGGTAGAAGGTACAGGAGCCTGAAATCTGGAACATCCAGGTTCAGGAACAGCTTCTTCCCCACAGCCATCAGGCTACTAAATACAACATCAAACAAACTCTGAACAATAACAGCCTATTGCACTTTATCCGTTTATTTATTGTGTATATATATGGTCTATGGTATATAGACACGCTGAACTTTTATCTCCTGTTCTGTATTATGTTTACATATTCTGTTGTGCTGATCTACTGATCTACATCGGCTGTGGAGGCCAAGTCAGTGGATATTTTAAAGGCAGAGGTAGACACATTTTTGATTAGAATGGGTGTCAAGGGCTAAGGAGAGAAGGCAGGGGAAAATGGGATTAGGAGGCAAAGATCAGCCATGATTGAATGGCGTAGACCCATTGGGCCGAATGGTCTAATTGTACTCCTGTAACATGAACTTGTACTAGTTTCACTGTCGTCCTGCTTAGTTTCACTCCAGATATCCCCTCATTATCACCTTCTCCACAGCCAACAATGGACCATTGTGAGCTCCACCTTTCCTTGATCATCGGTGCTGGCTTTGATTTGTCCTTTTTATACCTTTCATTCATATGTTATTTATACTTTATCATATCTCTAATTTCCCTCATCCCCTGACTGGGGCCTGTCCCACTTACGCGATTTTTTCCGGCAACTGCCGGCACCCAACATAGTCGGAGCAGGTCGGCGAAAATTTTCAACATGTTGAAAATCCAGCGGCGACCAGAAAAATGTCCAACTTTTTGGGCGATTACTCACGTCCATACAGGATTCACCCCACGACATGTCGCCTGTATGGTGCTGAGTAGTCGCCCAAAGAGTCGTAACTTTTTCTAGTCTATATTAACAATTTGGATGAAAATATACAAGGCATGATCAGTAAGTTTTCAGGTGACAAGATCATGGGTGGTATCATAGATAGCGAAGATGGTTGTCAAAAATTACAGCAGGATCTTGATCAGCTCAGCAGGAGGAGGACATTCAGCCCTTCGAGCCAGCACTGCCATTCATTGTGATCATGGCTGATCGTCCCCTATCAATAACCCGTGCCTGCCTTCTCCCCATATCCCTTGACTCCACTAGCCCCTAGAGTTCTATCCAACTCTCTCTTAAATCCATCCAGTGACTCGGCCTCCATTGCCCTCTGTGGCAGGGAATTCCATAAATTCACAACTCTCTGGGTGAAATCTTTTTTTCTCACCTCAGTCTTAAATGGCCTCCTCTTTATTCTAAGACTGTGGCCCCTGGTTCTGGACTCGCCCAACATCGGGAACATTTTTCCTGCATCTAGCTTGTCCAGTCCTTTTATAATTTTATATGTTTCTGTAAGATTCCCCCTCATCCTTCTAAACTCCAGTGAATACAAGCCTAGTCTTTTCAATCTTTCCTCATATGACAGTCCCGCCATCCCAGGGATCAATCTCGTGAACCTACACTGCACTGCCTCAATCACAAGGATGTCCTTCCTCAAATTAGGAGACCAAAACTGTACACAATACTCCAGATGTGGTCTCACCAGAGCCCTATACAACTGCAGAAGAACCTCTTTACTCCTATACTGAAATCCTCTTGTTATGAAGGCCAACATTCCATTAGCTTTCTTCACTGCCCGCTGTACCTGCACGCCAACAATCAGTGACCGGTGTACAAGGACACCCAGGTCTCGCTGTACCTCCCCCTTACCTAACCTAACCTAACCCCATTGTGATAATAATCTGCCCCCTTGTTTTTCCCGGGTCTGTGGCGCTGTGATGTGGAAGCACTACCAGCTGCACCACTGTGTTTAGTTGAGTTTAGTTTAGTTCAGCTGGGCGCACATTTTCGGGGGGGATTTCAAGTTCCCCTCTCGTAATTGTGTCCGGAATAAAGGAGGTTCCGGACCCCCAGTTGTCGGAAAATTGGTGGTTGGATTGACCTGTACCTATGTTTTGATGAAGACTTAGCTATTGGAAGTTGTTATTCTCAACCTCTTTTCTTCAAACTTGTCTAGACTGGGTCGGCGATCAATACTGTGGTTCACAAGTGTCTGTCAGTTTGTGTTTGGAGTTGCTGTAGCATTCACCAACGACTATTACAGCTTCATCATCGTTCGCTTCCTCCTGGCCCTGGTACGTACAAAACTATCCCGCATGTTTAGAGTCACAGCCATAGAGTGGTGCAGCGTGGAAACAGGCCCGTCGCCCCAACTTGCCCACACCGGCCAACAATGTCCCAGCTGAACTAGTCCCACCTGCCCGCGTTTGGCCCATGTCCCTCCAAACCTGTCATATAACACCATATAACCATATAACAATTACAGCACGGAAACAGGCCCTCTCGGCCCTTCCAGTCCGTGCCGACCATTTGTTTTCCCCTAGTCCCATCTACCTGCACTCAGACCATACCCCTCCATTCCCTTCACGTCCATATACCTATCCACTTTACTCTTAAATGTTAAAATCGATCCTGCCTCCACCACTTCTGCTGGAAGCTGATTCCACACAGCCACCACCCTCTGAGTAAAGAAGTTCCCCCTCACGTTACCCCGAAACTTCTGTCCCTTAATACTCATGTCATGCCCTCTTGTTTGAATCTTCCCTACCCTCAATGGGAAAAACGTATCCACGTCAAACTCTGTCTATCCCTTTCATCATTTTAAAGACCTCAATCAAGTCCCCCCTTAACCTTCTGCGCTCCAAAGAATAAAGACCTAACTTGTTCAACCTTTCTCTGTAACATAGTTGCTGGAACCCTGGCAATATTCTAGTAAATCTCCTCTGTACTCTCTCTATTTTGTTGACATCCTTCCTATAACTAGGCGACCAAAATTCTACACCATACTCCAGAATTGGTCTTACCAATGCCTTGTACAATTTTAACATTACTTCCCTACTCCTATATTCAATGCTCTGATTTATAAAGGCCAGCACACCAAAGGCTTTCTTTACCACCCTATCTACATGCTGTCCTATCCATGTACCCATCTAAAAGCCCTGTCCCAAAAGCGAGTTCATTCCAAGTGCTCTCCCGAGTTTAAAAAAAAATCAAACTCATGATAAGCACGGAGAATGAACGTAGCGGGTACGTCGGAGCTCGGGGACGTCTCTTAGCGGCTCGCAACGCTAACGGCAGGCACGCGGGAAGACTCGCTAACGGCAGGTAAGCTCGGGAAGACGCATGAAGACTTTTCAACATGTTGAAAAATGTCCACGAGAGCCCCGAGTACCGACGAACGGCCATTACCGTAAATCTCCAAGTTCGATTCAGGGCAAACTCGGGAGAGTTCTTGGAATGAACTCGTACCGTGGGACAGGGGTTTAACTGTTTCTTAAACAATGGGATAGTCCCAACCTCAGCTACCTCCTCTGGCAGCGTGTTCCATACACCCACCACCCTTTGTGTGAAAAAAGGTACCCCTCAGATTCTTGTTAAGTCTTTAAACCTCTGGTCCTCTGGTCCTCGATCCCCCTACTCTGGGCCAGAGACTCTGTGCGTCTACCCGATCTATTCCTCTCATGATTTTGTACACCTCCGTAAGATCACCCCTCATCCTCCTGTGCTCCAAGGAATAGTCCCAGCCAGCTCAACCTCTCGCTGCAGCTCACACCCTCTAGTCCCGCAACATCCCCGTGAATCTTCTCTGTCCCCGCACCCGCTTATTTTCCTTCAGCAAGTCTTGAATTCAACTTTGATGAATGTTAATGCCGGTGTTGGAATATATATGGGCAGCTGTTAGAGCTGCTGCCTCACCGCTCCATTCCATCCTGAACGCGACTTCTGTCCGTGTGGAGTCTGCACGTTCTCCCTGCGGCCGCGCAGGTTTCTTCCGGGTGCTCCGGGTTTCCTCCCACATCCCAAAGACGTACAGGTTTGGAAGTTAATTTAGTTTCGAGATACAGTGCGGGAACAGGCCCTTCGGCCCACCGGGTCCGCGCCGACCAGCGATCCCAGCACATTAACGCTATCCCACACACACGAGCGACAATTTTTACATTTACAAAGCCAATTAACCTACACGTCTTTGGAGTGTGGGAGGAAACCGAAGATCTCGAAGAAAACGCAAGCAGCTCACGGGGAGAGCGTACATACTCCGTACAGACAGCACCCGTAGTCGGGATGGAACCCGGGTCTCCGGCGCTGTGAGGCAGCAACTCTACCGCTGCGCCACCGTGAATTTGCTTGATTGTAAAATTGTAAATCAGTCATGATTGTATGGCAGAGTAGACTTCAAGATTCAAGATTCAAGAGAGTTTATCGTCACGTGTCCCTGATAGGACAATGACATTCTTGCTTTGCTTCAGCACACAGAACATAGTAGGCATGACTACAGAACAGATCAGTGTGTCCATATGCCATTATATAAATATATACACACATGAATAAATAAACTGATAAAGTGCAAATAACAGATAAAGGGGTATTAATGATCAGAGTTTTGTCCGAGCCAAGTTTAATAGCCTGATGGCTGTGGGGAAGTAGCTATTCCTGAACCTGGCCGCTGCAGTCTTCAGGCTCCTGGACCTTCTACCTGATGGGCTGAATGGCTTTGCTCCTACTCCTGGAACGTATGAACACATAACATTGTCTCTAGGACCACCCAGCGGAGGATAGTGTTAGTGTGCGGGGATCGCTGGTTGGCGCCGACTCTGTGGGCCGCAGAGCCTGCTTCCGCGCAGTTTCACTAAACTAAACACAGTGGTGCAGCTGGCGGAGCTGCCACGTCACAGCGCCACAGACCCGGGAACTGTCCGGACCACGTGGGTTTCCTCCAGGTGTGGCAGCTACCCACCGCATCCCAATGGCTTCCGGGTGCGTAGGTTCATTGGCTTCTGTAAATTGCCCCTGGTGTGCGGGGGAGCGGATGAGAAAGTGGGACAACGTACAACTAGTGTGAACGGGTGATCGACGGTCAGTGGGGACTCAGTGGCGGTAATAATATTCATGTTCCAGGAGCAGAATTAGGCCATTCGGCCCCTCAAGTCTACTCCTCCATTCAATCACGGTTGATCTGTCGTTCACTCTCAACCCCATTCTCCTGCCTTCTCCCCATAACCTCTGACACCCGTACTAATCAAGATCCTGTCAATCTCTGCCTCAAAAAGATCCACTGACTTGGCCTCCACAGACTTGTGTGGCAATGAATTCCACAGAATCACCACCCTTTGACTAAAGACATTCCTCCTCATCTCCTTCCTAAAGGTTCTGAATTTCCCTGAGGGGATCAATATTTTATTATTATTTTATTCCGAGGCAGTAACCTCTAGTCCTAGACTCTCCCACTAGTGGAAACATCCTCTCCACATCCACTCTATCCAGGCTTTTCACTATACAGTAAGTTTCAATGAGGTGCCCCCCCCCCCCACCATCCTTCTAAACTCCAGCGAGTACAGGCCCAGTGCCGGCAAACGCTCATCATAGGTTAACTCGCTCATTCCTGGGATCTTTCTTGTAAACCTCCTCTGGACCCTCTCCAGAGCCTCAGATCTGGGGCCCAAAACTGCTCACAATATTCCAATTGCGGCCTGACCAGTGCCTTATAGAGCCTCAGCATTACATCCCTGTTTTTGTATTCTATCCCTCTTAAAATAAACAGCAGCATTGCGTTGGCATTCTCTAGGAATCCTGCACCAGCACTCCCAAGTCCCTTTGCACCTCTGATTTCTGGATTCTCTCCCCATTTATTCCTACGACCCAAATGCATGACTCCACACTTTGCTCCACTATATTCCATCAGCCACTTCTCAGCCCACTCTCCCAACCTGTCCAAGTCCTTCTGCAGAGTTCCTGCTTTCTCTACACTGTCTGCCCCTCCACCTATCTTCGTGTCATCTGCAAACTTCAATCCCCTCGTCCAAATATTATCGTTACTCAATTTATTAATGAATTGTAAATATATCAGGATTGTAGATATATTAACAGCAGATTGGTAAATACCAGGAGGGAAGGTTGTATTTATGGAGTTTTATTAAATTTTCTGATGAAATAATGAGTAGGCAAAGTTTCCATATGAAGAAAGACTGGATAGACTCGGCTTGTACTCGCTAGAATTTAGAAGATTGAGGGGGGGATCTTATAGAAACTTACAAAATTCCTAAGGGGTTGGACAGGCTAGATGCAGGAAGATTGTTCCCAATGTTGGGGAAGTCCAGGACAAGGGGTCACAGTTTAAGGATAAGGGGGAAGTCTTTTAGGTCCGAGATGAGAAAAGCATTTTTCACACAGAGAGTGGTGAATCTGTGGAATTCTCTGCCACAGAAGGTAGTTGAGGCCAGTTCATTGGCTATATTTAAGAGGGAGTTAGATGTGGCCCTTGTGGCTGAAGGGATCAGGGGGTATGGAGAGAAGGCAGGTACAGGATACTGAGTTGGATGATCAGCCATGATCATATTGAATGGCGGTGCTGGCTCGAAGGGCCGAATGGCCTGCTCCTGCATCTATTTTCTATGATTCTATGCAAAGATGATGAAGTAATGGTACTATGTTTAGATTTTCATGGAGAAGTCAATTGGAGCTCCTGACTAATGTTAGAGCAGGTGGTGTTAGAGGCAAGTTAACAAGGAGACATATGGTGGTAATGGATAGCTACTTATAGTAGACTGGAAAATGCGGGCAGTGGTCCCCCACAGGTTTTGGTTCAGTAACATCTATGTCTCATTTTACAGTGACCATTCAGACCTTAGACTTGAAGAACTAGGCTCCTCGAGTTACGGATGAGCTGACTGCCACAAATTCTTCCATACATTTTCAAACCAGTAATAGTCGCAGAGAGTAGGAAGGAACTGCAGATGCTGCAGGTTTAAACTGAAGATAGACGCAAAATGCTGGAGTGACTCAGCGGGAAAGGCAGCTTCTCCGGAGAGAAGGAATGGGCGACGTTTCGGGGGTCGAGTGCTTTCTTCAGACTGATGTCAGGGGAACAGGAGATACAGAGATAAGGAATGGTAAGGTGTGAAAACATGACAAAGGGGATGGGGATCAAGGAAAATGTAGAGTAGAACATTGACAGCTGGGAGAAGGTGACAACAAAACAAACAGAGATAACATTTAGTTGGAGACGGTCAGACTAGTGGGAGAACTAGGATGGGGGAGGGAATGGAGAGAGAGGGAAAGCAAGGGTTACTTGAAGTTAGAGAGGTTAATGTTCATGCCGCTGGGGTGTAAACTGCCCGAGCAAAATATGAGATGGCGTTCCTGCAATTTGGCAGGGCCTCACTCTGACAGTGGTGGAGGCCCAGGACAGAAAGGGCAGTGTGGGAATGGGAGGGGGAGTTAAAGTGTTTAGCAACCTGGAGATCAGGTAGGTTTAGGCGGAGGTATTCAGCGAAACAAGTCATAGAGTGATACGGCACAGAAACAGGCCCTTTGGCCCAACTTATTATTTCGTGTCCATGTTCTAGGAGCAGAATTAGGCCATTCAGCCCATCAAGTCTACTCTGCCGTTTAATCATGGCTGATCTATCTTTCCCTCTCAACCCCATTCTCCTGCCTTCTCCCCATAACCCCTGACACCCGTACCAATCTAGAATTCCATTCATGAAGCCCCATCTGAGCTCGCCCCATTTGCCTGAAATTGGTCCAGAACCTTCCAAACCTTTCATAGAAACATAGAAACATAGAAATTAGGTGCAGGAGCAGGCCATTCGGCCCTTCGAGCCTGCACCGCCATTCAATATGATCATGGCTGATCATCCAACTCAGTATCCCGTACCTGCCTTCTCTCCATACCCCCTGATCCCTTCAGCCACAAGGGCCACATCCAACTCCCTCTTAAATATGGCCAACGAACTGGCCTCAACTACCTTCTGTGGCAGAGAAATCCACAGATTCACCACTCTCTGTGTGAAAAACGATTTTCTCATCTCATTTCCTTACTTTAGCTTGGAGATATATATATATACATACACGCAGGGGTATACATGCATATATAATGGGGGGGAGGGGGGGGAGGATAGAACAAGGAGGACCCAACATGGGATACTTTGTAATATTGTCAGTGCCCTTTATGCAGTGACCCTTTGCATACCTTGCGTATGAAAAACAAAGAATATCACTGTGACAAAATATTTATTCGTTCATTCATCCATTCTATATATATATATGTATATTTATACACACATATATATATATAAAGATATATATAAATATGTATCTATATTTGTATTGTTACTGTTTAATATGGTGTTATACCGGGTGCTATGTTTACATAGAAACATAGACAATAGGTGCAGGAGTAGGCCATTCGGCCCTTCGAGCCAGCACCGCCATCCAATGTGATCATGGCTGATCTTCCCCAATCAGTACCCCGTTCCTGCCTTCTCTCCATTTCCCTTGATTCCGTTAGCCCTAAGAGCTAAATCTAACTCCCTCTTGGAAACATCCAGTGATTTGGCCGCCACTGCCTTCTGTGGCAGAGAGAATTCCACGTTTTATATGTTACTCCAGCACCTGTTGTCTACGTTTCTATGTTTCTATGAATTGACCTGGTGAACCTACGCTGCACCCCCTCACCAGCAAGGGTGTCTGTTGTGCCGCTGCAAGTAAAAAATGTCCCTGTTCCGTTGCGGGACTCATGACGGTATACCAGTCTCGACCCTTGGCTAAGGTGCCGTTGCTCCATGTGTGTGTGTCTGTCTCTCTGCCGCAGGTTGCCAGTGGCTACCTGGTAGTGGTGTTCGTCTACGTGACGGAGTACACAGGGCTGAAGGCCCGGGGTTGGGCCTCCATGCACGTCCACGCCTACTTTGCCGTCGGCATCATGGTGGTGGCCTTGGTGGGCTTCCTGGTGAGGAGCTGGCGGCTCTACCAGCTCATCCTCTCCCTGGTGACCGCCCCCTTCATCTTCTGCTGCTGGCTGCTGCCCGAGACGCCCTGGTGGCTGCTGGCCAACGGGAGGACGGAGGAGGTGCAGAAGCTGATCGACAGGATGGCCCGGTGGAACGGGGTCAAGATGCCCTGCCACCTCTCCGTCCTGCAGATGAACGGGCCCGAGGAGGCGGCGGACAAGGAGATGACCAACAACGACCGCATCGCCAAAGAAAAGAAAATAAGCATCCTGGACCTCTTCAGCACCTGCAACCTGGTGAAGAGAACCGTCACCATTTGGCTGGTCTGGTTCACCAGCAGCCTGGGCTATTACGTCAGCTCCTTGGGCTCGGTCAACCTGGGTGGAAATGAATACCTCAACCTCTTCCTTGCAGGTAGGAGTCTGTTACCTTGTGACACAGGTGAAGTCACCAGACTGTAGATGAGGGAAGGAACTGCAGATAGAAACACAGAAACATAGACAATAGGTGCAGGAGGAGGCCATTCGGCCCTTCGAGCCAGCACCGCCATTCAATGTGCTCATGGCTGATCGTCCCCTATCAATAACCCGTGCCTGCCTTCTCCCCACACCCCTTGACTCCACTAGCCCCTGGAGCTCTATCTAACTCTAGATAATAAATAATAAATGCTGGAGGAACTAGCGGGTGAGGCAGCATCTATGTAGAGAGGGGATAAGTCGAGACCCTCCTTTGGTGTAAACTGCAGACGCTGGTTTACACCGAAGGCAGACGCAAAATGCTGGAGTATCTCAGCGGGACGGGCAGCATCTCCGGAGAGAGGCAACGAGACCCTTCTTCAGACTGAAGACGGATCTCGCCCTCGAAACGTTAGAAGGATCTCGCCACTCAAGCTGGTTTTCAAAGCAAAAACATCTGTGGGACTTTCACATATTCATTGTCCTTCCACTATGAAGTTGTGGGAGACACAAACCAGGTGGGGGAGACGGTTTAGCTGCCGACTATCCGACCATGGAGCAGGTAACAAGGGATTACATGGTACCCGTGGCGGGGGAAACTCCTCCTGGACCTGACCTGACCTGAGCGACGTCTGCCTCACACTAGTTACGGATTCTTGATCAGTACGGGAGTCGGGGGTTATGGGAAGAAGGCAGGAGAACGGGGTTAGGAGGGAGAGATAGATCAGCCAGGGTTGAATGGCGGAGCAGACTTGATGGGCCGAATGGCCTAATTCTGCTCCTATCACTTATGACCTTATGACTAGCATCCAACAGTTTGAGTCGGCTGTTAATAAGAATTACGCCACGTTTTTCTCTTCGGGTAAAATGTCCCTATTTGTGACACAGTCCATCCGGACTTCATTAGGTGTAGAGGCGGCACTGACGGAATCAGGCCCATGACTTGACTGCTTCTGCGAGTCTCAGTTCTTATTCAGTTAAATACACCAGGTATTAGAGGTAAAATAGACACAAAAAGCTGGAGTAACACAGAAACATAGAAACATAGAAACATAGAAATTAGGTGCAGGAGTAGGCCATTCAGCCCTTCGAGCCTGCACCGCCATTCAATATGATCATGGCTGATCATCCAACTCAGTATCCCGTACCTGCCTTCTCTCCATACCCTCTGATCCCCTTAGCCACAAGGGCCACATCCAACTCACTCTTAAATATAGCCAATGAACTGGCCTCAACTACCCTCTGTGGCAGAGAGTTCCAGAGACTCACCACTCTCTGTGTGAAAAAAGTCTTTCTCATCTCGGTCTTAAAGGATTTCCCCCTTATCCTTAAGCTGTGACCCCTTGTCCTGGACTTCCCCAACATCGGGAACAATCTTCCTGCATCTAGCCTGTCCAACCCCTTAAGAATTTTGTAAGTTTCTATAAGATCCCCTCTCAATCTCCTAAATTCCAGAGAGTATAAACCGAGTCTATCCAGTTCTTTCAGTCTAACTCAGCGGGTGAGGCAGCATCTCTGGAGAGAAGCAATGGGTGACGTTTCGGGTCGAGTCCCTTCTTCATCTAACATATCTTCATATAACATATATATATATATATATATATATATATATATATATATATATATATATAATATATATATATATATATATATATAAAACATATAAAATTATGAAAGGACTGGACAAGCTAGATGCAGGAAAAATGTTCCCAATGTTGGGCGAGTCCAGAACCAGGGGCCACAGTCTTAGATTAAAGGGGAGGTCATTTAAGACTGAGGTGAGAAAAAACATTTTCACCCAGAGTTGTGAATTTATGGAATTCCCTGCCACAGAGGGCAGTGGAGGCCAAATCACTGGATGGATTTAAGAGAGAGTTAGATAGAGCTCTAGGGGCTAGTGGAGTCAAGGGATATGGGGAGAAGGCAGGCACGGGTTATTGATAGGGGACGATCAGCCATGATCACAATGAATGGCGGTGCAGGCTGGAAGGGCCGAATGGCCTCCTCCTGCACCTATTTTCTATGTTTCTGTGTTTCAGACTGAACTTGTCACAGACCATGTAAATGTAAATATTATTGGCAGTTACTGTTTTTTCAGTGGCGTTCGATATGCAAAACCTTCATGCTCAACTGGAACAGAACATTTGTTTTTATTGCACATGTTATGTTCCAACACTGCGCCCTCTAACAGTCCTAGAGGGCACGGTCTGCTGGGGTAACTCAACGGGTCAGGCAGCACGCAGTAAATTCATTGTTATGCACACCAGAGATACGAGGAACTGCAGATGCTGTAGTCTTGAGCAGATCATAAAGTGCTGGAGTAACTCAGTGGATCAGGCAACATCTGTGGAGGGAATAGGCCAAGCATGTTTTGTGTTTGGACCCTGCTTCAGACTCAAGAAGCTTTTTAAATATGACAATGATCAAATACTTCATTACAAAGATGTGGACAATAGACAATAGACAATAGACAATAGGTGCAGGAGTAGGCCATTCGGCCCTTCGAGCCAGCACCACCATTCACTGTGATCATGGCTGACCATCCCCAATCAGTACCCCGTTCCTGCCTCCTCCCCATATCCCCTGACTCCGCTATCTTTAAGAGCCCTATCTAGCTCTCTCTTGAAAGTATCCAGAGAACCGGCCTCCACCGCCCACTGAGGCAGAGAATTCCACAGACTCACAACTCTCTGTGAGAAAAAGTGTTTCCTCGTCTCCGTTTTAAATGGTTTACTCTTTATTCTTAAACTGTGTGGCCCCTGGTTCTGGACTCCCCCAACATCGGGAACATGTTTCCTGCCTCTATTGTGTCCAAGCCCTTAACAATCTTATATGTTTCAATGAGATCTCCTCTCATCCTTCTAAACTCCAGAGTGTACAAGCCCCTGATGTATTAGTTGACCTATTAGTTCATGACAGATGTAAATCTCACCTATGTTTTATCTAGCTAGGAAAGGATTAGATTTAGTTTAGAAATACAGCGCGGAAACAGGCCCTTCGGCCTACTGAGCCCGCACAGACCAGCGATCCCCGCACACTAACATTATCCTACACACACTGGGGACAATTTACACATACACCAAGCCAATTAACCTTCAAACGTCTTTGGAGTGTGGGAGGAAACTGAAGATATCGGAGAAACCCACTCGATCACGGGGAGAACGCGCAAACTCCGTACAGACAGCGCCCGTAGCCGGGGTGGAACCCTGGTCTCTGGCGCTGCAAGCGCTGTAAGGCAGCAACTCTACCGCTGTGCCTCCGTGGCTGCCCCTTTCATAGTTACTAAGTGGGACTTCATCTAAGCCACATGAACATCCCTTAAGAAACTGTCTAAACTCATTACCCACCGAGAGCCAAGAGCCAAGAGAGTTTATTTATCGTCTGCATTGTAACGGACGATTACATTCTCAGATAGGCACAAAATGCTGGAGTGACTCAGCGCGACAGCCGGCATCTCTGGAGATAAGGAACGGGCCCTTTTTCAGGCCCTTCTTCTTCTGTGTCAACCAGCATCTGCAGCTCCTTCCTTACACAATGATATTCTTGCTTGCATTAGGTTGCACCGTTCCGCGCTGACATGCGGTGTTGACAAAAGCTGTCTCGGTATTCGAGGATGACGCAGTGAAGATTTCGGATGCATGAGGATGTTGCCAGGGCTCGAGGGCCCGAGATGCCTCAGAACCTGAGCGAGGGGTCGGGCAGGCAGGGACTTTATTCCCTGGAGAGTCTGGAGGATGATCTTAAAGAGGTGTTTCGGTTCATGTGAGGATTTGATAGTGTAAATGCTCAGTTATTTACCCAGAGTGGGGGAATCAAGAACCAGAGGACACAGGTTTAAGGTGGGGGGAGGAAGATTGAATAGGTACCCGTGGGGCAACTTTTTTACACAATAGTGCCGGGTATACGGAACGAGCTGCAGTAGTTGAGGTAGGTACCATCACAACATTTAAAAGACATTTGGTTGGATACATGGAAGATAAAAATGCCAGAGAAACTCAGCGGGTGAGGCAGCATCTATGGAGCGAAGGAATAGGTGACGGTTCGGGTCGAGACCCTTCTTTAGACATGGGTAGGTTTAGAAGGATGTAGGCCAATTGGGCAGCATATCTGAGGAAGGGTCCAGAGGAGGTTTACAAGAATGATCCCAGGAATGAGTGGGTTAACATGTGACGAGCGTTTGTCGGCACTGGGCCTGTACTCGCTGGAGTTTAGAAGGCTGAGTGGGGAACCTCATTGAACATTGAAAGGCTTGGACAGAGTGGATGTGGAGAGAATGTTGTCAGATATGTTCTCCAGAGACGCTGCCAAACCTGCTGACTTCTCCAGCATTTGCAGTTGTTATTACATAATGCCTAAGTAGTGGATTTGAATTAAAATTTTTACATACAGTGGCTTGCAAGTTTTCATACCCCTTGAAGTTTTCCACATTTTGTCACGTTACAACCACAAACGTAAATGTATTTTATTGGGATTTTATGTGATAGACCAACACAAAGTGGCGCAAAATTGCGAAGTGGAAGGCAAATGATACATGGTTTCCAAATTGTTTTACAAATAAAAAACTGAAAAGTGTGGCGTGCAAAAGTATTCAGCCCCCCTGAGTCAATACTTTGTAGAAACACCTTTCGCTGCAATTACAGCTGCAAGTCTTTTGGGGTATGTCTCTACCAGCTTTGGACATGTAGAGACTGACATTTTTGCCCATTCTTCTTTGCAAAATAGCTCAAGCTCAGTCAGATTGGATGGAGAGCGTCTGTGAACAGCAATTTTCAAGTCTTGCCAGAGATTCTCAATTGGATTTAGGTCTGGACTTTGACTGGGCCATTCTAACACATGAATATGCTTTGATCTAAACCATTCCATTGTAGCTCTGGCTGTATGTTTAGGGTCGTTGTCCTGCTGGAAGGTGAACCTCCACCCCAGTCTCACGTCTTTTGCAGACTCTAACAGGTTTTCCTCCAAGATTGCCCTGTATTTGGCTCCATCCATCTTCCCATCAACTCTGACCAGCTTCCCTGTCCCTGCTGAAGAAAAGCATCCCCACAGATCATGCTGCACCACCATGTTTCACAGTGGGGATGGTGTGTTCAGGGTGATGTGCAGTGTTAGCTTTCCGCCACACATAGCGTTTTGCATTTAGACCAAAAAATTTTTCTCATCAGACCAGAGCACCTTCCTCCACATGTTTTGCTGTGTCCCCCACATGCCTTGTGGCAAACTGCAAACGGGACTTCTTATGGCTTTGTTTCAACAATGGCTTTCTTCTTGCCACTCTTCCATAAAGGCCCGATTTGTGGAGTGCACGACTAATAGTTGTCCTGTGGACAGATTCTCCCACCTGAGCTGTGGATCTCTGCAGCCATCCAGAGTTACATGGGCCTCTTGGCTGCTTCTCTGGATCAATGCTCTCCTTGCCCAGCCTGTCATTTAGGTGGACGGCCATGTCTTGGTAGGTTTGCAGTTGTGCCATACCTCTTTCCATTTTCGGATGACGGATTGAACAGTGCTCCGCGAGATGTTCAAAGCTTGGGATATTTTTTTGTAACCTAACCCTGCTTTAAAACTTCTCCACAACTTTATCCCTGACCTGTCTGGTGTGTTCCTTGGGCTTCATGATGCTGTTTGTTCACTAATGTTCTCTAACAACACTTCTGAGGCCTTCACAGAACAGCTGTATTATACTGAGATTAGATTACGCACAAGTGGACTCTATTTACTATTTAGGTGACGTCTGAAGGCAATTGGTTGCACTGGATTTTATTTAGGGGTATCAGAGTAAAGGGGGCTGAATACTTTTGCACGCCACACTTTTCAGTTTTTTATTTGTAAAAAAATGTGAAAACCATGTATCATTTTCCTTCCACTTCACAATTATGCGCCACTTTGTGTTGGTCTATCACATACAATCCCAATAACATACATTTACGTTTGTGGTTGTAACGTGACAAAATGTGGAA
This sequence comes from Okamejei kenojei, assembly GCA_035221665.1. Taxonomy (NCBI): domain Eukaryota; kingdom Metazoa; phylum Chordata; class Chondrichthyes; order Rajiformes; family Rajidae; genus Okamejei; species Okamejei kenojei. The sequence goes on from CM069135.1 coordinate 4,983,984, forward strand.
AAGTTCAAGGGGTATGAATACTTTTGCAAGCCACTGTATGTTTGCATCTTTACTCAAAAATTAAAGAACCTCTTTGCTGTAATTTTGCTTCATGTTTTAAATGCAAAACCGTTGGTTAATCATGCCACAAAATTAGCTGTAATTAAGTACTGCCAACCAGCTGCGATCTAAAGGGAATATCAACTCATCATCCTCCCCTTCTAATATAAACAATAATTTCAGCTGAGGATAAATTTGGGAATTTGCCAATCGGTTAGCAACTTAACTTAAGGCATCAGTAAAGCAAGATGGACACTACTAGTAATGAAGAGTACTCTTTACACTGTGTGTTCCTTTTGCTTACATTTAGCAACCAATTTTTAAGACATGTAATGATAGCTTTTAGATAGGCACACAGATACGCAGGGAATGGATGGATACAGACTATGTGCGGGCCAACAAGACTGGTCTTGGCATTACTATCTAAAGGGCGTCAAGTTGGGAAAAGGGGAAGTACAACGGGATCTGGGGGTCCTTGTACATCAGTCACTGAAAGTAAGCATGCAGGTACAGCAGGCAGTGAAGAAAGCGAATGGCATGTTGGTCTTTATAACAAGAGGAATCGAGTATAGGAGCCAAGAGGTCTTTCTGCAGTTGTACAGAGCCCTAGTGAGACCACACCTGGAGTATTGTGTGCAGTTTTGGTCCCCTAATTTGAGGAAGGACATTCTTGCTATTGAGGGAGTGCAGCGTAGGTTCACAAGGTTAATTCCCGGGATGGCGGGACTGTCATATGCTGAGAGAATGGAGCAGCTGGGCTTGTACACTCTGGAGTTTAGAAGTATGAGAGGGGATCTTATTGAAACGTGTCAGATTATTAAGGGCCTGGACACGCTAGAGGCAGGAAACATGTTCCCGATGTTGGGGGAGTCCAGAACTAAGGGCCACAGTTTAAGAATAAGGTGTAAGCCATTTAGAATGGAGACGAGGAAACACTTTTTCTCAGAGAGTGGTGAGTCTGTGGAATTCTCTGCCTCAGAGGGCGGTGGAGACAGGTTCTCTGGATGGTTTCAAGAGAGAGCTGGATAGGGCTGTTGAAGATAGCAGAGTCAGAGGATATGGGGATAAGGCAGGAACAGGGTACTGATTGGGAATGATCAGCCATAATTACATTGAATGGCTCGAGGGGCCAAATGACCTACTCCTGCACCTATTGTCTATTGTCTATTGTCAATTGATGTTTAAGAAGGAACTGCAGATGCTGGAAAAATCGAAGGTAGACATAAATGCTGGAGAAACTCAGCGGGTGAGGCAGCATCTGTGGAGCGAAGGAATAGGCGACGTTTCAGGTTGAGACCCTTCTTCAGACTGATGTGGGGGTGGTGGGAGTGGGAAGAAGAAAGGAAGAGGCGGAGACAGTGGGCTGTGGGAGAGCTGGGAAGGGGAAGGGAAGGAGGGAGAAAGCAAGGACTACCTGAAATAGGAGAAGTCAATGTTCATACCGCTGGGGTGTAAACTACCCAAACGAAATATGGCATGGTGATCAGCACAGACATTGTGGGCTGAAGGGTCGGTGCCTGTGATGTACGGTTCTGTGTTCTATGTTCTAAAAGCCTTTTATACATAAAACATAGTTCATAGTATAGACAGAGTGCTGGAGTAACTCAGCGGGTAAGGCGGCATCTGTGGAGAACATATATAGGGGGCGTTTCAGATCGGGACACTTCTTCAGTCTGAAGCAACGTCACCTATCCATGTTCTCCACAGATGCTGCCTGACCCGCTGAGTTACTCCAGCACTTTGTGAAACGTCACCTATCCACGTTCTCCACAGACGGGCAGCATCTCTGGAGAAAAGGAATAGGTGACGTTTCGGGTCGAGACCCTTACGGGTCTCAACCCGAAACGTCACCTATCCCTTTTCTCCAGAGATGTTATGTGACCCGCTGAGTTACTCCAGCACTCTGTGAAACGTCACCTATCCATGTTCTCCACAGATGCTGCCTGACCCGCTGAGTTGATTGTGAAGCCAGAACATTTCAAATGTAAAGGTTGAACAAGTTAGGTCTTTATTCTTTGGAGCGCAGAAGGTTAAGGGGGGACTTGATTGAGGTCTTTAAAATGATGAAAGGGATAGACAGAGTTGACGTGGATACGTTTTTCCCATTGAGGGTAGGGAAGATTCAAACAAGAGGGCATGACATGAGAATTAAGGGACAGAAGTTTCGGGGTAACGTGAGGGGGAACTTCTTTACTCAGAGGGTGGTGGCTGTGTGGAATGAGCTTCCAGCAGAAGTGGTGGAGGCAGGATCGATTTTAACATTTAAGAGTAAAGTGGATAGGTATATGGACGTGAAGGGAATGGAGGGGTATGGTCTGAGTGCATAGATGGGACTAGGGGAAAACAAATGGTCGGCACGGACTGGAAGGGCCGAGAGGGCCTGTTTCCGTGCTGTAATTGTTATATGGTTATATGGTTATATGGTTATATGGTAAAGAGGATGAGACACACAGCATGGAAACTGATCCATGTGCCTGTCCAAATGTATTTTGAATGTTGATATAGTGCCGGCCTCAATTACCTCCTCTGGCAGCTCGTTCCATTCACCCACTATCCGCGGAGTGAGAAACTTTACCGAGCCAATTAACCTACAAACCTGTACATCTGAAACCGGAGCACCCCGGAGAAAACCCGCGCTGGCCACGGGGAGAACGTGCAAACTCCGTACAGACAGCGCCCGTAGTCAGGACGGAACCCGCGTCTGTGGCGCTGGGAGGCAGCAGCTCTACCCGCTGCGCCGCCGTGCCGCCCCAGGACCTTAAGACCTGGCAACATCCTCTTAAATCTTCGCTGCGTCCTTTCCAGGATTTAAGATTTAAGATTTAAGAGGATGTTGCCAAGACCCTTTGGGCAGCCTGAGACTGTCAGGAGTGATAGGATGTCACAAATGTTTAAGCTTTTCTTATAATGGCATCAATCTGACTTTTTGGTCCCTTTAATTTGAGGAAGGACATTCTTGCTATTGAGGGAGTGCAGCGTAGGTTCACAAGGTTAATTCCCGGGATGGCGGGACTGTCGTATGCTGAGAGAATGGAGCAGCTGGGCTTGTACACTCTGGAGTTTAGAAGGATGAGAGGGGATCTCATTGAAACGTATAAGATTATTAAGGGTTTGGACACACTAGAGGCAGAAAAAACATGTTCCCGATGTTGGGAGGAGTCCAGAACCAGAATGTTTGAGAATAAGGAGTAAGCCATTTAGAACGGAGACGAGGAAACACTTTTTCACACAGAGAGTTGTGAGTCTGTGGAATTCTCTGCCTCAGAGGGCGGTGGAGGCCGGTTCTCTGGATACTTTCAAGAGAGAGCTAGATAGGGCTCTTAAAGATAGCGGAGTCAGGGGATATGGGGAGAAGGCAGGAACGGGGTACTGATTGGGGATGATCAGCCGTGATCACATTGAATGGCGGTGCTGGCTCGAAGGGCCGAATGGCCTACTCCTGCACCTATAGTCTATTGTCTATTGTCAATTGTCTATTATCTATTGTCTGCTTCCAACACAGAGCTGGGCCTTTGCAGCATATTGGGGGCTACCTCCATGTGGCCTCGTGCGTGACCAACCGGCCACTTGCTCACACCCCACCATCTGCCTGCTCTCCCCCAAATTACAGGCGTGTTCCCAACCGGCTAAGAACCGAACGTAGGTCACTGCTCTTCCAAAGCTACACCTCAAATACTCTCGGCAACGGGGCAGTTGCTGCCTCACAACGCCAGAGACCCGGGTACATTCCTGACTACGGGAGCTTCTCCCCGTGACCCGCGTGGGTTTTCTCCGGGTGCTCCGGTCCCCCCCCCCCACTCCAAAGACGTGCAGGTTTGTAGGTTAACAGGCCTTGGTGTAAAACGTAAAGATTGTCCCTCGTGTGGGTAGGGTAGTGTTAGTGTGCGGGGACGACCGCTGGTCGGTGGGCCGAAGGGCCTGTTTCCATGCTGTATCTCTCAACTAAACATGGGCAATCTGGCCTCCCCCACCTTCCCCCGACCCCCCATGTGTGAGGAGTTTTTTCGATGTTGCAATCCATTGAGCAGGGTACAAAAAACGGCCGTGCCTATCAATAGACCGTGAGGTCGTACACACACATTCCAAAACGCTGCCATCGCAGCAGGGACTGGGGATGCAACTGGAAACCACCTTCACTGCCTCGGCTCTGACTCGTGTTGGTTCAAGAGTCAAAGGACAAAGGGCAAAGGACATTTATTGTCACATACACCAATTGGTGCAGGGAAATTTGAGTTGCCATTGCAGGAATAAAAATAAAACACAACATTAAAGAACATTAAAGGTATCGCAAGGCTCGGTGCTGGGACCGCAGCTATTTACAACATACATCAATGATTTGGATGAAGTGATTCAAAGAAACATTAGCAAATTTGCAGATGACACAAAGCTGGGTGGCAGTGTGAACCGTGAGGAGGATGCTATGAGAATGCAGGGTGACTTGGACAGGTTGGGGGAGTGGGCAGATGCATGGCAGATGCAGTTTAATGCGGATAAATGTGAGGTTATCCACTTTGGTAGCAAAAACAGGAAGGCAGATTATTATCTAAATGTAATATTACTATCTAATTACTATCAAGTTGGGAAAAGGGGAAGTACAACGGGATCTGGGGGTCCTTGTTCATCAGTCTATGAAAGTAAGCATGCAGGTACAGCAGGCAGTGAAGAAAGCGAATGGCATGTTGGACTTTATAACAAGAGGAGTTGAGTATAGGAGCAAAGAGGTCCATCTGCAGTTGAACAGAGTACTAGTGAGACCACACCTGGAGTATTGTGTACAGTTTTGGTCCCCTAATTTGAGGAAGGACATTCTTGCTATTGAGGGAGTGCAGCGTAGGTTTACAAGGTTAATTCCCGGGATGGCGGGACTGTCATATGCTGAGAGAATGGAGCAGCTGGGCTTGTACACTCTGGAGTTTAGAAGGATGAGAGGAGATCTCATTGAAACATATAAGATTGTTAAGGGTTTGGACACGCTAGAGGCAGGAAACATGTTCCCGATGTTGGGGGAGTCCAGAACCAGGGGCCACAGTTTAAGAATAAGGAGTAAGCCATTTAGAACGGAGACCAGGAAACACTTTTTCTCATAGAGTTCGGTGAGTCTGTGGAATTCTCTGCCTCAGAGGGCGGTGGAGGCCGGTTCTCTGGATGCTTTCAAGAGAGAGCTAGATAGGGCTCTTAAAGATAGCGGAGTCAGGGGATATGGGGAGAAGGCAGGAACGGGGCACTGATTGGGGATGATCAGCCATGATCACGTTGAATGGTGGTGCTGGCTCGAAGGGCCAAATGGCCTAATCCTGCACCTATTGTCTAGTGTTCTATTGTCTATAATTTGACATTAAACATAAAAACATCCCCCCACAATGGTTCCCACTGTGAGGGAAGGCAGCAAAGTTCAGTCCTCTTCCCCTTCTTCACCCGTGGACGGGGCCTATTTGAGGCCTCTCTCCACGGTCGTCGCTACGGCAGCCCAAAGCTTCAGGCCCTCACGCCGGATGATGGAGCTCCGGCGTCGGAAGAACACTCTCAGTGGCCTGGAGTGTCTGGAACCGCTAGCTACCGGAGACCGCGGCTTCCGAAGTCCACAGGCCGCGCCGGTCGGAGCTCCGGCAAAAGATCCCAGGCTCCACGGTGTTTAAAGTCAGCGCCGCCCGCAGCAGTACGCTCCGCAACCACAGCTCCGCGATGCTGGAGTCGGCGGTCTCAGCATTCCGGAGCTTACCACACGGCGATCCGGGCAAGGCATCGCCCGCTCCGTCATGGTTCCTCAGCGCTGCTCCGCCACCGCAGCTCGTTCTGGCCGGTCCCGGCAGGAAATGCCGCTCCGGTCCCGGTGGTAGGCCGCGAGGAAGGGGCGAAGATGCGGCACGGAGAAAAGGCATCTCCCACCAGGTAGGGACCGAGATATACAGTTTCCCCCTTCCCCACCCCCCCTCCCCCTCCCCACATGCGACCAACCGTGACTGAGAAGACCTCGATGGTCTGCCTGACCCACCAGCTGAGTTACTCCAGCACTTTGTGTCTTTTTTTTGTAAGCCAGCGTTTGCCATTTCTTGACAGATTCGATGATGTTGCCAGACCCGCTAAGTATCTGAGGGGTAACTTTTGCACACAAAGTTTGTGGTGGGCGTATGGAACAAGCTGCCGGAGGAGGTAGTTGAGGCTGGGACTATCCAAAAAGTTTAAGAAACAGTTAGACAGGTACATGGATAGGACTGGCTTGGAGGGATATGGACCAAACGCGGGCAGGTGGGACTTGTGTAGCTGGGACATGTTGGCAAGTTGGGCTGAAGGGCCTGTTTCCACGCTGTATCACTCTATGACTCTCTAAACTAACCTAAACTAAATGGTACTTCTCTTCTTTTCAATCTTTCCTCATTCTTGCTCCCGTATAATCTTACATTTCCTGTCAGCTTCTTCCTATTCTGAGACATTAACTATCCTCTCCAGTTGTCCATAGATATTAAGGTTCTCCCATCTTTGAGAATCTCCCATAACTGGTGGTGTATATCTTCGGTATGAACCAGCGTCTGCAATTCCTGTCGTAAACGCTCCGTTGAGCCTTTGTTAGCTTTGTTCCATCCCCACTTCTTTGCAGCTTTCTCCCCACTAGTCTCAGACCCGAAACGTCGCCTATTTCCTTCGCTCCACAGATGCTGCCTCGCCCGCTGAGTTTCTCCAGCATTTTTGCCTACCTTCGATTTTTCCAGCAAACTGCAGTTCTTTCTTAAGGGCCTGTCCCACTTGGCTGTCATTTGCGCCTAATTCACGCGACATCATTTACGCGTGATGACGCACGACGCGCGCATCGTGACACGCACGTGATGCGCGCGTGGTGTGCGATGCCATAGGCAGTAACTATGTACAAAATCTTTGCGCACCATCTGCGTGATGCGCAAGTGGGACAGGCCATTTAAACATCTTCCCACTAATCCAATCAGTCTGAAGATCAGGCTGATCACAAAGTCACCAATCCGCGGAGACCTAATGCTGGCTTATAAAATAAAGGCACAAAGTTCTGGAGTTAGCTAGTGAAGAGCAAACAATAGACAATAGGTGCAGGAGTAGGCCATTCAGACCCTTCGAGCCAGCACCGCCATTCAATG
>CM069135.1:4998625-5141780 GCA_035221665.1 Okamejei kenojei
CCGCGCGTCACTGCCTACGTCACCGCGCACCACGCACACGAGGATGCACGCCATGCGCACGTCACGCGCGCGTCGTGAAGCGTAAATGATGTCGCGTAAATGACGGCCTTTCACACGGAAACCGGCTGAACATGATGCCAATCTGAATCAATCTCTGCCTGCTAGAGGGCACAGCTTTAAGGTGAGAGGAAGAAAGTTCAAAGGAGATGTGGGGGGGTGGGGGTGGGGCAACGTTTTTATTACGCAGAGGATGGTGCGTGCCTGGAATGTGGCGCGCGGGGTGGGGGTGGAGGCAGATATGAGGGTGGGGTTCAAAAGACTTTTAGTTAGGCTCATGGACATGCAGGAGATGGAGGCATATGGATTATGCACAGGCGGATAAGCGATGGCCTGGACAACATGCTTTGCACAGACGCTGGGGTCTGGAGGCCCTGTTCCTGGCGTACAGTGGTGCAGCGGGTAGAGCTGCTGCCTCACAGAACCAGGGACCTGGATTCGATCCTGACTACAGACGCAGGTAGGCAAAAATGCTGGAGAAACTCAGCGGGTGAGGCAGCATCTATGGAGCGAAGGAATAGGCGACATTTCGGGTCGAGACGTTTCGGGTCTCCACAGATGCTGCCTCACCCGCTGAGTTTCTCCAGCATTTTTGTCTACCTTCCATTATTCCAGCATCTGCAGTTCCGTCTTAAACAACTGACTACAGACGCTGTCTGTGCGGAGTTTGTACGTTCTTCCCGTGACCTGCGTGGGTTTTCCCCGGGTGCTCCGGTTTCCCGCCACGGGTTTGTAGTTTAATTGGCTGGTGTAAAAACTGTAAATTGTCCCCAATGTGTGTAGGACAGTGCCAGAAGGGCCTGTTTCCACGCTGTATCTCTAAACTAAACTGAACTCTAAACTCGTATCCTGAGCTGCTCCATGTCCCCTCCATATCCATGTGCCTATCCAAAAGCCTCTTAAACACCACTATGGTATCTGCCTCCACCACCCCCCCTGGCAGCGCTGTCCAGGCACCCACCCCCCCTCAATGCAAAGAAACTTGCCCAGAACATATCCATTAAACATTGCCCCACTCACCTCAAAGCTATAACCCCTTCCACTCCTTGACAATAGACATTAGACAATAGGTGCGGGAGTAGGTAGGCCATTCGGCCCTTCGAGCCAGCACCGTTCATTCAATGGGATCATGGCTGATCATCCACAATCAGTACCCCGTTCCTGCCTTCTCCCCATACCCCCTGACTCCGCAATTCCTTGCCCATCAGTGTGGTGGTGGAGAAAGTTGGGGAGTGTTGGGGAAGAAGGTTTTTAAAAGCTTTTTAAAAACAAACTTATCGTTATGAGTAACCGTGGCCTGGCAGCATGAGGGCGGCCCGGGGGTGCAGCGGTAGAGTTGCTGCCTTCCAGCGCCGGAGACCCGGGTTCCATCCTGACAGCGGGTGCTGTCTGTACGGAGTTTGTACCGTCTTCCCTTGATCCGCGTGGGTTTTCTCCGGGTGCTCCTGTTTTCTCCCTCACTCCAAAGAGTTACAGGTTCGTAACCTGGGCGTCATTTGCGCGTCACGCAGATGGCGCGCGAAGATTTTGCACATCCCAAAATCCTGGGGCGCGTATCTGCCTACGTCACCACGTACTGCACGTGCGTAATGCGCACCACGCGTGCATCACGTGCACGGCGTGCGTTGTGATGCGTAAATTATGTTGCGCAAATTACGCGTAAATGACGCCCAAGTGGGACAGGCCCTTAAGTTAATTGGCTTCAGTAAGATTGTAAATTATCCCAAGTGTGTAGAACAGAATTATTGGATGAGGTGATCGCTGGCCAGCACGAGCCACGTGGGCCTGAAGGGCCTGTTTCAGCACTAATAACTCTCGTTCAGTTTAGTTTACGCAGTGTTGTTGAGTTGAGTTTATTGTCACGTGTACTGAGGTACAGTGAAAAGCTTTTGTTGCGTGCTAACCAGTCAGCGGGAAGACAATACATGATTACAATCGAGCAATTTACAGTGCACAGATACATGACAAAGAAATAACGTTTTAGTGTAAGGTAAGGCCGGTAAAGTTTAATGAAAGATAGTGTGAGGTAGTTAGTAGTTCAGCATTGCTCTCTGGCTTCTCGTTCTTTTCATGTTCATCTTGTTACAGATGTTGACCTCGCTATCATCGTCTGCCTTGAAAAGGGTGATGCTGACACTCAGTGGGCTTGTCCACACGGGAGTTTAGAAGGATGAGAGGGGATCTCATTGAAACATATAAGATTGTTAAGGGCTTGGGCACGCTAGAGGCAGGAAACATGTTCCCCGATGACAGAGAGTGGTGAGTCTGTGGAATTCTCTGCCTCAGAGGGCGGTGGAGGCCAATTCTCTGGATGCTTTTAAGAGAGAACTAGATAGGGCTCTTAAATATAGCGGAGTCAGGGGATATGGGGAGAGGGCAGGAACGGGGTACTGATTGTGGATGATCAGCCATGATCACATTGGATGGCGGTGCTGGCTCGAAGGGCCGAATGGCCTACTCCTGCACCTATTGTCTATTGTCGCAGTTAAGTAAGTAAGTAAGTAGGTTTATTGGCCAAGTATTCACATACAAGGAATTTGCCTTGGTGCTCCGCCCACAAGTAACAACATGACATACAGTGACAGTTACGAATGACTCAGAAAACGCTAAACATTAATAATAATAAAGCATTAATGATAAAACACCATTGATCACGCATGTGGATCTTTGTAGGGTTTTCACAGACACACAAACGAACAAACACCTACAAAACATGACGATGATGTTGGTGGTAGCCAGCCACCAGATGACGGTGGTAGCAGAATTATCTCGGGATACGTCCCGTTTCCAGCCCCGCGACGCGGGCGCTTCTGCTATGGGGAGGCTCTCTCGCGGTGGTGGGATGGTGGCTGGGTGGGTGGGTGGGCTCTGCGTTGCCGTGTGTTAACCGTTGTCTCATTGCCAGGCGCTGTGGAGATCCCATCGTACATCGTTGCTTGCATTGTGATGGAGAGACTGGGAAGAAGAAACACACTGGCTCCATCCCTCTTCCTGACAGGGATCGCCTGCATCCTCAGCATGATCATCCCGCAGGTGACATCCCGATCCTACATCCTCATCCAAATCGGAAATGTTATTCCCATTATCATCTATCCGTATCCTGTAAACGGCTCGATTGTAATCATGTACTGTCTCTCCGCTGACTGGGTTGCTCGCAGCAAAAGCTTTTCACTGTACCTCAGTACACGTGACAATAAACTCAACTCAACTAAACATTACAATGTTTAAGAAGGAACTGCAGATGCTGGAAAATCGAAGGTAGACAAAAATGCTGGAGAAACTCAGCGGGTGAGGCAGCATCTATGGAGCGAAGGAATAGGTGACGTTCCGGGTCGAGACCCTTCTTCACACAGATGTGGGGGTGGGGGGTGGGGGGGGGCGGGAAGAAGAAAGGAAGAGACGGAGACAGTGGGCTGTAGGAGAGCTGGGAAGGGGAGGGGAAGGAGGGAGAAAGCAAGGACTACCTGAAATTATAGACAATAGACAATAGGTGCAGGAGCAATCCATTCGGCCCTTCGATGCTAGCACCATCATTCAATGTGATCATGGCTGATCATCCCCAATCAGTACCCCGTTCCTGCCTTCTCCCCATATCCCCTGACTATTTTTAAGAGTCCTATCTAGCTCTCTCTTGAAAGCATCCAGAGAACCTGCCTCCGCCGCCCTCTGAGGCAGAGAATTCCACAGACTCACCACTCTCTGTGAGAAAAAGTGTTTCCTCATCTCCATTCTAAATGGCTTACCCCTCATTCTTAAACTGTGGCCCCTGGTTCTGGACTCCCCCAACATCGGGAACATGTTTCCTGCCTCTAGCGTGTCCAAGCCCTTAACAATCTTATATGTTTCAATGAGATTCCCTCTCATCTTTCTAAACTCCAGAGTGTACAAGCCCAGCTGCTCCATTCTCTCAGCATATGACAGTCCCGCCATCCCGGGAATTAACCTTGTAAACCTACGCTGCACTCCCTCAATAGCAAGAATGTCCTTCCTCAAATTAGGGGACCAAAACTGCACACAATACTCCAGGTGTGGTCTCACTCGGGCTCTGTACAACTGCAGAAGGACCTCTTTGCTCCAATATTTGATTCCTCTTGTTATAAAGGCCAACATGCCATTCGCTTTCTTCACTGCCTGCTGTACCTGCATGCTTACTTAATTGACTGATGTACAAGGACCCCCAGATCCCGTTGTACTTCCCCTTTTCCCAACTTGACGCCATTTAGATAGTAATCTGCCTTCCTGTTTTTGCCACCAAGGTGGATAACCTCACATTTATCCGCATTAAACTGCATCTGCCACGCATCTGCCCACTCCCCCAACCTGTCCAAGTAACCCCGCATCCTTACAGCATCCTCCTCACGGTTCACACTGCCACCCAGCTTTGTGTCATCTGCAAATTTGCTAATGTTACTTTGAATCCCTTCATCCAGATCATTGATGTGGATCATTGGAAAAGTCAATGTTCACACCGCTGGGGTGTAAACTACCCAAGCCCCACAATATGAGGTGCTGCTCCTCCAATTTCCAGTGGGCTTCACTCTGGCCATGGAGGAGGCCCAGGACAGAAAGGTCGGATTTGACGTCCACTCTATCTAGATGTCCTTCCTATTCCCTGCAGCTTCTGTATTTCCTGAAGATGCAGCCAGATATTATTTTACATTGATTTCAAACCAGCAACGATGCACTTTGGAAATAAGCCCTGATGAATCAGCAAATCTATTCAATTCCAGTTATTTAAGAAATTAAGTTGCATTTAATAGTCCGATGAGTTTCTGACATTTTGTAAATGAGATGAGGTCGTGGAAAGCATTTTATCAGGATGCGTCACAGCTTGGTTTGGGAACAGCTCCATCCAAGACCGCAAGAAATTGCAGAGAATTGTGGACGCAGCCCAGACCATCACACAAACCAACCTCCCTTCCATTGACTCCATCTACACCTCACGCTGCCACGGCAAGGCCAGCAGCATCATCAAGGACCAGTCCCTCTTCTCCCCTCATCAGGAAAAAGGTACAGAAGTGTAGAGGGGCAGTTTCTTCCCAGCTGTTACCAGGCAACTGAACCATCCTACCACAACCAGAGAGCAGTGCTGAACTACTATCTACCTCATTGGAGACCCTCGGACTATCTTTGACCGGACTTTACTGACTTTATCTTGCATTAAACATTATATTATTATGCCCTTATCTTGTATCAGTACACTGTGAACGGCTCGATTGTAATCATGTATTGTCTTTCCGCTGACGGGTTAGCACGCAACAAAAGCTTTTCACTGTACCTCGGGACATGTGACAGTAAACTAAACTGAACTGAACTGTGCTACAAACAGTGGGCCGAGGGGCCTGTTTCTGCACTGTATATTTAAGCTGAACTAAACTAAACTAAACTAAATCTGGAGGGCTGCAATGCCCTGCGTTCTATATTTCCTTAAGATGTAGCTAGATATTCCTTCATGGCCCTGTCCCACGGTACGAGTTCATTCCAAGACCTCTCCCGAGTTTAAAAAAAAAATCAAACTCGTGGTGAGCACGGAGAATGAACATAGCGGGTACGTCAGAGCTCGGGGACGTCTCTTAGCGCTAACGGCAGGTACTCGGGAAGACTCGCTAACGGCAGGCAAGCACGGGAAGACTCGTGAAGATTTTTCAACATGTTGAAAAATGTCCACGAGAGCCCCGAGTAACGACGAGCGGCCATTACCGTAAATCTCCGAGTTCGAATCAGGGCAAACTCGGGGGAGAGCTCTTGGAATGAACTCGTACCGTGGGACAGGGCTTTTACATTGGTTTCAAACTATCAACTGTGCACTTTGTAAACAAGCCTCGGTGAATGCAATATCAGTAAATTTATTAAATTCCTGCTATTTAAGAAATTAATTCAATTCAATTCAATGAACTTTATTTATCCGTTAGGAGCTTCATTTGTGCAGAACATCAGTGCGTGTACAGTTCACATACCCAGCAACACAACACAATATACCACACACTTCACATACCAGCAGTCCAACAGTGGTCAGTAGGTAAACCTTGCCAAGCACAATACATGAAGAATAGGCAATATAAACATTAAAAGAATGTTGAAAATGCATATATAGATAAATGAATAAATAAATAGGTCAACTGTTCATGAGTCTAATGGATGTAGGCACCAAACTCGACATGGCCCTCTTAAAGCCCTGTCCCACTGTACGAGTTCATTCAAAGAGTTCTCCCGAGTTTGCCCTGATTGGAACTTGGAGATTTACGGTAATGGTCGCTGGTAGGTACTCAGGGCTCTCGTGGCCATTTTCAACGTTGAAAAATCTTCACGAGTCCTCCCCAGCTTACCGCGTTTCCCGAGTACCTGCCGTTAGCGTTACGAGCCGCTAAGAGACGTCCCCCAGCTCCGACGTACACGCTACGTTAATTCTCCGTGCTTACCACGAGTTTGATTTTTTTAAAACTCGGGAGAGCTCTTGAATGAACTTGTACAGTGGGACAGGGCCTTGAGTCCTGAATGTGAGTCACCTGTATCTCTGGCCTGATTAAGTTACGGGCCTGAGTAAATGAAGTCGTATTTAATAGCCCGATGAGTTTCTGGTATTTTGAACCTAAGGTGAGGAAGCGGCCAATGTGTGCGGTTTGAATCAATGTTATTTTCATTGATCCCAGGACATAGAGGCGCTGACCATCACAGTCAGTATGATTGGGAAGTTCGCAATCGCAGTGGCGTTTGGACTAATATACCTCTACACCGCTGAACTCTACCCGACGATAATACGGTAGGCGCCACCATGCGTGACGTGGAAACGTGAGTGATAACTTAGTATAGTTTAGAGAATCAGAGTAGCTGAGAGAATGGAGCAGCTGCGTTTGTACACTCTGGAGTTTAGAAGGATGAGAGGGAATCTCATTGAAACATATAAGATTATTAAGGGTTTGGACACGCTGGAGGCAGGAAACATGTTCCCGATGTTGGGGGAGTCCAGAACCAGGGGCCACAGTTTAAGAATAAGGAGTAAGCCATTTAGAACGGAGACGAGGAAACACTTTTTCTCACAGAGAGTGGTGAGTCTGTGGAATTCAGAGTGTACAAGCCCAACCACTCCATTCTTGTGAGTCAGAGGGCAGTGGAGGCCGGTTCTCTGGATGCTTTTAAGAGAGAGCTAGATAGGGCTCTTAAAAATAGCGGAGTCAGGGTCTCCTAATTTGTGGAAAGAAAATTCTTGCTATTGAGGGAGTGCAGCGTAGGTTCACCAGGTTAATTGTTTGACAGGACTGACATGTGATGAAAGAATGGATCGACTGGACTTGTATTCGCTGGAATTTAGAAGGATGAAACATATAAGATTATTAAGGGATTGGCCAGGTTAGATGCAGGAAACATGTTCCCGATGTTGGGGGAGTCCAGAACCAGGGGTCACAGTTTAAGAATAAGTGGTAGGCCATTTAGGACTGAGATGAGGAAAAACCTTTTTAAACCTGAGAGTTGTGAACCTGTGGAATTCTCTGCCACAGAAGGCAGTGGAGGTCGATTCACTGGATGTTTTCAAGAAAGGGTTAGGTTTAGCTCTTAGGGCTAACGGAATCGAGGGATATGGGGAGAAGGCAGGAATGGGGCACTGATTTTGGATGATCAGCCATGATCATATTGAATGGCGGTGCAGGCTCGAAGGGTTGAACGGCCTACTCCTGCACCTATCTTCTATGTTTCTATGCTTTTACCGAATGTTGTTGCACTTATGTGAGCCATGATGGTCAAAATGTTTCTCCGTAGTTCGTTGGCTGTTGGCAGTGGGAGCATGATGGCCCGTGTTGGAAGTACAGTGGCTCCGTTCTGCGTTCTCCTATCGTCTGTGTGGATTTTTCTACCACAGGTAAACAATTCTTGTTTTCAATGGCTGTTTGGTACTTTATTGTCATGTGTACCTGGGCAGTGGGCAGGTGCTATAGACCTGCTCGGGAAGGTAGACGCTCCCGCCCCCAGGGGCCTCGGGCAGATGGGGCTCGTCAGCCTGGGAAGGCCGTCCATCTAGGAGAGGGAAAACTCTGATTTAAAACCTCCACTGCCTTGTGGCCATATCCAGTCATGGAAAAGGCTCCTGGAGTAAACCTCAAGAAAATCCGGAGTCGGAGCCCGTAACCGATTCCGTCAACGTGTTGGACGATGACGGAAGCCAACAGCGAGCTATACGCCGTCTGACACACGAGTGAACAAACAGTGAATCTGCGCTCATCCTCAACTTTACTCAATAAAATTGACAGCGATCTCTGCCATCTGCAGTTTAAAAGGTGAAACTTAGAAACACAGCAAATAGGTGCAGGAGGATTCGTCCTGATTCGGCCCTTCGAGCCAGCACCGCCATTCATTGTGATCATGGCTGATCGTCCGCTATCAATAACCCGTGCCTGCCTTCTCCCCATATCCCTTGACTCCACTAGCCCCTAGAGCTCTATCCAACTCTCTCTTAAATCCATCCAGTGACTTGGCCTCCACTGCCCTCTGTGGCAGGGAATTCCACAAATTCACAACTCTCTGGGTGAAAACGTTTTTTCTCACCTCAGTCTTAAATGACCTCCCCCTCATTCTAAGAGGAAAAGATTTAGATATTCTAAAAGGAGATGATCCCCTTTATTCTGAAGAGGAAAATATTTAATAGGAATCTGAGGGGTAACTTTTTTCATACAAAGGTTGGTGGGTGTAGGGAGCAAGCTGCCAGAGGGACTATCCCAACGCTTACGAAACATTTAGACAGGTCCATGGATAGGACAGGTTTGGAGGGATGTTGGCCAAAGGCGGGCAGGTGGGACTAGTATAGATGGGACATGTTGAGGAGGTTGCTTCGAAGGGCCTGTCTCCACCTGGGCCTGGAATTTTCTGCCTCAAAGGGTGGAGGAGGCCGATTCTCTGGATACATTCAAGAGAGAGCTAGATAGGGCTCTTAAAAAAAGCGGAGTCAGGGGATATGGGAGAAGGCAGGAACGGGGTACTGATTGGGGATGATCAGCCATGATCACATTGAATGGCGGTGCTGGCTCTAAGGGCCCAATGGCCTACTCCTGCACCTATTGTCTGTTGTCTATTGTCCATGCAGTATCACTCTATGATTAGAACTCCATAAAGATGACAGGGGCTATAGCCTGACGCTGATTTGTACCTGTGTCCCTCCACCCACAGCTGATTGTCGGCATCATGGCTTTCCTGACCGGCTGCCTGACGCTGTTCCTGCCGGAGACGCTGGGCCGGCCCCTGACCCAGACCTTTGAGGAGGCGGCGGAACTCCAGCGGAAACTGAAGCAGGAGAAAGAGGCCTCGAAGCGGGGTGGCACCAACTCTGCCTCAGTCACGGTGAGGCTGGAGAAGCCAGACTACACGCCCGACGGTGGGGACAAGCCAAAGGAAGAGCAGAGTCTAATCGAACACTTGACAAGGTTGTAGAGCACATTGGGCCTTGAAACGTGCGGGTGGAGGCGGGGGTTTAAAATCCCACTCATTCACTACCGTCTCAAATCTGTGGATTCAGTAACTATACAAAATGGAAGGATGTAAAATAGACCCTAAGATAATTTTTTTGCAGTTTATACCTGCTTCAGGTAATGGAGGTCTGGGATTCGCCTATGAGAAAGCAGGAGAATAATTTCATATGAATTATAACGTGTGTTGATTGACAGACATGTAACTGCACAATGAATATTGACTGATAATTTCAGTCCATCTCATAGCCTACAATAGGCTGCGTTTTATATTACTTACCGACTGTCTCTGCTGGTAAACGGCTCAACGTTGTTGACTCAATGGATGTCTAAATGGGCCTGTCCCACTTAAGGGCCTGTCTCACTGCCTACTTGTTTAAGAAGGAACTGCAGATGCTGGAAAATCGAAGGTAGACAAAAATGCCGGAGAGACTCAGCGGGTCTTTCGGTCCTGGGCCTCCGTCATGGCCAGAGTGAGCACCACCGGATATTGGAGGAGCAGCACCTCATATTCCGTTTGGGCAGTCTGCACCCCAGCGGCATGAACATTGACTTCTCCAATTTCCGGTAGCCCTTGCTGTCTCCTCCCCTTCTCAGCTCTCCCTCAGCCCTCTGGCTCCTCCTTTCTCCTTTCTTCTCCCTACCCCCTCCCCCACCCCCACCCTACATCAGACTAAAGAAGGGTTTCGGCCTGAAACGTCACCTATCTCCTTCGCTCCATGGATGCTGCTGCACCCGCTGAGTTACTCCAGCACTTTTGTCGACCACCGCCTAATCCGCCAGTTCTGGCGAGTTTGCCCTCGACTCATACTCGCAGCATGGTCGACACAAGGTCCTAGGAGGTCTTTGTAACTCTCCTTCATGCTCGAGAGTAGTCCCCGCGTACTCGAGGCCTCAGCTAGGTCACGGCGTATTTTTCAACATGTTCAAAAATGCCCGCGAGTAAAAATAGGTCGCCATGGAAAAAGTTGATGCTTTTTTAACTCGTAGGTTTAGTCGAAGTAGGCCGGCACATTAGTCGTAGGTAATCGAGGGTAGTCGAGGGTAGTCGAGGGTAGTCGAAGCTAGTCTTCAATATGGTTGAAGGAGGTCGAAGGAGGTCCTCAACGTGACATTTTTTCAAACTCTTCTAAACTCACCAATTAGGTCGCCGCAGTGGGACAGCCCCTTTTGGCGACTGCCAGGGACTAGTTTTAACGAACCTGGCGACGTCCTACCACAGCACCTTCGTCAACCTACGACCACACCTACGACAATCGACGGCAGCAAAAATTGTCGCCACCTGACCAACTAAGTATTATTCCGTTCTTGAGTTTTATTCCGTTCACATCAGTTACTAATGCAAAGCATCTGTTAGAAACACTGGGGAGAAACATGCCTGCTCTAAATACATGTTAAGTTTAGTTCAGAGATACAGCGCGGGAACAGGCCCTTCGGGTGACCGAGTCCGCACCAACCAGCGATCCCCGCACACTGACACTATCCTACACCCACTCGGGACAATTTTACCCATACACCGAGCCAATGAACCTACACACCTGCACGTCTTTGGAGAGCGGGAGGAAACCGAGGATCTCGGAGAAAACCCACGCAAGTCACGGGGAGAACGTGCAAACTCCGTACGGACAGCGCCCGTGGTCGGGATCGAACCCGAGCGCTGCAGGCACTATGAGTTCAAGAGTTCATGAGAGTTTTATTGTCATGTGTCCCCGATAGAACAATGAAATTCTTGCTTTGCTTTAGCACACCAGAGCATAGTAGGCACAAATACTGAACAGATCAGTGTGTCCATATACCATTGCATAAAGGCTTCGGCCCGAAACGTTGCCTATTTCCTTTGCTCCATAGATACTGCTGCACCCGCTGAGTTTTTCCATCACTTTTGTCTACCATTGCATAAATATATACACACATGAAGCAGCAACCATGACCACCCAGAAATGCAACTTTAAATTTCTTTCTTGGCTCAGATGCTATGCAAACGGTGTTAAACTGGAAAGATTAAACTGCAGAGAAGATTTCGAGGATATTGCCAAGACTTCAGGGCCTGAGGAAGAGGTTGAGCAAGCGAGGACTCTATTCTTTGGAGCATATGAGGATAAAGGGGCTGTCCCACTGTACGAGCAAATTCAAGAGCTCTCCCGAGTTTAAACCAAAATCAAACTCGTGGCAAGCACGGAGAATTTATGTAGCGGGTACGTCGGAGCTCGGGGACGTCTCTTAGCGGCTCGTAATGCTAACGGCAGGTACTCGGGAAACGCGGTAACCTCGTGAAGACTCGTGAAGATTTTTCAACGTGTTGAAAAATGTCCACGAGAGCCCCGAGTACCGACGAGCGGCCATTACCGTAAATCTCCGAGTTCGTATCAGGGGAAACTCGGGAGAATTAGATATTGAATTAGCTCGTACAGTGGGGCAGGCCATTAAGGGGTGATCTTGTAGAGGTGTATAAACATGAGGGGAATAGATAGGGTGAATGCCCAGGATAGGGGCATCAAGAACCGGAGGAGTGGTGAAAACCCCCGACTCTCAGTCTGAAGAAGGGGGTTTTCGACCCAAAACGTCACCTTGCAGTGGCCTGGTTGGAAAAAGGTTAGACGCCAGGCAGGTTCAAAGGTTCTTCAATGGTGGGTGTGAGCATCCACTCACAACGAGTTCCACAGGAGGGACAAAACAAACTCCCAGAAAACCCCTGAGCAGAAACCGAAATCCCTCGTCCGTGTCGCCCAAGTGTCTAGGGGGATGACCCATGGAGTGGCCCAATATCCCGGGACCACCACAACCTATTCCTTCTCTCCAGAGATGCTGCCTGTCCCGTTGAGTTACTCCAGCATTTTGTGTCCATCTTCAAGAACCACAGGAAAATAGGCTTAATGTGAGGGGATTTAATTGGAGCCTGAGAGGAATCTTTTTTTACAGCATGGGTGGTGGGTGTATGGAACGTGTTGGGCGAGTCCAGAACCAGGGGCCACAGTCTTAGAATAAAGGGGAGGTCATTTAAGACTGAGGTGAGAAAAAACTTTTTCACCCAGAGAGTTGTGAATTTGTGGAATTCCCTGTCACAGAGGGCAGTGGAGGCCAAGTCACTGGATGGATTTAAGAGAGAGTTAGATAGAGCTCTAGGGGCTAGTGGAGTCAAGGGATATGGGGAGAAGGCAGGCACGGGTTATTGATAGGGGGCGATCAGCCATGATCACATTGAATGGCGGTGCTGGCTCGAAGGGCCGAATGGCCTCCTCCTGCACCTATTGTCTATGAGCTGTCGGGGAAGGTAGTTGAGGCAGATATGATTGCAAGGTTTAAAAATATATTTGTACAGGTCGATGGGTAGGTCAGGTTGAGGAGTTTAGACTAGTGTGGATGGGACATGTTGGTTGGTGAGGGCAAGTTGGGCTGTGTGACTCGATGATTCGTCTTAAGCAGTTCGACACAGTTTTCTCAGCGCTACACAGCAACAAACTTAAATCGGAAAGAAAGGTTCAATGGGCTCTAAACCTGCAGTATTCGAACATATAAATGCAAACATGAAAGCCATTCTCTGTACTTACTGCACTCACCATGTTGACAATTGAATAGTGCCATAAGAGCCATGATCACTTTGAATGGCGGTGCTGGCTCGAAGGGCCGAATGGCCCACCCCTACACCTATTGTCTATTATCTAATGTCAACTGTTCCTCATTACACACAAATAAATGAAAAATATGTTAGTTTTGTTCATAATATGAACTTAATTAAAATCTTTGGCTGGTCAAATTATAAGTAGACCTCCGCTATGAATGTCTGAGCAAGTTATTCGTACTGTTTTATTTAGTACTTTATTAAGTACTATAGAGTACTTTATTTTTGGTACTATTGTCTATCAGGAACGGGGTACTGATTGGGGATGATCAGCCATGATCACATTGAATGGCGGTGCTGGCTCGAGGGGCCAAATGGCCTCCTCCTGCACCTATTGTCTATTGTGTGAAATTAAATGGTGTTAGTGATTAGAAAATCTGTATAAAGATCTGAAACTCATTGTATAAAGATGTGTATTGTTTATACTAAACATTGACAAATGAATTTGATCACCAAATGTAATTGCTGCGAATGTTACTGAAGGTTCGTTTAAGAAAGAACTGCAGATGCTGGAAAAATCGAAGGTAGATGAAAAAATGCTGGAGTAACTCAGCGGGTGAGGCAGCATCTGTGGAGCGAAGGAATAGGTGAGGTTTTGGGTCGAGACCTTTAAGGTTCGCTTAAGAAAGAACTGCAGGTGCTGGGGAAATCGAAGGTAGACAAAAATGCTGGAGAAACTCAGCGGGTGCGGCAGCATCTGTGGAGCGAAGGTTACGTCACCTATTTCCTTCGCTCCATAGATGCTGCCTCACCCGCTGAGTTTCTCCAGCATTTTTGTCTCTAAGGTTCTTGTCTAAATATTAAATACTAAATTCACAAGTTCTTGACCGGGGCATTTCAATGATTCGAGTGTCACACAGAAGTCACAGTTCACTTATGTCTCAATGGATGGACACAAAAGCGTCACGGAGACGCAGCGGTAGAGTCACGGGCTTGCAGCGCCGGAGACCCGGGTTCCATCCCGCCTACGGGCGCTGTCTGTACCGGGTTTGTACGTTCTCCCCGTGACATGCGTGGGTTTGTACCGGGTGCCCGGTTTCTTCCCACTCTCCAAAGACGCACAGGTTTGTAGGTTAATTGGCTTGGTACGAGTGTAAATTGTCCCGAGTGTGTGTCGGATCGTGTTAATATGTGGGGATGGCTGGTCGGTGCAGAATCGGTGGGCAGAAGGGCCTTTTTCCGTGCTCATTTCTAAAACTAAAATAAAAATGCTGCCGTAACTCAGCGGGGCAGGCAGCGTCTCTGGAGAAAAGGAATAAGTGACGTTTCGGGTTGAGACCCTTCTTCGGACTGATGAGAAATCGACCCCAAAACGTCACCTATTCCTTCTCTCCGGAGATGCTGCCTGCCCCGCTGAGTTACTCCAGCAC
This sequence comes from Okamejei kenojei, assembly GCA_035221665.1. NCBI lineage: Eukaryota > Metazoa > Chordata > Chondrichthyes > Rajiformes > Rajidae > Okamejei > Okamejei kenojei. Next base: position 5,013,124 of record CM069135.1, read on the forward strand.
TTGGTGTTTATCTTTGATGTACATCTGCAGTTCCTTCCCGCGCAAGGGATGGATTTTAATTAGGCCCATCCTTTGCATTACGGTCGGAGCGAAGATTGATCCCTGTTTCAAAACGATGTTGCGCAGTCTGCTGCTAATTGTCCATCTTCTGAAATTAGTTTAGATGGAAATGTTTGCTGTAGTATTTTAGAAATGTTAGTAAAATTATTTCCTGACTGCTTTGTGTAAAGTTTTAAGCTTTAAGCTCAAAGAGAACTCAACCCCATTTTAAAATGGTTCAAATGAAGGAGTCCACACACTAGTTTAGTTTAGTTTATTGTCACGTGCACCGAGGTACAGTGAAAAGCTTTTAGCTGCGTGCTAACCAGTCAGCGGAGAGACAGTACATGATTACAATCGAGCCGTTCACAGATACATGGTAAAGGGAATAACGTTCAGTGCAAGGTGAAGCCAGTAAAGTTCGATCAAAGATGGCCCGATGGTCACCAATGAGGTAGATAGTAGTTCAGGACCGCTCTCCAGTTGTGGTAGGATGATTCCGTTGCCTGATAACAAATGGGAAGGAACTGTCCCTGAATATAGGGGTGTGAGCTTTCACACGTCCAGCCATTGGGAGAACGATGTTCGCAGGAGCCAGAAATGGCGTCAAACAGTTCATAGGGATTCCTGACTCGGCATTTTTCGTCCTCTGCCCCCTGACCTTTGAGGACCTGTCCCACTTGGTGATTTTGTTTCGGTGACTGCCGGCATCATTGACTGACGTATCAGGCCACCGAAAAATTTGGGGCGGTGTCGCGGCGCGACGTGTGACGTGCGGTGTTTCTTCAAGTGCCGCAACATTTTTTTTTGCCGCCGCTGGATTTCGAAATGTTCAAAACCCGTTGGCGACACTGATAGGACGCCGGCAGTCGCCGAAAAAAATCGCCAAGTGGGACAGAGCCCTTTACCTTTTCTACAGGTCCTCATATCGTTCCTTTCCAATGGTCTAACAAGCACGAAACTCCCTCACTGGAGACCGTTTCAGCAAAGACTGGCACTCGGCCTGCTGGATGCCTCAGTTAGCAACCATTTTAACTCCCCTTCCCATTCCAGGCTGACCTTTCAACTCTGGGCCTCCTCCATTGTCAGAGTGAGGCCTATTCTGCCACTCTACACATCCAATGGCATCAAAAGCGAATGGCCTTTATGACAAGAGGAATCGAATATAGGAGCAAAGAGGTCCTTCTGCAGTTGTACAGAGCCCTAGTGAGACCACACCTGGAGTATTGTGTGCAGTTTTGGTCCCCTAATTTGAGGAAGGACATTCTTGCTATTGAGGGAGCCCAACGTAGGTCTACTAGGTAAATTCCCGGGATCGCAGGACTGTCATATGCTGAGAGAATGGAGCAGCTGGGCTTGTACACTCTGGAGTTTAGAAGGATGAGAGGGCATCTCATTGAAACATATAAGATTGTTAAGGGCTTGGACACGCTAGAGGCAGGAAACATGTTCCCGATGTTGGGGGAGTCCAGAACCAGGGGCCACAGTTTAAGAATAAGGAGTAAGCCATTTAGAACGGAGTCGAGGGAACATTTTTCCTCACAGAGAGGAAACAGCAGGTTCTCTGGATGCTTTCAAGAGAGAGCGAGATAGGGCTCTTAAAGATAGCGGAGTCAGGGGATATGGGGAGAAGGCAGGAACGGGGTACTGATTGGGGATGATCAGCCATGATCACATTGAATGGCAGTGCTGGCTCGAAGGGCCGAATGGCCTACTCCTGCACCTATTGTCTGTTGTTTATCATTATTCACTGGACAATGCTGTTTCTAACAAACTGAACCCTTTAGAAAACAAGGTAGAGTTCTCTTTAAGAATGTAAATGTTATTTTGTTTTTCCGTTTGAAAATCTGTTGAATCACTTGAGTTCTTATTCCAAGTGTTAATAATTGACCATTATTGACTAAAGCCAATAAACTCCTAATCACAAGTATGCAGGCACTTTGGGAATAATCTTTATGGACTAGAACGATCATTGTGGATTCTGTGAAATTATTTTGCTTTTCCAACACAAAATAGGCTAAGTATTTCTTCAATAAATCTTATTGAATCCGATTTTCTCTTCACGGTTTGGTGTTATTCGCTTGTTCTATTTCATCACATGGGCGCAGCGGTAGAGTTGCTGCCTCACAGCGCCAGAGGCCCGGGTTCGATCCTGACAACGGGTGCTCCAATAAAACACTCTTGACTCCAGTCTGTATGGAGCTTGTACCTGCGTGGGTTATCTCCGGGTGCTCCAGCTTTTCCACCCACACTCCAAAGACGTCCAGGTTTGTAGGTTAAATGGCTTCTGTTAATTGTCCCTCGTGCGTGTGTGGGATAGTGTACAGGTGATCGCTGGTCTGGGCCGAAGGGCCTGTTTCCACGCTGTGTCAATGATCTAAAAATAAATAAAACCGAATCATAGTGCGGGCAATGCTCAACGTTCCGGAATGAGGACGGCACGGTGGCGCAGCGGGTAGAGCTGCTGCCTCACAGCGCCAGAGACCTTGGTTCGATCCTGACCCCGGGTGCTGTCTGTACGGAGAGTGCATGCTCTCTGCAGTTGTACAGAGCCCCAGTGAGACCACACCTGGAGTATTGTGTGCAGTTTTGGTCCCCTAACTTGAGGAAGGACATGCTTGCTATTGAGGGAGTGCAGCGTAGGTTTACAAGGTTAATTCCCGGGATGGCGGGACTGTCATATGCTGAGAGAATGGAGCAGCTGGGCTTGTACACTCTGGATGAGAGGGAATCTCATTGAAACATATAAGATTGTTAAGGGCTTGGACATGCTAGAGGCAGGAAACATGTTCCCGATGTTGGGGGAGTCCAGAACCAGGGGCCACAGTTTAAGAATAAGGGGTAAGCCATTTAGAACGGAGACGAGGAAACACTTTTTCTCACAGAGAGTGGCGAGTCTGTGGAATTCTCTGCCTCAGAGGGCGGTGGAGGCCGGTTCTCTGGATGCTTTCAAGAGAGAGCTAGATAGGGCTCTTAAAAATAGCGGAGTCAGGGGATATGGGGAGAAGGCAGGAACGGGGCACTGATTGGGGATGATCAGCCATGATTGAATGGCGGTGCTGGCTCGAAGGGCCGAATGGCCTGCCCCTGCACCTATTGTCTTCTCCCCTGTGACCCGCGTGGGTTTCTTCCGGGTCTCCGGTTTCCTCCCACATCCCAAAGACGTGCAGGTTAATTGGCCTCTGTAAATTGCCCTCAGTGTGTGGTTTATTGTCACGTGCACTGAGGTACAGTGAAAGCCTAAGGTAGATAAAAATGCTGGAGAAACTCAGCGGGTGAGGCAGCATCTATTATTAACCAACCTGATCTCCCGGTGGCTCAGCACTTCAACTCCCCCTCTCATTCCAAATCCGACCTTTCTGTCCTGGGCCTCCTCCATGGCCAGAGTGAGGCCCACCGTAAATTGGAGGAGCAGCACCTCATATTCCGCTTCAGCAGTCTGCACCCCAGCGGTATGAACATTGACTTCTCCAATTTCAGGTAGTCCCTGCTTTCTCCTCCCCTTCCCAGCTCTCCCACAGCCCACTGTCTCCGCCTCTTCCTTTCTTTTTCCCGCCCCCCCCCACCACATCAGTCTGAAGAAGGGTCTCGACCCGAAACGTCGCCTGTTCCTTCCCTCCATAGATGCTGCCTCGCCCGCTGAGTTTCTCCAGCATTTTTGTCTACCTTCGATTTTTCCAGCATCTGCAGTTCTTTCTTGTACTAAAGGCTAGTGTGTGGGAAACAGATTTGGATGTCAGCGTTGGATGCTCAGCAGGGACTCGGTGGGCCGAAGGGCCTGTTTCCCTGCAGGATCTCTAATTGAAGAACTGATGGTGAAAGATCCTGAGTAGCAGGCGGCTGTGGAGACTGATACAGGGCAGCTCAGGGCTGGGGGCCATGACTAGGGCAGCACCGTATCAACATCAGCAGGGGTAGTGTGGCCTGGCTGGGTGACAGGCACAGCCAGGGAACAGGGAGACCTGGGGATGGAGGATCAGATGGCACGACCACGGGAGGTCAACAGCTTCACGCCCTCCGAGGAACAAATCCATCATTCCTAGAAAAGTCCTGAGCTGATGACTCCGGTTGGATGCACCACCTCTCCCGCCTTTGAGCAAGGTTCGTTCAAAGGGCCGGTTCCCATGCTTTGTGACACGATGACTCTGACCAACATGCCCCATCTACACCTGTCCCACCTGCCTGCCTTTGGCCCACATCCCTCTAACCTGTCCTATCCAGCCTATTGGGCATCTAATTGAAACATATAAGGGGATCTCTTTGAAACATGTAAGATTGTTAAGGGTTTGGACACGCTAGAGGCAGGAAACATGTTCCCGATGTTGGGGGAGTCCAGAACCAGGGGCCACAGTTTAAGTATAAGGAGTAAGCCATTTAGAACGGAGACGAGGAAACACTTTTTCTCACAGAGAGTGGTGAGTCCGTTGAATTCTCTGCCTCAGAGGGCGGTGGAGGCCGGTTCTCTGGATGCTTTCAAGAGAGAGCTAGATAGGGCTCTTAAAAATAGCGGAGTCAGGGGATATGGGGAGAAGGCAGGAACGGGGTACTGATTGGGGATGATCAGCCATGATCACATTGAATGGCGGTGCTGGCTCGAAGGGCCGAATGGCCTACTCCTGCACCTATTGTCTATTGTCTATTAAACATTACAACCTCCATTAAGCTCTGAACTACATAGACAATACTTGTTATTATTGCACTGTTACGATTGTTTTTTAAGTGTGCATTTGTGTGCATTTATATATATATATATATATATATATATATATATATATATATATATATATATATATGTATATATACATATGTAAGAAAGAACTGTAAATGCTGGTTTAAATCGAAGGTAGACAAAATGCTGGAGTAACTCAGCGGGTCAGGCAGCATCTCTGGAGAGAAGGAATGGGTGATATATCGGGTCTTATATATGTGTGTGTGTGTGTGGTGTGTGCGTGTGCGTGTGTGTGTGTGTGTCGTGTGTGTGTGTGTGTGTGTGTGTGTGTGTGTGTGTGGGTGTGTGTGTGCGTGCGTGCGTGTGTGCGTGCGTGTGTGTGTGTGTGTGTGTGTGTGTGTGTGTGTGTGCGTGTGAGCGTGTGTGCGTGTGTGTGTGTGTGTGTGTGTGTGTGTGTGTGTGTGTGTGTGTGTGTGTGTGTGTGTGTGTGGTGTGTGCGTGTGTGTGGGTGTGTGCGTGTGTGTGTGTGTGTGTGTGTGTGTGTGTGTGTGTGTGTGTGTGTGCGTGTGTGTGGTGTGTGCGTGCGTGTGTGTGTGTGTGTGTGTGTGTGTGTGTGTGTGTGTGTGTGTGTGTGCGTGTGTGTTGACCTTACCTCTCATTTATTATATTGTTTACAGTGCACTGTGTTTACATATTCTGTTGTGCTGCTGCTAGGAATTTCTACCTGGGCCAATCACCCTTGACTCTAGGTCAGAGGGTGTAGAACGTGTTGTCAGGACTGGAAGCGTGCAGCTAAGAGGAAGGGTAGATCCGGTCAGGGTCAGTGCTTTCTACACATCAATTCCCTTTTGATCTGTTTGCCATTTCCCTGCACTAAGAGTCATAGAGTGACACCGGCCAACATGTCCCATCTCCTGCGCTTGGCCTATATCCCTCCAAACCTGTCCTAACCGTGTACCAATAGTTTAATTTAGTTTAGTTTAGTTTAGAGATACAGCACGGAAACAGGCCCTTCGGCCCACCGAGTCCATGCCGACCAGTGATCCCCTACATTAATACTATCTTACACACACAAGGGACAATATGCGCTGATACCAAGCCAATTAACCTGCAAACCTGCACGTCTTTGGAGTGTGGGAAGAAACCGGAGATCTCGGTAAAACCCACTCGGGTCACGGGGAGAATGTACAAACTGCGTAGTCAGGTTGGAAGCCGGGTCTCCGGCGCTGTGAGGCAGCGAAGTGCCGCCTGTCAAACACAGGTAACAGCACACTACTGCCGGCTCCACATCTAATCCAGATTGTAGATGCTGATATGCACATAGAAAATAGGTGCGGCAGGAGGCCATTCGGCCCTTCCAGCCAGCACCGCCATTCATTGTGATCATGGCTGATCGCCCCCAATCAATAACCCGTGCCTGCCTTCTCCCCATATCCCTTGACTCCACTAGCCCCTAGAGCTCTATCTAACTCTCTCTTAAATCCATCCAGTGACTTGGCCTCCACTGCCCTCTGTGGCAGGGAATTCCACAAATTCACAACTCTCTGGGTGAAAAAGGTTTTTCTCACCTCAGTCTTAAATGACCTCCCCTTTATTCCAAGACTGTGGCCCCTGGTTCTGGACTCACCCAACATTGGGAACATTTTTCCTGCACCTTGCTTGTCCAGTCCTTTTATAATTTTACATGTTTCTATAAGATTCCCCCTCATCCTTCTAAACTCCAGTGAATACAAGCCTAGTCTTTTCAATCTTTCCTCGTATGACAGTCCCACCATCCCAGGGATCAATCTCGTGAACCTACGCTGCAAGGCACACTGGCACGCACACTCGCACACAAAGCTCTGCTGTGGGGGCGTTTGGAAAAGAACTGGCTGCACACTGTTAATTTGCTGCCTGACAGCGCCAGAGACCAGGGTTCGATCCTGACCATAGCTGCTGTCTATGTGGAGTTTGTACGTTCTCCCCGTGACCATGGGGGTTTCCTCTGGGTACTCCAGTGTCCTCCGCGCATTCCAAAGACATGTTATTTTTAGGTTAATTGCCCCTGGTGTGCAGGGAGTGGATGAGAAAGTGGGATAACATAGAACTAGTGTGAGCAGGTGATCGATGGGCAGCATGGACAGGGTGGGCTGAAGGGCCAGTTTCCTCGTGTGTGTCGATAGTCTTAGAGTGATACAGCGTGGAAACTAGGCCCTTCGGCCCAACTTGCCCACACCGGCCAACATGTCCCAGCTACACCAGTCCCACCAGCCTGTGTTTGGCCCATATCCCTCCAAACCTGTCCTATCCATGTACCTGTCTAACTGTTTCTTAAACGTTGCTCCAAATTGAAATCTAAACGTCACCTCCTAAAATGCATCTTCATGCTCTTATTCCATGTATCTGAAGTTAAAAAAAAACCTCGCATTTACTTGGCAAAGAGCTTTGTGTGTTTTTGATGGCTCAACGGATGGGTAAGTCCAGTCGGGGGCAGCGCTGTTGCTGCGGTACACGTGGGACCATGGAGAGGTGTACAGTCGTTGAGGAGACACCATGGATCACAGACCCAGCCCGTAATCCAGCTCCCTCGGGGTGGGGAGATTGCAGCCTTCACGTGGTCCGCCCTGTTTCGATAAATGCAATCAACCTGGCGTGCACAAACAAGTAAGATCAAACAGAACAAGTTGTCCTACAAATTTAGGCCGTGCACGCCATATGCAAGAAGAAGTAGAAGAAGAAACCCAGCGCCCTCACCCAAGCTCTGACCGTCACCTTCAGCTGACTGGACCCACCATAGCTGAGACAGACACGTGGGAAGATACATGAGGAGGTGCATGTGGAGGTACATGCGGAGATACATGGGGAGATACATGGGGAGATAATGGACAGATACATGGAGAGGTACATGCGGAGATACATGGGGAGATACATGGGGAGATACATGGACAGATACATGGAGAGATACATGGACAGATACATGCACAGATACATGGAGAGATACATGGACAGATACATGCACAGATACATGGAGAGATACATGGACAGATACATGCACAGATACATGGGGAGATACATGGGGGGATACATGGGGGGATACATGGACAGATACATGGAGAGATACATGGAATACATGGCCCGATAGGGGCTAGTGAAGTCAAGGGATGTGGGGAGAAGGCAGGCACGGGTAGTGCATCCGTGGATAACAAGGGAAATCAGGGATAGTATCAAAGCAAAAGATGAAGCGTACAAATTAGCCAGAGAAAGCAGCCTACCAGAGGACTGGGAGAAATTCAGATTCCAAGAGAGGAGGACAAAGGGCTTAATTAGGAAAGGGAAAATGGATCATGAAAGAAAACTGGCAGGAAACACAAAAACTGTCTGCAAAAGTTTTTATCGATATGTGAAGCGAAAAAGATTAGTTTAAACAAATGTAGGTCCCTTGCAGTCAGAAACTTTGGAATTGATCATGGGGAACAAGGACATGGCAGACCAATTGAATAACTACTTTGGTTCTGTCTTCACAAAGGAAGACATAAATAATCTGCCAGAAATAGCAGGGGACCGGGGGTCAAATGAGATGGAGGAACTGAGTGAAATCCAGGTTAGCCGGAAAGTGGTGTTAGGTAAATTGAATGGATTAAAGGCCGATAAATCCCCAGGGCATGATAGGCTGCATCCCAGGGTACTAAAGGAAGTAGCCCCAGAAATAGTGGATGCCTTAGTGATCATTTTTCAAAACTCTTTAGATTCTGGAGTAGTCGTGAGGATTGGAGGGTAGCTAATGTAACCCCATTTTTTAAAAAGGGAGGGAGAGAGAAAACGGGGAATTACAGACCAGTTAATCTAACATCAGTAGTGGGGAAACTGCTAGAGTCAGTTATTAAAGATGGGATAGCAGCGCATTTGGAAAGTGGTGAAATCATTGGACAAAGTCAGCATGGATTTACGAAGGGTAAATCATGTCTGACGAATCTTATAGAATTTTTTCAGGAAGTAACTAGCAGAGTTGAGAAGGGAGAACCTGTGGATGTGTTATATCTGGACTTTCAGAAGGCTTTCGACAAGGTCCCACACAAGATATTAGTATACAAACTTAAAGCACACGGTATTGGGGGTTCAGTATTGATGTGGATAGAGAACTGGCTGGCAGACAGGAAGCAAAGAGTAGGAGTAAACGTGTCCTTTTCAGGATGGCAGGCAGTGACTAGTGGGGTGCCGCAAGGCTCAGTGCTGGGACTCCAGCTATTTACAATATATATTAATGATTTGGACGAGGGAATTAATTGCAACATCTCGAAGTTTGCGGATGACACGAAGCTGGGGGGGCATTGTTAGCTGTGAGGAGGATGCTAGGAGGCTGTAAGGTGACTTGGATAGGCTGGGTGAGTGGGCAAATGCATGGCAGATGCAGTATAATGTGGATAAATGTGAGGTTATCCACTTTGGTGGCAAAAACAGGAAGGTAGACTATTATTTGAATGGTGACCAATTAGGAAAAGGGGAGATGCAACGAGACCTGGGTGTCATGGTACACCAGTCATTGAAAGTAGGCATGCAGGTGCAGCAGGCTGTGAAGAAAGCAAATGGTATGATGGCATTCATAGCAAAAGGAGTTGAGTACAAGGGCAGGGAGGTTCTACTGCAGTTGTACAGGATCTTGGTGAGGCCACACCTGGAGTATTGCGTACAGTTTTGGTCTCCTAATCTGAGGAAAGGCATTCTTGCCATAGAGGGAGTACAGAGAAGGTTCACCAGACTGATTCCTGGGATGGCAGGACTTCCATATGAAGAAAGACTGGATAGACTCGGCTTGTACTCGCTGGAATTTAGAAGATTGAGGGGGGATCTCATAGAGACTTACAAAATTCTTAAGGGGTTGGACAGGCTAAATGCAGGAATATTGTTCCCGATGTTGGGGAAGTCCAGGACAAGGGGTCACAGTTTAAGGATAAGGTGGAAGTCTTTTAGGACCGAGATGAGAAAATCATTTTTCACACAGAGAGTGGTGAGTCTGTGGAATTTTCTGTCACAGAAGGTAGTTGAGGCCAGTTCGTTGGCTATATTTAAGAGGGAGTTAGATGTGGCCCTTGTGGCTAAAGGGATCAGGGGGCATGGAGAGAAGGCAGGTACAGGATACTGAGTTGGATGATCAGCCATGATCATATTAAATGGCGGTGCAGGCTCGAAGGGCTGAATGGCCTGCTCCTGCACCTACTTTCTATGTTTCTATGTTTCTATACATGGGGAGATACATGGGGAGATACATGGGGAGATACATGGGGAGGCTGAGAAAGATGGCGTCCCAGCTGGGTGACTCCGTGTGCTTGCCACAGAAGTGGATCTGCAAACGTTACAATCGCTCCACTTTTTAAATTTAAGCACTGTAATTGGCTCGACTGCAATCATGTATTGTCTTTCCGCTGACCGGTTAGCACTCAACACAAGGTTCTCGCTGTTTCTTGGTACACGTGACACTAACCTACAGCCCCCGTCCCAATTGGCCAACCTTTGCCGACCTCGTGGCATGGTGGACATTTTTACTCATGGACATTTTTTAGCAGGTTGAGAAAACGCCACGACCTACGTGAGGCCACGAGTACGCGCAGACCACTCACGAGCATGAGGAAGGGTTAACGAAGACCTCCCACAACCTCCTACGACCGCGTGGCGACCATGCTGCGAGGATGAGTCAAGGGCAGACCCGGCAGGGGTCGGCAATTAGTTCGTACAAGTGGGACAGGCCCTTAAACTAAACTAACTGTGAGAGGGCGTGCAGCTCAAGAACCGGGTCACGTCCGTGCCAGCTCCCCCACTGCTCGATCCCCCCTCTCTTTGTTTCCCTGTTGCCCTGCACCTCAACGTACTCCATCAATTACCCCTTGAGTCATTTGCCACTTCCCAGCACTAAAAGGTCACAGAGTCACAGTGATGCAGCGTAGAACCCGGCCCTTCGGCCCAACTTGCCCACACTGGCCCACACGTTCCAGATACACTAGTCCCTCCTGCCTGCATTTGGTCCATATCCCCACACACCCGTCCACACCTGTACCTGTCTAACTGTTTCTTAAACAATGGGATAAACGGACGTGATGGGATTCCACACCTCCTCCTTGGAGAGCAGGACTGAGCTGCCGGCTACCCGGACGGGGCGTCGAAGGATGAGAAGAAGTGGAAGCCCACACTCGGAACAGACACGACGCCGAAAATCCGAATAACGGACATGTCGTCTCCGGGGTCGGGATTTGTCCGAGACCTTGTCAGTGATTGGTCCAGACCCCGCGTCCATCACACCATTGGCCGGGGGAGACGGGGGGGATTTTTAATTTTCCTTCGCCGCTTTTGGACTGCCAAAGATCATGGAGCGGATTATTTTTGTAAGAGTTGATTTACCACGGTGCTTGGTCTGAGAGGCTGGAATCTCCCTATCTCTCTCTCCCCCTCTCTCTCCCCCTCTCTGTTCAGCCTGCAACATGTGGGAGATCAGGGAGATGGTCGGTGTCCCTGGTGACTACGTTTGCAGGAAGTGTGTCCAGCTGCAGCTCCTGGCAGACCGCATTGAACGATTGGAACTGCGGCTGGATTCATACTGGAGCATCCACGATGCGGAGAAAAGTCGTGGATAGCACGTACAGTGAGTTGGTCACACCGCAGGCAAAAGGTAAGAGGACAAGAAGGGAACGGGTGGCCAATAGCCAGCAAAGCAGTAGGCAGGTAGTGCAGGAGTCCCCTGCGGTCATCTCCCTCCTAAACAGGTATACCATTTTGGATACTGTTGAGGGAGATGGCTCATCAGGGGAATGCAGCAGCAGCCAGGTTCATGGCACCATGGGTGGCTCTGCAGCACATGAGGGGGGAAAAAAGAGGGGAAGGGCAATAGTAATAGGGGATTCAATTGTCAGGGGAATAGATAGGCGTTTCTGCGGCCGCAAACGAGACTCCAGGATGGTATGTTGCCTCCCTGGTGCAAAGGTCAGGATGTCACTGAACGGCTGCAGAACATTCTGGAGGGGGAGGGTGAACAGCCAGTTGTCGTGGTGCATGTTGGCACCAACGATATAGGTAAAAAAAGGGATGAGGTCCTACAAGGTGAATTTAGGGAGCTAGGAGATAAACTTAAAAGTAGGACCTCAAAGGTAGTAATCTCCGGATTACTACCAGTACCACGGGCCAGTCAGAGTAGAAATAGGAGGATAATGCAAATGAATACGTGGCTTGAAAAGTGGTGCAAGGGGGAGGGATTCAAATTTTTAGGGCACTGGGACCAGTTCTGGGGGAGGTGGGACCGGTACAAACAGGACGGTTTGCACTTGGAATGGAATGGAACCAATGTTCTTGGGGGAGTGTTTGCTAGTGCTGTCGGGGAGGATTTAAACTAATGTGGCAGGGGGATGGGTACAAGAGCAGAGAGGCAGGTGGGTGTAAAATGAGGGTAGAAGCATTAGGTAGCAAGGTGAAATGTAAAAGTGGCAGGCAGACAAAACCAGGGCAAAAATCAAAAAGGGTCACTTTTCAGCAAAATTGTATAAGGGGTAAGTGCGTTGTAAAGACAAGCCTGAAGGCTTTGTGTCTCAATGCAAGGAGTATTCGTAATAAGGTGGACGAGTTGAACGTGCAGATAGATATTAATGATTATGATATAGTTGGGATCACGGAGACATGGCTCCAGGGTGACGTAGGCTGGGAGCTGAACATCCAGGGATATTCAATATTCAGGAGGGATAGAGAGAAAGGAAAAGGAGGTGGGGGTAGCGTTGCTGGTTAGAGAGGAGATTAACGCAATGGAAAGGAAGGACATTAGCTTGGAGGATGTGGAATCGGTATGGGTAGAGCTACAAAAACACTAAGGGGCAGAAAACGCTGGTGGGTGTTGTGTACAGGCCACCTAACAGTAGCAGAGAAGTTGGGGATGGTATCAAACAGGAAATTAGAAATGCGTGCGACAAAGGCAAAACAGTTATAATGGGTGACTTCAATCTACATATAGATTGGGTTAATCAAATTGGCAGGGGTGCTGAGGAAGAGGATTTTTTGGAATGTATGCGGGATAGTTATCTAAATCAACATGTAGAGGAACCAACGAGAGAGCAGGCTATTTTAGACTGGGTTTTGAGTAATGAGGAAGGGGTAGTTAGCCGTCTTGTTGTACGTGCCCCCTTGGGCAAGAGTGACCATAATATGGTTGAGTTCTTCATTAGGATGGAGAGTGACATTGTTAATTCAGAAACAATGGTTCTGAACTTAAAGAAAGGTAACTTTGAGGGTATGAGACGTGAATTGGCCAAGATTGACTGGCAATTAATTCTAAAAGGGTTGACGGTAGATATACAATGGAAGACATTTAAAGACTGCATGGATGAACTACAAAAATTGTTCATCCCAGTTTGGCAAAAGAATAAATCGGGGAAGGTAGTGCATCCGTGGATAACAAGGGAAATCAGGGATAGTATCAAAGCAAAGGATGATGCGTACAAAGTAGCCAGAAAAAGCAGCATACCAGAGGACTGGGAGAAATTCAGAGACCAGCAGAGGAGGACAAAGGGCTTAATTAGGAAAGGAAAAATAGATTATGAAAGAAAACTGGCAGGGAACATAAAAACTGACTGCAAAAGTTTTTATAGATATGTGAAGAGAAAGAGGTTAGTTAAAACAAATGTAGGTCCCTTGCAGTCAGAAACAGGTGAGTTGATCATGGGGAACAAGGATATGGCGGACCAATTGAATAACTACTTTGGTTCCGTCTTCACTACGGAAAGACATAAATAATCTGCCGGAAATAGCAGGGGGACTGTGGATCAAAGGAGGAATTGAGTGAAATCCAGGTCAGTCGGGAAGTGGTGTTGGGTAAATTGAATAGATTAAAGGCCGATAAATCCCCAGGGCCAGATAGGCTGCATCCCAGAGTACTTAAGGAAGTAGCTCAGGAAATAGTGGATGCATTAGTGATAATCTTTCAAAACTCTTTAGATTCTGGAGTAGTTCCTGAGGATTGGCGGGTAGCAAATGTAACCCCTCTTTTTTAAGAAGGGAGGGAGAGAGGAAAACGGGGAATTACAGACCAGTTAGTCTAACATCGGTAGTGGGGAAACTGCTAGAGTCAGTTATTAAAGATGGGATAGCAGCACATTTGGAAAGTGGTGAAATCATTGGACAAAAGTCAGCATGGATTTACGAAAGGTAAATCATGTCTGACGAATCTGGTGGAATTTTTCGAGGATGTAACTAGTAGCGTGGATAAGGGAGAACCAGTGGATGTGGTATATCTGGACTTCCAGAAGGCTTTCGACAAGGTCCCACATAAGAGATTAGTATACAAACTTAAAGCATACGGTATTAGGGGTTCAGTATTGATGTGGATAGAGAACTGGCTGGCAAACAGGAAGCAAAGAGTAGGAGTAAACGGGTCATTTTCACAATGGCAGGCAGTGACTAGTGGGGTACCGCAGGGCTCAGTGCTGGGACCCAGCTATTTACAATATATATTAATGATCTGGATGAGGGAATTGAAGGCAATATCTCCAAGTTTGCGGATGACACTAAGCTGGGGGGCAGTGTTCGCTGTGAGGAGGATGCTAGGAGACTGCAAGGTGACTTGGATAGGCTGGGTGAGTGGGCAAATGTTTGGCAGATGCAGTATAATGTGGATAAATGTGAGGTTATCCACTTTGGTGGCAAAAACAGGAAAGCAGACTATTATTTAAATGGTGGCCGATTAGGAAAAGGGGAGATGCAGCGAGACCTGGGTGTCATGGTACACCAGTCATTGAAAGTAGGCATGCAGGTGCAGCAGGCAGTGAAAAAAGCGAATGGTATGTTAGCTTTCATAGCAAAAGGATTTGAGTACAGGAGCAGGGAGGTTCTACTTCAGTTGTACAGGGTCTTGGTGAGACCACACCTGGAGTATTGCGTACAGTTTTGGTCTCCAAATCTGAGGAAGGACATTATTGCCATAGAGGGAGTGCAGAGAAGGTTCACCAGACTGATTCCTGGGATGTCAGGACTGTCTTATGAAGAAAGACTGGATAGACTCGGTTTATACTCTCTGGAATTTAGGAGATTGAGAGGGGATCTTATAGAAACTTATAAAATTCTTAAGGGGTTGGACAGGCTAGATGCAGGAAGATTGTTCCCGATGTTGGGGAAGTCCAGGACAAGGGGTCACAGCTTAAGGATAAGGGGGGAAATCCTTTAAGACCGAGATGAGAAAGACTTTTTTCACACAGAGAGTGGTGAGTCTCTGGAACTCTCTGCCACAGAGGGTAGTTGAGGCCAGTTCATTGGCTATATTTAAGAGTGAGTTGGATGTGGCCCTTGTGGCTAAGGGGATCAGAGGGTATGGAGAGAAGGCAGGTACGGGATACTGAGTTGGATGATCAGCCATGATCATTTTGAATGGCGGTGCAGGCTCGAAGGGCTGAATGGCCTACTCCTGCACCTAATTTCTATGTTTCTATGTTTCTATGTCTGTCTGTGTGCCTGTCTGTCTGTCTATCTATCTATCTATCTATCTATCTGTCTATCTATCCGTCTGTCTATCTATCTCTCTATCTCTCCATCTCTCCATCTCTCCATCTCTCTCCATCTCTCTCTCTCTCTCTCTCGCTATCTATCTATCTATCTATCTATCTATCTATCTGTCTATCTGTCTATCTGTCTATCTGTCTATCTGTCTATCTGTCTATCTGTCTATCAGTCTATCTGTCTATCTGTCTGTCTGTCTGTCTGTCTGTCTGTCTGTCTGTCTGTCTGTCTGTCTGTCTGTCTGTCTGTCTATCTATCTATCTATCTATCTATCTATCTATCTATCTATCTATCTATCTATCTATCTATCTGTCTGTCTGTCTGTCTGTCTGTCTGTCTGTCTGTCTGTCTGTCTGTCTGTCTATCTATCTATCTATCTATCTATCTATCTATCTATCTATCTATCTCTCCATCTCTCCCTCTGTCTCTTTCTCTCTCTCTCTCTTTCTCTCTCTCGCCCTCTCCCTCTATCTATCTCTGTCTCTCCATCTCTCCATCTCTCCCTCTCTCTTTCTCTCTCTCTCTTTTTTTTTTTTTTTTTTTTTTTCCGTTTCAAAATCTTTATTGACAATCATATAATACAACACATCAAACCATAATCAAAAATGGCACTATATACAACCATTATAGTACAACAATACAATCATTGTTCACAATACACTGAACGCCACGCGGTGACCAGCGCCCACGGAAGGCCTCCAGAGTCCCCGTGGACACCGCATGTTCCCGCTCCAGGGACACACGTGCACGGACGTAGGCCCGGAAAAGGGGCAGGCAGCCGACTCTAGCCTGACCATCGACCCGCCCGCTGCCTGGACCCGCGAATGGCCATCTTGGCCAGGCCCAGGAGCAAACCGACAGGGAAGTTCCCCCCCCCCACTCGGCTCTCCCCACTCCCTGCCTTGTGTCCGAACACTAGAATCGTGGGACTAAAATGCAACCAGAACTTGAGGAACAACCCTTCAGATATTGGTACAGGGGCAGTAGCCTCTCACACTCCATATACACGTGGAACACGGTCTCTTGCTCGCCACAGAACTTACATGCTGCGGACGAGCCCGTGAACCGACTCAAAAGTCTATTACAAACCACCGCTCTGTGCAACACTCTCCACCCCAGGTCCCCAATGTAAAGGGGAACAACTCGCTTATAGAAGGACCCCCACTGAGGACCTCCCCCGCCTTCAGGTGGTAACACCGTCCGTCATGGTGTATCGGGACGGGAGACGAAGGTAAGGAGGTGCAAAATGTGCAGGAGCATCCTGTACAGTGTGCGTCTCTTCGCATCACGAAATGGCAAGCTGGTCATCTCAGAAAGGCGGCTTAGATTGTGTGGGAACCGGTACCGAGAAATATCCCGGATCCTAGGCCCGATGAGCAGATCTGACGGAGCGGGGGTAAGCTCTATCAGAACCACTCTAGGCACTCGCCTCTCCTCGACACCCGCCATGACAGGGTGAGGACCGGCCACTCCCGCAGCCACGACAACCCCCTCCCCTCTTGGAACAACACGCTGGCTGAAAACAACCAAATTCCTCACTCTTAGCACATCCCGGTAGAAGACAGGCAAACCCCTTAGGGCGGGTCGACTGATACCCGCCACCGGGAGCCGTGAGACCCCCTTAGACAACGACCCCGACGGAAAAAATACGTGGCCAGAGCGTGCCATCTGGGTGGGTTCTCTTCGTACATGTACCTCCGCAGAGTCCTGAGGCGGAGAGCTGCCACCTGGGTACGCACACATACCAAGGACTGGCCGCCCTCCTCTAACGGGAGACTCAGGACCGCCGCGGAAACCCAGTGCTTCCTATTTCCCCAAAAGAAATCTACCAGCTTCTTCTGTAAAGCAGTTGCAAAAATAGAGGGCGGCACAAGAGTAGCCAGCCGGTACCATAAACATGGAGGCCACCAGCTGGTTTATGACCAGCACCCTCCCACGAAAGGAAAGAACTCCAAGCAGGCCTGACCAGCGCCCCAACCGGGCGATCACTTTCGTCTCCAACTCCCGCCAGTTTGCCGGCCAAGCATCCTCAGTGGGACTCAGGTACACCCCCAGATAGAGGAGGTGCGTGGTACTCCACGCAAACATTACCATCTCCTCTGGCAGGGAGTCTACCTGCCACTCACCCACTAAAAGTCCAGAACACTTACTCCAGTTAATCCTAGCAGAAGATGCAGCCGAGAAAATCTCCTGGCAGTCACGCATCCTCCGCAGGTCACCAGGATCAGTGAGCATAAGGAGTACATCATCGGCATACGCCGAAAGAACCACCTCCACCCCCGGGCCAGGTAGGGCCAGGCCTGTCAACCTCCTCCGAAGAAGACACAGGAACGGCTCCACACAGACCGAGTATAACTGACCGACATGGGGCACCCCTGACGGACCCCCCCTCCCAAAATGAAAAGGAGACAACAACGCACCATTAACCTTCACAAGGCACTCCACTGCAGTGTACAAAAGCCGGACCCGGGCCACGAAATGCGGCCCAAACCCAAACGCTTTGCAACGTCCCGAAAAGGTATTCATGTTCCACCCTATCAAAAGCCTTCTCCTGATCAAGAGACAGAAAAGCAGCTGGCTGACCAGTGCCCTGGGCTAGATGAATCAGGTCCCTTACCAGGTGGATGTTATCCTGAATGGACCTGCCAGGGACTGTATAGGACTGGTCAGGATGAATCAGTTGAGACAGCACGGAGCCCAGGCGATTTGCCATTGCCCGTGCAAAAACTTTATACTCTGTGCATAGGAGAGAGACCGGGCGCCAGTTCTTCAACAAGCGGAGTTCACCCTTCTTGGGCAGCAGGACAACAACTGCCCTACGCCACGAGAGGGGCATCTCCCCGGTCACCAGGCTCTCCCCCAGAACCAACATGTAATCTCCACCAAGAACATCCCAGAACGCTCTAACAAACTCTACCGTCAGCCCATCCATCCCAGGGGACTTACCGCTCCTGAGCTGATGCAGGGCACGAGTCAACTCCTCCAAAGATAAGGGGCCATCAAGAAGATCTGCCTCCCCCCTATCTACAGTCGGCAGACCCTCCCACAGATCTCGCTGAGCCTCCCTGTTTAATCTATCCACAGTGAACAGCGACCCATAAAAGGACCTGACCAAGGCACTTATCCTCTCTGGATCAGTGACAGAGGAGCCGTCGTCTGCGAGCAGCTCCACGAGCTGTTTGCGAGCTCCCCGCCCCTTCTCCAGAGAGAAAAAAGAAAGGCGAAGCTCGGTCCAGATCGCGCAGCATCTGGACCCGCGACCTCACGTAGGCGCCTCGGGACCGCTCAAGCAGCAGGCTCACTCAAAGCTTCCTTCTTCATCTGAAACTCTCCCCATTCGCAGGAGTCTTCACCAAACCGACCCAGACGAGACTCTGCGTCCAGTATCTCCCTCTCAAGCCTCTCGACCGCTGAGTCCCGCTTTCCGGTCGACCCCCACGTATAATCCTTACAAAAGAGACGGATGTGAGCTTTCCCCACATCCCACCACTGCCTAAGGGAAGAGAAGCACCTCTGCCTCTCTCTCCACTTCCCCCAAAACCGACTGAATGCTTCCCAGAAACACCGATCCTCTAGCAGCCTGTTGTTAAAGTGCCAGTACGCGGACCCAGCCCGAGCGCGCGCTGGATTGAAATCCACACGCACCAGACAGTGGTCCGAGCACGGCACCAGCCGCATTGATGCCGCCGAGACACGGGAAACAAACGCTCGTGAAATATATATTCGATCAATGCGGGAACCACCACCCTCAGACCTCCGCGAAAAAGCAGTGGAATCCGGGTGGAGGTTCCGCCAGGCATCAACCAACTCAAAGGATTCAATCAACCCTCTCAGCTTCTTCGCTACAGCAGGGGCACACTGAGTACCAGAACGGTCTCGCGCCTCAAGTGTGCAATTAAAATCCCCACCAAGGAAGACACACTCTCCCCTATCAATTGTGCTCAACAGAGCAGTCACCTCCTGAAGTAGGCCGGCCTGCATCGTGCCGGAGCTAGGGGCATACACGTTAATGAAATGCAACGGCATGCCATCCAGGCTCACGGCCAGATGGAGCAAACGTCCTGGCACAACTTCTTGCACTTTTTAAAACATTTGGCAGGAAAATTCGGGGCCAACAGAAAGGCCACCCCACTCGAGTTCGAGCTGAGATGGCTCATGTAGACCCCCCCTTCCCACTCCAGTCGCCAGGTGGGTTCATCACTAACAACAGTATGCGTCTCTTGCAGAAAACACACCGCAAATTTCCCCTCTCTAAGGACTGATAAAAGCTGAAATCTGCGAAAACTCTCTCTACTCCCGTTTAAATTTAATGTAGCTACTGTGAATGTGCAGGCACACTAAATTGAGATCCTCACACTCCGCCTAGACTCTCTCTGAGGAACTCCAAAAAGTCCCCAAACTGTCTTTTCTCAGAGTCAGGAAGATCGCTGTCCTTGTTGCCAAGGATAGCCTCGAGAGTCTTAATCAAAGCTGGCCAATCCTCCCACCATTTCTTTGCAGCACCCATTTTTGTTCTGAGAGTATGACTTGTTTTTAGGAACTCTCGCACCTCACAGATAACTGTTGCATGATTACACGGCCTTGGAGTCTGGGCACTCGGCCAACCCACTCGCACCTGAAACAACAAGCTTGCCAGTGCAGCTCCCAGGGTCGTTATCAAAAATTGAAAGACCAGAACTCTCGGAAAGTTCACTAATCCCGCTACACAAACTGGCCCCATCACTCTCCCCCTCCTCCGGCATGCCACCACCCCCAGGATCAATGCCAGGGAAGGGTCCCGACACCCCTGACCGCAACAAGCAGCCCACTGACTGGCTGGGCTCCTGCACTCTCCCATCACCCTCCACGTCTGGGCCTGGGGAAGAAAAAACAAGAGGCACCCCCAGGGTCTGTGGTACACTGGCACCCTCAGAAACTGAAGGAGGATCACGACCCGAAACAGACCCGACCTCCACAGCACCCAGAGTACCCTCTCCACAGGCAACACCCAGAGAATCTCCTCTTGCCTCTAAACTCTCCCTGCCGACTCAGCCTGAGAGGCAGCACACCCCCAGCACCTCCATTGGCTCTGATAAGGAGCACAGAGTGGTACACCAATGCCCCTGAACCTCCACCTTCGGGCTGACTCTGCTCATCCCCCGTCTCAGGGGGCACACTACCCGGGGAGCTAACCCCATCATCTGGCGTGCCAACACCCTCAGTAGGTCTCTGAAACGAGGGGACCTCCTCCGACCCAGAGGACACACACCCAGGGGAGCTAACCTCAACACCCGATGAGATAACTCCCCCAGAGGTCCCCTGAAACGAAGGGGCATCCTCCCGCTCCGAGGACACACCACCAGAGGAGTCAACCGCAGCACGTGGTCTTATAACACTCGCGGAAGATCCCTGAGATAGAGGCCCAACCTCCGACCCGGAGGACACCTGTTCAAGACCACCAACCACATCAGTGGTGGAAGGTCTGGAGAAAGACATCCCCCTCACTTTGGACCCACGCCCTTGCTCTTCCTCGCCAGGCACTAACCTCCTTTTTGTCCCGCTAGCATGTGGCAGTACGGTGACCTCCATAACAGAAGTGTCTTCGGCCTCCACACTATCCCCAGCCACTTTACCACCCACACGTTTTTGCTTCCCTGCCCCCGTCTGAACCACCTCAGCTCCTTGCTGGACCACGTCAGGTGCAAACTGCACCACACTGGAGCTGGCAGGCACCCCTTGGGTGGTATCAGAACTCGGCAGGTGCGCAACCCGATCCCGTTTGACTCGCTCGGGCGGCCTTTCTCCTCTCCTTCTTCTTCTCTTTCCTCTGCTTCTCCCAATTGCCCCCTTCCTCACCCCCCTCCCCCTGTGCCCCGCCTTCAGCCACCACCACAGGTTCAAGACATGGGGGGCGGGGGCTATCTCTACCTCGGGTCCCCCGAGGCAGAACCTGCAGGCCCAGATGGGCTATTACTGCCGCCCTGGATCACCGAGGCAGAGCTGGCAGCCCTAGCCGGGTCAGCAGTACCACCCCGCGCCACTGAGGTTTGACGAGCCACGCCGGATGGGCCAGCAGCGCATCCCTGGGCCGCTGCGCTAGAACTTCTCGCAGTGACCCCGCGAATAGGACACTCCCTCCGGAGATGTCCAAATTCGCCGCACGCATGACACCGTGCCTTTCCCCAACTCCAACGCACGGTTCTAGGGAGACCCCTATACTCCACCTCGAAACTCCCCTCAGCGCCATCCCCCTCACCCACCTTCATGAACACCCTCCTCTTGAAAACTGAAGACCCCTTTTTCCTCTGGGTCCCCCCCAGGGTGCATGAGCCTAAAGCACTTAGACCGCACCTCCCCAAACTTAGACAGGTGTGGAATAAGTGATGCGTCTGGAATACATGTGGGGCAACTCCGCAGGAGAACCGGTCTCACCCTGGATACCCACGGATCCACCTGTATGTGGACCCCCCTCACTGAAACCCCCAGCTCCAATGCTTGGGCCACACCCTCCCGGGTCTTTAGTATCACCTCCACCTTTCCTCTTCGAGCTCGGAAGAGACAATAGCTCCCCTCCCAAGAAGTTCATTCAAGGCCTTTGTAATGTCTCCCTTGACATCATAGGCCCAGTTTGAACCGAGATACCAAACCCGTCCCAATCCAAGTCAAAAGTTATACTATGCTAAAGCTTGAACTGCATGGAGATTTTAAATAATGTATAGTGTAGAACCGAGATGGGGTTTTATTGTTCCTATTTAATTTCATTATCTGCCCTTTATACAAGGGTTTGTGTCTTTAAAAAAAGTTTAGTACAATAGTCCTTTGTCAACAGCAACATGATCTTATGCCAAGATTTTCAGCATCCTATCTGAGACTTACTGACATTAATGCGAATTTCAGTTATATTTTATTAATTTACAGTTTGCATGCTCAGATGGCCTCGTGCCCGCCACTGTTGCTACTGCGTATGTCCGTTCCTTCGGCCGCGCCCCAGCCATCGCCATCCTGACAGAGGCACAAACCAGCTCCAGGCACCCCAGCAGCTCAGCTCCAAGTTAAGTTCCAGAGACAGTCACAGTCAAAGACAGGCAGCAGAAAGCAGAAACCTCCAGCTGAAGCAGGAAAGTCCCCAAGTTCGTCCACAGCCGAGAGCAGCTTTTGGGAAGCTCTATCCCAGTCGAGCCAGAAGCAAAAGTACCTTCTTCACATTAAGCCAGGCAGCCGCACTGTGCAAAATGAATTTAGGGCAGAGAAACGGTGCAAAAAAGACAAAGACACCGCAATCTTCGTGCCCTCGATCTCCAGGCACTCTTGGCAGTCCGCCAACGACAACCGCACCCTTGACAATGTAGAGAAAACTCAGGAATTTTCGCACTAGTAGAGGAATCCTAGACCAGAGGAAAGTTTCAACAGCCCAACGATAAGTTAAACTATGAAGCCCCTCTGCCTCTGTTCCTTCTCCAACAGCAAAATCCTTGAAAGGCTGCTTCAATCCTTCTCAACCACAGAGCTGAGAAGAAAACACAACCTCTCTCTCTCTCTCTCTCTCTCTCTCTCTCTCTCTCTCTCTCTCTCTCTCTCTCTCTCTCTCTCTCTCTCTCTCATCTCTCTCTCTCTCTCTCCATCTCGCTCTCTCTCTCTCTCTTGGCATTTCCTGAATCATTTGGCGTTTTACTAAGACAACTGCATCTGCAGTTCCTTCCTATTGAAGAAGAACCCTGGCCCGAAACAACTCCTAATCCATTCCCCCCACAGATGCCGCCTAGCCCGCTGAGTTCCCCCAGCACTCTGTGTTTTTTATTTAACTCTGAAATTGAAGATAGACACAAAAAGCTGGAGTAACCCAGCGGGACTGACAGCACCCCCGGAGAGAAGGAATGGGTGAGGTCTCGATCCGAAACGTCACCCATTCCTACTCTCCGGGGATGCTGCCTGTCCCGGCTGAATTACTCCAGCATTTGGTGTCTATTCCTGCGACCTGGAACTTTGGCTGCAATGCTGGAGAATGTCTTTTAGGAGGAGCGAAGGCTGGGAGGACATTTGGGCAGAGGGATTACGGTGGAACGGGTTGCACCAGAGTTTGGGCTGTGTGATCTAATGTTTTGATTTCATTGCACAGTATTTTTCCTTTCACTATCTTGTACAAATGATGCCTAATTTAAGTTTGCGTGCGTTGTCTGTGTGTGCCTGCGAAGCTGCTGCTAGGACGTTTTTCATTCTTCCTGCGCCTCAATGCACTTGCACATCGGGAAATAAACTTGCGTTCTTTGGCAATGAATTCCAAAGATTCACCGCCCTCTGACTAAAGAAATTCCTCCTCATCGCCTTCCTAGAGGAGCGTCCTTAAATCCTGAGGCTGTGGCCTCAGGTCCTAGACTCTCCCACTAGTGGAAACATGCTCTCCACATCCACTCTATCCAGGCCTTTCACTATTCTGAGTACTCATGTATTGTATGGTCTGCCAGGATCGTACACCAAACTGTTCTGAGTTGCACGTCACCATGCATCTAAGTAATAAACCAGTCTCAGATTAATTTACCGAAGAACAGGATAAAGTTATGACTTTTGACAAACTGTACGCTTTCAGTAATCGGGGAGGGTGCTATTTTAGGTCCAGCAACATGTCACATAGCTCCAAAATAACACACGTCCTCGTCAGCAGAAGAGGATATTGCAAGTATGCGGTGGCTAAGTATCTCTTAGCTTCGTCCCTCCTGGCAAGTATAGAGGAAACCTGCCTTTGGCACCACTGTGCACTCTAGTGTCCAACTAGGACCCGACCATCGCCGACTGGAGGGCGGTTCTGACCTACCATCTACCTCAACGGGAACCCTTGTTTGGAAAAAAGTATAGAAACACATAATCTTAAATTTTTAATATCAGTACGAATATAAATATCACTAACGTTATGAAAGTATTATTAGTATCATGTATTTTCAATTATATAAAATATATAATTTTAAATTTAAAATCAATGATAATACAAATATTATTAACAGTATGAAAATATAATGAATATCATAAAAGTTTTACTAGTATTACGTATTTTTAATTACATAAAATTTGGTCCTACATTTCAAAAATCAGAGACAATACAAATATTATCAACAGAATGAGTATATTACTAATATTATGAATGACTAGTACCATGTATTCTCAATTATATAAAATATATAATCTTAAAATTTATAATCAATAATAATACAAATAATATTAACAGTACGAATATATCATTA
This sequence comes from Okamejei kenojei, assembly GCA_035221665.1. Lineage (NCBI taxonomy): Eukaryota > Metazoa > Chordata > Chondrichthyes > Rajiformes > Rajidae > Okamejei > Okamejei kenojei. Next base: position 5,037,541 of record CM069135.1, read on the forward strand.
ATATCATGTATTTTCATCATTGTAAAATAATGTACTTTGTTATTATTTTGTTTCTATAATAAAAATCTTTAATCGGACGTTACTGGACTTTGTCTTGCACTAAAACGTTGTTCCCTTTATCCTGTGTCCGTACACTGCGGACGGCCTGATTGTAATCAAGCACCAACAACGGCCGCCTCGCCAACAGTCCGTCTGCCCCTTCCTTCCTGGTGTTTTTTTAGTATGTGTTAAATGTATGTTTTTAGTGTTCTTTTAGCTTGTTTTATGTGGGGGGGGGGGTGGAGGTGGGGTGGGGGGGGGGTTATCGGGGGAAACTTTTTTAAATCTCTTAAGCCCCCGTCCCTCTGTACGAGGTAATTCAAGAGCTCTCCCCAGTTTTCCTCTGATTCGAACTCGGAGAATGTCCGTAGCGGGTCCGTCGGAGCTCGTGGATGTCTCGTAGCGGCTCGTAATGCTAACGGTAGGTATAAAAAGTTTTTTCATCACAAGTATTTTTTTACTCGTGGATATTTTTTATAGGGATGAAAAAACATCACGAGTTACTTACCGTTAGCATTACGAGCCGCTACGCGACATCCACGAGCTCCGACGCACCCGCTACGGACAATTTCCGACTTCGGATCAGGGCAAAACTCGGGAGAACTCGTGAATTACCTCGTACAGTGGGACAGGGGCTTTACCTCGACGGGGACGCGACTTTTTCCGTATTGTGTCTCTGTCCGCACTGCGGCCTAACATCGAGGAGGTGACTCCCGGAGCTCCAACCGCGGGAGCCTGCGGACTTTAACATCATCCTGGTTAGAGACCGACTTCGGGAGCTCCAAGCCGCAGGAGCGTCGACCGCCCCGAGTGCTTTGATCACCCGAACTGCGGATGGTTCGACTGTCCCGACCGTGGGGGAATAAGGAGGAAGAAGCTTGGACCTTATTGCCTTCCGTCACAGTGAGGAACGTGGGGAACCCGCTGTGGTGGATGTTTACGTTAGCTTTCATGTGTCTTGTTGCTTTTTATAGGACGGCTGTATGGTAATTCGAGTTTCACTGTACCTTAATTGGTACACGTGACAACAAACTGACCTTTGAGCCTTTGTATAATTATTCCACTGACTGGATAGCACGTCACAAAAACGATTTTCGCTGTACCTCGGTACACGTGACGATAATAAACGCAACAAAATTAGATATGGGGGCTTCTTCCCCTCTGTTATTAGGCCTCTGAACAGTTCATAGGTTCATATGCTGTAGTAGAATTAGGCCATTCAGCCCATCGAGTCTACTCCACCATTCAATCATGGCTGATCGATCTCTCGCTCCCAACCCCATTCTCCTGCCTTCTCCCCGTAACCCCTGACACCCATACTGATCTAGAATCTATCTATCTCCACCTTAAAAATACCCAATGACTTGGCCTCCAGGGCCTTCTGTGGCAGTGAATTCCACAGGTTCACCGCCCTCTGATTAAAGAGATTCCTCCTCATCTCCTTTCTAAAGGCACGTCCTTTGATTCTGAGTTGACCTCTGGTCCTAGACTCTCCCACCAGTGGAAACATCCTCTCCACATCCACTCTATCCAGGCCTTTCACTATTCGGTAAGTTTCATTGAGGACCCACCGCCCCCCATTCTTCTAAAGTCCAGCGAGTGCAGGCCCAGTGCCGGCAAACGCTCAGCATATGTTCATAAGTTCATTGCGGCCATTCGGCCCTACAAGCCTACTCCGCCATTCAATGATGGCTCATCTATCTGGTATCCTGTCACTAGGGCATCTTCCCCAGCGGTTCATCCTCTCCACATCCATTCTATCCAGGCCTTTCTCTATCCGGTCAGTGAGGGGGTACTGTCTCATTTCCTAGACACCATCGATCGCGGACATTGGACTTTGTCTCTGGAACTGGTGCTCTAGGACGCTTAAAAACATTTGGACAGGTGCATGGATAGGATACTTTAGAGGGATATGGGCCAAACGCAGGCCGTTGGGACTAATGCTGGTGGGACATGTTGGTCGGTGGGGGCAAGTTGGGCCGAAGGGCCTGTTTCAACGCTGTATGACGATGACTTCCTCTACAATGCTGAGTTAGTTTAGAGATGCAGCACGGAAACAGGCCCTTCGGCCCATCAGTTCCACGCTGACCAGCCATCGTCAAACACTAACACTATCCTACACACACTAGGGTCAATTTACAAACTAACCAAAGCCAATTAACCTACAATTCTTTGGAGTGTGGGAGGAAACCAACTTCTAAATATTCTCAGCTAGACACAAAACGCTGGAGTAACTCAGCGGGTGAGGCATCCAGGGCCTTCTGTGGCAGTGAATTCCACAGGTTCACCACCCTCTGATTAAAGAGATTCCTCCTCATCTCCTTTCTAAAGGTATGTCCTTTGATTCTGAGTTAATGCCCTTTCCATCTCGGGAGAGAAGGACAGGGCGACGTTTCGGGTCGAGACCCTTCTTCAGACTGATGTCAGGGGACAGAGATAGAATGTAGGCGGAGACAGTAAGACTAGTGGGAGAACTGGGAAGGGGGGGTGGGGGAATGGAGAGAGAAAGCAAGGGCTATATGAAGTCTAAAAATTCCCTGTCCCTTCCTTTTAAGTCACAAACACTTGACGATCAGTTCACAGATTCCTGGAAAGAGCAGTGATCCTTGCTGAAGCTTCAAATAGTGAGAAGCAGCGGTTTGACATACAGGGCAGTGGCTCCCTTCCATCGTGTTTCTGGCCAACGGCCACTCTCTGTCTGAACAGCTGCCAATCTGTCCACGGCCCCAGTTCTTTCATTGACCCGCACAGATCACGAACAGGCCCTTCAGCCCGAGCGGCTCATCCTCTCCACCTCCATTCTATCCAGGCCTTTCGCTATTCGCCCAGCGAGGGCACTGTCCGATTCCCCGCGACACCATCGCGGACATTGGACTTTCAAGTCAAGCCAAGTTTTAAAAAGACACAACACAACAGTAAATTACTCCCTGGTGAGATCAGAGTTTCCAATCCTGACGGCCTGTGGGAAGAAACTCCGTCTCATCGTCTCTGTTTTCACAGCGTGACAGTGGAGGCGCTTGCCTGACCGTAGCAGCTGGAACAGTCCGTTGCTGGGGGGGTAGGGGTCCCCCATAATGTTGCTGGCTCTGGATCTGCCCCTCCTGGTGTATAGGACCTGCAGGGGGGTGGGGGGGGGGGAGCGTAGTTCCCATGGTGCGTTAGGCCGAACGCACTGCTCTCTGTAGAGCCTTCCTGACCCGGGCAGGGCAGTTCCCAAACCGGATTGTGATGTTTCCGGACAAGATACTTTCTACAGCCGCTGAGAAGAAGCACTGAAGGACCCTCAGAGAGACTCTGAATTTCCTCAGCTGCCTGAGACTTTGTCTCTGGAACTGGTGCTCTAGACTGCTTAAAAACATTTGGACAGGTACATGGATAGGATAGGTTTAGAGGGATTTGGGCCAAACACAGGCCGTTGGGACTAATGCAGGCGGGTCATGTTGGTCGGTGGGGGCAAGTTGGGCCGAAGGGCCTGTTTCCACACTGGATGATGATGACTTCCTCTACAATAATGAGAACTATATTCTGCACCCTATATCCTCTCCTTTACTCTACCTATTGGACTTGAGTTTCACTTGAATGCATCTATGTATGGTATTGTCTGATCAGTTTGGATAGCTTTTCACTGCACGCGGCAATGATCAGCCTAAAGAGACACGAGTGTTGAATTGGCAACAGAACAACACCATGCGTTTAGTTCAGTTTAGAGATACAGCGCGGAAACAGGCCCTTTGGCCCACCAGGTCCGCGCCGACCAGCGATCCCCGCACGCTAACACTATCCTACACACACTGGGGACAATTTACAAATTTAACCGGCACTTCTTTGGAGTGTGGGAGGAAACCGGGGCTCCTGGATAAAACCCACGTGGTCACAGGGTGAACAGGAGTGGCACGGTGGCGCAGAGGTAGAGACACTGCCTTACAGCGCCACAGACTGACTACGGGTGCTGTCTGTACGGAGTTTGTGCGTCCTCCCGCAACCTGCGTGGGCTTTCTCCGGGATCTTCGGTCTCTTCCCATGCTCCAAAGACGTGCAGACGTGCAGGTTAAATATCTTGGTACCAAGTGTGTGTGGGATAGTGTCAGTGTGTGGGGATCGCTGGTCGGTGCGGACTCAGCGGGCCGAAGGGCCTGTTTTCATGCCACATCTCTAAACTAAACTAAACATACCAACTGTGTACAGACAGTACCCATAGTCAGGATCTAACTCGGGTCTCTAAATTTCGAGACTCGCTAGAATTTAGAAGATTGAGGGGGGGGGATCTTATAGAAACTTACAAAATTCTTAAGGGGTTGGACAGGCTAGATGCAGGAAGATTGTTCCCGATGTTGGGGAAGTCCAGAACAAGGGGTCACAGTTTAAGGATAAGGGGGAAGTCTTTTAGGACCGAGATGAGAAAAACATTTTTCACACAGAGAGTGGTGAATCTGTGGAATTCTCTGCCACAGAAGGTAGTTGAGGCCAGTTCATTGGCTATATTTTAAGAGGGAGTTAGATGTGGCCCTTGTGGCTGAAGGGATCAGGGGGTATGGAGAGAAGGCAGGTACGGGATACTGAGTTGGATGATCAGCCATGATCACATTGAATGGCGGTGCAGGCTCGAAGGGCCGAATGGCCTACTCCTGCACCTATTGTCTATGATTCTATGAGACAGAGCCCTCCAGTGGTGACTGCAGGACACAACACTTTTCCCTCCTTGTAAATGAAGGTGATCAAATAAGTCCAGTTACCCCCCAAATTATGTCCAGATGCAAACAGTCCAATATAACAGCTCGGTGAACATAACGTTTATGGCTTCACAGCTGATAATCCTGCAGATATTGAGGTGTCCTCTGGTGTCGCTGAGAGCGCCGAGCGGGAATTGACTGCTCTGCTGCACACTGACCACAATCACCGTCTTGGATGGATATTGGGAACGGACAAGTGTCCAGTTCGTCTTCTTCCTGTCCCTGTCCACTTGCAATGAGACGCCCCGCGTTCCATCTGGTGTCATCTTGGAGGAGGTACGCGTTCTCGCCAATCTGTATCGGCTTGGAGGGAGCGCTAGCGAGCTTATGCTGCCCGTCTGGGGCGGCTGACTCGTGCCCAGTCGCCGGCCTTGAACCGCGGCGCTCGTACCCTGCGTTTGGGCATCACAGTGCGCTCCCCCTTCCGCCTGTCTGTGCGCTATCGTTTCCGCCCTCGCTGTTGTGAATGGATGTGGGTGCGATGGTGGCTGGAGAGCATTCCGTTTTGTTCGCAGGTTTCCAAGAATGGAGATGGGGCAGCGAGGGTTAAACCAGGCCATCCTTGTCGCCAGATGTTGTATTCGAGGGCTAAATAATTCACAAACGACACTTGGTGTACAGAACCCAAAGTGTGTTTATTACCAGCCAAACGTGGCTGCTGGTAAAGCCCTGCAGATCCCCCCTGGAGCCACCCTCAGGAAACATTCATTTCGAGACAGGGCCCTCTAGCAGTGACGGCAGAACACAACAGGTTTGACATACGCAGGGCGGTGGCTCCCTTCCATCATGTCTCCAGCCAACGCCACTCTCTGTTTGAACAGCTGCCAAACTGTCCACGGCCCCAGTTGTCTCATTGACTCACAGTCACACACGGCACGGTGGCGCAGCGGTAGAGTTGCTGCCTTACACCGGAGACCCGGGTTCGAACCTGACTACGGGCGCTGCCTGTATGGAGTTTGTGCGTTCTCCCCGTGACCTGCGTGGGTTTTCTCTGAGATCTTCGGTTTCCTCCCGCGCTCTAAAGACGTACAGGTTTGTAGTTTAATTGGTTTGGTAAATGTAAAAATTGTCCCTAGTGGGTGTAGGATGGTGTTAATGTGCGGGGATCGCTGGTCGGCGCGGACCCGGTGGGCCAAAGGGCCTGTTTCCGCGCTGTAACTCTAAACTAAACTAAAGATCACAAACAGGCCCTTCAGCCCCATCTGTCTTTAGTTTTTAGTTTCCTGGGATCATTCTTGTAAACCTCCTCTGGACCCTCTCCAGAGCCAGCACCTCCTTCCTCAGATATAGGGCCCAAAACTGCTCACAGTATTCCAAATGTGGTCTTACCAGCGCCTTATAGTCAAGTCAAGTCAAGTCACTTTTATTTCTATAGCACATTTAAAAAACAACTCTCGTTGGCCAAAGTGCTTTACATTGGTGGAGGTACTAACGTTATACAACTGTGGTTCATAGATTAAGTACATACATAAATACATACATTTAGCCCTCCCTCAGAGGACGTCAAGACATCTTCTGATGGGAAGAGGGATGCTGTTCCACAGTCTAGGAGCTGCAACCGCAAAGGCGCGGTCGGTCGCCCCTGAGCTTATGCCTAGACCGCGGGATGTTCAGTAACCCCAAGTCGGCCGATCTGAGGGGCCTGGAGGGGGTGTAGTGCGTGAGCAGACTGTTGATGTAGTGTTAAAGAAGGAACTGCAGATGCTGGAGAATCGAGGGTAAGGCTGGAGAAACTCAGCGGGTGCAGCAGCATCTAAGGAGCGAAGGAGATAGGCGACATTTCGGGTCGAGACCCTTCTTCAGACTGGTCAGGGATCAGGGAAACAAGAGATATAGACGGTGATGTGGAGAGATAAAGAACAATGAATGAAAGATATGCAAAAATGTATCAATGATAATGGGAACAAGCCATTGTAAGCTGTTTGTGGTGTGAAAATGAGAAGCTAGTGTGACTAAGGTGGGGGAGGGAGATAGAGAGAGAGGGAATGCCAGGGCCCGAGGGCTGAGGGAGAGGTGGGAAGGGGAGGAGACAGCAAGGGTTAACAGAATTGAGAAAATTCAATGTTCAAGCCCAGAGGATGCAGACTCCCCAAGCGGAATATGAGGTGCTGTTCCTCCAACTTGCGGTGTTGCTCACTCTGGCCGTGGAGGAGGCCCAGGACCGAGAGGTCGGATACGGAATGGGAGGGGGAGTTGAAGTGCTGAGCCACCGGGAGGTCGGGTTGGTTTTTGCGGACCGAGCGGAGGTGTTCGGCAAAACGATCGCCAAGCCACCGCTTGGTCTCACCGATATAGATCATCTGGCATCTGGAGCAGTGGATGCAATAGATGAGGTTGGAGGAGGTGCAGGTGAACCTCTGTCGGACCTGGAAGGACTGCTTTTGATGTAGGTGGGGGCAAGCCCATTGAGGGCTTTGTAAACATAAAGGAGGATCTTGAAATTTATTTGGTACCGCACAGGAAGTCAGTGGAGAGAGGCCAGGATCGGGGAGATGTGGTCCCTTTTTCGGGTGCCCGTCAGGAGTTTCGCTGCGACGTTTTGGACCAGTTGCAGGCAGGACAGGGAAGATTGGCTGATGCCAGTGTAAAGGGAGTTGCAGTAATCGAGGCGGGAGGAGATAAATGTGTGGATGATCTTTTCGAGGTCATCAAACTGGAGGGATTGTTTTATTTTAGCTATCGTCCGAAGCTGGAAGAAGCTAGCCTTTACCGTGGCATTGACTCGTTTGTCAAACTTCAGTGCCGAGTCAAATATCACACCAAGGTTTTTGACGTGAGGTTTGAGTAGTGGGGTAAGGCTTCCAAGGCTGCCTGCTATCGTTTTGATTGAGTCCGAGGGGCTGAGAAGGATGACCTCAGACTTACTCTTGTTTAGTTGGAGGAGGTTCTGGGCCATCCAGCACTTTATATCCTCGAGGCAGCGGATAAGGTTAAGCAGATTTGATTGTTTTTTGGGCTTCAGGGGGAGGTACAGTTGTGTATTGCCTGCGTAGCAATGGGAGGAAATGCCGTGCCTTTCAATTACTTGGCCTAAGGGGAGCATGTACAGGGAGAAGAGAATGGGGCCAAGGATGGAACCTTGTGGAACCCACAGCAGAGAGGCTAGCTGGGGAGGAGAAAGAGTTGCCTATGTTGGTAGAGAAACTCCTACCTTTGAGGTAGGAGATGAACCAGCTCAGGGCAGTGCCATCAATACCAACCCCGTACCGGAGACGGTCAATTAGGATGGTGTGGGCGACTGTGTCAAACACTGCGCTGTGGTCAAGAAGGAGCAGGATTGCACAGTCGCTGGAGTCAACGGTGAGCAGTAAGTCCTTATGTACCTTCAACAAGGCAGACTCTGTGCTGTGGTGAGCCCTGAAACCTGATTGGAAAGTTTCCAAGATAGTATTTTGGTGAATGTAAGGCCTAAGTTGACTTAAGATTTCCTTTTCAAGGGCTTTTGAGAGGAAAGGCAGTTTAGAAATGGGTCTGCAGTTGCTTGGCCAGGTGGGGTCGAGGTTAGGTTTTTTTCAGGAGTGGCTGGACCACCACATGCTTGAAGCAGGTAGGCACAGTGCCAGTGGCCAGAGAACTGTTGAAGATGGCCAGGACACTGGGACCGGCTGTTATGAGGGCAGATGGGACAGTGTCGAGGGGGCAGGTGGTAGGTTTCATGGTGGTGACCAGTTTTACAAGGGAGGGTAGAGTAACAGGTTGGAAACAATCTAATTTTGAAGAACAGACCAATGAGACAGCCAGGTCACGGGTGGGATGGGGAGATATTTGTTCTGATGTTCTTTGCCTTGGTGGAGAAAAATGCAGTAAATTCCTCGCACTTAGTCGGGGACACGGTTCAGCTGGTGCTGGGGGCAGGACAGATGATGAAGGTGATGGTGCTAAAAAGGACCTTGGAGTTATGAATGTAAAGGGAGTGGCAGTAATCGAGGCGGGAGGAGATGAATGTGTGGATGATCTTTTCGAGGTCATCAAACTGGAGGAATAGAGCTTTGGCATTACATCCCTGTTTTTGTATACGAGCCCTCTTGAAATAAATGCTGGCTTAAAGCTTTGCCTTTCTTGTCTTTGAGACTTCCACCCTGGGAAAACAGATCTGACTGTCGATCCTGTCTTGCCTCTCATGATTTTATACACTTCCGTCAGGCCTTCCCTCAATCTCCAAAGCTCCAGTGAAAAAAATCCAAGTCTATACAACCACCAGGTGGCGCCAGCAATGGCTGCCTCGCCTGCAGTCTGTCACGTCCCTTCTCTGTTTTTATTATTTTAAGTATGTTTTAAATGTGTGTTTCGATGTTTCTAGGTTAGTTTATGTGGGGGGGGGGGGGGGGGGAAATAGGGGGGAATGTTTTTCAGTCACTTACCCCGACGGAGATCCGACTCTCTCAGTATCTCATCTCCGCCCCCCCCCGCGGCCTAACAACTGGATTGGTGCGGCCCTTTCCTGGAGACCGGCCTAAGCGGAGCTTCAAGCCGCGGGCGTGGCGCTGACTCTAACATCGCGGAGCTGCGATCCTTTGCTGAGGATTGGCAGAAGAAGAGCTCCCACCGCGGGGCCTGTGGACATTAACACGTGGAGCCCGCGGTCTCCGGTAAGAGGAGACCGACTCGGGAGCTGCATGTTCCGAACCGTCCCGACGCCGGAGTTTCCATCATCCCGACGACAGGGTCTGGACATCGGACCGTTGGCAGCGGCGAACTGCGGAGGGCTGAAAGGTCCCGACCACGGGTGAGGAAAGGAGGAAGATGATTGAAGATCATTGCCTTCCATCACAGTGAGGATTGTGGACTCTGCTGTGGTGGATGTTTGTGTTAGATTCATTTTATGTGTGTATTGTGTTCTTTTCACTGAGTAGGGCTGTATGGTAACTCAAATCTCACTGCACCTTAGTTGGTTAAGTGACAATAAATGCGAACCTGAACTTGAAGCTCTCCATGTGGCTACACACCCTAATCCAGGCATCATTCTGGTGAGCCTCCTCTACACCCTTCCCAAAGCCTCCACATCCTTCCTGTCATGGGGCGACCAGAACTCAGCACAATACGGCTGCTGTCTGTGCCTCTCTCTCGGTGACCGTGTGGGTTTTCTCCGGGTGCTCTGGTTTCCTCCCACACTCCAACGATGTGCAGGTTTATCGGTTGACAAAAGCGCTGGAGTCACTCAGCGGGTCAGGCAGCATCTGTGGGGAACATGGATAGGTGACGTTTCACAGAGTGCTGGAGTAACTCAGCGGGTCAGGCAGCATCTGTGGAGAACATGGATAGGTGACGTTTCACAGAGTGCTGGAGTAACTCAGCGGGCCAGGCAGCATCTGTGGAGAACATGGATAGGTGACGTTTCACAGAGTGCTGGAGTAACTCAGCGGGTCAGGCAGCATCTGTGGGGAACATGGATAGGTGACGTTTCACAGAGCGCTGGAGTAACTCAGCGAGTCAGGCAGCATCTGTGGAGAACATTTCTGGGCAGTCCCGACCCGTCCGCTATTCCTTCTCTCCAGAGATGCTGCTTGTCCAGCTGAGTCACTCCAGCATTTTGTGTCTCTCTTCTATTTAAACCAGCATCAGCATTTCTTTCCTACACATTTACAGTTCCTACCTGCACGTTAATAAGTCACTTACTACGAGCCCTCGACGCCACCAAAGACAGTCCATAGTACATAGTTTAATCAGTTCAAGCTAAATGATGCATCTTGCACTGTGCCAGTCACTGTGTCACACATCACGGAGACAGACCCTTCGGCTCAGCTTGTCCATGCTCACCACAATACCTAGTCCCATATGCCTGTGTTTGGCCCATATCCCTCTCAACCTCCCACACTGGATATGAACCGTAACAATGATAGTGCTACAATCTGTAGTTTTACAGGTAGATTAGACAATAGAGAATAGACAATAGGTGCAGGAGTAGGCCATTCGGCCCTTCGAGCCAGCACCGCCATTCAATGTGAATGCCATTCACCGCCATTCAACGTAACTGTCACTGTACGTCATGTTGTTACTTGTGGGCGGAGCACCAAGGCAAATTCCTTGTATGTGAATACTTGGCTAATACACTTACTTACTTACTTATGGCTAATCATCCCCAATCAGTACCCCGTTCCTGCCTTCTCCCCATAGCCCTTAACTCCGCTATCCCTAAGAGCTCTATCTAACTCTCTCTTGAAAGTAACCAGCCTCCACTGCCCTCTGAGGCAGAGAATTCCACAGACTCACAACTCTCTGTGAGAAAAAATGTTTCCTCGTCTCCATTCTAATTGGCACACCCTTTATCCATAAACTGTGGCCCCTGGTTCTGGACTCCCCCAACATCTGGAACATGTTTCCTGCCTCTAGCGTGTCCAAACCCTTAATAATCATATGTTTCAATAAGATGCCCTCTCATCCTTCTAAACTCCAGAGTGTACAAGCCCAGCCGCTCCATTCTCTCAGCATATGACAGTCCCGCCATCCCGGGAATTAACCTTGTAAACCTACGCTGCACTCCCTCAATAGCAAGAATGTCCTTCCTCAAATAAGGGGACCAAAACTGCACACAATACTCCAGGTGTGGCTCTTACACCTGGGCTCTGTACAACTGTAGGAGGACCTCTTTGCTCCTATACGCAACTCCTCTTGTTATAAAGGCCAACATGCCATTGGCTTTCTTCACTGCCTGCTGTACCTGCATGCTTACTTTCATAGACCTGATGTACAAGGACCCCCAGATCCCGTTGTACTTCCCCTTTTCTCAACTTGATGCCATTTAGAACTGCCTTCCTGTTTTTCCTACCAAAGTGGATAACCTCACATTTATCCACATTAAATTGCATCTGCCATGCATCTTTGCCCCATACTCACCCAACAGAAGGCTGCAATCCAAGTCACAATGTGATCACCTGCATTCTCATCTTTAGCATCCTCCACCGCCCTCCTGAGCAGAGAATTCCTCAACTCTCTGTGAGTTCTAATGGCTTACCCTTATTCTTAAACTGTGGCCCTTGTTCTGGACTCCCAACATCAGGAACATGTTTCTGCCAAGTCAGTGGATATTTTTAAGGAATTATGGGTGGCAGGAGAATGGGGTTAGGAGGAGAGATTAGACCGGCGAGAATTGATGTAGGCCGAACGGCCTAATTGCTCCTCGAATTGTGAAGCACTGTCCCACGCAATGTGGGTGAAGACTTTCTCTGAGGTTTTGGAAGGGAGAGCAAGGTTACAGAAAAGCAACGTGAGGGAGGAGAGGAGAGAGAGAGAGAGGGAGGGAGGGAGGGAAGGAGAGAGACAGAGGGAGAGAGAGAGACAGGACAGTGAAAGGAAGTCCCGCACCAGGAACTGTGCGGACGGGAGCTCAGCAGAGAGTCGGAGTTGACGGAGATACAGCGCCGGGCCAAGTCTGTGACAGCTGGTGCAGACAGACAGACAGACAGAGACAGAGAGAGATTGCAAGACAGGTGTGTTTGCTGAACAAGTCTGTAAGTGCAGAGGCCAATGCATCACCCCCCTCCCCCTGCTTCATGTACTGTGCAGTGCTGTCACTAAGCATTCTTTAAATATCGTGAACTAACCCAGTGCTGGAGCCACTCAGCAGGTCGGGCAGCATCTGTGGAGGGGGATTACCGACCCAACCTCGCCTGTCCATCCCACCTGCTAACACGGCCCAGTCTGAAGAAGGGTCTCGACCCGGAACATCACCCATTCCTTCTCACCAGAGATGCTGCCTGTCCCACTGAGTTGCTCCAGCACTGTGTGTGTCTGTGTGTGTGTGTGAGTGTGAGTGAGTGAGTGTGTGTGTGTATGTGGTGGCTCTGTGTGTGTGTCTGTGGGTGTGTGTGTGTGTGGGTGTGTCTGTGTGTGTCTGTTGTGTGTGTCTGTGTCTGTGTGTGTGTGAGCTCTGTCTGTGTTATGTGGTGTGTGTGTGTGTGTGTGTCTGTGTGTGTGGTTCTGTCTGTGTGTGTGGGTAAGTGTGGTGTGTGTGTGTGTGTCTGTGTGTGTGTGTGGTGTGCCTCTGTGGTGTGTATGTGTGTGTGTGTGTGTGTGTGTGTCTGTGTGTGTGTGTGTGTGTGTGTGTGTGTGTGTGTGTGGTGGCTCTGTGTGTGTGTCTGTGGGTGTGTGTCTGGGTGTGTGTGTGTGAGTGTGAGTGTGTGTGTGTGTGTGTGAGTGTGAGTGTGAGTGTGAGTGTGTGTGTGTGTTATACAACCCACCACTCGCAGTTCCTTGTGTCCACAGACAGGCTTGAAGGTGTTTGCAGTGAACGGTGAGAGTTGCATAACTTGGGCCTCTGATCGCAGGGGGTGAAGTCCCCAGTGAAGTTTGCACGGAGCCTTTTTGCGGGTGATTTGTCAGACGGGGACAGTGTGTGTGTTGTCTGTAATCCCCAAACCACAGGCAACGAGAAAACCGCAGAACTCTTTAAAAGCCCCCTTATTAAAACCTGACCAAACGTCGCAAAATAAAACAAATACAAACGTAAACACTGCAGATGATGTAACATTAAAATGCCCAGAGGGTGTGTGGTGATCTCACCCTAGAAACAAGGAACTGCAGAGGCTGATACAAAGTGCCATAGAATGATAAAGCGTAGAAACTCGCCCTTCAGCCCAACTTGCCCTCACCGACCAACATGTCCCATCTACACTAGTCCCACCTGCCTGCGCTTGGTCCATATCCCTCCAAACCTGTCCTTTACATGCACCTGTCTAAATGTTTCTTAAACGTTGTGATAGTCCCTGCCTCAGTTGCTTCTTCTGGCAGCTCGTTCCATACACCCACCACCCCTTGTTGCAAATTGTCACACTTTTTGGTTTAGTTTAGAGATACAGTGCGAAAACAGGCGGTCGGGCCCACCGAGCCCACATGTAATGTTAATGTGCAAGGATCGCTGGTTAGACAATAGACAATAGCCAACAGGTGCAGCAGTCGGCCATTTGGCCATTCAAGCCAGCACCGCCATTCAATGTGATCACGGCTGATCATGTTGGCACGGACACGGTGGGCCGAAGGGCCTGTCTCCTGCTATATCTCTAAACTGAACTAAACTATAGCAGGGTGACTAAAACTGAACACAGTTGTCCACGTGCAGCCTCACCAACATCTGGCACAACTGCCATCTACACCTCTCGCTGCCTCGGCAAGGCCAGCAGCATCATCAAGGACCAGTCGCACCCCGGACACTCCCTCTTCTCCCCTCTCCCATCGGGCAGGAGGCACAGAAGTGTGAAAACGCCCACCTCCAGATTCAGGGACAGTTTCTTCCCAGCTGTTATCGGGCAACTGAACCATCCCACCACAACCAGAGAGCGGTGCTGAACTCCCACGGACTATCTTTGATCGGACTTCACTGGCTTTGCCTTGCAGTAGACATTATTCCCTTTTGTATCAATACACTGCGAATGGCTGGATTGTAATCATGTATTGTCTTTCCGCTGACTGGGTAGCACGCAACTAAAGCTTTTCACTGTACCTCGGTACACGTGACAATAAACTACACTGTAAATGTAAACTACCACTGTGGTTGCTCCTCAGTTTAGTATTTTAGATACAGCGTGGAAACAGGCCCACAGAGTCCGCACACACCAGCGATCCCCACACACTAACACTATCCTACACTCACTAGGGACAATTTACAATTAACCTATAAACCTGCACGTCTTTGGAGTGTGGGAACCGGAGCACCCGGAGAAAACCCACGCAGTTCATGGGGAGAAAGTACAAACTCCGGAGGCAGGATCGAACCCGGGTCTCTGGCGCAGTGAGGCAGCAACGCTACCGCCCTGGCAAGTCCCTCTCCTCCCACTTCTCCATCTTTGTCCCAGCCCACCGACCCCGCTTCTAATAACACAGGAATAGTCATACTCTGTTCTGGGACCCGCGAAGAGCTCATCCCTGCACATACCTGCTGCAGCTTTATAGCAAAGATCGACACAGAGTGCTGGAGTAACTCAGCGGGTCAGGCAGCATCTGTGGAGAACATGGATAGGTGACGTTTCACAGAGTGCTGGAGTAACTCAGCGGGTCAGGCAGCATCTGTGAGAACTGGATAGGTGACGTTTCACAGAGTGCTGGAGTAACTCAGCGGGTCAGGCAGCATCTGTGGAGAACATGGATAGGTGACGTTTCACAGAGTGCTGGAGTAACTCAGCGGGTCAGGCAGCATCTGTGGAGAACATGGATAGGTGACGTTTCACAGAGTGCTGGAGTAACTCAGCAGGTCAGGCAGCATCTCTGGAGGACATGGATAGGTGACGTTTCACAGAGTGCTGGAGTAACTCAGCGGGTCAGGCAGCATCTGGAGGACATGGACCCTTCTTCAGACTGAAAGTAGGTGCTAGGGAGGTGAAGAATAGGAGCTGTAGTGGCAGAGAGGAATCACAGAGGGGGAGCAGCGAGAGAGGGTATTGCAGAACCCTCGTTAAAGTGAGACAAACTCCAATGTAGGCATACCTTGAGGAGATTTCCCATCGGAGCGAGTAGGAGAATGGTCCCATCCTGAAAGATGCGGGAGAGAAGGAGGGAGGTTGGGGTGGAAGAGGGAGGTATGATGAAGCCATTCGGCCCATCAAGTCTATTCTGCCATTCAATCATTGCTGATCTATCTCTCCCTCCCAACCCCATTCTCCTGCCTTCTCCCCATAACCCCTGACACCCGTACTAATCAAGGATCTGCTTATCTCCACCTTAAAAATATCCAGTGGCTCCACATCTGGCAATGAAGGGAGTGATCCTTGCCAATCACTGGAAGGTGAAAGGAAGATGAGTCCACTGGTGGAATACAGATAACGTGGACCAGTACAGCACAGGAACACAATGTCCGTGCCAAACATGTGAGAATGTCCCATCCTTGGGGCAACTCGTGTCGTCTGGACTCCCACCAACTTATCGGTCCTATGCTCAGATCTCCCCGAAGACCCGCTCGTGACTGACGGGCTGCAGTTGCCCTCTCCCGGGCTCCGCTCACCTCCCACACTCCAAAGACGTGCTATTGTAAACTTCCCTGTGTGTGTGGGGTAGTGGTAGTGTGTGGGGGACGCTGGGTTGGCGCCTTAACACAAGCCGCGAATGGATGGTAGAACTTTTCCCAGGAGGCAAAATTGATTTCTGTCAACAATCTTATAAAAACACACATGAATACGTGAAACATGAACAGGTGAAGGGTCCATGAACAGGTGAAGGGTCTCGCCCCCGAAACTTCACCCCATTCCTTCCACTCCAGAGATGCTGCTGAAATGGTGTCTTTCAAATCATCTTGCGAATGAAAACAATAACATAAAGCAAAGTAAGCAAAGAATAGTTAGATTCTCAAGCCGGGTTGAGCAGCCAGGTTGTGTCTCTGTATGCAGGCCCTGAGCTCCAGGTTGTTGGCTCTGTTAGGAGCCCTGCGCTTCCTTTGGTGGGTGGTAGAGCGGGCACCCAACATGGTTTGGCTGTCTTGGTTGTTCTGCTCCGCACAATTTCCACACGCACCCCAAGCTCCAGTACCACGTCTGTTGAGCTTTCAACCATGGCTCCTCTGGGGGACTCTCTGGTTGAGAGATGGAGCTGTGTAAGGAGACACATTGGATCTCATTCAGTCGCGTGCCGACCATTGTTTTTTTTTGTCTATTATGTAGTGCTCGTGTTTTTTTATATTTATATGTGGGGGGCTCTTTGCACCTTAAGGTTTAGTGTTTCCACATGCTCAAGTTTTATCATTACCGTGAAGTGTCACTGTAAGTCATGTTGTTACTTGTGGGCGGAGCACCAAGGCAAATTCCTTGTATGTGAATCCTTGGCCAATAAACTTACTTATCTATTGTCTTTTGTCCTGTGACCACTTGGCTATCCAGTGTGCAGATTAAAGTTAATGTTGGTGTTTCTCGCCCCCTGCAGGGATGGATAGAGTGCGCGTGGGGGTGATCGGCGCAGGCGTGGTGGGCCTGTCCACCGCCCTGTGTGTTGCCGAATCCCTCCCCGGCTGCTCCGTCACCGTGATCGCAGAGAAGTTCTCCCCGCACACCACCAGCGACGTGGCTGCGGGATTCCTGAACCTTCACCTCGTCACAGGTGAGCTCCTCTCATGGGGAGGCACGCACGGCGGCCTTAGTGGGCCGAGTCCGTCACGCACACCACACTCTCCACCGTTGTGGATGTAGCCCAGTCCCTCACACAGTCCACACTCCCCACCATTGTAGATGGTGCAGGAGGAGGCCATTCGGCAGTTGTACAGGGCTCTGGTGAGACCACATCTGGAGTATTGTGGACAGGTTTGGTCTCCTAATTTGAGGAAGGACATCCTTGTGATTGAGGCAGTGCAGCAGCGTAGGTTCACGAGATTGATCCCTGGGATGGCGGGACTGTCATATGAGGAAAGATT
This sequence comes from Okamejei kenojei, assembly GCA_035221665.1. Classification (NCBI taxonomy): domain Eukaryota; kingdom Metazoa; phylum Chordata; class Chondrichthyes; order Rajiformes; family Rajidae; genus Okamejei; species Okamejei kenojei. Next base: position 5,054,635 of record CM069135.1, read on the forward strand.
GAAAAGACTAGGCTTGTATTCACTGGAGTTTAGAAGGATGAGGGGAATCTTATAGAAACATATAAAATTATAAAAAGACTGGACAGCAAGATGCAGGAAAAATGTTCCCAATGTTGGGTGGTCCAGAACCAGGGGGTCAGGTTGAGGTGAGAAAAAAACTTTTTCACCCCAGAGAGGTGAATTTAATTCCCTGCCCAGAGGCTCTCAGTTTAGATAGGAATGGGGAGGTCATTTTATAGGAATCTGGCACTGAGGTGAGAGCCTAAAAAAGGCTTTAATTCAAGCATTGGTGAGACCAGAGAGTTACATTTTGGTGTGAATTTATACAGAGGACTGCCACAGAGAAAGTTAGGTCAGAGCATGAAGGTTAAGGTGGGGCAGTCGGCCAAGTCACTGGATGAGGGGGATTTAAGAGCTTCAGCAGAAGTGGTGGAGGCAATCGACGTTAGATAGGGGAGATGCTAGGGCAAACAAATGGGGGCACGTAGTGGAAGGGGGAGTCAAGTTATAGGTTATATGGTATATGGGGAGAAGGCAGGCACAGGTTATTGATTGGGGACGATCAGCCATGATCACAATGAATGCCAGTGCTGGCTCGAAGGGCCGAATGGCCTTCCTCCTGCACCTATTTTCTATGTTTCTAGTCCATCACACACAGATCACACTCCCCACCATTGACTCCATCTACACATCACACTGACTCGGAAAAGCAGCCAACATAATCAAAGTGTGTAGGAAGGAACTGCAGATGCTGGTTTAAGACAGACACAAAATGCTGGAGTGACTCTGCTGGAGAGAAGGAATGGGTGACGTTTCGAGTCGAGGCCTTTCTTCAGACCAGTCAAGTCTGAAGAAGGGTCTCGACTCGAAACGTCACCCATTCCTTCTATCCAGAGTTACTCCAGTATTTTGTGTCTATCGCGGCTTGTTAGCGTTTGGTTTGGACGTGGCATTTTACGGCCCTTCCATAACCGTATAACCATATAACCATATAACCATCACAGCACGGAAACAGGCCCTCTCGGCCCTTCCAGTCCGTGCCGACCATTTGTTTTCCCCTAGTCCCATCTACCTGCACTCAGACCATACCCCTCCATTCCCTTCCCGTCCATATACCTATCCACTTTATTTTTAAATGTTAAAATCGATCCTGCCTCCACCACTTCCGCTGGAAGCTCATTCCACACAGCCACCACCCTCTGAGTAAAGAAGTTCCCCCTCATGTTACCCCTAAACTTTTGTCCCTTAATTCTCATGTCATGTCCTCTTGTTTGAATCTTCCCTACTCTCAATGGAAAAAGCTTATCCACGTCAACTCTGTCTATCCCTCTCATCATTTTAAAGACCTCTATCAAGTCCCCCCTTAACCTTCTGCGCTCCAAAGAATAAAGACCTCTCTTGTTCAAACTTTCTCTGTAACTTAGGTGCTGGAACCCTGGCAACATTCTAGTAAATCTCCTCTGTACTCTCTCTATTTTGTTGACATCTTTCCTATAATTTGGCGACCAAATTAAGCTCGGGCACCTCCCGATTCACCAATACCCCATTGCGGACATTGGACTGTGTCTGTGGAACTGATGCGCTACGATGCTGAGAACGATATTCTGCACTCTGTATCTGCCCCTTTGCTCTGCCTTGCAGCTAGATTTTTCACAGCGCCAGAGACCCGGGTGAACCTAATGAAATTCGGAAACCATGAAGCCAGAGGCCACAACTTTAAGGTGAGAGGGGGCAGAGTGCAGAGGGGAATAAAATGAGCAACGTGTGTGCAACTCTGCAAAAAGTTATCGATAGCCACAGAGTGCTGGAGTAACTTCCGTGCTCCCAATCTCACGTTTCGGGTCGGGACCTTCCTCAGGTCCGTTCAGGTTCAGACCCCAAAACTCACTCATTCCTTTTCTCACGGCAGCCTTGGATAGAGTTGCTGTGACCCGGGTTCGATCCTGACCTCGGGTGCTGTCTGTACGGAGTTTGTACCTTCTCCCCCGTGACCGTGTGGGGTTTCTCCGGCAGCCCCGGTTTGTAGGTTAATTGGCTTCCAGCATCGGCAGTTCCTTGTGCCTCTCGAGTGCATAGAAACATAGAAACATAGAAATTAGGTGCAGGAGTAGGCCATTCGGCCCTTCGAGCCTGCACCGCCACTCAATATGATCATGGCTGATCATCCAACTCAGTATCCTGTACCTGCCTTCTCTCCAAACCCCCTGATCCCTTTAGCCACAAGAGCCATATCTAACTCCATCTTAAATATGGCCAATGAACTGGCCTCAACTACCTTCTGTGGCAGAGAATTCCACAGACTCACCACTCTCTGTGTGAAAAATGTTTTTCTCATCTCGATCCTAAAAGACTTCCCCCTTATCATTAAACTGCGACCCCCTTGTTCTGGACTTCCCCAACATCGGGAACAATCTTCCTGCATCTAGCCTGTCCAACCCCTTATGAATTTTGTAAGTTTCTATAAGATCCCCCCTCAGTCTTCTAAATTCCAGCGAGTACAAGCCGAGTTTATCCAGTCTTTCTTCATATGAAAGTCCTGCCATCCCAGGGATCAGTGAACCTTCTCTGTACCCCCTCCGCACCAGAGAGCAGTCCTGAACTACTATCTACCTCAACTATCTATTGACCGGACTTTGCTAGCTTTACCTTGCACTAAACGTTATTCCCTTATCATGTATCTACACACTGTAAATGGCTGGATTGTAATCATGTATTGTCTTTGCGCTGGCTGGTTAGCACGCAACAAAAGCTTTTCACTGTACCTCGGTACACGTGACAATAAACTGTACTGTGACTGTATCTACTGTACTGTAAATGAACGGTTATCTTTTTGAAATTAGAGACACCAGTGGAAAGTCTGAAGCGCTGGTTTGCGGAGACGTTTGCCCACGTCTACTCCATTGCCCGGTCTACTGAGGCTCCCGATGCTGGGGTGCAGATCCTGTCTGGGTAAGACATGCGGCCCTTCGAGCCAGCACCGCCATTCAATATGATCATGGCTGATCATCCCCAATCAGTACCCCGTTCCTGCCTTCTCCCCATATCCCCTGACTCCGCTATTTTTAAGAGCCCTATCTAGCTCTCTCTTGAAAGTATCCAGAGAACCGGCCTCCACCGCCCTCTGAGGCAGAGAATTCCACAGACTCACCACTCTCTGTGAGAAAAAGTGTTTCCTCGTCTCCGTTCTAAATGGCTTACTCCTTATTCTTAAACTGTGGCCCCTGGTTCTGGACTCCCCCAACATCGGGAACATGTTTCCTGCCTCTAGTGTGTCCAAGCCCTTAATAATGTGTCATGTTTCAATCCCTCTCATCCTTCTAAACTCCAGCGTATACAAGCCCAGCCCCTCCATTCTCCATTCCCGAAAGGAGGCCATTTCCATTACAAGATTACATTCAAGCTGGAAAGAGTGCACAGAACTTGTCCAGACGCTCCATAGAAAGCATTCTATAGGACCCTTCCCAAGAGTGCAAGATAGCTGGAATGTTTGAATGCAGTTGTAAACACTTCTGAAGAAAACAATTCTTCACACAGAGGGTGGTGGGTGTACGGAACGAGCTGCCAGAGGAGATAGTTGAGGCAGGGAGTTATCGGGATGCGTCACAGCTCGGTTTGGGAACAGCTCCGGTCAAGACCGCAAGAAATTGCAGGGAATTGTGGACGCAGCCCAGACCATCACACAAACCAACCTCCCTTCCATCGACTCCATCTACACCTCACGCTGCCTCGGCAAGGCCAGCAGCATCATCAAGGACCAGTCGCACCCTGGCCACTCCCTCTTTTTCACTTCTCCCATCGGGCAAGAGGTACAGAAGTGTGAAAACGCACGCACACCTCCAGATTCAGGGACCGTTTCTTCCCAGCTGTTATCAGGCAACTGAGCCACCCCACCACAACCAGAGAGCGGTGCTGAACTACTATCTACCTCACTGGTGACCATCGGACTAGCTTTGATTGGACTTTACTGGCCTTACCTTGCACTAAACGTTATCCCCTAATTATGTAACTGTGCTCGATTGTAATAATGTGTTGTCTTCCCGCTGGCTGGTTAGCACGCAACAAAAGCTTTTCACTTTACCTCAGTACACGTGACAATAAACTAAACTGAACTAAACTGCCTGTCCCGCTGAGTTACTCCGGCATTTTGTGTCTATCTTCAATGTAAATAGATAGTTGTGTCATTAATGGTCTTATTTCCTTTCCGTTTAAAGATGGGAGATCTTCAAGGAGCCGCCTGAGGAAAGGATCCCGTTTTGGTCGGACATTGTCCTGGCCTTTCGTGTAATGAGTGATTCTGAGCTGAAGCGGTTTCCAGAGACCACCTTTGGATGGATGTACACCAGCTTGCAGTGTGAATGCCTCCTCTACCTGCCGTGGCTGGAGAAACGGTGAGTCTCGCCTCTCTGATCAAGGAACCCAGCATCCATCTGCGCCAGGGGTCGGCGACCTACGGCCCCCGGGGCCGAATGCGGCCCGTAACCCGAAATCATCCGGCCCGCAGACTGCTGTCATCTCCGGTACCTCCCGGGCCTGAGGCAACAAGGACGCAAGGAGGCGTGCGCTGGCGGCCGCAATGGCGGAGCCGGCAAGCACGTCGACCAAAGACCCTACAGCGAGCAAGATAGTCCGCTCGACGAAAAAGACGTAGTGCGGTCATGGGCAGATTCATGGGTAATATTCAGCCCCATTTCCGTAACCGGCTTCCGTCTCTGCACCAAAGGTCCCACAGGATACTAGTGCGGAGACGGAAGTCGGTTACGGAAACATCCTCGTAAAAATAAAAGTTAATTGGTAAAATTCTTCTCCTCATTTTCAGAATTATAATTTATTAACACAAACTGTTCCCCCACAACGCTGATTACACTGCGAGTCGGGTCGGGTCGGGTCGGGTCCGGTTACTGAAATGGATGAAAAAAAGGCCCACGTTCCGCTCCGTTGCGTACTACACGTCAGCCCATTAAATTTAGCAGGAGTGGTCTATCTTGCTCCGCTGTAGGATCTTTGGCGTCGACGAGCGCCGAGCTCTGGTTGTACCGCGTCCTGCACAAAGCCGCCGGCACGGCCGCGCACCTTCTGTGTCTGGCCTTCACTGTCGGGACCGGGGTTGTCAATACGCTGGGGACGAGTGAGTGTGAGTATTTGAGCCACCGCCTTCAGGACAGAGCCAAGACAACGGTCCGTAGGTACGCCGTGTTGGTGAGCGCCTGTAACTAGGGACGCCATGTTGGTGAGCGCCCGTAACTAGGGACGCCATGTTGGGGAGCGCCCGTAACTAGGGACGCCATGTTGGGGAGCGCCCGTAACTAGGGACGCCATGTTGGGGAGCGCCCGTAACTAGGGACGCCATGTTGGGGAGCGCCCGTAACTAGGGACGCCATGTTGGGGAGCGCCCGTAAACTAGGGACGCCGTGGTTGGGGAGCGCCCGTAACTAGGGACGCCATGTTGGGGAGCGCCCGTAACTAGGGACGCCATGTTGGGGAGCGCCCGTAACTAGGGACGCCATGTTGGGGAGCGCCCGTAACTAGGGACGCCGAGCGCCCGTAACTAGGGACGCATGTTGGCGAGCGCCCGTAACTAGGGACGCCATGTTGGGGAGCGCCCGTAACTGGGGAGGGAGGGTCGCCATGTTGGGGAGCGCCCGTAACTAGGGACGCCATGTTAGTGAGCGCCCGTAACTAGGGACGCCGTGTTGGGGAGCGCCCGTAACTAGGGACGCCATGTTGGGGAGTGCCCGTAACTAGGGACGCCATGTTGGGGAGCGCCCGTAACTAGGGACGCACGCCATGTTGGGGAGCGCCCGTAACTAGGGACGCCATGTTGGGGAGCGCCCGTAACTGGACGCCTGGGGACGCGTAACTATGTTGGGGAGTGCCCGTAACTAACTAGGGTAACACCATGTTGGGGAGCGCCCGTAACTAGGGACGCCATGTTGGGAGCGCCCGTTAACTATGTTGGGAGCGCCCAACCATGTTTGAGCGCCTGGAGTGCCCGTAACTAGGGACGCCATGTTGGTGAGCGCCCGTAACTAGGGACGCCATGTTGGTGAGCGCCCGTAACTAGGGACGCCATGTTGGTGAGCGCCCGTAACTAGGGTCCATGTTGGGTGAGCGCCCGTAACTAGGGACGCCATGTTGGTGAGCGCCCGTAACTAGGGACGCCATGTTGGGGAGCGCCCGTAACTAGTGACACCATGTTGGTGAGCGCCCGTAACTAGGGACGCCATGTTCCGTAACTAGGGACGCCATGTTGCGCCCGTAACTAGGGACGCCATGTTGGGACCGTAACTAGGGACGCCATGTTGGTGAGCGCCCGTAACTAGGGACGCCATGTTGGTGAGCGCCCGTAACTAGGGACGCCTGTGGGCCCGTAACTAGGGACCAATGTTGGTGACGTAACTAGGGACGCCATGTTGGTGAGCGCCCGTAACTGAGCGCCCGTAACTAGGGACGCCATGTTGGTGAGCGCCCGTAACTAGGGACGCCATGTTGGGGAGCGCCCGTAACTAGGGACGCCATGTTGGTGAGCGCCCGTAACTAGGGACGCCATGTTGGGGAGCGCCCGTAACTAGGGACGCCATGTTGGTGAGCGCCCGTAACTAGGGACGCCATGTTGGGGAGCGCCCGTAACTAGGGACGCCATGTTGGGAGCGCCCGTAACTAGGGACGCCATGTTGGTGAGCGCCCGTAACTAGGGACGCCATGTTGGGTGAGCGCCCGTAACTAGGGACGCCATGTTGGTGAGCGCCCGTAACTAGGGACGCCATGTTGGTGAGCCCCCGTAACTAGGGACGCCATGTTGGTGAGCGCCCGTAACTAGGGACGCCATGTTGGTGAGCGCCCGTAACTAGTGACGCCATGTTGGTGAGCGCCCGTAACTAGGGACGCCATGTTGGTGAGCGCCCGTAACTAGGGACGCCATGTTGGTGAGCGCCCGTAACTAGGGACGCCATGTTGGTGAGCGCCCGTAACTAGGGACGCCATGTTAGTGAGCGCCCGTAACTAGGGTCGCCATGTTGGGGAGCGCCCGTAACTAGGGACGCCATGTTGGTGAGCGCCCGTAACTAGGGACGCCATGTTGGTGAGCGCCCGTAACTAGGGTCGCCATGTTGGTGAGCGCCGTAACTAGGGTCGCCGGTGAGCGCCGTAACTAGGGACGCCATGTTGGTGAGCGCCCGTAACTAGGGACGCCATGTTGGTGAGCGCCTGTAACTAGGGTCGCCATGTTGGTGAGCGCCCGTAACTAGGGACGCCATGTTGGTGAGCGCCCGTAACTAGGGACGCCATGTTGGTGAGCGCCGTAACTAGGGACACGTGTTTGGTGAGCGCCCGTAACTAGGGTCGCCATGTTTGGGAGCGCCCGTAACGACCATGTTGGTGAGCGCCCGTAACTAGGGTCGCCATGTTGGTGAGCGCCCGTAACTAGGGACGCCATGTTGGTGAGCGCCCGTAACTAGGGACGCCATGTTGGTGAGCGCCCGTAACTAGGGACGCCATGTTGGCGAGCGCCCAGTAAACTAGGGACGCCATGTTGGTGAGCGGCGCCATGTTGGGGAGCGCCCGTAACTAGGGACGCCATGTTGGTGAGCACCCGTAACTAGGGACGCCATGTTGGTGAGCGCCCGTAACTAGGGTCGCCATGTTGGGGAGCGCCCGTAACTATGGGCCAGTGCTCCGGGTGGCGTACTCAAAGGGGTGGGATCCATGCGTACACGTGATAGATGTGGCCCGCCATCCACTCACAGACATGCGTCCCGGCCCCTATGCAGAACAAGTTTACCCACCCCTGATCTACGTATACACTCTAAATGGCTGGATTGTAATCATGTATTGTCTTTCCGCTGACTGGTTGGCACACAACTAAAGCTTCTCACTGTACCTCGGTACACGTGACAAGTAAACTCAACTGAAACTGTCTGTACGGAGTTTGCACGTTCTCCCTGTGACCGCGTGTCTTCTCCGGGCGCTCCAGTTTCCAACCAAGACGCGCAGGTTTTGACGTTAATTGGCTTTGGTAACGGAACTGAATATCCTCACTGGAGGGAAATGAAGTCGTTCAGTCCGGGTGAAAAGGACAAGTTTCTCTTTCGAGGTTTTGGTGGCGTCATTTAGGTTTTTTTTTTGTTTGTCTTAGTTTAGCGATACAGCGCAAAACAGGCCATTCAGCCCTCCGAGTCTGCGCCGACTAGCGATCGCCCAGTACACCAGCACTATCCTGCAACACTAGGGTCAGTCTGAAGAAGGGTCTTGACCCTGAAACGTCGCCCATTCCTTCTCTCCAGAGATGCTGCCTGTCCCGCTGAGTTACTCCAGCATTTTATGTCTACCTTCGATTTAAACCAGCATCTGCAGTTTTTTCTTACACATTTTGCTCACTCCACTGCGAAATGTCCTCAAGGTCCGTCTACTTTGAAGAAGTTAGAAACACAGAAACATAGAAAATAGGTGCAGGAGGAGGCCATTCGGCCATTCGAGCCAGCACCGCCATTCATTGTGATCATGGCTGATCGTTCCCAGTCATTAACCCGTGCTGCCTTCTCCCCATATCCCTCGACTCCACTAGCCCCTAGAGCTCTATCCAACTCTCTCTTAAATCCATCCAGTGACTCGGCCTCCACTGCCCTCTGTGGCAGGGAATTCCATAAATTCACAACTCTCTGGGTGAAAAGGTTTTTTTCTCACCTCAGTCTTAAATGGCCTCCCCTTTATTCTAAGACTGTGGCCCCTGGTTCTGGACTCGCCCAACATTGGGAACCTCCTATATCCGACGAGCAGTCCGAAGAAGGGTCTCGACCCGAGACGTCGCCCATTCCTTCTCTCCAGATACGCTGCCTGTCCCGCTGAGTTACTCCAGCATTTTTGTCTACACACTAGGGTCAATTCTTACTGAAGCCAATTAACCTACAAACCCGCATGTCTTTGGAGCGTGGGAGGTAACTGGAGCACCTGGAGAAAACCCACGCAGGTCAGAGGGTAAACGTCCAAACCCCGCACAGACAGCACCCGTAGTCAGGATGGAACTCAGGTCACTGCGGCTGCGAGGCAGCGACTCTACTGCTGTGCCACCGGGCAGCAAAACTCTGACCTCAAAACTCTCAATCACTGCGATCTTCATCCAGTGAACTATAGTTGGTGATTGAGGAACCTTGATAGATTAATGAGGGGAGATCGCAACAGAAACAGATGTCTTCACTACCATGGCTTACACAGTATTACGATCATCTCTATGCTTCGAGCTAAGACCGGCGAGAAGCTCGAAGAGGAATTAATCCCTGGAAGTGCCAAAGCTCGTGTTGGATTTGATTGAATTGATTGAAGGATACAGCTTGGAAAATGGCCTACTCCTGCACCTATTGCCTATTGAATGGCAGAGTAGACTTGATGGTAATTCTATGCCTATTCCTTATGACCTTATAACCAAAAGAGGTGCATGTTTGAGGTTAATTGGCCCTCTGGAATTTGCATCTCGTGCGGAGGGAGTGGATGAGAAAGTGGGATAACACCGGTCCAATTTTAGTTTTTATAGATTCACCAGTCATAAGTCATAGGAGTAGAATTAGGCCATTCAGCCCATCCAGTCTACTCCATCATTCAATCATGGCTGATCTCTGGAACTTAATCCCATGTTCCTGCCTTCTCCCATAACGCTTGACACCTGCTCTAATCAAGAATTTATTTATCTATCTCTACCTTAAAAATATCCACTGACTTGGCCTCCGCAGCCCTCAGTGGCAACGAGTTCCACAAACTAGCTAGCCGCTGACTAAAGAAGATCCTCCTCACCTCTTTTCCAAAAGAGCGCTCTCCAATTCTGAGGCTATGACATAGAAACATAGAAACATGGAATCACCTCGGGTCCTAGACCCTCCCACCAGTGGAAACATCCTTTTCACGTTCACTCTATCCATGCCTTTCACTACTCTGTGTTTCAATGAGGTTCAGGGATACAGCTTGGAAAGAGGCCCTTCGGCCCACCTAGGCCGCACCGACCAGCGTACCTTACACTACACACAAGGCAACAAAGCCACCGCTCCACCACTGTGCCTACTGTGACCTACATTCTCCCCAGCGTGAGATTAGATGCTCTAATGCATTCGGTGCAAGGCTTGATTAAATGAAGACATAGAAACATAGAAAATAGGTGCAGGAGTAGGCCATTCGGCCCTTCGAGCCTACACCGCCATTCAATATGGTCAGCCATGATCATATTGAGTGGCGGTGCAGGCTCGAAGGGCCGAATGGCCTGCTCCTGCACCTATTTTCTATGATTCTATGATTCTATGATCATGGCTGATCATCCAACTCAGTATCCCGTACCTGCCTTCTCTCCATACCCCCTGATCCCTTTAGCCACAAGGGCCACATCTAACTCCCTCTTAAATATAGCCAATGAACTGGCCTCAACTACCTTCTGTGGCAGAGAATTCCACAGATTCACCACTCTCTGTGTGAAAAATGTTTTTCTCATCTCGGTCCTAAAAGATTTCCCCCTTATCCTTAAACTGTGACCCCTTGTTCTGGACTTCCCCAACATCGGGAACAATCTTCCTGCATCTAGCCTGTCCAACCACCTTAAGAATTGTGTAAGTCTCTATAAGATCCCTCCCTCAATCTTCTAAATTTCAGCGAGTACAAGCCGAGTCTATCCAGTCTTTCTTCAAATGGAAGCCCTGCCATCCCAGGAATCAGGAAGACTTTTCAGAGGTGGAGCAGTTTGTCGTCACTGAGCAGATGGCTCAGTGTTAATGTGTAGGAAAGAACTGCAGATGCTGGGTTACACCGAAATGCTGGAGTAACTCAGCGGGTCAGGCAGCATCTCTGGAGAGTCGAGTCAAGAGTCAAGAGAGTTTATTGTCATGTGTCCCTGATAGAACAATGAAATTCTTGCTTTGCTTCAGCACAACAGAACATAGTAGGCATGAATACAGAACAGATCAATGTGTCCATATACCATTATATAAATATATACACACATGAATAAATAAACTGAGAAAGTGCAAATAAACAGATAATGGGCTATTAATTTTCAGAGTTTTGTCTGAGTTGAGTTTAATAGCCTGATGGCTGTGGGGAAGTAGCTATTCCTGAACCTGGACATTACAGTCTTCAGGCTCCTGTACCTTCTACCTGAAGGTAGCAGGGAGATGAGTGTGTGGCCAGGGTGGTGTGGGTCCTTGATGATGCTGCCAGCCTTTTTGAGGCAGCGACTGCGATAGATCCCCTCGATGGTAGGGAGGTCAGAGCCGATGATGGACTGGCCAGTGTTTACTGCTTTTTGTAGTCTTTTCCGCTCCTGGGCACTCAAGTTACTGAACCAAGGTACGATGCAACCGGCGGCGACCTACGTCACCCTGGCGACCACCTACGACAGGACAGGTCAAGCTACGCTCATTGGCGCCAAACCCACTGTCGCCAAAAATCTTTCAACATGTTGAAAATGTTAGCGGCGACCAGAAAGACGCTACGACTTTTTGCACGACTGAGGAGACGACTCCCGGAGACCACCGGCAAACATGTGGTGACAAACTAGTCGCCTGGAGTTGCCTAAAAAATCACCTAAAGCCCCCGTCCCACTTTCACGACCTAATTGGTGACCTCTGCCGAGTTTGCCCTTGACTCATACTCGCAGCATGGTCGCCACGAGGTCGTAGGAGGTCTTCGTAACTCTTCCTCATGCTCGTGAGTGGTCTCCGCGTACTCGTGGCCTCAAGTAGGTCGCGGCGTTTTTCCCAGCCTGATAAAAAATGTCCACGAGTAAAAAAAAAGGTCGGCATGGAAAAAATGGACACTTTTTTCTCGTAGGTAGGTCGTAGGTAGGTAACTGGCCCGAGGGAAAAATGCAAACATGACGTAATTTTATCATGTGATCATTTTCCACTCGGAGCTAGTCGTAGTTGGCCTTAGGTGTGGAAGACTGAGGTCGAGGGGGGTCGTAGGAGGTCGTGGACATAGTCGTAGGGGGTCGTAGGAGGTCTTTCACTTCGGCGAGTCAGCACGACCTTGACATTTTTTTCAACTCGTCTAGGGTCTTCTAAACTCGTGGATTAGGTCGTCCAAGTGGGACAGGCCCTTAAGTGGGACAGGCCCCTTAGCGTTATCCAAAGATCCTATAGCAAGCAAGATAGACCACTCCTTCTAAATGCAATGGGCTGACGTGTAGTAAGCATCGGAACGCAACAGAACGTCACTTCCGCCACTTTAGGGATAAGGCCCCGATCCCCTTTATGCCTCTCGCAGTTTAATCCACACACGTCCATTGGATTTTGCAGTTTATCTTGGCCTCTTAGCCTTCTATGTTAGACCATTATTATCTTTGTTTATAATAAATAAGGTGCTTATTTTATTTTTTTAATTAAAAAGGGAAACTGCGTATAAAATGAGCAATGAAAGGTCTCTGGACCATGTGTATTCTCTGGTATCTTTGCTGTTAACCCAGGAGAGGACCCGGTGGAGTCGCAGGACCACTTGCTGCCACCAGGTGTCACACTCGAGCCTCACCAGTGGAAGAACCCACACACTGTCCCCATTGTCTGCAGTGGAAGCTGCCACAGAAACACAGACAATAGGGGCAGCAGGAGGCCATTCGGCCCTTCGAGCCTGCACCACCATTCACTGCGATCATGGCTGATCGTCCCCAATCAATAACCCGTGCCTGCCTTCTCCCCATATCCCTTGACTCCACTAGCCCCTAGAGCTCCATCTAACTCTCTCTTAAATCCATCCAGTGACTTGGCCTCCACTGCCCTCTGCGGCAGGGAATTCCACAAATTCACAACTCTCTGGGTGAAAAAGTTTTTTCTCACCTCAGTCTTAAATGGGATGTCAGGACTTTCATATGAGGAAAGACTGGATAGACCCGGCTTGTACTCGCTAGAATTTAGACTGAGGGGGGATCTTATAGAAACTTACAAAATTCTTAAGGGGTTGGACAGGCTAGATGCAGGAAGATTGTTCCCGATGTTGGGGAAGTCCAGAACAAGGGGTCACAGTCTAAGGATAAGGGGGAATTCCTTTAGGACCGAGATGAGGAAAACATTTTTCACACAGAGAGTGGTGAGTCTCTGCAATTCTCTGCCCCACAGAAGGCAGGTGAGGCCTGTTCATTGGCTATATTTAAGAGGGAGTTGGGTTAGGGTTAGGGTTAGTGTTAGTGTTAGGGATGTGGCCCTTGTGGCTAAAGGGATCAGGGGGTATGGAGAGAAGGCAGGTACGGGATACTGAGTTGGATGATCAGCCACGATCATATTGAATGGCCGTGCAGGCTTGAAGGGCTGAATGGCCTACTCCTGCACCTATTTTATATGTTTCTATGTTTCTATGTAAATGACCTCCCATTTATTCTAAGACTGTGGCCCCTGGTTCTGGACTCGCCCAACATTGGGAACATTTTTCCTGTCAGGTAAATGCTGGAGTAACTCAGCGGGACGGGCAGCATCCCTGGAGAGAAGGGATGGGTGACGCTTCGGGTCGAGACGCTTCTTCAGCCCAATTCAGCTGTCAGCCCAGGTCACGTAGATTCAGTTCCAGATTTGTTTATCTTCACATGTACCAGGGTGCAATTAAGTCCCTTCCTTCTCCCATGTCTTCTCTCCGGAGATGCTGCCTCACCCGCTGAGTTTCTCCAGCATTTGTATACCTACCTTCAATTTTCCAGCATCTGCCGTTCCTTCATAACCAACATTTAGATTACAGGCTGATAGCGATGTAAAAAGACTTGCCCCACACAAGGTCTCACAGGGTCGGCTCGGTGGCGCAGCGGTAGAGTTGCTGCCTCTCAGCGCCAGGGACCCGGGTTCCATCCGGACGCGTGTTTGCACGTTCTTCCCTGTGACCCGCGTGGGTTTCCTCCGGGTGCTCCGGTTTCCTCCCAGATAGATTCCCTCTTTAAATCCCCCCCCCCCCCAGTGTGTCGGGAGTGGATGAGGATGTGGGGCAACGTAGAATTGGTATACATGGGTGATCGATGGTCAGCATGGACTCAGTGGGCCAAAGGGCCTGTTTCCACGCTGAATTTTTCAATCAATATATCAGTCTTGTTCTTTCAGGAGAATGGGGTTGGGAGGGAGAGATAAGGATAAGGTTAAGGATAAGGGGGAAGTCTTTTAGGACCGAGATGAGAAGATCTTTTTCACACAGAGAGTGGTGAATCTGTGGAATTCTCTGCCACAGAAGGTAGTTGAGGCCAGTTCGTTGGCCATATTTAAGAGGGAGTTAGATGTGGCCCTTGTGGCTAAAGGGATCAGGGGGTATGGAGAGAAGGCAGGTACTGGATACTGAGTTGGATGATCAGCCATGATCATATTGGATGGCGGAGTAGACTCGATGGGCCGAATGGCCTAATTCTGCTCCTATTGTCTATGATTCTATGATTCTTTGATCAGCCATGATCATATTGGATGGCGGAGTAGACTCGATGGGCCGAATGGCCTAATTCTGCTCCTATCACTTATGAACACGAAAGTGCTGGAGTAGTAACTCAGGAGATGAGGAGGAATTTCTTTAGTCAGAGGGCGGTGAATCTGGGGAATTCATTGCCACAGAAGGCTGTGGAGGCCAAGTCAGTGGATATATTTAAGGCAGAGATAGATAGATTCTTGATTAGTGCGGGTGTCAGGGGTTACGGGGAGAAGGCAGGAGAATGGGGTTAGGGGGGAGAGATAGATCAGCCATGATTGAATGGCAGGAGTAGACTTGACGGGCCGAATGGCCTGATTCTGCTCCATTGTTTATGAACATGAGGTGTGCACCAGTGTTTTGTGATTCATTGCCCCTTCACCGGCACGCTGCCCAGACCTGCCAAGTACATTGTATTCTTGGACGACCTGAAGAGGGCCGCCAAGACAAAGAGCATTGTCGTTCCTGCTGAGGGTAGAGGGACCAGTAGAGCGTCCCTTGTAGCCAGGGTCCGGAGGGCAAGGAGCACCGTCACTCCACCTAGGGTCCGTAAGGGAAGGAGTGTCTCTGCTGCCAGCGACTGAAGGACTGAAGCACATTCTTGCTATTGAGGGAGTGCAGCGTAGGTTCACAAGGTTACTTCCCGGGATGGCGGGGACTGTCATATGCTGAGAGAATGGAGCGGCTGGGCTTGTACACTCTGGAGTTTAGAAGGATGAGAGGGAATCTCATTGAAACATATAAGATTGTTAAGGGTTTGGACATGCTAGAGGCAGGAAACATGTTCCCGATGTTGGGGGAGTCCAGAACCAGGGGCCACAGTTTAAGAATAAGGGGTAAGCCATTTAGAACGGAGATGAGGAAACACTTTTTCTCACAGAGAGTCTTTGTAATTCTCTGCCTCAGAGGGCGGTGGAGGCCGGTTCTCTGGATGCTTTCAAGAGAGAGCTAGATAGGGCTCTTAAAAATAGCGGAGTCAGGGGATATGGGGAGAAGGCAGGAACGGGGCACTGATTGTGGATGATCAGCCATGATCACATTGAATGGCGGTGCTGGCTCGAAGGGCCAAGTGGCCTACTCCTGCACCTTTTGTCTATTGTCTATTGACTGGTGACAGGATCTAGGGAGTGGGCAGGGCCGAAGATGTCGGGTGGGGTTGCTCCTGGGTCTATCGAGTACAAGCCGAGTCTATCCAGTCTTTCTTCATAGCAAAAGGATTTGAGTATAGGAGCAGGGAGGTTCTACTGCAGTTGTACAGGGTTTTGGTGAGACCACACCTGGAGTATTGCGTACAGTTTTGGTCTCCAAATGTGAGGAAAGACATTCTTGCCATGTACAGAGAAGGTTCACTAGACTGATTCCTGGGATGGCAGGACTTTCATATAACCATATAATATAACAATTACAGCACGGAAACAGGCCCTCTCGGCCCTTCCAGTCCGTGCCGACCATTTGTTTTCCCCCTAGTCCCATCTACCTGCACTCAGACCATACCCCTCCATTCCCTTCACGTCCATATACCTATCCACTTTACTCTTAAATGTTAAAATCGATCCTGCCTCCACCACTTCTGCTGGAAGCTCATTCCACACAGCCACCACCCTCTGAGTAAAGAATTTCCCCCTCACGTTACCCCTAAACTTCTGTCCCTTAATTCTCATGTCATGCCCTCTTGTTTGAATCTTCCCTACCCTCAATGGGAAAAACGTATCCACGTCAACTCTGTCTATCCCTTTCATCATTTTAAAGACCTCAATCAAGTCCCCCTTAACCTTCTGCGCTCCAAAGAATAAAGACCTAACTTGTTCGACCTTTCTCTGTAACATAGTTGCTGGAACCCTGGCAACATTCTAGTAAATCTCCTCTGTACTCTCTCTATTTTGTTGACATCCTTCCTATAACTAGGCGACCAAAATTGTACACCATACTCCAGAATTGGTCTTACCAGTGCCTTGTACAATTTTAACATTACTTCCCTACTCCTATATTCAATGCTCTGATTTATAAAGGCCAGCACACCAAAGGCTTTCTTTACCACCCTATCTACATGCGATTCCACCTTCAGGGAACTATGCACAGTTATTCCTAGATCCCTCTGTTCCACAGCATTCCTCAATTCCCTACCATTTACCATGTACGTCCTATTTTGATTTGTCCTGCAAGATGTAGCACTTCACACTTATCAGCATTAAACTCCATCTGCCATCTTTCAGCCCACTTTTCCAAATGGCCTAAATCTCTCTGTAGACTTTGAGAATCTACTTCATTATCCACAATACCACCTATCTTAGTATCATCTGCATACTTACTTATCCAATTTCCACCCCATCATCTAGATCATTGATGTACATGACAAACAACAGTGGACCCAACACAGATCCCTGAGGCACCCCACTGGTCACCGGCTTCCAACCTGACAAACAGCCATCCACCATTACTCTCTGACATCTCCCATTCAGCCACTGTTGAATCCATCTTGCTACTCCGCCATTAACACCCAAAGATTGAACCTTCTTAACCAACCTTCCATGGGGAACCTTGTCAAAGGCCTTACTGAAAACCATATAGACAACATCCACTGCTTTACCCTCATCAATTTCCCCAGTTACCGCTTCAAAAAATTCAAGAAGGTTTGTCAAACATGACCTTCCAGGCACAAATCCATGTTGACTGTTCCTGATCAGACCCTGTTTATCCAGATGCTTATATATATTATCTCTAAGTATCCTTTCCATTAATTTGCCCACCACTGACGTCAAACGAATAGGTCTATAATTGCTAGGTTTATTCTTTGAACCCTTTTTAAACAATGGAACAACATGCGCAGTACGCCAATCCTCCGGCACTATTCCCGTTTCTAATGACATTTGAAATATTTGAAATATGAGGAATGACTGGATAGACTCGGCTTGTACTCGCTGGAATTTAGAAGATTGAGGGGGGATCTTATAGAGACTTACAAAATTCTTAAGGGGTTGGACAGGCTAGATGCAGGAAGTTTGTTCCCGATGTTGGGGAAGTCCAGAACAAGGGGTCACAGTTTAAGGATAAGGGGGAAGTCTTTTAGGACCGAGATGAGAAAAACATTTTTTACACAGAGAGTGGTGAATCTGTGGAATTCTCTGCCACAGAAGGTAGTTGAGGCCAGTTCATTGGCTATATTTAAGAGGGAGTTAGATGTGGCCCTTGTGGCTGAAGGGACCAGGGGGTATGGAGAGAAGGCAGGTACGGGATACTGAGTTGGATGATCAGCCATGATCATATTGAATGGCGGTGCAGGCTCGAAGGGCCGAATGGCCTACTCCTGCACCTATTGTCTATGTTTCTATGTTTCTATATGAAAGTCCTGCCATCCCAGGAATCAGTCTGGTAAACCTCTGGTGGTGGGTATGTCACCACAGTTTTTGTTTATTTTTTTGGTTTTGGTATCGTGTTGAAATTGAATAAATTATTTTTTGAGACAATAAAAAAAAAGAGCATTGTATTTCCTGGCCGTTGGTTGCGTTGCTGAATCTGCCGTTGTGGTTTGCAGGTTGAAGGAGGCGGGAGTCCGGATGGAGACGGGTAAGGTGACGGACCTGTGGGATCTGGAGGGCAAGTACGAGGTGGTGGTGAACTGCGCGGGTGTGGGCGCGGGGCCACTGACCGGCGACCCGTTGCTGTACCCGGTGAGGGGGCAGGTGCACAAGGTCCACGCCCCCTGGTTGAAGCACTTTATCCGCCGCGGGGACGGCGCCACCTACATCTACCCGGGCGTGACGGGCGTGACCCTGGGCGGGACCCGGCAGGCGGGCGACTGGAGGCTGGGCCCCGACGCCGCGGACGAGCGCGCCATCCTGGCCCGCTGCCTCGTGTACGAGCCCAGCCTGGCCGGCTGCAGGCGGCTGGGCGACGCCGGCGTGGGGCTGCGGCCCACCCGGCCGGCGCTGAGGCTGGGCGGGGAGAGGCTGGAGCGGGGGGGGCGCTCCATGTGGGTGGTCCACAACTACGGGCACGGCGGGGCGGGGGTCTCCCTGCACTGGGGGACGGCCAGGGAAGCTGCCCGTCTGGTGAAGGAGGCCCTGTCCCAGATCAGACCCCAACCCACCCACAACACGTCCAAACTGTGAGGCAGACTCCTCCCAACATGACCAGAACGCTCAGTCCCCCCGGCCCTGGTGGAGGTTTAGTACAGAATCACACACGCAGTCAATGGGCGATATCTCAACCCAAAACGTCACCTATCCCTTCGCTCCATAGATTGTCCAGCATTTTTATCCGCACTTAATAGGGTTTTACTTGTAACTGCACAATGCACACTGCACAGTGAATTTATTTTTGCATATTTACACGTAGAAACATAGACAATAGGTGCTGGAATAACTCAGCGGGTAAACAGGCAATAGACAACAGGTGCAGGAGTAGGCCATTCGGCCCTTCGAGCCAGCACCGCCATTCAATCTGATTTGGCGCCATGTTTTTCACACAGAGAGTTGTGAGTCTGTGGAATTCTCTGCCCGAGAGGGGGATGGAGGCCGACGGGACTTTGGAACAATAGACAATAGACAATAGGTGCAGGAGTAGGCCATTCGGCCCTTCGAGCCAGCACCGCCATTCAATGTGATCATGGCTGATCATCCCCAATCAGTACCCCGTTCCTGCCTTCTCCCCGTATCCCCTGACTCCGCTATCTTTAAGAGCCCTATCTAGCTAGCTCTCTCTTACAACCCTACAGTGTGAATATTGACTTCTCCAACTATAGGGAACCTCCACAAAATACCTCACATAGGAACCACACACAGAGCTACCAGTGTACTGCGAGGAATGTCAGAGGCTGCTTAGAAATGTGTTAGATAGAGCTCTAGGGACGAGCGGAATCAGGGGATATGGGGAGAAGGCAGGAACGGGGTACTGATTGGGGATGATCAGCCATGATCACAATGAATGGTGGTGCTGGCTTGAAGGGCCGAATGGCCTCCTCCTGCACCTATTGTGCATGTGTCACACCTGTAGCTCCCAGTTTGACTGGCTTAGAGTAACAGAGTGATACATCGTGGAAACAGGCCCTTCGGCCCAACTTGCCCGCACCGGCCAACATGTTCTATCTACACTTGTCCCACTTGCCTGCAATTGGTCCATATCCCTCCAAACCTGTCCTATCCATGTACATGTCTAACTGCTTCTCAAATATTGGGATAGGCCCATCCCCAACTACTCTGGCAGCTCATTCCATACACCCACCACCCTTTGTGTGAAAATGTTACCGATCAGATTCTTATTAAATCTTTCCCCCCTCACCTTAAACCCACGTCCTCTGGTCCTTGATTCCCCTACTCTGGGCTAGAGACTCTGTGCGTCTACCCGATCTATTCCTCTCATGATCTTACACACCTCCATAAGATCGCCCCTCATCCTCCTGCGCTCCAGGGAATAGAGTCCCAGCCTGCTCAACCTCTCCCTGCAGCTCACACCCTCTAGTCCCGGCAACATCCTCGTAAATCTTCTCTGTACCCTCTGCAGTTTCTTCCTGCAGGAAAACAAGCCCTTCAGCCCAACTTGTCCATGCTAGCCATCTAAAGCTAGTCCACTTTGCCCACGTTTGGCCCATATCCTAACCCTAACACTCTAAACCTTTCCTATGCATGTACCTGTCCAAGGGTCTATTAAATGTTGTTATAGTCCCTGCCTCAACCACCTCCTCTGGCAGCTCGTTCCATACACCCACCACCCTGTGTGTGAAAACCTTGCCCCCCAGGTTCCTATTAAATCTTTCTCCTCTCGCCTTAAACCTGTGCCCTCTGGTTCTCAATGCCCATACTCTGGGTAAAATACTATGCATTTACCTTATCAATTGGCAGTGGAGGCCAATTCTCTGGAAGGTTTCAAGCGATAGTTAGATTGGGCTGAGTCAAGGGATATGGGGAGAAGGCAGGAACGGGGTACTTCTTCTTGCGTGTAGAAGAAGACAACTTGTTCTGTTTGATCTTCTGTTTGTGTATGCCAGGTTGATTGCATTCGTCGAAACAGGGTGAACCACGAGAATCTTGCAATCTCCCACCCCGAACAGGGCACTGATTGGGGATGATCATCCATGATCACATTGAATGGCGGTGCTGGCTCGAGGGGCCAAATGGCCTACTCCTGCACCTATTGTCTATTTTTTTATTGTCTATTTCCTCTAATGATCTTATGCACCTCTATAAGATCCTCCTGCGCTCCAAGGAATCGAGTCCTAGGCTGCCCAACCTCTCTCCCTATAGCTCAGGCCATATAGACACTCTTTCCGCAGATGCTGTCTGACGCTGTGAGTGTTTGGAACTTGTTCTGTTTTAGTTTCTAGTTTTATAACCCTAATTTGTTTGACAAATCACTCTGAGAGTGCGTGTGTGTGTGTGTGTGTGTGTGTGTGTGTGTGTGTGTGTGTGTGTGTGTGTGTGTGTGTGTGTGGGTGTGGGTGTGTGTGTGTGTGTGTGTGTGTGTGTGTGCGTGCATGCAGTAATTAGGTGCTACAGCTAATATAAGATATAGGGTGTGTGAATGTACAAATCGGCTGATGTAAACAATCTACACACTGATACTTAACAATATTAATGTCACTAACTGTGACACTAGACAATAGGTGCAGGAGTAGGCCATTCGGCCCTTCGAGCCAGCACCGCCATTCAATCCCCAATCATCCCCAATCAGTACCCCATTCCTGCCTTCTCCCCATATCCCCTGACTCCGCTATCTTTAAGAGCCCTATCTAGCTCTCTCTTGAAAGCATCCAGAAAACCAGCCTCCACTGCCCTCTGAGGCAGAGAATTCCACAGACTCACCACTCTCTGTGAGAAAAAGTGTTTCCTCGTCTCCGTTCTAAATGGCTTACTCTTTATTCTTAAACTGTGGCCCCTGGTTCTGGACTCCCCCAACATCGGGAACATGTTTCCTGCCTCTAGCGTGTCCAAACCCTTAACAATCTTATATGTTTCAATGAGATTCCCTCTCATCCTTCTAAACTCCAGAGTATACAAGCCCAGCCGCTCCATTCTCTCAGCATATGACAGTCCCGCCATCCCGGGAATTAACCTTGTAAACCTACGCTGCACTCCCTCAATAGCAAGAATGCCCTTCCTCAAATTAGGGGACCAAAACTGCACACAATAGTCCAGGTGTGGTCTCACTAGGGCCCTGAACAACTGCAGAAGGACCTCTTTGCTCCTATATTCGATTCCTCTTGTTATAAAGGTCAACATGCCATTCGCTTTCTTCACTGCCTGCTGTACCTGCATGCTTGTTATAAAGGCACAACTGCAGAACTGCACTTGGAAGATGCACTCTACCGATGATATTCTGCAATATAATTTTTTCCAGTCAGAGTTGAGAATGTAATTAAATGTAGTGAACACTATAAATAAAATGCCCGCTGGCAGCGTGATAATTGAAACATCCAAGTTCATACGTTCTTATGTTCCTTGAGCATAAAGAGGCCATTTGGCCCATCGTGTTTGTTCAATCGTGACTGATCTGTTATTATCCGTTCAACCCCATTCTCCTGCCTTCTCCCCATAACCCCTGACACCCATACTAGCCATTATCAATCAACAATTACTTACTGTAGAAGGTGGTGTACAGCACAGGAACAGGCCCTTTGGCCCGCAATGTCTGTGCCGAACATAATGCCGAGAGAAACTAATCCCTGATCCATATCCCGCCATTCCCATCCTATCCAAATGCGCATCTCAACGACTCTTAAACACCACTGCCGTATCTGCCTCCACCACCACCCCTGGCACCCACCACCCTATCCATGTACCTGTCTAACTGGTTCTTAAACGATGGGATAGTCCCAGACTCAACTACCTCCTATGGCAGCTTGTTCCATACACCCACCACCCATTGTGTTTAAATGGTACCCCTCGGATACCTATTAAACTCTTCACCTTGAACCTATGTCCTCTGGTCCTCGATTCACCTACTCTGGACAAGAGACTTTGTGCATCTTCCCGATCTAATCCTCTCATGATTTTATACACCTCCATAAGATCTCCCCTCATGGAATAGAGACCCAGCCTGCTCAACCTCACCCTGTAGCTCACACCCTCTAGTTCTGGCAACATCCTCGTAAATCATCTCTGAACC
This sequence comes from Okamejei kenojei, assembly GCA_035221665.1. Lineage (NCBI taxonomy): Eukaryota > Metazoa > Chordata > Chondrichthyes > Rajiformes > Rajidae > Okamejei > Okamejei kenojei. The sequence continues at coordinate 5,077,126 of CM069135.1, forward strand.
CTTTCAAGTTTGACAATATCTTTCCTATAACATGGTGCCCAGAACTGAACACAATATTCTAAATGCAGTCTCACCAACGTCTTATACAACTGCAACATGACCTCCCAACTTCTATACTCAATACTCTGACTGAAGGCCAATGTGCCAAAAGCCTTTTTGACCACCTTATCTACCTGCGACTCGACCTTTAAGGAACCATGCACCTGTACTCCTAGATCCCTCTGCTCTACAACACTACCCAGAGGCCGACCATTTACTGTGTAGGTCCTGCCCTTGTTCGACGTCCCAAAATGCAACACCTCACACTTCTCTGTATTAAATTCCATCAACCATTCCTCCGCCCACCTGGCCAATCGATCCAGATCCTGCTGCAATCGTTCACAACCATCTTCACTATCTGCAAAACCACTCACGTTTGTATCATCAGCAAACTTGCTAATCTTGCCCTGTGTGTTCTCATCCAAATCATTGATGTAGATGACAAACAGTAACGGGCCCAGCACCGAACCCTGAGGCACACCACTAGTCACAGGCCTCCAGTCTGAGAAGCAACCTTCCACCATCACCCTCTGCTTCCTTCCATGGAGCCAATTTTCCATCCATTCAGCTATCTCTCCTTGGATCCCATGCGATCTAACCTTCCAGAGCAGCCTACCATGCGGAACCTTGTCGAACGCCTTACTGAAATCCATGTACACAACATCTACAGCTCTGCCCTCATCAACCTTTTTCACGCATTCAAAAAAATCAATCGGATTTGTGAGACATTACCCCCCACGTACAAAACCATGCTGACTATCCCTAATCAGCCCTTGCCAGTCCAAATGCCTGTACAACCGATCCCTCAGAATACTCTCTAGTAACTTTCCAACTACAGATGTTAAGCTCACCTATAGTTCCCAGCATTTTCCCTGCAGCCCTTCTTGAATAGAGGCACAACATTTGCCACCCTCCAGTCTTCCGGCACCTCTTCTGTATTTAAGGACGACTTGTAAATTTCAACCAGGGCTCCCGCAATTTGCTCCCTAGTTTCCCGCAATGTCCTCGGATATATCAGATCAGGCCCTGGAGATTTGATACCTTTTTTTTCCCCTTTTTTTTAATCTTTATTTCTTAGCGGTACTGTCAGTTACATCAGTGTACATCCCTTGTATTGTATTACAGTCATGTACCCCTTAATTTTATTTTTTTTATTTTCAAGGCTTAGAAAAGAGAGAATTAGAGAGAAAAATAGCAGCATAGAAAGTAGAAAAGTGAAAGAGAGATGTGAAAGTGCAAAAGCGTGACAGAGGGAAAGGAAACCCTTGAAGAGTTAGAGACGGGAATTAAGAGATAGATCCTGGAGAGGAAAAAAAGAAAAAAGAAAAAGGGAAAGAAAGAGAAGAAAAGAAAAAAAGCCAGTTACTTTATTATAAACATCTCGCAACTACCAACTCGACAGTTTTTCGTCCCCCTTTACCAAGACCCGACACCGGTACTTTTTTGAGGTAATCTTGCACCTTATCCTTGTAATAGATTTATAAATGCAGACCACGTCTTATAGAAACTGAAATCAGACTGATTTTCCTGCTAGTCGGAGTCTCATATCTTCCAAGTGTAGTGTTTCGAACATAGTTGAGATCCACATATTGACTGTTGGTACCGGAGAATTTTTCCAGAATTTTAAGATTAGCTTTTTTCCAGTTATTAAGCCATATTCAAGTAGAGTCATTTGAAACACATTTAATTCGGGGCACTCTTCCGATATCCCGAAGATTATCCAGTCTGCTTCCGGGGTCAGTTTTATTTTAAATATTTTTGTGAAAATTTCAAAAATTTCAGTCCAAAATGTTTGAATTTTTGTACAAAAGACAAATGAGTGTGCTATATTAGCTTCTTGACATTGACATTTATCACATATAGGTGAGACGTTGGGAAAAAGTTCACTTATTTTAGTTTTTGAATAGTATAATCTGTGTAGGATTTTAAATTGTATTAAGGCGTGTCTTACGTTAATTGAACATTATTTGGGGATAAGTCCCATAAACCTTTGGCACGTCAGTTAAAAAAACGAGAAAATGATCACACAATTTTAAAGATTAAATCAGACAAAGGGGAAATATTGACCTTGCCGAGTGATATTAATAAAAGATTTGCACAATTTTACGAGAATCTGTATACATCTAAAACGACAATGGACACCAACAAAGGATAATTGTAACCTTCCTAAATTAGAGTTGCAGGAACAAGAGGAATTGGGAGCACAAATCTCAAATAAGGAAATAGAAGAAACAATAATCTCATTAAAAAATGGAAAAACACCAGGTCCCGATGGATTTAGTAATGAATTCTATAAAAGTTTTTATGACATATTTACCCCCCCGCCTACAGAAAATGTATACTTATGCCTTCAAAGAACAAATACTACCTGAAACACGAGCAGAATCCATGATCACACTAATACTTAAGAAAGATAAGGATGTGGAAGAACCTGGATCATACAGAGCTATTGCGTTGTTAAACACAGATCAAAAAATATTAGCGAAAATACTAGCTAGAAGACTAAGTAAATATGCTAGTAAATTAATACATCCGGATCAAACGGGGTTTATCCCTAAGAGACAATCAGTTAATAAGTTGAGACATCTGTTCAATATAATGCATTCACACCAAACAGAAGATCAAAAACTATCAATCATATCGTTGGATGCAGAGAATGCATTCGATCCGGTCAAATGGGATTATATGCTCAGGGTATTGCAAGAATTTCAAATGGGAGAGAATTTTATTCTATGGATTAAATTACTATATAATAAGCCAACAGGCAGAATATTAACGAACAATAATTTATCTACGAAATTTCATTTGTCAAGGGGAAACAGACAAGGATGTTCATTATCACCGTTGTTATTTGCCCTCATAATTGAACCCCTAGCGGAAAGAATCAGAACTCATCCGAATATCCATGGATATAAAACAAAATATTCCAATAATAAAATATTACTATACGCTGATGACGTACTATTGTACATCACAAAACCTCATATTACTATACCAAATATTTTAAAATTAAAAGAGGACTTCGGATCATTCTCAGGATATAGAATAAATTGGAATAAAAGTGAAATCATGTCAATAAAACCGAAAGACTCTACGCATCTTTTACATTTTCCTTTCAAAATAGCTACGGAAAAATTTAAATACTTGGGCATCGAAATTACTAGAAGATATCAAGATATGTTTGACGAAAATTATAACCCTCTACTTAAGAAACTATGTAACTTGATTAAATTTTGGAAAACGCTTCCGATGTCCTTAATAGGCCGAATGAATGACATAAAAATGATTTTTCTACCACAAATTTTATACCTGTTCCAATCTATCCCAATATATTTACCCAAAAAGTTTTAAAACAAGACTCAGATATCACAAATTTTATTTGGGATTATAAATCCCACAGAATACAAAGAGCTCATCTGAATAAACCCAAAGTAGTAGGGGGATTAGCACTCCCCAACTTTATGTATTACTACTGGTCTGTAAATATCAGAAACATGATCCAATTGCTGGATAACTCTCCCCAACAATCGGATTGGACGATTATGGAGAGAGAGGATTGCTCTCCTTATAATATTGGAGCAATCCTTCTCTCCCCAATATCGATGAATAATATAAATGCGCATTCTAGCTGGGTAGTAAACACCATATCTGACCTCCTTATATCCTTGGAGAGCCTGCTTTGCCTTGGAGAATTTATTTCATTTTTGCATAATTTCCTTAGGGTAGTCTCTGAAGATTTTAAAAGTAGTTACACCATACATCAGAGGCACGCCATATTTGATATTCCTCATAACCTCTTCCACGTCAGCAATGTCCCGGAATTTCACAATAATCTGTCGTGTACGTTCTGAGCCATCCTGAGATTTGTGTTTGAATCTAGGAACCCGGTGTGCTGCTTCAATTTTTGGTAGGTTAGGGAGCTTAAAAGCCTCTTTAACTAATCCCGCAGCGAACTCGCAAATGTTATCTCTCTCGGCTCCCTCTGGTACACCAACTAATCTTAAGTTATGACGTCTCGAACGAGCCTCGAGGTCCAGACATTTGTCTGAAACTTTAGCCAGCTGAGTCGCCATCCGTCGTGTAGCAAGGTCTTGTTCTGACCTCGCCTTCTTCATCTCCTCCACCATTCTTGCCATCTCATCCTCCATCTCGTGCATTGTTAACATACAGGTTGATCCAGTGTCCAGCACAGCGCCGAACATCTTCGTGATTTCATACCTTCATACACGATGGCACCTTCAGTATTTTTTCGACGGTAACCCTGACTGCTCTCAAGACACTTCCAGTGACTGCTCCAATTTCCTCCGCCCTTCTGTCTTTCTCCTTGGTAAATACAGAGGAGAAATATTCATTTAGTGTTAGAAAATAGCAAGTCAGAACAGTACAGCACAGGAACAGGCCCTTCAGCCCACGGTTCCTGTGCTGAACATGATACCAAGACCAACTCTTATCTGCCTGCACGTATTCCATATCCCTCCGTTCCTTACATGTCCTGTTCTCTTAAATACCGACATTTAGATTGCAGGGTTTAGTTTAGAGATACAGCACGGGAACAGGCCATTCAGCCATCTGGTCCGTATGGAACAGTGATCCCCGCATATTAACACTATCCTGCACTATCCTACAAGTTCAAAATGTCAGTTGGAGGGACCACATCACCAACGCCAAGGTTCTGCGCCCTAGAGCTCACACCCTCTAGTCCTGGCAACATCCTTGTAACTCTTTTCTGAACCCTTTCAAGTTTGACAATATCTTTCTTAAAACATGGTTCCCAGAACTGAACACAATATTCTAAATGTGGCCCCACCAACGTCTTATACAACTGCAACATGACCTCCCAACATCTATACTCAATACTCTGACTGATGAAGGCCAAAGTGCCAAAAGCCTTTTTGACCACCCTATCTACTTGTGACTAGATCTTCAAGGAACCATGCACCTGTACTCCTAGATCCCTCTGCTCTACAACACTACCCAGAGGCCGACCATTCACTGTGTAGGTCCTGCCCTTGTTCAACATCCCAAAATGCAACACCTCACACTTCTCTGATCCCCGCACAGTATCAATATCCTGCACCGTGGGCGGAAATCCTGGGGGGGACAGGGGGGGACATGGTCCCCCCCCCCATGCTTTGAGAGGTGTGGGACAATCCCCCCATGTTTTGTAATCCGGACTTTATCAGACGCTTTCTAAAGGCTGTATTGGCCCGTTCACGGGGCCTTTCAGCACCCGGCGCGGCTCAAAATCAAACTGCTGCATCGAGGCGATCGAGGCTCCCGATGTTGAAGCCCCCGCCAGGCGATGAAAGGCCCCGCGAACGGGCCGATTGAAGTCCCACAATTCGGGGCGGAAGAAGCTGCTGTTGCTGGAGTTCGGAGTCGGTCACCAACCAAGTCAGCTCCCGATGTTACCGTCCACAGGGCCCACGGCCGAAGCCTCGCGTGTGTGTGTGTGTGTGCGCATGCGTGCGCACGGTCACTAAGAAATTGTGCCCCCCCCCCACGTTTTGATAGCGATTTCCGTGCCTGCCCTGCACTATCCTACAAGTTCACAATGTCAGCTGGAGGGAGCACATCACCAACGGCCAGCTCTACAGGGAGATTCCACCTCTGACCGAGAAGATCAGGTGGAGAAAGGATGAGGCTCGCTGGTCACTGCCACCGCCTACCCAGAAATGGCCAGCGAACAAGGTGGTGCCGGGGGAACCCACGCTTGGAAGACGCGACCCGGGACGGCCGATCAAGATGATGCTGAAGACGTGGATGGAAGACCCACGTGTAGAGACAAAAGAGGAGCTCGCCGACTACACGGAGGACAGCGACGTGTGGCGCGTCCGTCACCGTGCCCGTCGGAAACCAGCGCCACTGATAGCCTCGCTAATGTTTTCAACGATTTAATAATAAATAAATAATAATAATAATAATAATAATAATAATAATAAATACATACGCTGGGGACAATTTTTAGATTTGTAATGTAGATTGGTTATTACATGTGAACCAATCATAGTATAATAGCATCACTAACTGTATGATCCATACTGACACCCACTTCCTACACTAGTTAGTCTTGGAAGTGGTAACGATGAACTAATGACCTGCTGTACCGTTATAATATGGTTTATAGATTAAAGATGATCTTGAACTCCAGATTGAGCAGTTTGCTTGTTTACATATACCAAGCCAATTAACCTACAAACCTGCACGTCTTTGGAGTGTGGGAGGAAACTGCAGGTCACGGGGGGGAACGCACAAACTCCGTACGGACAGCACCCGTAGTCGGGATCGAACCCGGGATCTCCGGCGCTGCATTCACTGTAAGGCAGCAACTCTACCACTGCGCCACCGTGACCGCCGCCTTAATGTACAAATCAATGCGAGTAAAAAGACGTGCTTGGCACATCTCACGGTGCAGCGGTAGAGTTGCTGCCTCACAGCGCCAGAGACCCGGGTTCCATCCTGACTACGGGTGCCGTCTGTACGGAGCTTACTGTGCCTTCTCCACGTGACCTGCGTGGGTTTTTCTCCGGGTGCTCCGGTTTTCTCCCACACTCCAAAGATGTGCAGGTTTGTAGGTTTATTGGCCTCTGTAAATCGGTCCTGCGAAAGTGGAAAACATAGAACTAGTGTGAACGGGTGATCACAGAAACATAGAAAATAGGTGCAGGAGTAGGCCATTCGGCCCTTCGTGCTAGCACCACCATTCAATATGGTCATGGCTGATCATCCAAAATCAGTACCATGTTCCTGTTTTCTCCCCCTATCCCTTGATTCTGTTAGCCCTAAGAGCTATATCTAACTCTCTCTTGAAAACATCCAGTGAATTGGCCTCCACTGCCTTCTGTGGCAGAGAATTCCACAGATTCACAACTCTCTGGGTGAAAAAGATTTTCCTCATCTCAGTCCTAAATGTTAATGTTTCTATGTTTCTAAATGGCCTACCCCTTATTTTTAAACAGTGACCCCCTGGTTCTGGACATTTTTCCTGGATCTAGCCTGTGCAACCTCTTAAAATTTTTACATGTTTCTATAAGATCCCCTCTCATCCGAAATACCAGTGAATACAAGCCCAGTCGCCCCACTCTTTCATCATATATCAGTCCCGCCATCCTGGGGATTAACCTGGTGAACCTACGCTGCACTCCCTCAATAGCAATGATGTCCTTCCTCAGGTTAGGAGACCAAAACTGCACAGTATACTCCAGGTGTGGTCTCACTAGGGCCCTGTACAACTGCAGAAGGACCTCCTTGCTCCTATACTCAAATCCTCTCGCAATGAAGGCCAACATGTCATTAGCTTTCTTCACTGCCTGCTGTACCTGCACACTTATTATCAGTAGTACACACACACACACACACACCTTCACCAGCCCGTGTGATTTATTTAGACAGTGCTCCCCCCCGCTTGCCCTGTCTAAAAAATTCACACGGTGCAAAGCCAAGGTGATACAGACACAGGAAGGTTGGCGCTGTAAAAAGACGGCTAAAGCACCGTGTACGGTAAGTCCTTTAAAAGAGAGGGGGAGTGGGGGGGGGGGGGGGGGAGGTGGGAGAAGGAGTGGAGACAACCTTTAAGAAGCCAGAGATACACGGCTGTGAAGCTCGGCGGACATTTAACATTACCGGTCGGTTATCCTTGGTTTTGAAAACTACTGCTTATGTTTTTTTCCCCCCAATGAGCCAATGAAATTCACCGGTCAGCACCGACCACAACCCAGGAGAACCTTCGACCTCCTAGCGACCCACTAGGGCCTCCTGGCGACCCACCTGCGGCACGAGAATTCGCGCTACTCTCCATGGCGGCTTCATTCTGGTCGCCGCTAATTGTTCAACCTGTTGAAAGATGGGCGCCGACCATAATGAGGCGGCGACTAGTTCCCAGAATGCGGGAACTCCTCACGAGGGAACTCCTCAACAACCTAGGGTGTGAAGAAAGTGTCTCGGCCCGAAACGTTACCCGTTCCTTCTCTCCAGAGATGCTGCCTGTCCCGCTGAGTTACTCCTGCTGTTTGCATCTATCGTCAACCTACAGAGAGAATGTGTGTGGGGTGCGATACAATAAATGACTCGGACTGAGAACACATACCAATGAACCTGGTGTAAAAAGGTGTACGAAGGAACTGCAGATGCTGGTTTACACCAAAAGTAGACACAAAATGCTGGAGTAACTCAGCGGGACAGGCAGCATCTCTAGGAGACAAGAAAAAGCCTTTCACTACCTCGGCACACATCACCATAATCAACCTAAATACTCTTGACCATAAAAATAAGTTTACAGCGCTTACATATGCAGCAAGCTTTCTTTCCTTCTCACCAGAGATGCTGCCCGTCCCACTGAGTTACTCCAGCATTCTGTGTCTCTCTCTGGTGTATAAACCAGCAGCATTTTATTGCCTTATTTTCCTTTAGTTTAGGCAGCTGGAGGATGAAAGTGAGCAAAGTCTGTTCTCTCCAAAGACACAAATTATTTATTGATAGACACACTGAGCTGGAGTGACTCAGCGGGACGGGCAGAATCTCTGGAGAAAAAAGGAATAGGTGACGTTTTGGGTCGAGACCCTTCTTCAGATTCATTCCTGGTTCCGACCCAAAACGTTACCCGTTCCTTCTCACCAGCGATGCTGCCCATCCCGCTGAGTTAGTCCAGCTATTTGTGTCTATCTTTGGTGTAAACCAGCATCCGCATTTCCTGCAAATTATTCATCGCCCGCTTCTGATGTATAATACATTTTAGCTCTTTTACTGTAAAGCCACAGATAATTGTGTAGTTACGGAGAGCCTAGCACCAAGGGCTTCTCATTTCAACATAAAAGCTCACTGCATGCGTATGCAATGTAAACTTATTTTCCTGGTCAAGACAATAGACGACAGACAATATGTGCAGGAGTAGGCCATTCGGCCCTTCGAGCCAGCACCGCCATTCAATGTGATCATGGCTGATCATCCCCAATCAGTACCCCGTTCCTGCCTTCTCCCCATATCCCCTGACTCCGCTATCTTTAAGTGCCCTGCCGAGCTCTCTCTTGAAAGCATCCAGAGAACCGGCCTCCACCGCCCTCTGAGGCAGAGAATTCCACAGACTCACCACTCTCTGTGAGAAAAAGTGTTTCCTCGTCTCCGTTCTAGATGGCTTACTCCTTATTCTTTAAACTGCGTGGGCCCTGGTTCTGGGCCCTGGTCCCCCAACATCGGGAACATAGGTTCAGTTCCTGCCACGTGTACGAGGTTGGAAAGCTTTGTTTGTCAAATGTCATTAATCAGACGGGCGGGGCTCAGCGGGAGAGTCGCTGCCTCCCAGCGCCAGAGACCCGGGTTCAATCCTGACTATGGGCGCTGTCTGTACGGAGTTTGTACCTTCTCCCCGTGACCCGCGTGGGTTTTCTCCGAGATTTTCCGTTTCCTCCCACACTCCAAAGACGTGCAGGTTTGTAGGTTAATTGGATTGGTATAAATGTAAAAATTGCCCCGAGTGTTCAGTTTAGTTTACTTTAGTTTAGACATACCGAGTGGAAACAGGCCCTTCGGCCCACCGGGTCCGCGCCTACCAGCGATTTTTGCGCATTTACACCATCCTACAGCCACTGGGGACAATGTTTACAGTTACACCAAGGCCAATTAACCTACACACCTGCACGACTTTGGAGTGTGGGAGGAAACCGAAGATCTCGGAGAAAACCCACGCAGGTCACGGGGAGAACGTGCAAACTCCGTGCAGACAGCACCCGTGGTCGGGATCGAACCCGGGTGTCCGGCGCTGCATTCGCTGTAAGGCAACAACTCTACCACTGGGTTATAGGGTAGTGTTAATGTGCGGGGATCGCTGGCCGGTACGGACGCGGTGGGCCGAAGGGCCTGTTTCCACGCTGTATCTCTAAATTATACACAGATGCAATCAAGCAAAACTCGAAGCTCACCTGTACCAAGGCGACTGTGCCAAAGCACTCTTTGTGGCAACTAAAAGGCTCGGTAAACAGCGATCCCCGCACATCAACACTGCCCTACACACGCTAGAGACAATTTAACATTTATACAATTATAGTCCCAGCCTACTCAACCTCTCCCTGTCGCTCACACCCTGAAATCCTGGCAACGTCCTCGTAAATCTTCTCTGCATCTTTCCTACAACATAGTGGCCAGAAGTGAACACAATCCTCTAAATGGGCCTCACCGACGCCTTAAACAGGTGGCGCAGCAGTAGAGTGGCGGCCCTAACGTGCGTCCTGCGCCGGAGACCCGGGTTCCATCCCGACTACGGGGCCGCTGGACAGCACGCAACTAAAGCTGTTCACTGCATCTCCGCATGTGACAATAAACCAAACTGTCAAACGATACTGTGCTGTCTGTACGGAGTTTACACGTTCTCCCTGTGACTGCGTGGGTTTTCTCCGAGACCTTCGGTTTCCTCCCACACTCCAAAGACGGACAGGTTTGTAGGTTGATTGGCTTGGTGTAAATGTAAATTTATACCAAGTTTGGTTTCGAACAGTGAAACTAACAGGAGGACTAGGAAGGGGGAGGGGTGGAGAGAGAGGGACGGGAAGGGTTGCTTGGTTAGAGAAATCAAAGTTCATACTGCTGGGGTGTGAGCTTCCCAAACGAAACACAAGGCCACTACGCCTCCGCTCTCCAGCCCCTCCCCGCTGTCATTGGCAGTAATCATTAGCACAGAGCTAGGAGCCAAGACTTGTTAATTAAACAGTGGGATGGGAATTTTTTTCATCCAAGTGACAATGAACAGTGCCGTTCTTTCATCCACCAAATGAGGTCCTGTTGAACATGTGGCTTCAATGCGGGCCCTGTAATGAGTGCGATGAGGCAGCCTTGTGTATCATACTGGCAGGTTGCATCTCAGCTTGGTTTGGGAACAGCTCTGGCCAAGACCGCAAGAAAATGCAGAGTTGTAGATGTAACCCAGCCCTAATTTGAGGAGGGACATTCTTGCTATTGAGGGAGTGCAGCGTAGGCTTACAAGGTTAATTCCCGGGATGTCGGGACTGTCATATGCTGAGAGAATGGAGCAGCTGGGCTTGTACACCCTGGAGTTTAGAAGGAGGAGGGGGAATCTCATTGAAACATATAAGATTGTTAAGGGTGGTGTGGTGTAGTGTAGTATAGTGTGGTGTGGTGTAGTGTAGTGTAGTGTTCTTGAGAGATGTCATGTGCCCTGATTATATAGTGCAAAACTCAGATGCATCTTAGGATCCAGGTCTACAGGTTCCAAACCAGCCCAGCAGAGAGTGTGATGGGCGAGGCCTAATCAGCAAAATCCAGTCCATTATTTCACACTGCAGGTGATGCGACATGGAGCACAATCAGAAGGACTATGGGGCTGTCAAGGCAATTGGCTTAGAGGAGGCCATTGATTATAAGGTCATAAAGTCATAAGTAACAGGAGTAGAATTAGGCCATTTAGCCCTACAAATCTACTCTGCCATCCAATCATGGCTGATCTATCTCTCCCTCCTAACCCCATTCTCCTGCCTTCTCCCCATAACCCCTGACACCCGTACTAATCAAAAATCTGTCTATTCTTCTTTACTTTAGTTTAGTTTAGCTTAGTTTAGAGATACAGCGCGGAAACAGGCCCTTCGGCCCACCGAGTCTGCCCCGACCAGCGATATTAGCACTAGATATTAGCACAGGATATTAACACTATCCAGGGACAATTTACATTTACACCAAGCCAATTAACCTACAAACCTGTACGTCTTCGAAGTGTGGGAGGAAACCGGAGATCTCGGGGAAAACCCACGCAGGTCACGGGGAGAACATGCAAACTCCGTACGGACAGCGCCTGTTTCCGAGCTGTATCACTGCACTAAACTATACACTTGGGTTTCGATTCAGGCTCCCAGAAAATGTTTAATTATCCCTGAAGCTAATTCCAACTTGCATTTGATGCAAGTGAAATTTAGTGTGAAATATCCCAGTGGAAACAGATGGAGCATAAAATTGAATCTACAATTACCAGATGTACAATATTGGTTTGTTTTATGTGTCAACATCACACAGATGACTCTGCATCATCAGTTCTGCTTGTGAACAAGAGAACACCATGGCTTGTGGCCCTGGAGTCACAGTCATAGAGTCTTACAGCGTGAAAACAGGCCCTTCGGCCCAACTCGCCCGCACCGGCCAACATGTCCCATCTACACTAGTCCCACCTGCCTGCGTTTGGTCCAGATCTCTCCAAACCGGTACCTGTCCAACTGTTTCTTAAACATTGGGATAGTCCCTGCCTCAACTACCTCCTCCGGCAGCTCGCTCCATACACCCACCACCCTTTGTGTAGAAATGTTACCCCTCAGATTCCTATTAAATCTTTTCCCCTTCACCTTAAACCTATGTCCTCTGGTTCTTGATTCCCCTATTCTGCACAAAAGACTGTGAGCATCTACCCGATCTATTCCTCTCATGATTTTATACACCTCTATAAGATCTCCGCTCATCCTCCTGCGCTCCAAGGAATAGAGTCCCAGCCTGCTCAACCTCTCCCTATAGCTCACACCTTCTAGTCCTGGCAACATCCTCGTAAATCTTCTCTGTACCTTTTCCAGCTTGACAACATCTTTCCTATAACACGGTGCCCAGATCTGAACACAATACTCTAAATGCATCCTCACCAACATCTTATACAACTGCAACGTGACCTCCCAACTTCTACACTCAGGCCATACATACTAGCCTGAACACGCCCGATCCCGTCTGATCTCGGAGGCTAAGCAGGCTCAGGCCTGGTCAGTACTTGGATGGGAGACCGCCTGGGAATACCAGGTGCCGTAGGCTTTCATGGCGACACGGTGGCGCAGCGGCAGAGTTGCTGCCTGACAGCACCAGAGACCCAGGTTCGATCCAGACCACGGGTGCTTGCCTCCGAGATCTTCGATTTCCTCCCACGCTCCAAAGAAGAACAGGTTTGTAGATTAATTGGTTTGGTGTAAATGTAAATTGTCCCTGGTGCGCGGGGATCGCTGGTCGGCGCGGACTCGGTGGGCCGAAGGTCCTGTTTCCACGCTGCATCTCTAAACTAAACTAAATATAAGGATGCATCAAGCTTTTATGTTGATGCTGAGAAGCCCTTGGTCCTAGTCTCCCCCAAACTACACACTTATCTGTGGCTTTCAGTAAAAGAGCTAAAATGTATTATTCATCAGAAGCAGGCAATTAGTAATTTATGCTTATGGATTGGCACCATGGTATTGATGCATAATATTATCTGACCAGAGTGCATAGCATGCATAAGTTCACAATTTATGGGAGCAGATTTCAGATTGAGTCTACTCTGCCATTTAACCAGTTAGCCTGACATCGGTGGTGGGGAAGATGCTGGAGTCAATCATAAAAGATGAGATAGCCGCACATTTGGATAGCAGCAACAGGATCGGTCCGAGTCAGCATGGATTTACGAAGGGGAAATCATGCTTGACTAATCTTCTGGAATGTTTTGAGGATCTAACTAGGAAAATGGACAAGGGAGATCCAGTGGATGTAGTGTACCTGGACTTTCAGAAAGCCTCTGATAAGGTCCCACATTAGAGATTAGTGGGCAAAATTAGGACACATGGTATTGGGGGTAGAGTGCTGACATGGATAGAGAAGTGGTTGGCAGACAGGAAACAAAGAGTAGGGATTAACGGGTCCCTTTCAGAATGGCAGGCAGTGACTAGTGGGGTACCGCAAGGCTCGGTGCTGGGACCGCAGCTATTTACAATATACATCACTGATTTAGATGAAGGGATTCAAAGTAACATTAAAAAAATTTGCAGATGACACAAAGCTGGGTGGTAGTGTGAACTGTGAGGAGGATGCTATGAGAATGCAGGGTGACTTGGACAGGTTGGGGGAGTGGGCAGATGCATGGCAGATGAAGTTTAATGTGGATAAATGTGAGGTTATCCACTTTGGTAGCAAAAACAGGAAGGCAGATTATTATCTAAATGGTGTCAAGTTGGGAAGTACAACAGGATCTGGGGTCCTTGTTCATCAGTCACTGAAAGTAAGCATGCAGGTACAGCAGGCAGTGAAGAAAGCCAATGGTATGTTGGCCTTTATAACAAGAGGAGTTATAGGAGCAAAGAGGTCCTTCTGCAGTTGTACAGGGCCCTAGTGAGCACACCTGGAGTATTGTGTGCAGTTTTAGTCCCCAAATTTGAGGAAGGACATTCTTGCTATTGAGGGAGTGCAGCGAAGGTTCACAAGGTTAATTCCCGGAATGGCGGGACTGTCAAATGCTGAGAGAATGGAGTGGCTGGGCTTGTATACTCTGGAGTTTAGAAGGATGAGAGGAGATCTTATTGAAACATATAAGATTATTAAGGGTTTGGACACGCTAGAGGCAGGAAACATGTTCCCGATGTTGGGGGAGTCCAGAACCAGGGGCCACTGTTTAAGAATAAGGGGTAAGGCATTTAGAACAGAGACGAGGAAACACTTTTTCACACAGAGAGTTGTGAGTCTGTGGAATTCTCTGCCTCAGAGGGCGGTGGAGGCCGGTTCTCTGGATACTTTCAAGAGAGAGCTAGATAGGGCTCTTAAAGATAGCGGAGTCAGGGGATATGGGGAGAAGGCAGGAACGGGGTACTGATTGGGGATGGTCAGCCATGATCACATTGAATGGCGGTGCTGGCTCGAAGGGCCGAATGGCCTCCTCCTGCACCTATTGTCTATTGTCTATTGTCGACCATGGTTGATCAGTCTTGCCCTCTCAACCCCACTCTCCTGCCTTCTCCCCGTATCCCCTGACACATTGAGCGGCACGGTGGCGCAGTGGTAGAGTCGCTGCCTCACAGCGCCAGAGACCCGGGTTCCATCCTGACTACGGGCCCTGTCTGTACATTCTTACTAATCAAGAATCTGTCAATCTCCATCTTAACTTATATATATATATATTGAGCAGAGCAATTGTCTTCACAAACCAACACCACCTGAAGTAGGGTGTCGACCTGAAACGGCACCCATTCCTTCTCTCCAGAGATGCTGCCTGTCCCGCTGAGTCACTCCAGCATTTTGTGTCTCTCTTCACAGAGCATTCAAATGGCACAAGGATGATGGGAGATACAATGTGCCTTTGAACATTGAGGGCAATCTGGCTAATGCAGGAAAGATAAAGGAACAGAAAGTTAGTCACACAGCAGGGAAACAGGCCCTTCAGCCCAACTTATCCATTCCCACCAAGATGCCCCACCTATGCTAGTCCCATGTACAACGTACTACATAGAACACAGGAACAGGCCATTCAGCCCATTGTTTGAACCGTACATCATGCCAAGTTAAACTGATCTCATCTGCTTGTGCATGTTCCACAGCCCTCCATATCCATGTGCCTATCCAAAAGCCCCTTAAACACCACTATGGTATCTGCCTCCAACCCCACCCCTGGCAGCGCGTTCCAGGCACCCACCCCCCTCTGTGTAAACAACCTGCCCCGCACACCTCCTTTATATTTTGACCCTCTCACCATAAAGCTACGCCCTCTAGTGTTGGACATCTCCACCCTGGAGAATAAGGGTTCTGACTGTCATATCCATGCCATATCCTTCTAAATCTTTCTTATTCATGTACCTGTCCAAGTGTCTTTTTTAATGCTGTTACAACTACCCTAAAACTGCTGTCATTTCTACATGGTGAAACCAAAATGTATGAAAGTACTCTTTAATAAAATCTGACAATGTGCACTTTAACCACATGTGATTTTTTTTTAATTACAAATCTCAAATTGTGGAGTACAGAGGCAAATAAATAAATGATGGGTCTTGTCCCAAACATTATGGAGGGCACTGTATCTCCAGGCCCCCAAAGAAGTAGCCTGGATATAGGGCGCAAGTTGAATCAGGAGTTAAAATTGGCATGTAGTAAAAGTAATGCTCTGGTTGTTATGGGGGAATTCAACATGCAGGTAGACTGGGAAAATCAGGTTGGTACTGGACCCCAAGAAAGGGAGTTTGTGGAGTGCCTCCGAGATGGATTCTTAGAGCAGCTTGTATTGGGGCCTACCAGAGAGAAAGCGATTCTGGATTTAGTGTTGTCTAATGAACCAGATTTGAGAAGGGAACTCGAGGTAAAGGAGCCATTCGGAGGTAGTGACCATAATATGATGTTTAAGCTACAATTTGAGAGGGAGAAGGGAAAATCAGAGGTGTCAGTATTACAGTTGAACAAAGCGGACTGTGGAGGCACAGGGGAGGAGCTGGCCAAAGTTGACTGGAAAGATACCCGAGCAGGGATGGCAATGGAACAGCAATGTTCAGGCATTTGTGGGAATAATACAGAAGGTGCAGGATCAGTTCAGGAAAGATTCTAACGGGTGTAAGAGGCAACCATGGCTGACAAGGGAAGTCGAGGACAGTATAAAAATAAAAGAGAAGAAGTATAACATAGCAACGATGAGCGGGAAGCCAGAGGATTCTTACAATAAAGGGGAGGTCAAAAACTTTTTCACACAGAGAGTTGTGAGTCTGTGGAATTCCCTGCCGCAGAGGGCGGTGGAGGCCGGTTCTCTGGATACTTTCAAGAGAGAGCTAGATAGGGCTCTTAAAGATAGCGGAGTCAGGGGATATGGGGAGAAGGCAGGCACGGGTTATTGATAGGGGACGATCAGCCATGATCACAATGAATGGCGGTGCTGGCTCGAAGAGCCGAATGGCCTCCTCCTGCACATATTTTCTATGTTTCTATGTAGGATTGGGCAACTTTTAAAGATCAACATAAGGTAACTAAAAAGGCAATACGGGGAGAAAAGATGAAGGTAAGCTAACCAAGAATATAAAGGAGGATAGTAAAAGCTTCTTTAGGTATGTGAAGTGGAAAAAAAATAGTTAAGACAAATGTGGGTCCCTTGTAGACAGAAAAGGGTGAATTTATTATAGGGATCAAGGAAATGGCAGACAATTTGAACAGGTACTTTAGATCTGTCCTCACTAAGGAAGACACAAACAATCTCCCAGATGTACTAGTGTTCATAGGACAGGGTGTCAGAGCAACTGAGGGAAATCCACATTAGGCATGAAATGGTGTTGGGTAGACTGATGGGACTGAAGGCTGATAAATCCCCAGGGACTGATGGTCTGCATCCCAGGGTACTTAAGGAAGTGGCTCTAGAAATCGTGGATGCATTGGTGATAATTTTCCAATGTTCTATAGACTCAGGACCAGTTCATGTGGATTGGAGGGTAGCTAATGTTATCCCACTTTTTAAGAAAGGCGGGAGAGAGAAAACAGGGAATTATAGACCAGTTAGCCTGACATCGGTGGTGGGGAAGATGCTGGAGTCAATTATAAAATATGAGAAAGCCACACATTTGGATAGCAGTAACAGGATCGGTCCGAGTCAGCATGGATTTACGAAGGGGAAATCATGCTCGACTAATCTTCTGGAATTTTTTGAAGATGTAACTAGGAAAATGGACAAGGGAGAGCCAGTGGATGTAGTGGCCTGGACTATCAGAAAGGATTTGATAAGGTCCCACATAGAAGGTTAGTGGGCAAAATTAGGGCACATGGTATTGGGGGTAGAGTGCTGACATGGATAGAGAAGTGGTTGGCAGACAGGAAACAAAGAGTCGGGATTAACGGGTCCCTTTCAGAATGGCAGGCAGTGACCAGTGGGGTGCCGCAAGGCTCGGTGCTGGGATCGCAACCATTTACAATATACATCAATGATTTAGATGAAGGGATTCAAAGTAACATTTGCAAATTTGCAGCTGTCACAAAGCTGGGTGGCAGTGTGAACTGTGAGGAGGATGCTATGAGGATGCAGGGTGACTTGGACAGGTTGGGGGAGTGGGCAGATGCATGGCAGATGCAGTTTAATGTGGATAAATGTGAGGTCATCCACTTTGGTAGCAAAAACTGTAAGGCAGATTACTATCTAAATGGTCAAGTTGGGAAAAGGGGAAGTACAACGGGATCTAGGGGTCCTTGTACATTAGTCTATGAAAGTAAGCATGCAGGTACAGCAGGCAGCATGAGACTGCATGCGGTGAGCGCGACCTAACGTGGTCGCTTTAGCCGTCCGGCCTCGCTGGGCCGGTCCCACTTCGATCGCCGGAGCCGTATGGAGTTGTGTGGAGCTGGTCCCGACATCGCGCAGGGCTCTGAAAAACTGACCGTTCAAAAATTCCGCATGGCAAAGGCCTGTCGGCCCGCAGCCGCCTCGACGCATTACGCACCGCCCCAATGTCCTGCCTCCGTGACCCTCTCTGTGTGCCTCCGTGACTCTCTCTGTGTGCCTCCGTGACCCTCTATATATGTGCCTTTGTAACCCTCTCGGTGTGTCTCCGTGACCCCCTCTATGTGCCTCCGTGACCCCCTCTATATATGTGCCTCCGTGACCCCCTCTATGTGCCTCCGTGACCCTCTATATATGTGCCTTTGTGACCCTCTCTCTGTGCCTCCGCGCGGCCCCCGCGGCCGGTTTGGTCGCGCTCGCCGCATGCAGGCGCATGCTGGAGGGACCGGCCCTGTACGGGGATCACCCGAACTCCGCGCGGCCCCCGCTTCCGGTTTGGTCGCGCTCACTGCGTGGAGTCGCATGCTGGTGGGACAGGCCCTTAAGCCATTTAGAACGGAGCCGAGGAAACACTTTTTCTCACAGAGAGTGGTGAGTGTGGAATTCTCTGCCTCAGAGGGCGGTGGAGGCCGGTCCTCAAGATGCTTTCAAGAGGAGTCAGGGGATATGGGGAGGAGGCAGGAACGGGGTACTGATTGGGGATGATCAGCCATGATCACATTGAATGGCGGTGCTGGCTCGAAGGACCAAATGGCCTACTCCTGCACCTGTTGTGTATTGTCTAGTGTCTATTAATGATTTTACTTCGGAGTCACGTGAGTGACTTCGTGTAGACCCCGCCAGCACGCATGCGCGACATATCGTCGAACGCATTGCACAGCGACAGGCTGGGAGGGGCGCTGCTCCTCTACCGGCAAGTTTAAAAAAGGGAACCCTCAGGTAAGTACCGCTAACCTGGAGTGGTTAGGGCACTCTGCTTTCCTATTTGTATTCCAGAGTACCCACTACCTCGAGCGATGGGAAAAACTCGAGCAAAGAAACGGGCCATTTCCCGACAGACTGCGGAGGACCGCGGGCAGTAAACAGCGGCTGACAACGCCTGAGCTGGCCATTGAGCAAACGGCAGCCCCCGACTTCCTGCCGCCACAGCCCGCAGGAACACCGCGGACTGGCGGCAAAGCCACCCGGAGGTCGGGCAGCCCCGTTGACTCGGCTGAGCCCGGGCCTGCGCAGACAGCGACGGCGGTCGTTTATCCCGCGTGGAGCAGATGGTGGAGCAGCTGCTCCAACGTGAACTACTCCAGCAGGAGTCTGGTCACTGTGGGTCTCGTCGCAGACCCACGGCAGTACCCTTCCCAGGGCTGCCAAATGTCTCACCCTCTTTGCAGGGAAGCATTAGGAGTCAGGTCTGGGCTGACTCTGAAGAGGGGTTGGCTGAAGAACCCAACGTGCTAGGTGTGCAGGATGAGGAGCTTCTGGGAACGGTATCAAAATTCGTAATACCATCCCAGAAGGGACAGCCGTTACAACCGCAGCTGGCGGCAAGTATAAACTATTTAACAACGCACCAGCTGCAGGAGCAAGTCATCAATGACACCACGGCCAAGTACCTTGCTCCAGAGAACTGTGTGTCTCTTAATGTGCCTGCAGTCAACAACCCCATCTGGGGGAACATCAGTCCCAGCATCAGGGCCCAAGAGGTCAAGATGCAGAGAATATTAAAACTGCTAACTGCGGGAATTACTGCGTTTGCCAGATCGATAGATGGCAACGACATGACGGATTATCAACAGGACTCTTTAGCACTACTCTGCAACTTCCAATTCGAAATTGACTGCTTCAGAAAAAGTGCAATCCGGCCTACACTTAACCCAAAATTCGCAAGGTTGTGTAAAACCAGCGGCACACCGCCGCCTACTCTGCTGTTCGGGGACAACCTGCCCAAACAGGTCAAAGACCTTGATGAAGAAGCAAAAGCGGTGGGCATGATCAAGGCACCGACCACCGTCAGGTCAACAGTCAGCCGGCGGCAGCACCCCTACGCAACCACCAGCAGGGCCCGCTACCATACCGACAGGACAGTGGGTGAAACACCGAAGGCTGCACAACCCACACAAAGGTCATTTTTAGGCCATGTCTCAGAGCGGCCTTCCTGGAAGATGCGCCAACCCCACACCACAGCGCCTCCACCTCCCAACAGCCAAGGATGGAAGAAGCCGACCCAGCACCACCGGTAACCATGGGGGGAGGTGGGTCTGGTTGCCTTGGGAACATCGCATGTGTAACCTCACATATCGTGGGTAGGTTACACTTGTTTCGGGATGCATGGAGCTCTATAACTTCTGATTCAGTATTCTACAAAAATTGAATTTGGTGACAAATCCTGCACAGTGAAATCTCACAATGCGGACTTAGAATACTAAGGGAGTAATAGAGAAAACCAAACATGAACCGCTTGAGTTTGTATCAAACATCTTCACTAAAAATAAAAAAGATGGCGGATGCCGCATTATCATTGATTTGACACAACTGAATACTTTTGTGCAATATACCCACTTCAAAATGGAAACGTTTGTAACTGCTAAACAACTAGTTTCCAAAGGGTACTTCATGGCTTGCATTGACCTAAAAGATGCATACTATTCAGTACCCATACATGAAGCTCACCGCAGATATTTGAAATTTATCTGGATGGGGCAGCTATGGCAGTATAAAGCGCTGCCTAATGGACTAACAACAACCCCCAGATTATTTACCAAAATACTGAAACCAGCATTGGTGTCCCTTCGGAAACAAAAGCACATTGTCATGGCATATCTTGATGACATCCTAATTGTGGGGAAAACCTTGGAACTGGCTAAATTGGCTGTTACAGCCACCAAGCTTCTATTTCAATAACTGGGATTTATCATCCATCCAGACAAATCCAAGTTAATTGCCTTCTGCAATAATGGATTACCTGGGGCTCACGATCAACTCTGTTCATATGACTGTCACCTTGCCAAAAAGCAAGGCGACAGACTTAATAGAGGCATGCAATAGCCTTGTTTGTGCCCGTAAACCAACCATTCGGCAGGCTGCCAGGGTAATCAGGAAACTTGTAGCTACATTTCCAGCCACACAATATGGACCGTTACATTACCAAAATTTACATTAGACCAAATCTTACGCTGGTCATTTTGACAGGCCTATGCAGTTACCGGCCAAAGCAAAAATCGAACTGCGATGGTGGATTAGCAATATTCGACATTGCTTTAATCCCATCACAGTCACAAACCCTTCGGTTGTGTTACAAACTGACGCCAGCGCTCACGGCTGGGGAGCTACCGATACCACCTCCAGTTGTGGTGGTAGATGGAATACACACGAGTCTACCTTACTTCAGACACAAGGTATTAATTATCTAGAGATGTTGGGAGCGTTTCATGGACTGCGGGCCTACTGTACAGATATGCACCATCTGCATGTTCGCCTACAAATAGACAACACCACAGTGGTGGCATATATTAAATCATATGGGTGGTATCAAGTCGATATATTGTGATGAATTGGCAAACACAATCTGGCACTGGTGTATAGAAAGAAACATTTGGATATCAGCTACTTACCTCCCGGGTCAGCTCAGCACAGTGGCGGACACCAGGTCACGCATATTCAATGACAACACCGAATGGATGTTGAACCACCAGGTATTTACTGACATTGTAGCTCGGTATGGAACGCCAGATATCGACCTTTTTGCATCTAGACTTAACCATCACATACTAACATATGTTGCATGGGAACCAGACCCTGGGGCAGTAGCGATGGACGCTTTCTCGCTACATTGGGGGGATTTGTTTTCCATGCATTTCCCCCTTTCTGCCTCATCAGTCAATATTGCGGAAATTTCAATTAGACTCCGCATCAGGGATTCTGATAGTACCCGATTGGCCAACAATTGGCCAACACATGGTTCCCTGTGGTCCTCGACATGGTCACAGAACCATGTTTTCCGAATCTCCTGGTACATCCCGTGACAGGGGAAAATCATCCGTGCCAAGATTACATGAACCTGTTGGCTTGCAGGTTCTGAATAGACCTCTCCTGGAGTTCGGGCTGACGGACAGGACCATGAACATCATCATGGCGTCGTGCATGGAGTCCACCAGGAGACAGTACCTCACCTATGTTAAAAAATGGGAGGCATTTTGTTCCTGGACTGGCACCACATACAACTCTGCCACCATTACGGATGTACTGGAATTCCTGGCTAGCCTTCATTACGATGAGGGCCTCACTTATAGTGCCATCAACTGCGCTAGGAGTGCTTTATCTTCCTACCTCGGGCTTGGGCTAGAACACCTTGGAGTAGGATCCCACCCCCTGGTGTCTAAACTCATGAGGGGTATTTTTAACTCTAACCCTCCCAGGCCTCGATATTCTCAAACCTGGAATATCGGACTGGTCCTGTCCCTGCTCAGGGGTTGGGCACCAGTCACGTCCCTCTCATTGACCGAGCTCACCTACAAGGTAGTGATGCTGATGGCACTTGTTACTGCGCAGCGGGTCCAGACCCTGCATAAATTACAATTGGATACCATGGTATCGACTCCAAATAAGGTGACCTTTTATATAAATGAGTTACTTAAACATAACAGACCTGGGTCATCTGGCCTCAAATTGGAGTTCCTGGCCTATCCATTAGTCAGACGCCTTTGCATAACAACCCACCTTCCTCATTACCTAGAGGTCACTAAAAATCTCAGGGGTACGGAAATAGGCCTTTTAGTCAGTTTTAAACGCCCTCACCACAGGGTAACCGTGCAGACCATTTCAAGGTGGCTCACGGTGGTGTTAGGTGCAGCAGGGGTAGACACTGACGTTTTCAAATCTCATTCTACCAGGGCTGCGTCTACATCAGCGGCGAGGATGATGGAAGTTCCCATGGACCACATCCTCGCAACGGCGGGCTGGTCCAATGAATCAACTTTTCAGCGGTTTTATAACAAACCTGTGACCACACCTGCAACTTTTGCAGATACTATTTAAAGTTCTGTATCTTAATTTCCCCGAAGTTAGGGGTTTATTATTTCTTGTTAATAAATACATTATTGTTTTTCAGCACTGTTTCAAGTCTGAAATACGTTAACATACTTCCTCCATTTATGGCAGTGTGTGAGCATGGACTCGTTTCCAGGGCATGAAATCATAAAGCTTTGAAATCTTCACGAAATCACTCACGTGACTCCGAAGTAAAATAGTAAGATTAAACGAGAACTTACCAGTCTGAAGTTTGATCCTTATTTTATGAGGAGTTACGATGAGGGATTTCGTGCCCTCCGCTCCCAACCCTCTATTATAAGGTCACTGGTATGTTAGTTCTCTTGTCTTACTATCTTCAGTCAACTCTACTATCTGTGATTTCACACCGCTGCTTTGAAGAATGTCGCGCATGCGTGCTGGCGGGATCTTCACGTAATCCCTCATCGTAACTCCTCATAAAATAAGGATCAAACTTTGAACTGGTAAATTCTCATTTAATCTTACTATTTAGATGAAGGGATTCAAAGTAACCTTAGCAAATTTGCAGATGACACAAAGCTGGATGGCAGTGTGAACTGTGAGGAGGATGCTATGAGAATGCAGGGTGACTTGGACAGGTTGGGGGAGTGGGCAGATGTATGGCAGATGCAGTTTAAGGTGGATAAATGTGAGGTTATCCACTCTGGTAGCAAAAACAGGAAGGCAGATTATTATCTAAATCGTGTCAAATTGGGAAAAGGGAAGTACGACAGGATCTGGGGGTCCTTGTTCATCAGTCAGTGGAAGTAAGCATGCAGGTACAGCAGGCAGTGAAGAAAGCCAATGGCATGTTGGCCTTTATAACAGGAGGAGTTGGGTCCTGGTGAGACCACATCTGGGGTATTGTGTGCAGTTTTGGTCTCCAAATTTGAGGAAGGACATTATTGCTATTGAGGGAGTGCAGCGTAGGTTTACAAGGTTAATTCCCGGGATGGCGGGACTGTCATGTGCTGAGAGAATGGAGCAGCTGAGCTTGTACACTCTGGAGTTTAGAAGTATGAGAGGGAATCTTATTAAAACATGTTCCCGATGTTGGGGGAGTCCAGAACCAGGGGGCACAGTTTAAGAATAAGGGGTAAGCCATTTAGAACGGAGACGAGGAAACACTTTTTCACAAAGAGTGCGGTGAGTCTGTGGATTTCTCTGCCTCAGAGGGCGGTGGAGGCAGGTTCTCTGGATACTTTCAAGAGAGAGCTAGATAGGGCTCTTAAAGATAGCGGAGAGCAGTCACGGTGGCGCAGCGGTAGAGTTGCTGCCTTACAGCAAAGTGCAGCGCCAGAAACCCGGGTTCGATCCTGACTACGGGCGCTGTCTGTACGGAGCTTTTACGTTCTCCCCGTGATCTGCGTGGGATTTCTCCGAGATCTTCGGTTTCCTCCCACACTTCAAAGACGTACAGGTATGTAGGTTAATTGGCTTGATAAAAATGTAAAATTGTCCAAGTTGGTGATATGCAGAGTCTGCCCTGCCGACTACAAAATTCAGAAGGTTCAGAAGGAGTCAGGGGATATGGGGAGAAGGCAGGAACGGGGTACTGATTGGGGATGATCAGCCATGATCACATTGAATGGCGGTGTTGGTTCGAAGGGCCGAATGGCCTGCTCCTGCACCGATTGTCTAGCTGAGTTACTCCAGCACTCTGTGAAACGTCACCTATCCATGTTCTCCACAGATGCTGCCAACCCATATGTCCAGCATTCTATGCCTTCTGCTGTAGTTAGTGTTGTGTAGTGTACAAGAGCCTGATAGTTGCTGGGAAGACGCGCGGGGCAGCACGGTGGCGCAGCAGTAGAATTGTTGCCTAGCAGACAACCAGACTACGGGCGCTGTCTGGGTTTGTCTGTACGGAGCCTGTCTGGGTTTGCCTATGACCTGCGTGAGATTCTGCGAGATCTTCGGTTTCCTCCCACACTCCAAAGACGTGCAGGTTTGTGAATTAATGGGCTCTGTATAAATGTAAATTGTCTCTCGTGTGTAGGATAGTGTTAATGTGCGGGGATCACTGGTCGGTCTGGACTCGGTGGAACGAAGGGCCTGTTTCCACGCTGTATCTCTAAACTAAACTACACTAAGTTGCTGCCTCACAGCACCAGAGACTCGGGTTCGATCCCGACCATGGATGCTGTGCGCACCTGTGAACCGGTGTCCGCCTGGAACCCCTGCAGACACTCACCGAGAGCCCGGAACCCGGAGATGATCAAGGTGAGTTGACCCTCATAATGCGAGATGCGCTCCTCTTGCTTCTGGAGCGCTGCACAAAAAGGATCAGAGCCCACTGAGTCCACTGTGGGCCAGTTCGTACTGTCAGAACTGAACGAGGAGGACACAAATGCAGGCTCAGACACAGGGCAGATCCGTATTCAGAGTTTAATCGGTCCAAGTCGGTACACAGGTAAGCAAACACTGAAGCAACAGTAATCTAGGAGCAGGCAAAAACAGTGGTCGAAAAACAGGCCGCAGTCGAGTACACAAAGTCACAATATTTCTAGAGCTGGAACGAGGTGATACCAGGTAGCATACACAACGAACTGGCAAAGAAACCTAAAACACAAAGGCTTAAATACAGACTTAACAGGGGATAACGAGACACAGGTGAAACATCAGAGCAGGGCCAACAATCACATGAGGGTAAACGACCCGACAGGAAATGGCACCTGAAACAAGAGGAGATGTGAGGCACCAAAATAAAACAAGAATGTAAACTCAAAACCAATAAGATTCAGAAACTGGATTAAACGCGAGACCTGACAGTACCCCCCCCCCCTCCACGGCCGGCTCCTGACAGCCCAGGATCATCAGGATGTTGGCGCCGATATTCCCTGATAAGTTCCGGGTCGCATATGTTGCGAGCCGGCACCCAAGACCGCTCCTCAGGTCCATAACCCTCCCAATCCACAGGATACAGACAACCACGCCGGCACATCCCCAGCAACCGGCTGACCGTAAACACTCGACCCCCATCAAGGAACCGGGGGGGGGGGGGGGGGGGGGGGGGGGGAGGGGGTGTGGAGGCAGGGACCAGAGGACTCTCCTTAACTGGCTTCAGTCGGGAGACATGGAAAGTGGGGTGGACCCTCATGGCACGGGGGAGTCTGAGACGAACCGCCACAGGATTGATGACCTTCGATATGGGGAAAGGACCAACAAAACGAGGAGCCAGCGTCCGGGATTCCATCCTCAGAGGCAAGTCTCGAGTGGAGAGCCACACCTTTTGGCCCGGCGAGTATACTGGAGCCGGCGTTCTTCCACGATCAGCCATCCTCTTGTAACGAGCAGAACTGCGCAACAGCATCTGACGAGCCCCATTCCAAACCTTGCGACAGCGACGGATGAGAGCCTGAGCGGAGGGCACACTGGACTCCTCCACAGCAGGGAACAATGGCAGTTGATAACCATAGGCACACTGGAATGGAGACAGACCAGAGGATGAGCAAGGGAGTGTGTTGTGTGCATACTCCACCCAAATAAGGTGTTTGCTCCAAGTTGAAGGATTCTGTGCCACCAGGCACTACAGTCCTGTCTCCAATTCCTGGTTAAGGCGTTCAGTCTGTCCATTGGATTCCGGATGATAACCAGATGTAAGGCTGACCGTGGCGTCCAACAGAGAACAAAACTCCTTCCAAAACCTGGACACGAACTGAGGCCCCCAGTCAGACACAATGTCTCTGGGAAATCCATGAATTCGAAAAACATGAGACAACATGACCTCTGCCGTCTTCCTGGCGGAGGGAAGCTTGTGCAACGGAATGAAATGGACCATCTTAGAAAATCTGTCCACCACATGACTGTGGTGTTACCTTCAGAAGAGGGCAGGCCCGTGACAAAGTCCATGGAGATCTCTGACCGGGGGCATGAGGGGACAGGCAGCGGATTCAGGAGGCCAAAGGCGGGTCGACGCGAGGTCTTGTTCTGAGCACAAATACTGCAGGCGGCAACTTACTCCTTAATCCCCCTCTCCATGGAAGGCCACCAACACCGCCGTTTGGCCACAAACAGGGTTCAGCGGACACCGGGATGACAGGAGATCCGAGACATACGAGCCCAGTAAATCACCTGTGAACCAACAGACTTGGGAACAAACAGACGATTAGAAGGACACCCTAACGGAGACTGAACACCAGCAGTAGCCTCGGAAACCGAGACCATTCCGCCATGGCCCAAGCCTCCGCTCTACCCGACAGGTGCGTGATGATAAAGGCTACCTTTGAGCGTTCTGATGGAAAGGAAGCCGCTTGACGTTCAAAATGCAGCCCACACTGAATCAAGAAATGTCTACACTTCTTCGATTTCCTGAAAAGCGTTCCAGTCTTGCCAGGTGGACGAATGGAGACGCTGCCGCAGCCATCGGAGCCCCTGGAGACACAGACAAGGAAACAGACTTGGCAGGCACGGGAGCCGCAGCAGGAAACAAAGAATTCAGCCAAGCGACCAGGTGTTCAAACCGAGAACTTAAAGTGTTCACCTGTGAACCAATGTCCGCTTGGAACCCCTGCTGACGCTCGCCGAGAGCCCGAAACCCAGCAACGATCGAGGTGAGTTGACCCCAACGTCAGTCCACGTTGGTACACAGGTAAGCAAACACTGAAGCAACAGTAATCTAGGAGCAGGCAAAAACAGTGGTCGAAAAACAGGCCGCAGTCGAGTACACAAAGTCACAATATTTCTAGAGCTGGAACGAGGTGATACCAGGTAGCATACACAACAAACTGGCAAAGAAACCTAAACCACAAAGGCTTAAATACAGACTTAACAGGGGATAACGAGACACAGGTGAAACACATCAGGGCGGGGCCAACAATCACATGAGGGTAAACGACCCGACAGGAAATGGCACCTGAAACAAGAGGAGATGTGAGGCACCAAAATAAAACAAGAATGCAAACTCAATTACTCAAAACCCATAAGGAACAGAAACTAGATTAAACTCGAGACCTGACACGCGTGGGTTTTCTCCTGGTGCTCTGGATTCCTCTCGCATTCCAAAGGCGTACATATTTGTAGGTAAATTGACTTTTTCAAAATTGTCCCTAGTATGTGGAATAGAACTAGTATAGGGTGTGATCATTGGTCGGCGTGGACTCGATGGGCCGAAGGGTCTGTTTATCCACTGTATCTCTAAAATCTAAAAAGGCTGTTCTCGAACCTGGAGGTCACAGTTCTCAGGCTCCTGTACCTTCTTCCCGATGGTGGCAGCGAGATGAGAGCGTGGCCAGGGTGGTGTGGGTCTCTGATGATGCTGGCGGCCTTTTTGAGGCAGCGACTCCTGTAGATCCCTTTGATGGTGGGGAGGTCAGTGCCCGTGATGGACGGGGCAGTGTTCACCACTCTCTGTAGTTCATAAGGTCATAGGTGATAGGAGCAGACTTAAGCCATTCAGCCCATCAACTCTACTCCGCCATTCTATCTCTCCCTCGTAACCACATTCTCCTGCCTTCCCCCCATCTATATTACCAAAAGTCTGATCTTGACCGGATTTGACTCGCTCTGGTGTGATTTACGAGAGAACGCCGCCACCTACGGCCGTCATTTTTGGCCAGCTCGCACAGAGCCCCCCTCCGTCTTCCAGGACGAGAGGATTTTTCCCATTGATGAAAAATCAGAGAAATATTAATGTTTTTTAACAAATTCCCCATTCTCTCTGCTGCCCCTGCTGGAGGGAGGGGGAGGGACTATAAAACCAGGAAGTGGTGTGCCTCACTCAGTCTCTGTAAGATGGAGGAACCAGAGGGTCACGTCTCTCTGAGCTCTGAATAGCACTGGACACATGTCTACTCAACTGTGAGTGCCTTTAATGTGGTTTGAAATTGAAAATATGGTTGGTTTGAAGTGAAAAGGCTCTACTGCAAATGGTGGCTTGGGGGCTTTGGCTTGAAGTGAGAAGGCAAGAACCCATACCAGCGCTCCAGAAAGCCCCCCCACACGCCACCAATATTGGAATTGGTGGAGAGGTGGAACATGGGACCAAACGGGTCCCACTTAGTCTAGTAAACCCTTAAAAATATCCACAGACTAGGCCTCCACAGCCTTCTGTGGCAATGAATTCCACTGATTCACCACCCTCTGGATGAGAACATACAGGGCAAGATTAGCAAGTTTGCTGATGATACAAAAGTGAGTGGTTTTGCAGATAGTGAAGATGGTTGTGAACGATTGCAGCAGGATCTGGATCGATTGGCCAGGTGGGCGGAGGAATGGTTGATGGAATTTAATACAGAGAAGTGTGAGGTGTTGCATTTTGGCACGTCGAACAAGGGCAGGACCTACACAGTGAATGGTCGGCCTCTGGGTAGTGTTGTAAAGCAGAGGGATCTAGGGGTACAGGTGCATGGTTCCTTGAAGGTCGAGTCGCAGCTAGATAAGGTGGTCAAAAAGGCTTTTGGCACATTGGCCTTCATCAGTCAGAGTATTGAGTATAGAAATTGGGAGGTCATGTTGCAGTTGTATAAGACGTTGGTGAGACCGCGTTTCTAATATTGTGTTCAGTTCTGGGCACCGTGTTAGAAGAAAGATATTGTCAAGCTTGAAAGAGTTCAGAGAAGATTTACAAGGATTTCGCCAAGACCAGAGAGTGCGAGCTATAGGGAGAGGTTGAGTAGGCAGGGACTCTATTCCATGGAGCGCAGGAGGATGAGGGGTGATCTTATAGAGGTGTACAAAATCATGAGAGGAATAGATTGGGTAGATGTACAGAGTCTCTGGCTCAGAGCAGGGGAATCGAGGACCAGAGGACATAGGTTCAAGGTGAAGGGGAAAAGATTTAATAGGAATCTGAGAGGTAACGTTTTTCTCACAGAGGGTGGTGGGTGTATGGAACAAGCTGCCAGAGGAGGTAGTTGAGGCTGGGACTATCCCATCGTTTAATAGTCAGTTGGACAGGTACATGGATAGGGCAGGTTTGGAGAGATATGGACCAGGCGCAGGCAGGTGGGACTAGTGTAGCTGGGACATGTTGGCCGGTGTGGGCACGTTGGGATGAAGGGCCTGTTTCCACACTGTATCACTCTATGACTCTCTGACTAAAGAAATTCCTCCTCATCTCTTTTCTAAAAGTACGTCCTTTAATTCTGAGGCTATGACCTCTGGTCCTAGACTCTCCAACTCGTGGAAACATCCTCTCCACATCCACTCTATTTCACTATTCGGTAAGTTTCAATGAGGTCCCCCCTCATTCTTCGAAACTCCAGCGAGTACAGGGCCAGTACTGTCAAACGCTCGTCATATGTTAACCCTGGGATCATTCTTATAAACCTCCTCTGTAAACCTTCATTCTTGTAAACCCTCTCCAGAGCCAGCACATCCTTCCTCGGATATGGGGACCAAAATATATGCTCACGATATTCCAAATGCGGCCTGACCAGCGTCTTACAGAGCCTCAGCCTCGCCTGTCGTTGAACAAGGCCTTGATCGAGCCGGACAATATCGCATCTCACCAGTGCCGCTGCAGCCTTGTGCACTGTGCTGCAAATTCCCAGCAATGCAGTCAGAGGCCATCTCAGTGGGCCTGCAGTACCTCAGGCTATGCCATGTTCCTAGTTCTATTGCCCTGATCTCCAGTACAGTTATAGACCATAGACAATAGGTGCGGGAGAAGGCCATTCGGCCCTTCGAGGTGCAGCCTAGCAATTATTTCATGTTAAATATTTCATATTTAATTAGAACAATTTTAGGTATTTGAAATGACATGGTTTTTATGATTTTTATGTGTGATTGTTTACCAATTTCGGAGGAACTAATGTAGCAAGCTAACGTGTATTTTGAGGTTAATTGATTAGCAAGATTCTATGTGAGTCAATAATAATTAATTTATTCGATGGTTATTATTAATTATCAATAATTATCATTTAATGATTTATGGTCATTTTATTAAATGCCAATGATTATCATTTATTAATATATTGTCATTATTCTTCTCTGTGGATTGTCACCTTGTCGTGGTGGGGAAGCCTGTGTGGTCCTGAGATCCTGAGAGCGATGCCGTCTGGAGCTGTGCTCCTGGCAGGGCCACCCGTGGCGGTGAGGTCGAGGGGGAGGTCTCTGACAAAGAGCAATCCAACCAAGACCTCAACGGTGGAACAGGCGGAGGACGATGGCTGACCTTAGTGGAGCGTCACAACGGCTGGGAAGGCGGATGATGGCTGCAGCAGAAAAGGGTCTCCGGTCGTCTTGGACTCCATGCCACTGGATCCTGACCCAGATCTGTCAAGGACCGTGGGGTGGCTGTCTGTGCACCAGTCTCCCCACGTTAAACAAAGTCACGCACAGGCGTCCTCCATGTGGAGAATAGCACCCTGGAGACACCCATGGTCAGCCACGACCGAAGGGGATTGTCATTATTAGTAAATAGCAATATTGTTATTTGTTAATTTATGGTCATTTTTATTAAATACCATTGATTATTATGTAATTAATTAATGTATAGTATTGTCGATCATCATATATTTATTTGTATGTTATTCTATGAATGGGCCTATTAAAACTACAAAACACACAGTGCTGGATTAACTCAGTGGGTCAGGCAGCATCTGTGGAGGGAATGGACAGATGATGTTTTCATAAGATCATAAGGAATACATAAGAGAAGTCTCACCATAATGATTAGTGTGTGGAAGAAAGAACTGCAGATGCTGGTTTAAATCGAAGGTAGACACAGAGTGCTGGAGTACCTCAGCGGGACAGGCAGCATCTCTGGAGGGAAGGAATGGGCGACGTTTTGGATCGAGACCCTTCTTCAGACTGATGTCAGGGGAGGGGGCGGGACAGAGATAGAACGTAGGCAGAGACAGTAAGACTGGTGGGAGAAGTGGGAAGGGGGAGGGGATGGAGAGAGAGGGAAAACAAGGGCTATCTGAAGTTAGAGAAGTCAATGTTCATGCCGCTGGGGTGTAAGCTGCCCAAGCGAAATATGAGGTGCTGTTCCTCCAATTTGCGCTGGGCCTCACTCTGACAATGGAGGAGGCCCAGGACAGAAAGGTCAGATTGGGAATGGGAGGGGGAGTTGAAGAGCTGGGCCACCGGGAGATCAGGTAGGTTAAGACGGACTGAGCGGAGGTGTTCAGCGAAACGATCGCCAAGCCTGCGCTTGGTCTCGCCGATGTAGAGAAGTTTCAGCGAAATGAATGATGGCCCATCAAGTTTACTCTGCCATTCAATCATGGCTGATCGATCTCTCCCTCCTAACCCCATTCTCCTGCCTTCTTCACATAACCCCTGACACCCGTACTAATCAAGAATCTGTCGATCTCCACCATAAAAATATCCACAGTCGTCTGTGGCAATGAATTCCTCAGGTTCACCACCTTCTAAAGAAATTCCTCCTCATCTCCTTTCTAAAGGTACGTCCATTAATTTTGAGGCTATGATCCCTGGTCCCAGACTCTCCCACTAGTGGAAACATCCTCTACACGTCCACTCTATCCAAGCCTTTCACTGTTCTGTATGTTTCAATGAGGTCCCCCCTCATTCTTCTAAACTCCAGTGCGTACAGGCCCAGTTTTGGGTCGCGACTCTTCTTCACACTCAGAATTTGATTGTTCCATGCTTGGCGCGCGTGGCGATTGAACATTCTTGGCAGACGGTGGCGCAGCGGGTAGAGCTGCTGCCTCACAGCGCCAGAGACCCGGGTTCCACCCTGACTACGGGCGCCGTCTGTACAGAGTTTGTACCTTCTCCCCGTGACCTGCGAGGTCTCAGTTTCCTCTCACACTTCAACTACCAGCACCCGTGCAGTGAGACTGACCATAGCGACCAAGAGGCCACATCTACACTAGTCCCATTTGCCCCATATCCCTCTAAAGTCTAAACCTTTCCTATCCATGTCCCTATTCAAATGTCTTTTACTTTAGACTGTAGAGATACAGCTCAGCTTAGAGATACAGCAGTGAGGCAGCAACACACTATGCTTCTGTGCTGCCCCCTCATAAACGGTAGAGGTGCTATCCCTGACAATGGACAATAGACAATAGGTGCAGGAGTAGGCCATTCGGCCCTTCGAGCCAGCACCGCCATTCACTGTGATCATGGCTGATCATCCCCAATCAGTACCCCGTTCCTGCCTTCTCCCCATATCCCCTGACTCCGCTATCTTTAAGAGCCTTATCTGTGGAATTCTCTGCCACAGAAGGTAGTTGAGGCCAGTTCATTGGCCATATTTAAGAGGGAGTTGGATGTGGCCCTTGTGGCTGAAGGGATCAGAGGGTATGGAGAGAAGGCAGGTACAGGATATTGAGTTGGATGATCAGCCATGATCATATTGAATGGCGGTGCAGGCTCGAAGGGCCGAATGGCCTGCTCCTGCACCTAATTTCTATGTTTCTATGTTTCTATCCAGGTCTCCCTTGCAAGTATTCAGAGAACCGGCCTCCACCGCCCTCTGAGGCAGAGAATTCCACAGACTCACAATTCTCTGTGTTAAAAAGTGTTTCCTCGTCTCCGTTCTAAATGGCTTACCCCTTATTCTTAAATTGTGGCCCCTAGTTCTTGACTCCCCCAACATCGGGAACATGTTTCCTGCCTCTAGCGTGTCCAAGCCCTTAATAATCTTATATGTTTCAATAAGATCCCCTCTCATCCTTCTAAACTCCAGAGTGTACAAGCCCAGCTGCTCCATTCTCTCAGCATATGACAGTCCCGCCATCCCGGGAATTAACCTTGTAAACCTACGCTGCACTCCCTCAATTGCAAGAATGTCCTTCCTCAAATTAGGGGAGTCGAGAACTGGAGCAAGCCATGGTTTCCCTCTTTGTGGATAGGTATATGGACGTGAAGGGAATGGAGGGGTATGGTCTGAGTGCAGGTAGATGGGACTAGGGGAAAACAAATGGTCGGCACGGACTGGAAGGGCCGAGAGGGCCTGTTTCCGTGCTGTAATGGTTATATGGTTATATATGGTTTGTCAGAAGGAAATATGTTGAACAGTAAACACAGGGACTGCAGGTGCTGGTTTACGAAACAAAACAGGTTAATTGGCCTCAGTAAAATTGGAGATTGTCCCTAGGGTGTAGGATAGTGTTAGTGTGCGGGGTGATCGCTGGTCAGTACGGTCTCGCTGGGCGGAAGGGCCTGTCTCCACACTGTGTCTCTGAAGTCTACGTATGTTGCCATTTTCAGGGAGTTATGGACTTGTGTAGTACAAGATTTATTTTCTACAGAGGGTGGTGGGTGTCTGGAACGCGCTGCCAATTAAGTAAGTAAGTAAGTTTATTGGCCAAGTATTCACATACAAGGAATTTGCCTTGGCGCTCCGCCCACAAGTAACAACATGACATACAGTGACAGTTACGAATGACTCAGAAAACACTCAACATTAATAATAATAATAATAAAACATTCATGATAAAACACCATTGATCAAGCATGTGAACCAACAAAATACCAGGTCAAAGGGAGGCTACAGATTTTTGGCTGTTGAGTAGAGCAACTACTCGTGGATAAAAACTGTTTTTATGTCTGGCTGTGGCAGCTTTGACAGTCCGGAGTTGCCTTCCAGAGGGAAGTGATTCAAAGAGTTTGTGGCCAGGGTGAGAGGGGTCAGAGATGATCTTGCCCGCTCGCTTCCTGGCCCTTGCAGTGTACAGTTCATCAATGGAGGGAAGGTTGCAGCCAATAACCTTCTCTGCTTTGTGGCGTTTAAGAGGCTTTTGGATAGGCACGTGGATATGGAGGGACTGGATGATCACAGTGCTGGCTCGAAGGGCTGAAGGGCCTACTCCTGCACCTATTGTCTACTGTCTATTGGAAGGATATGGATCACGTGCAGGCCGAGGGGATTAGTTTATCTTGGCGTTATGTTCAGCATGAACATTGTGGGCCGAAGGACCTGTTCTTGTGCTGTACCTTTCTATGTTGTGAATGGTTCCTCCCTTGCTGTTGGATGCTGTGTGCTCAGCTGCTGTGATGCAACCAGTGTTGGCTTCAGAGACAGCTCTTCTAGGAGGTACACAAGGCTGTAGACTTCATGGAAGCAGGCCCTAAGGCCACCGGGTCCGCACCAACCACAGTTTAAGAATAAGGAGTGAGCCATTTAGAACGGAGACGAGGCAACACTTTTTCTCACAGAGAGTGGTGAGTCTGTGGAATTCTCTGCCTCTGGGCGATGGAGGCGATGAAAGAACTAGATAGGGCTCTTAAAAATAGCGGAGTCAGGGGATATGGGGAGCAGGCAGGAACGGGGTACTGATTGGGGATGATCAGCCATGATCACATTGAATGGCGGTGCTGGCTCGAAGGGCCAAATGGCCTACTCCTGCACCTATTGTCTATTGTCTATTGCCTATAACCAGTGATCACCCCATACACACCAGCACTATACTACACACTAGGGATAATTTACAAATTTACCAAGCCGATTAACCTGCAAACCTGCTCGTCTTTGCAGTGCGGGAGGAAACCGGAGCACCCGGAGAGAAACCCAACACAGGTCACGGGGAGAAGGTACAAACTCCGTACAGACAGCGCCCGTAGCCAGGATGGGAGCCGGGTCTCTGGCGCTGCGAGGCAGCTACTCTACCGCTGCGCCACCGATGGATCTGATTGTCAACTTCTTCCCCTCGT
This sequence comes from Okamejei kenojei, assembly GCA_035221665.1. Classification (NCBI taxonomy): domain Eukaryota; kingdom Metazoa; phylum Chordata; class Chondrichthyes; order Rajiformes; family Rajidae; genus Okamejei; species Okamejei kenojei. Next base: position 5,112,785 of record CM069135.1, read on the forward strand.
TAACTTAGGTATTGACTGTGTAAACATTGCCCACTAAACCTCCTGATGTAACATCATAACTGTACACCTTTATGCACTTGTTACACACACAAGCAAAGCCTCTGTTCCGTTCGGTAAATATTTGTGATGGCGGATTGTGCTATTAAAAGAAGCAGCTTGGCTGGCAATCCACAACGTATGAGAATTCTGAGATCTGGGAAATACATTTTCATTTGAAAAACGCTTCTCTACATTTCCCCAACACATAAGTGTAAGTTTATTATCTGTAACGTTTAAGCCCGTTTCACCTCTACCCCATTGCGGACATCGGACTGTGTCTGCGGAACTGATGCGTCACGAAGCTGAGAACTATATTCTTCCCTCTGTATCTTCCCCTTCGCTCTACCTATTGTATCTGTCTGTGTGGAGTTTGCACGTTCTCCCTGTGACAATGTGGGTTTCGTCCGGGTGGATCTTGGTTCTTGGTTACTTGGTCCTCCAGAATATTCCAACTGGAATTTAAACTGGAGGTGGTGAAGGGAGGGGTTTAGCCAGAGAGGGTTATTGGGAAGAAAGTGCCACTTTAAATTTAGTTGCATCTGGCTGGGCAACCGTGGTTTGGTGGAGATTATTCCATGCTTTAATAGTGCGTGGGAAGAACGAATTGCTGTACACATCTGTCTTTGTGGCTGGGACCACAAATAGGATCGAATGCCCTCGTCTGCTCCTAATTGGTTTGGGGTTGGTGTAGGTCTTGTGATCAATGTCTAACTGACCATTTAACATTTTGTAAAAACAGGTCAAACGGTGAGCTTCACGTCTGTCTTGGAGAGGGTTCCACCCCAGAAGGGTGCTCCAGTTTCCTCCCACATCTCAACGACGTGCAGACTTGTGGATTATCTATTCCCCTTAGCTCAACCTATTGTACTGATTTTGTTTGATTGTCTTTCAGAATGGCAAGCAGTGCCTAGTGGGGTACCGCAAGGCTCGGCGCTGGGACCACAGCTATTTACAATATACATCAATGATTTGGATGAAGGGATTCAAAGTAACATTAGCAAATTTGCAGATGACACAAAGCTGGATGGCAGTGTGAACTGTGAGGAGGATGCTATGACAATGAAGGGTGACTTGGACAGGTTGGGGGAGTGGGCAGATGCATGGCAGATGAAGTTTAATGCGGATAAATGTGAGGTTATCCACTTTGGTAGCAAATATCGGAAGGCAGATTACTATCTAAATGGTGTCAAGTTGGGAAAGGAGGAAGTACAAGGGGATCTGGGGGTCCTTGTTCATCAGTCAATGAAAGTAAGCAGGGTACACAAAATGCTGGAGAAACACAGCGGGTGCAGCAGCATCTATGGAGCAAAGGAGATAGGCAACGTTTCGGGCCGAAACCCTGTAAGCATGTAGGTACAGCAGGCAGTGAAGAAAGCGAATGGCATGTTGGCCTTCATAACAAGAGGAGTTAAGTATAGGAGCAAAGAGGTCCTTCTGCAGTTGTATAGGACCCTGGTGAGACCACACCTGGAGTATCATGTGCAGTTTTGGTCTCCAAATTTGAGGATGGACATTCTTGCTATTGAGGGAGTGCAGCGTAGGTTTACAAGGTTAATTCCTGTGATGGCGGGACTGTCTTATGTTGAAAGAATGGAGCAACTGGGCTTGTATACACTGGAATGTAGAAGGATGAGAGGGGATCTTATTGAAACACATAAGGTTATTAAGGGATTGGACACGCTAGGGGCAGGAAACATGTTCCCGATGTTGGGGGAGTCCAGAACCAGGGGCCACAGTTTAATAATAAAGGGGAGGCCATTTATAAAGGAGATGAGGAAACACATTTTCACCCAGAAAGTTGTGCCTTTGACAACACAAAATTAAAGCGTGAGGAGATATTAAATTAAATTATTGCATGCTGAAACAATAACTGCAAGATGACATGTCCTGTCCAGTTCAGTTGTGTTTAGTTTATTTTTCAAATGTGTCAAGGTACAGTGAAGGGTTTTGTTGTGTGCTAACCAGTCAGCTTGCCAAATACTTCAACTCCCCCTCCCATTCCCACACTGATCTCTCTATCCTGGGCCTCCTCCATTATCAGAGTGAGCCCAGCGCAAATTGGAGGAACAGCACCTCATATTTTGCTTGGGTAGCTTACACCCCAGCAGTATGAACATTGACTTCTCTAACTTCAGATAGCCCTTGCTTTCTCTCTCTCTCTTTCCATCCCCTCCCCCTTCCCAGTTCCCCCACCAGTCTGAATGGCCCTGATTACGTTTTATCTCTGTTTGCTTTGTTCTACATTTTCCTTGATCTCTTTCCCCTTTGATGTCTCAGTCTCACATCTTACACTTCCTTATTTCTGTATCTCCCCCTCCCCCTGACTCTCAGTCTGAAAAAGGGTTTCGACCCGAAACGTCGCCCATTCATTCTCTCCAGTCAAACATTATCTCATCTGTCTGCACAGGATCCATATCTGTCTATATTCTGCACTTTCATGTGGCTTTCAAAGAGCCATTCAAAAGGCATTTGGACAGGTACTGTACATGGACAGGAAAGGTTTAGAGAGACACAAAGTGCTGGAGAAACCTCAGCGGGACAGGCAGCAGCATCTCTGGAGAGAAGGGATGGGTGACGTTTTGGGTCGAGACCCTTCTTCAGCCTGAGAGTCAGGGGAGGGGGAAAACGAGAGATATAGACGATTATGTAGAGAGATGTGGAACAAAGGAATGAAAGATATGCAAAAAAACTTACAGAGATAAAGGAAACAGAAAGGTAGACAAAAATGCTGGAGAAACTCAGCAGGTGAGGCAGCATCTCTGGAGCGAAGGAAATAGGCAACGTTTCGGGTCGAGACCCTTCTTCAGAATAAAGGAAACAGGCCTGGTCCTCACCTTTCACCCCACCAGCCGGCACATACAACACATAGTCCTCCGCCAGTTTCGCCACCTCCAACGTGACCCTTCACTCACCACATCTTCCCATCTCCCCCCCCTCTGCCTTCCGCAAAGACCGCTCCCTCCGCAACTCCCTTATCAATTCTTCCCTTCCCTCCCGCTCCACCCCTTCCCCGGGCACTTTCCCTTGCAACAGCAAGAGACGCTCCACTTGTCGCTTCACCTCCCCCCCTCCACTCCTTTCAGGGTCCCAAGCAGTCCCTTCCAGGTCCGACAGAGGTTTACCTGCACCTCCTCCAACCTCATCTACTGCATCCGCTGCTCCAGATGCAAGCTGATCTATATCGGTGAGACCAAGCGGAGGCTTGGCGATCGTTTCGCCGAACACCTCCACTCGGTCCGCAATAACCAACCCAACCTCCCGGTGGCTCAGCACTTCAACTCCCCCTCCCATTCCGTATCTGGCCTCTCGGTCCTGGGCCTCCTCCACGGCCAGAGTGAGTAACACCACAAATTGGAGGAACAGCCCCTCATATTCCGCTTGGGGAGTCTGCATCCTTTGGACTTAAACATTGAATTTTCTCAATTCTGTTAACCCTTGCTGTCTCCTCCCCTTCCCACCTCTCCCTCAGCCCCCGGGCTCCTCCTCCTCCACCTTTTTCCTTTCTTCTCCCCGCCTCCCCCCACTTCCCATCACTCTGAAGAAGGGTTTTGGCCCGAAACGTTGCCTATCTCCTTCACTCCTTAGATGCTGCTGCACCCGCTGAGTTTCTCCAGCCTTTTGTGTAAACCCTAAAGGAAACAGGCCATTGTTAGCTGCAGCTAGGTTAGAATGAAAGCTGGTGCAACTTGGGTGGGGGAGGGATATAGAGAGAGGGAATGCCGGGGCTACCTGAAGTGAGAGAAATCAATATTCGTACCACTGGGCTGTAAGCTGCCAAGCGAAATATGAGGTGCTGTTCCTCCAATTTGTGTTTAGCCTCATTCTGACAACGGAGGAGACCGAGGATAGAAAGGTCTGTGTGGGAATGGGAAGGAGAATTAAAGTGCCCAGCAACCGGGAGATCAGGTTGGTTCACGCTGGCTGAGCGAAGGTGTTCCGCGAAACAACCGTCCAGTCTGCGTTTGGTCTCACTGATGTATAAGAGTCCACAGTTTGAACAACGGATACAGTAGATGAGGTTGGAGGAGGTGCAAGTGAACCCTGCCTAACCTGAAAGGACTGTTGGGGTCCTTGGACAGAGTCGAGGGAGGAGGTTTAGGGACAGGTTGCAGGGGAAGGTACCTGGGGAGGGGTGGTTTGGGTGGGAAGGGATGAGTTAACCAAGGAGTTGCGGAGGGAACGGACTCTGCGGAAGGTGGAAAGGGGTAGAGATGGGAAGATATGGCTAGTGGTTGAGATCCCGTTGGAGGAGGCTAAAATGTCGAAGGATTATGTGTTGTATGCGATGGTTGATGGGTTGGAAGGATAAGACTAGGGGGACTGTGTCTCTATTAGGGGGAGGGGGAGCAAGGGCGGAGCTGTGGTGTACTGAGGAGACATGAGTGAGGGGAACCCGCATTCGCTAAAGAATGAGGACATCTCGAATGTCCTAGTATGGAACGCCTGATCATGGGCGCAGATGCGGCGTAGACGGAGGAATTGGGAGTAGGGGATAGAGTCTTTACAGGAAGCAGGGTGGGAAGAAGTGTAATCGAGATAGTTGTGGGAGTCAGTGGGTTTGTAATAGACATCAGTCAATAGTCTATTTTACTGTGATGGAGACTGTGAGATGAAGAAAGGGGAGGTGTCGGAGATGGTCCAAGTGAATGGTGAAAATTGGTGGTGAAGCTGTTGAATTCCATGAGTTCTGCATGGGTGCAGGAGGTAGCACCAATGCAGTCATCAATGTAGCGGAGATGGAGTTCGGGGATAGAAACATAGAAACATAGAAAATAGGTGCAGGAGTAGGCCATTCGGCCCTTCGAGCCTGCACCGCCACTCAATATGATCATGGCTGATCATCCAACTCAGTATCCTGTACCTGCCTTCTCTCCATACCTACTGATCCATTTAGCAACAACTGCCACATGTAACTCCCTCTTAAATATAGCCAATGAACTGGCCTCAACTACCTTCTGTGACAGAGAATTCCAAAGACTCACCACTCTCCGTGTGAAAAATGCTTTCTCATCTCGGTCCTAAAAGATTTCCCCCTTATCCTTAAACAAGCCGAGTCTATCCAGTCTTTCTTCATATGAAAGTCCTGACATCCCAGGAATCAGACCCTGTACAACTGCAGTAGAACCTCCCCGCTCCTACACTCAAATCCTATGGATAGGGCCAGTATGCATCTGGAGCAGGGATTGTTCAAAGTTCCCTCCAAAGAGACAGGCATAGCTGGGGCCCATGCGGGTGCATTAGACTTGGACGAAGGAAGTGGGAGGAGTCGAAGGAGAAGAGGGTAAGGCTTACAAACCACGGGTATGAATATTGATTTCTCTAACTTCAAGTAACCCCTGCATTCCCTTTCTCTCCATCCCTCCCCCATCAAGTCCCCCAGAACAAGTTAGGTCTTTATTCTTTGGAGCGCAGAAGGTTAAGGGGGGACTTGATTGAGGTCTTTATAATGATGAAAGGGATAGACAGAGTTGATGTGGATAAGCTTTTCCCATTGAGGGTAGGGAAAATTCAAACAAGAGGGCATGACATGAGAATTATGGGACAATAGTTTAGGGGTAACATGAGGGGGAACTTCTTTACTCAGAGGGTGGTGGCTGTGTGGAATGAGCTTCCAGCAGAAGTGGTGGAGGCAGGATCGATTTTAACATTTAAGAGTAAAGTGGATAGGTATATGGACGTGAAGGGAATGGAGGGGTATGGTCTGAGTGCAGGTAGATGGGACTAGGAGAAAACAAATGGTCGGCACGGACTGGAAGGGGCGAGAGGGCTTGTTTCCGTGCTGTAATTGTTATATGGTTATGTCACATCAGCTTTCATTCTTGCCGCTACCGCGAACAATGGCATGTTTCCTTTATCATTGTTACTTTTTTGCATCTCTTTCATTCATTTTGACTATATAATTAAAACTCTGATCTTGACCACTTCCTGTTTGCACTACATATTGATTTTAGAAAAAAACTCTACCACTTACGGCTGTGATTTTATGCCATCTTACTCAGAGTCCCCCTCCACTGCGCAGGACAAGATGGTTTTTCCCATCGATGAAAAATAAGACTTATTAACGTTTTTAAAAAGTTGAGATTCTCTCTCCTGTCAATCATGCCATGAAGGCCACGCCCCTTCAGGTGGGAGGGGGAGGGACTATAAAACCCAGAAGTTTGGACTGGCTCAGTTCTTTGCAAGATGGGGCTGTGTGAGCTGTGAATAATACTGAACACATGTCTACTAAACTGTGAGTGGTTTTATTGACCTGTCAGTGCCCTTAACGTGGTTTGAAACTGTAGTTTGAAAATGCAGAAGTGTTTTTTTGGTTTGAAAAAGTAAAAGTTGTTTTTTGGTTTGAAATGCAAAAGTGCTTTTTTGGTTTGAAAATGCAAAAGTTATTTTTTGGTTTGGAAATGCAAAAGTTGTTTTGGGGTTTGAAAATGCAAAAGGTGTTTTTTGGTTTGAAAAAAAGTTGTTTATTGGTTTGAAAATGCAAGAAAAGAAGTGTTTTGGTTTGAAAATGCAAAACGTTATTTTGGGGTTTGAACATGTAAAAAGTAGCTTTTTGGTCTGAAATGCATGAGTCGCTTTTTTGGTTTGAAAATGAAAAGTGTTTTTTGGTTTGAAAATGGAAAGTGTTTGTGGTTTGAAATTGCAAAACGTTGTTTTTGGTTTGTACATGGAAATATTGTTTTGCGTTTGAAAATGCAACGCTGTTTTGGTTTGAAAATGCAAAAGTGCCTTTTTGGTATGAAATGAAAAAGTGTTTTTTGGTTGAAAATGCAAAAGTGTTTGATGGTTTGAAAATGCAAAGTTGTTTTTTGGTTTGAAATGCAAAAGTTTGTTTTTGTGTTTGAAAAAGTAAAAGATTGTTTTTTGGTTTTGAAACTGCAAAAGTTGCTTTATGGATTTGAAATGCAAAGTTGTCTTTTTGGTATTAAAAATGCAAAATATATGTCTTTTGGTTTGGAAATGCGAAAGCTGTTTTTGGGTTTGAAAATGCAACAAGATGTTCTTTTGGAAATGCGAAAGCTGTTGTTTGGTTGAAAATGCAAAAGATGTTTTTGGTTTGGAAAATGCAAAAGTGTTTTTTGGTTTGAAAAATGCAAAAACGTGTTTTTTAGTTTTGAAAATGCAAACGTGTTTTTTGGTTTGAAAATGCTACAGTTGTTTTGGGGTTTGAAAAAAAAAATAAAAGAATCTACGAGATAAATTTCTTCCACGCCTGCAAGATTATATATGCTTTTAAAGAAAATAAAAATACCTGAAACACTAACTGAGTCAACAATTACACTTATACCTATAAAGGGACAAAGATCTAGAGACCCAGGTATATAGAGCCATAGCACTTTTAAAATACAGATCAACAACAATATCAGGAAAAGACCCTAGCGGGAGATTGAGTAAATATGTTAGCAAACTAATAAGCCCGGACCAAACAGGGTTTATACTAAGAGATACTCATTTAACAATTGGACGGCCTGTTTAATAAATGTACTCACATAATACTGAAGAGATCTAAGCAATTATTTCATTGGATGGCAGAAAAGCTTTTGTTCAAGTGGATGGCAATATTTATTCAAAGTATTGCTAAAATTTAACATGGAGATAACTTTATCACAGGTAAAAATTATATACGCTACAGCTGACGGCTAGAATACTGACTAATAATATATTATCCCGAAATTCCAATTAGCAAGGCAAGAGGCGGGGTATTAGCATACCAAATATAACTAAATTTAGAGAGGAATTTGGTTATTTTTCTCGATAAAGAATAAATTGGAACAAAGCCGGAAATATGACGATAAAACTCAAGAGCCAAACATCTGTGAATTCCCTTTTAGAATTGCAACGAAATATTACGTATTTGGCACGAAATTACTAGGAAAATATAAGTCACTAGCTTAACACAACCTATATAGCCTTTAAATAAACTCTATGCTATTATTAGGGGTGATTTTAATTTTGGACCAAACATGCCGATGTCCTTAATAGGCAGAATAAATGCGATAATTAAAATGATCTTCTTACCACAAATAACTGTACCTATTTCAATCAATAACCCAATAAAATTTACCAAAAAAAACTCTTAAAAATAACTAGATTTCTGATATTATAAACTTCAGATGGGATTATAATCCCACGAATTCAAAGAAAAACACTTTGTTAAATCTAAAAGAATCAGGGGGACTGACCTCCCTAACTTATTGTATTATTTTGGGCAGTGAATATTAAAAATATTAATATACTGGTTGGACAGATCTGCGCAAAGGTAGATTGGATAAGAATGGAGAAAGAGGATTGTTCCCCTTATAAACATAGGAGCAATCCTTTTTTCCCGATAAAATGAAACAATATAATATATAAAGAAGTATACAAATTATTCACCCAGATAAATACAAATTTGGAAACACATAAAATTAACTTTAAATCAAGAAAAAACATCACTTTCTTTCTCATAATTAATAATCCTCTTCAAACCCTCTATTATTGATAAAACGTTTAATCATTGGAAAGAATAGGGAATTAAAAACGATGGGAGATATGTATGAAATGGGAAAACTTTTAATCATATCCAACAATTACAACTAAAATATAATTGGAAAAGTAACCAATATTTCAAAATCTTCAAATTCAAGATTATTGAAAAAATATAATACAAGGATTATCAAACTTTAACCAAAGATTTATTAAGTGGAAGGAATGAATAGAAAAGCAGAATCAAGCATTTAATATCTTACTTATATAAATAATTCTAAATATAGAAACACCAACAACCGAGGCAATTAGAAGGGAACGAGGAACAAGAGTTATGGATATAGAAATTTCAAACGAAAGATTGCGGAAAAAAAATCTATTATATGTAAATAAATGTTAAATTAATGTAAGACATAACCTAATTCGATTTAAAATTTACATAGATTATACTATTCGAAAACACTTGACTGAATAAAATATTTTCAATTGTTCCTCCCCATCTGTGATAAATGTCAACTCAAAATGCACTATAGCACTTCCTTAGTCTCTATGTACAAAACTGCAATATTTTTGGAATGAAAATTTTTGGAATTGTTACAAAACTATTTAAAACAAAAATGAGCCCCAATACAGAATTGATTATCTTGGATTCAATGGAAGAGGAAGGTAAGATAACTATATTTCAGAAGCTTTTCTTATTCGGTTTCATAAACTGCAAAAAAACTTTATACTTCAAATTTTGGAAAACACGAATATGCCAACATTCAAAATGTGGATTTCAAATATGTCGGCGTAAACGCTACATCTTGAAGAAATGACGACTCTCTACTAGGCCAGTAGATCAGTTCTAAAGGGACTTGGTCTCCTTTTATCAACTTTTTACAAGTAGATTGCGAGCCCAATAAATAACCTTAAAACCTGTTTTAACCTGTTTTTTGTGTTTGAAAATTGCAAAGGTGTTTTTTGGTTTTTAAATGCAAATGTGATTTTTGGTTTGAAATGCAAAAGTGATTTTTAGTTTGAAAATGCAAAAGTGATTTTTTGGTTTGAAAAGGCAAGATATTGTTTGGTTTGAAAATGCAAAAAATTTGTTTTTGGGTTTGTAAAAAGTAAAAGTTGTTTTTTTGGTTTGGAATGCAAAAAGCTGTTTTTTTTGGTTTGGTAACACAAAAGCTGTTTTTTTTTGTTTGAAAATGCAAAGTGTTTTTCATTGAAAATAGAAACGTGTTTTTGGGTTTGAAAATGCCCAACAGTGATTTTTGGTTTGAAAATGCAAAGAGTGGTTTTTTGGGTTTGAAAATGCAAAGTGTTTTTTTGGTTTTGAAAGTGTAAGAGTTTTTTTTTGTTTGAAATGCCAAAAGTGCTTTTTGGTTTGAAAATACAAAAGCTGTTTTTTTCGTTTGAAAAGCAATAGCTGTTTTTCGTTTGAAAATGCAAAATGTTTTTTGTTTGAAAATGCAAAAGTGTTTTTGGTTTTGGAAAATGTAAAGAGTGTTTTTTTGTTTGAATATGCAAAGTGCTTTTTGGTTTGAAAAGACAAAAGCTGTTTGTTCGTTTGAAAAATGCAAAAGTGTATTTCGTTTGAAAATGCAAACGTGTTTGTTTGTTTGAAAATGCAAAATAGTGTTTTTGGTTTGAAAATGCAAACGCTGTTTTACGTTTGAAAATGCAAAAGCTGTTTTTTCGTTTGGAAAGTAACGTGTTTTTTTGGGTTTGGAAATGCAAAGTGTTTTTGTTTGAAAATGCAAAAGCTTGTCTTTCGTTTGAAAATGTAAACGTCTTTTTTGGTTTTGAAAATGCAAAGAGATTTTGGTTTGAAAATGCAAAGATGTTTTTTGAGTTGAAAATGCAAAGTGTTTTTTGGTTTGAAAATGCTTTAAAGAGTGTTTTTTTGTAAGAAAATGCAAAGTGCTTTTTGGTTTGAATATACAAAAAGCTGTTTTCGTTTGAAAAATGCAAAAGTGGTTTTCGTTTGATGAAATATGCAAACATGTTTTTTTGTTTCAAAATGCAAAAAGTGTTTTTTGGTTTTGAAAATGTAAAGAGTGTTTTTTGTTTGAAAATGCAAAAGTGCTTTTTGGTTTGAAATACAAAAGCTGTTTTTCGTTTGAAATGCAAGCGTTTTTCGTTTGAAAATGCAAACGTGTTTTATTGTTTGAAATGCAAAGTGTTTTTTGGTTTGAAAATGACAAAAAGCTGTTTTTACGTTTGAAAATGCAAAAGTGTTTTTCGCTTTGAAAATGTAACGTTTGTTTTTTTGGTTTGAAAATGCCAAAAGTGTTTTTTGGTTTGAAAATGCAAAAGCTGTCTTTCGTTTGAAAATGTAAACGTCTTTTTTGTTTGAAAATGCAAAAGTGATTTTTGGTTTTGGAAAATGCAAAGAGTGTTTTTTTGGTTTGAAAGATGCAAAAGAGCTTTTTGGTTTGAAAATGCAAAAGTTGTTTTTGGTTTGAAAATGCAAAAGTTGTTTTGGTGTTAGAAAATGCAATGTGTTTCTTGGTTTGAAATGCAAAAATTGTTTTTGGTTAAAAAAAACGCAGCCAAAAGCAAACATTCAAATTATCCTAAATATTTCTATCCAAAATTTGTAATTTTTACACAATTTGTAAATGAGAGTGTCAAGTTAGCTTCTAAGTGCTGACATTTATCACATATGGCAGATACATTTGAAAAAAATGTTATGTATTTGGATGTTGAGTAATGTAGTCTATGTAATATTTTAAATTGTATAAGAGAGTGTCTGGCATTTAACGAACAGTGGTGTTGTATAATGTTGTAACTTTCATCCCATACTTCTGATGTAACACTATTTACAATGGTATGGCTAGTGGTATACATTCCAATTTTAATGTTTTCTTTATTTGTTTCCAGATACGTTATCCACTTTCTATTATAGGGTTTTCGCTATTCGTATAGGTTTTCTTACCTAGGATTAATATTGCAAATATTATCGAACTAATTTCAAAGGGCGAACAATCTCGTTTTCCATTTTTAAACCAAATTGTATAGAAATATTTAGGATAATTTCGAATGTTGTTAATATGAATCTGACTCCTGACTCAAAGTTAATAAGACAATTAATAACAATGAATCAAATATTTTTTATTGATGTATAGTTTAATAATTGGGGAAAAAACTAATATTAAAATTCTGAAAAGTCCTACATCCCCCACAATCAAAATGGGGTTGCAGGAATAACACGTCGGAGACACTCCATCTGGAAAGATTGAGGCTTGTCCTAATGGAACAGGTTGATCTTTTCAGAGGAATATGGTCTCCATCATGAATATCTAAAGGTCACAAAAAGGCTCGTGCGAGAGCCTGACTGAAACCTGAATAATGGAATAGATGAAGAAATACGTATAACAAATCATGGATATATCCCAACGATGGATAATTTTTTAATACTCCATTCACTTCTTTATTTTGATTCTTATCTCTATGTTATTTTACACTCTATCTTTTCTTACTTATTAAAAAAAATGTATAGAAATATAAATAAGTCTAAAAAAAATGTTAATATTAATAATATTACAAATGTATGTAAGAAGTATTTTCTATTAATAATATATTTACAATTAAAAAAATATTCATTAAAAAAAACGCAAAAGTGTTTTTGTTTGAAAATGCAAACGGTGTATTTTTGGTTTGAAAATGCAAACGTTGTTTCTTTGGTTTGAAATTGCAAAGCATTTTTCGTTTGAAAATACAAAAGTGTTTTTTTTTGGTTTGAAAATGCAAAAGTGTTTTTTTTGGTTTGAAAATGCCAAAGTGTTTTTTTATTTTTTAATGCAAAAGTTGTTTTTGGGTTTGAAAAATGCAAAAACTGTTCTTTGGTTATGAAACGCAAAAGTATGTTTTTGTTTGAAATGCAAATGTTGTTTTAGGTTTGAAAATGCAAACGTTGTTTTTTGGTTCCAAAATGCACAAGCTGTTTTTGGTTTAAAAATGCAAAAGTGTTTTTTGGTTTGAAAATGCAATACTGTTTTTTGGTTTTAAAATGCAAAAGTGTTTTGCGGTTTTAAAATGCAAAGTGATTTTTGGTTTGAAAACGTAAAAGTTGTTTCTTTGGTTTGAAAATGCAAAAGGATTGTGTTTTTTGGCTTGGAAATGGAAAAGTTGTTTTTTGGTTTGAAAAATGCAAAAATTGTTTTTTGGTTAAAAAAAACGCAAAAGCTGTTTTTGTTTGAAAATGGAAAAATAGTTGTTTGTTTGAAAATACAAACCATGTTTTTTGGTTTGAAACATGCAAAAGCTTTTAGGTTTAAAAAATGCAAAAGTGTTTTTTGATTTGAAAACGCAAAAGTGTTTTTTGGTTTGAAAATGCCAAAGTGGTTTTTGGGTTTGAAAATGCAAAAAAATGTTTTTTGGTTAGGAAACGCAAAAGCTTTTTTTTTTGTTGAAATGCAAATGTTGTTTTAGGTTTGAAAATGCAAAAACATTGTTTTTTGGTTTTGAAAATGTAAAAGCTGTTTTTGGTTTGAAAATGCAAAGTGTTTTTTGGTTTGAAAAATGCAAAAATGCTTTTTGGTTTGAAAATGCAAAAGTGCTTTTTGGTTAGAAAAGGCAAAGATTGTTTTTTGGTTTGAAAATGCAAAAGTTGTTTTTGTTTGAAAATGCAAAAAGTGTTTTTGGTTTGTTAACTCAAAAGCTGTTTTTATGGTTTGTAATGCAAAAGCAGTTTTTCGTTTGAAAATGCAAAAGTGATTTTTGGTTTAAAAATGCAAAGTGTGTTTTTTGGTTTGAAAATGCAAAAGTTGTTTTTTGTTTGAAAATGCAAAAAACGTGTTTTTTGGTTTGTTAACTCAAAAGCTGTTTTTATGGTTTGAAAATGCAAAAGCTGTTTTTCGTTTGAAAATGCAAAAAGTGATTTTTCGTTTTTTTGAAAATGCAAAAGCTTTTTTGGTTTGAAAATGCAAAAATTGTTTTTTGGTTAAAAAACGCAAAAACTGTTTTTGTTTGAAAATGCAAAAGTTGTTTTTGGTTTTAAAATACAAACGTAGTTTTTTGGTTTGAAAATACAAAAGTGTTTTTTGGTTTGAAAATGCAAAAGTGTTTTTTGGTTTGAAAATGCAAAAGCGTTTTTGGTTTGAAAATGCCAAAGTGTTTTTTGTTAATGCAAAAGCTGTTTTTCGTTTGAAAATGCAAAAGTGATTTTTGGTTTAAAAATGCAAAGAGTGTTTTTTGGTTTGAAAATGCAAAAGTGCTTTTTGGTTTGAAAATGCAAAAGTTGTTTTGGGGTTTGTAAATGCAAAAGTTGTTTTTTGGTTTGAAAATACAAATATTGTTTTTTTGGTTAAAAAATGCAAAAGCTGTTTTCGTTTGAAAATGCAAACGTATTTTTTGGTTTGAAAATGCAAAAGTGATTTTTGGTTTGAAAAGGCAAAGTGTGTTTTTTGGTTTGAAAATGCAAAAGTTGTTTTTTGTTTGAAAGTGCAAAAGGTGTTTTTTGGTTTGTTAACTCAAAAGCTGTTTTTTGGTTTGAAAATGCAAAAGCTGTTTTTCGTTTGAAAATGCAAAAGTGATTTTTGGTTTGAAAATGCAAAAGCTTTTTTGGTTTGAAAATGTAAAAGTTGTTTTTGGTTTGAAAATGCAATCGTGTTTTTGGGTTTGAAAATGCAAAAACTGTTTTTTGGTTAGGAAACGCAAAAACTGTTTTTGTTTGAAATGCAAATGTTGTTTTAGGTTTGAAAATGCAAACGTTGTGTTTCGGTTTGAAAATGCAAAAGTGTTTATTGGTTTTAAAATGCAAATTTGATATTTGGAATGAAAATGCAAAAGTGATTTTTGGTTTGAAAAGGCAAAAGTTGTTTTTGGGTTTGAAAAAGTAAAAGTTGTTTTTGGTTTGAAAATGCAAAAGGTGGTTTTTGGTTTGGAAATGCAAACGTGATTTTTGGTTTGAAAATGCAAAGAGTGTTTTTGGTTTGAAAATGCAAAAGTGCTTTTTGGTTTGAAAATGCAAAAGTTGTTTTTGGTTTGAAAATGCAACAGTTGTTTTGGGGTTTGAAAATGCAATATTTGTTTTTTGGTTTGAAAATGCAAAAATTGTTTTTTTGGTTAAATAAACGCAAAAGCTGTTTTTGGTTTGAAAATGCAAACGTTGTTTTATGGTTTGAAAATGCAAAAGCTGTTTTTGGTTTGAAAATGCAAAAGTATGTTTTTGGTTTGTAAAAAAGTTGTTTTTTGGTTTGTAAATGCTAAACGTTGTTTTTTGGTTTGAAAATGCAAAAGTTGTTTTTGGGTTTGAAAAAGTAAAAGTTGTTTTTTTGGTTTGAAAATGCAAAAGTTGTTTTATGGTTTGAAAATGCAAAAGTTGTTTTTGGGTTTGAAAATGCAAAATTATGTCATTTGTTTGGAAATGCGAAAGCTGTTTTTGGGTTTGAAAATGCAAAATATATCTTTTGGAAATGCGAAAGCTGTTTTTTTGGTTTGAAAATGCAAAAGAGTTTTTTTGGTTTGAAAAAGTAAAAGTTGTTTTTTGGTTTGAAATGCAAAAGTGCTTTTTTGGTTTGAAAATGCAAAAGTTATTTTTTGGTTTGGAAATGCAAAAGTTGTTTTGGGGTTTGAAAATGCAAAAGGTGTTTTTTGGTTTGAAAAAAAGTTGTTTATTGGTTTGAAAATGCAAAGAGTGTTTTTTGGTTTGAAAATGCAAAAGTTATTTTGGGGTTTGAACATGTAAAAGTAGCTTTTTGGTTTGAAAATGCAAGAGTTGCTTCTTGGTTTGAAAATGAAAAAGTGTTTTTTGGTTTGAAAATGGAAAAGTGTTTGTTGGTTTGAAAATGCAAAAGTTGTTTTTGGTTTGTAAATGCAAACATTGTTTTTGGTTTGAAAATGCAAAAGCTGTTTTTGGTTTGAAAATGCAAAAGTGCTTTTTGGTTTGAAAATGAAAAAGTGTTTTTTGGTTTGAAAATGCAAAAGTGTTTGTTGGTTTGAAAATGCAAACGTGTTTTTTGGTTTGAAAATGCAAAAGTTGTTTTTGGGTTTGAAAAAGTAAAAGTTGTTTTTTTGGTTTGAAAATGCAAAAGTTGTTTTATGGTTTGAAAATGCAAAAGTTGTTTTTGGGTTTGAAAATGCAAAATATGTCTTTGGTTTGGAAATGCGAAAGCTGTTTTTGGGTTTGAAAATGCAAAATATGTCTTTTGGAAATGCGAAAGCTGTTTTTTGGTTTGAAAATGCAAAAGATGTTTTTGGTTTGAAAATGCAAAAGTGTTTTTTGGTTTGAAAATGCAAACGTGTTTTTTAGTTTGAAAATGCAAACGTGTTTTTTGGTTTGAAAATGCAAAAGTTGTTTTGGGGTTTGAAAAAATAAAAGATTCTACGAGATAATTTCTCCACGCCTGCAAGATTTATACATGCTTTTAAAGAAAATAAATTACCTGAAACACTAACTGAGTCAACAATTACACTTATACCTATAAAGGATAAAGATCTAGAAGACCCAGGCTCATATAGAGCCATAGCACTTTTAAATACAGATCAAAAAATATCAGAAAAGACCCTAGCGGGAAGATTGAGTAAATATGTTAGCAAACTAATAAGCCCGGACCAAACAGGGTTTATACTAAAGAGATACTCATTTAACAATTTGAGACGGCTGTTTAATATAATGTACTCACATAATACTGAAGAAGATCTAGCAATTATTTCATTGGATGCAGAAAAAGCTTTTGTTCAAGTAGAATGGCAATATTTATTCAAAGTATTGCAAAAATTTAACATGGGAGATAACTTTATCACATGGGTAAAATTATTATACGATAAGCCGACGGCTAGAATACTGACTAATAATATATTATCCCCGAAATTCCAATTAGCAAGGGGCAATAGGCAGGGGTATTAGCATACCAAATATACTAAATTTAATAGAGGAATTTGGTTCTTTTTCACGATAAAGAATAAATTGGAACAAAAGCGAAATTATGACGATAAAACCTCAAGAGCCAACACATCTGTTGAAATTCCCTTTTAGAATTGCAACAGAAATATTTAAGTATTTGGGCAACCGAATTACTAGGAAATATAAGTCACTACTTAACACAAACTATATGCCTTTATTAACTATATGCCTATATTAGGGGTTGATTAAATTTTGGAAAACACTGCCGATGTCCTTAATAGGCAGAATAAATGCGATAAAAATGATCTTCTTACCACAAATACTGTACCTATTTCAATCAATACCAATATATTTACCAAAAAAACTCTTTAAAAAACTAGATTCTGATATTATAAACTTCAGATGGGATTATAAATCACACAGAATTCAAAGAAAACACTTGTGTAAATCTAAAGAATCAGGGGGACTGACACTCCCTAACTTATTGTATTATTATTGGGCAGTGAATATTAAAAATATAATCTACTGGTTGGACAGTTCTGCCCAACAGGTAGATTGGATAAGAATGGAGAAAGAGGATTGTTCCCCTTATAACATAGGAGTAATCCTTTTTTCCCCGATAAAACTGAACAATATAATATATAAGAAGTATCCAATTATTCACAGTATAATACAAATTTGGAAACAAATAAAATTAACTTTAAAATCAAGAAAACTATCACTTCTTTCTCCAATAATTAATAATCCCTCATTCAAACCATCTATTATTGATAAAACGTTTAATCAATGGGAAAGAATAGGAATTAAAACGATGGGAGATATGTATGAAATGGGAAAACTTTTATCATTCCAACAATTACAACTAAAATATAATTTGAAAAGTAACCAATATTTCAAATATCTTCAAATTCAAGATTATTTGAAAAAATATATACAAGGATATCAAACTTTAACCCCAGATTTATTAGTGGAAGGAATGAATAGAAAGGCAGAATCAAGCAATTTAATATCTTACTTATATAATATAATTCTAAATATAGAAACACCAACAACAGAGGCAATTAGAAGGGACTAGGAACAAGAGTTATTGATAGAAATTCCGAACGATAGATGGGAAAAAATCTATTATATGTAAATAAATGTTAAATTAATGTAAGACATAACCTAATTCAATTTAAAATTTTACATAGATTATACTATTCGAAAACTAGACTGAATAAAATATTTTCAAATGTTTCCCCCATCTGTGATAAATGTCAAACTCAAAATGCCACTATAGCACATTCCTTTGTCTCTTGTACAAAACTGCATATATTTTGGAATGAAATTTTTGGAATTGTTACAAAACTATTTAACACAAAATTGAACCCCAATACAGAATTGATTATCTTTGGATCAATGGAAGAGGGAAGTAAGCTAACTATATTTCAAGAAGCTTTTCTTAATTACGGTTTCATAACTGCAAAAAAACTTATACTCAAATTTTGGAAAAACGCAATCATGCCAACATTCAAAATGTGGATTTCAAATATGTCGTAAACGCTACATCTTGAAGAAATGAGATTCCTCCTACTAGGCAAAGTAGATCAGTTCTTAAAGACTTGGTCTCCTTTTATCAACTTTTTACAAGTAGATGGTGCAACATAACATAACCTTTTTTAAAACCTGTTTTAACCTGTTTTTTGGTTTGAAAATGCAAAGGTGTTTTTTGGTTTTTAAATGCAAATGTGATTTTTGGTTTGAAAATGCAAAAGTGATTTTTAGTTTGAAAATGCAAAAGTGATTTTTGGTTTGAAAAGGCAAAGAAATTTGTTTGGTTTGAAAATGCAAAATTTGTTTTTGGGTTTGAAAAAGTAAAAGTTGTTTTTTGGTTTGGAAATGCAAAAGCTGTTTTTTGGTTTGGTAACGCAAAAGCTGTTTTTTTTTGTTTTGAAAATGCAAAAGCTGTTTTTCATTTGAAAATGCAAACGTGTTTTTTGGTTTGAAAATGCAAAAGTGATTTTTGGTTTGAAAATGCAAAGAGTGTTTTTTGGTTTGAAAATGCAAAAGTGCTTTTTGGTTTGAAAATGTAAAGAGTGTTTTTTTGTTTGAAAATGCAAAAGTGCTTTTTGGTTTGAAAATACAAAAGCTGTTTTTCGTTTGAAAATGCAAAAGCTGTTTTTCGTTTGAAAATGCAAACATGTTTTTTTGTTTGAAAATGCAAAAGTGTTTTTTGGTTTGAAAATGTAAAGAGTGTTTTTTTGTTTGAAAATGCAAAAGTGCTTTTTGGTTTGAAAATACAAAAGCTGTTTTTCGTTTGAAAATGCAAAAGCTGTTTTTCGTTTGAAAATGCAAACGTGTTTTTTTGTTTGAAAATGCAAAAGTGTTTTTTGGTTTGAAAATGCAAAAGCTGTTTTACGTTTGAAAATGCAAAAGCTGTTTTTCGTTTGAAAATGTAAACGTGTTTTTTTGGTTTGAAAATGCAAAAGTGTTTTTTGGTTTGAAAATGCAAAAGCTGTTTTTCGTTTGAAAATGTAAACGTCTTTTTTGGTTTGAAAATGCAAAAGTGATTTTTGGTTTGAAAATGCAAAGAATGTTTTTTGGTTTGAAAATGCAAAAGTGCTTTTTGGTTTGAAAATGCAAAAGTTGTTTTTGGTTTGAAAATGCAAAAGTTGTTTTGGGGTTTGAAAATGCAAACGTGTTTCTTGGTTTGAAAATGCAAAAATTGTTTTTTGGTTAAAAAACGCAAAAGCAACATTCAAAATTATCCTAAATATTTCTATCCAAAATTTTGTAATTTTTACACAATTTGTAAATGAGTGTGTCAAGTTAGCTTCTAAGTGCTGACATTTATCACATATGGCAGATACATTTGAAAAAAATGTTATGTAGTTTGGATGTTGAGTAATGTAGTCTATGTAATATTTTAAATTGTATAAGAGAGTGTCTGGCATTTAACGAACAGTGGTGTATATGTTGTAAACTTTCATCCCATACTTCTGATGTAACACTATTTACAATGGTAAGGGCTAGTGGTATACATTCCAATTTTAATGTTTTCTTTATTTGTTTCCAGATACGTATTCCACTTTCTATTATAGGGTTTTCGCTATAGGTTTTCTTACCTAGATTAATATTGGCAAATATTATCGAACTAATTTCAAAGGGCGAACAATCTTCGTTTTCCATTTTTAACCAAATTGTATAGAAATATTTAGGATAATTTCGAATGTTGTTAATATGAATCTGACTCCTGACTCAAAGTTAATAATACAATTAATAACAATGAATCAAAGAATTTTTATTGATTATAGTTTAATAATTGGGGAAAAAACTAATATTAAAATTCTGGAAAAGTCCTACATCCCCCACAATCAAAATGTGGGTTGCAGGAATGTCGGAGACACTCCATCTGGAAAGATTGAGGCTTGTCCTAATGGACAGGTTGGATCTTTTCAGAGGAATATGGTCTCCATACATTGAATATCTAAAGGGTCAAAATGGCTCGGTGCGAGAGCCTGACTGAAACCTGAATAATGGAATAGATGAAGAAATACGTATAACAAATCATGGATATATCTCCAACGATGGATAACTTTTTAATACTCCATTCACTTCTTTATTTTTGATTTCTTATCTCTATGTTATTTTTCTCTATCTTTTCTTACTTATTAAAAAAATGTATAGAAATATAAATAAGTCTTAAATGTTAATATTAATAATATTACAAATATATGTAAGAAGTATTTTCTATTAATATATATTTACAATTAATAAAAATATTCATTAAAAAAAACGCAAAAGCTGTTTTTGTTTGAAAATGCAAACGTTGTTTTTGGTTTGAAAATGCAAACGTTGTTTTTTTGGTTTGAAATTGCAAAAGCATTTTTCGTTTGAAAATACAAAAGTGTTTTTTGGTTTGAAAATGCAAAAGTGTTTTTTTTGGTTTGAAAATGCCAAAGTGTTTTTTTTTTTTTTAATGCAAAAGTTGTTTTTGGGTTTGAAAATGCAAAAACTGTTCTTTGGTTATGAAACGCAAAAGTTGTTTTTGTTTGAAATGCAAATGTTGTTTTAGGTTTGAAAATGCAAACGTTGTTTTTTGGTTCCAAAATGCACAAGCTGTTTTTGGTTTAAAAATGCAAAAGTGTTTTTTGGTTTGAAAATGCAATACTGTTTTTTGGTTTTAAAATGCAAAAGTGTTTTTCGGTTTTAAAATGCAAAAGTGATTTTTGGTTTGAAAACGTAAAAGTTGTTCTTTGGTTTGAAAATGCAAAAGGTGTTTTTTGGCTTGGAAATGGAAAAGTTGTTTTTTGGTTTGAAAATGCAAAAATTGTTCTTTGGTTAAAAAAAAACGCAAAAGCTGTTTTTGTTTGAAAATAGAAAAGTTGTTTTTGGGTTGAAAATACAAACGTTGTTTTTTGGTTTGAAAATGCAAAAGCATTTTAGGTTTAAAAATGCAAAAGTGTTTTTTGATTTGAAAACGCAAAAGTGTTTTTTTGTTTGAAAATGCCAAAGTGGTTTTTGGGTTTGAAAATGCAAAAAATGTTTTTTGGTTAGGAAACGCAAAAGCTTTTTTTTTGTTTGAAATGCAAATGTTGTTTTAGGTTTGAAAATGCAAACATTGTTTTTTGGTTTGAAAATGTAAAAGCTGTTTTTGGTTTGAAAATGCAAAAGTGTTTTTTGGTTTGAAAATGCAAAATGCTTTTGGGTTTGAAAATGCAAAAGTGCTTTTTGGTTAGAAAAGGCAAAGATTGTTTTTTGGTTTGAAAATGCAAAAGTTGTTTTTTGTTTGAAAATGCAAAAAGTGTTTTTTGGTTTGTTAACTCAAAAGCTGTTTTTATGGTTTGAAAATGCAAAAGCTGTTTTTCGTTTGAAAATGCAAAAGTGATTTTTGGTTTGAAAATGCAAAAGCTTTTTTGGTTTGAAAATGTAAAAGTTGTTTTGGTTTGAAAATGCAATCGTGTTTTTGGGTTTGAAAATGCAAAAACTGTTTTTTGGTTAGGAAACGCAAAAACTGTTTTTGTTTGAAATGCAAATGTTGTTTTAGGTTTGAAAATGCAAACGTTGTGTTTCGGTTTAAAAATGCAAATTTGATATTTGGAATGAAAATGCAAAAGTGATTTTTGGTTTGAAAAGGCAAAAGTTGTTTTTGGGTTTGAAAAAGTAAAAGTTGTTTTTGGTTTGAAAATGCAAAAGGTGTTTTTGGTTTGGAAATGCAAACGTGATTTTTGGTTTGAAAATGCAAAGAGTGTTTTTGGTTTGAAAATGCAAAAGTGCTTTTTGGTTTGAAAATGCAAAAGTTGTTTTTGGTTTGAAAATGCAACAGTTGTTTTGGGGTTTGAAAATGCAATATTTGTTTTTTGGTTTGAAAATGCAAAAATTGTTTTTTTGGTTAAATAACGCAAAAGCTGTTTTTCTTTGAAAATGCAGAAGTGATTTTTGGTTTGAAAAGGCAAAAGTTGTTTTGGGTTTGAAAAAGTAAAAGATGTTTTTTGGTTTGAAAATGCAATAGATGTTTTTTGGTTTGGAAATGGAAAAGTTGTTTTTGGGTTTGAAAATGCAAAATATGTCTTTTGGTTTGGAAATGCGAAAGCTGTTTTTTGGTTTGAAGATGCAAAAGATGTTTTTTGGTTTGGAAATGGAAAAGTTGTTTTTTGGTTTGGTAACGCAAAAGCTGTTTTTGGTTTAAAAATGCAAAAGCTCTTTTTCGTTTGAAAATGCAAACGTGATTTTTGGTTTGAAAAGGCAAAGAGTGTTTTTAGGTTTGAAAATGAAAAAGTGCTTTTTTGTTTGAAAATGCAGACGTTGTTTTTGGTTTGAAAATGCAAACGTTGTTTTTTGGTTTGAAAATGCAAAAGCTTTTTTGGTTTGAAAATAAAACGTTTTTTTTGGTTTGAAATTGCAAAAGTGTTTTTTGGTTTGAAAATGCAGAAGTTTTTTATGGTTTGGAAATGCAAAAGTTGTTTTTGGTTTGAAAATGCAAAAGTTGTTTTTGGGTTTGAAAATGCAAAATAGTCTTTTGGTTTGGAAATGCAAAAGTGTTTTTGGTTTGAAAATGCAAACGTTATTTTTGGCTTTAAAATGCAAAAGCTGTTTTGGTTTGAAAATGCATAAGTGTTTTTTGGTTTGAAAATCCAAAAGTAGTTTTTGGGTTTGAAAATGTAAAAGTTGTTTTTGGAGTTAAAAATGAAAAAGTTGTTTTTGGTTTGGAAATGCAAAAGTTGTTTTTTGGTTTGAAAATGCAAAAGTTGATTTGGGGTTTGAAAATGCAAATGTTGTTTTTTGGTTTGAAAATGCAGAAGTTTTTTATGGTTTGGAAATGCAAAAGTTGTTTTTGGTTTGAAAATGCAAAAGTTGTTTTTGGGTTTGAAAATGCAAAATATGTCTTTTGGTTTGGAAATGCGAAAGCTGTTTTTTGGTTTGAAAATGCAAAAGATGTTTTTGGTTTGAAAATGCAAAAGTGTTTTTTGGTTTGAAAATGCAAACGTTATTTTTGGCTTTAAAATGCAAAAGCTGTTTTGGTTTGAAAATGCATAAGTGTTTTTTGGTTTGAAAATCCAAAAGTAGTTTTTGGGTTTGAAAATGTAAAAGTTGTTTTTGGAGTTAAAAATGAAAAAGTTGTTTTTGGTTTGGAAATGCGAAAGCTGTTTTTTGGTTTGAAAATGCAAAAGATGTTTTTTGGTTTGGAAATGCAAAAGCTGTTTTTGTTTGAAACTGTAAAAGTTATTTTTGGTTTGAAAATGCAAACGTTGTTTTTTGGTTTGAAAATGCAGAAGCTGTTTTTGGTTTGAAAATGCAAAAGCTGTTTTTGCCTTACTGAAAAGTGGTGTTGTCTTATTGAAAAGTGATGTTGCCTTATTGAAAAGTGCACTTGAGTTTGGTTGCTTTGCATCCTGCTTGAAGTGGCATGAAACTGCACTTGAGTTTGGTGGCCTTGCACCCTGCCTGAAGTGGCATGAAACTGCACTTGAGTTTGGTGGCCTTGCACCCTGCCTGGAGTGGCATTTCAAAGAATTGCCGTGAGTCAACTGCCAGCGCACCAGCTGTGAGTGAGCTGCCAGCACACTAGGCTTGAGTGACTGAGCTGCCAGCCCAAGAATCCATTCGGCCCACAATGTCCATACTAACCCTCTGGAAACCTGTTCCTTCAGCCCACAACACCCATAGCAGCGTTCCAGAAAGCCCTCCCCCCCCCCCCCCCACTGCCACCAATATTGGAATTGGTGGAGAGGTGGAAAATTGCGTTGGGGGACCAGCCCTCCCGTGTGATGCTGGGACCCAACAGGTCCCACTTAGTCTAGTAGACAATAGACAAGAGGTGCAGGAGTGGGCCATTCGGCCCTTCAAGCCAGCACCACCATTCAATGTGATCATGGCTAATCATCCCCAATCAGTACCCCGTTCCTGCCTTCTCCCCATATCCCCTGACTCCACTATCTAGCTCTCTCTTGAAAGTATCCAAAGAACCGGGCTCCACCACCCTCTGAGGCAGAGAATTCCACAGACTCACAACTCACTGTGAGAAAAAGTGTTTCCTCATCTCCGTTCTAAATGGCTTACTCCTTATTCTTAAACTGTGCCCCCTGGTTCTGGACTCGCCCAACATCGGGAACATGTTTCCAGCCTCTAGCGTGTCCAAACCCTTAGTAATCTTATATGTTTCAATAGGATCCCCTTCTCATTTGTTCTTACACAAGGTTTAGAGGGATATGGGTCAAACGTGGGCAAACAGGACTAGCCCGGAGGGAACATCTTGGTCAGCGTGGACTGAGTGGGTGTTTCCGTGTTGTACGACTCTAGTTAGCCGGTGCTCAATCAAAAACGATCTGAATCATTAGTCATAATGTTTTTTTTGTTTAGCTTAGAAATACAGCATGGAATCAGGTCATTCACTCCATTGGCGGGGAGAGGGGGGTGGGGGGGGAGGGGGGGGAGGGGAAAGGGAGGGGAGGAGATAGGGGAGGGGAGGGGAGGAGAGAGAGAGAGGGAGGGGAGAGGGTAAGGTGGAGACGAGGGGACAGATGGGAGGGGAGAAAGGGGAGGGGAGAAAGGGGAGGGGAAAAAAAGAAAGGGAAAAAGGGGAGGGGAGAAAAGGGGATGGGAGGGGAGTGGAGAAAGGGGGAGGGGAGGGATAGATGAGAGCAAATATTATAGAGGAGCTCTATAATCTTTGGAAGAAGAGGGGAGGGGGGAGAGAGGGGAGAGGTATGGGGAGGAGAGAGGGGAGGGGAGAGTGAGGGGAGAGAGGGAGGGGGGGAGAGAGGGGAGGGGGGAGAGAAGAGGGGAGGGGAGAGGGAAGAGAATAGGTGAGAAAGGGGGGAGAGAAGAGAGAGGGAGGGGAGAGAGGGGAGGGAGAAAGGGAGGGAGAGGGGAGGGAGGGGGAGGGGAGGGGAGAAGAGGGGAAGTGAGGGGAAGGGGGGGAGGGGGGGGGAGGGGAGGGGGGGGGGGGCGGGTGCAGGAGGGGAGGTTGAGACTGGGGGGTGGGGGAGGGGGGGGGGTGGGGGGGAGGGAGGGAGCGGGGAAAAGGGGGGGAGGGGGGAGAGGCAGGGAGGTGGGGGGGGATAGGGGAGGGGATGGGGGAGGTGGTGGGGAGGGGGGGAGGTGGGGGACGGGTTCGCGGGAGAAGGGGAGTGTTGCTTTGGGGGGGTTCTGTCTTTCTTTTCTGCGCTCGTCTCTCTCTCTCTTTTCATTTCTTTGCTTTTCTTTTTGTTGCGGGTTTCTTCTTGCGCGCCTCCGTGGCCTTCTCTCCTCATCCCGCTGTCGGCTTGCAGTCCGGCAGGGCTGCACCGCCCGCTAGCACCTCCGTCGCCCTGTGCGCGGCGTCGCTGCAGCTGCTGGTGGAGTCGCCGGCTCCTGGCGCCCCCCGACGCCGCCGCCTCTCGGGCGGGCCGCGCGAGTGGCGGGGCGGGGGGCTGGGGGCGGGGGGGGGCGGCGTGGCCACGCGGGGCCTCGCGGCCTTCCCATCCCTCCCGGCCCACCGCCGCCACCTCCAGCTCCGCCCGCCCGCCCCCGGTCACCTCCGTCCGCAGCCTGAAAGCGGGCAACCGGGCGTTGCCCGGGAACGCCCTCGCTGCAACACGTCACCACAAGGGTGATGTCCCCGCCCGGGGCAGGAGAGGAGAGGTGGGGGAGAGTGGAGAGAAAGGGGCAAGAGAGGGGGGGATAGAGAAGTGTGGAGAGAGAAGTGGAGAGGAGAAAGGGGGAGAGAGAAGGGGGAAGAGAAGGGGGAGAGAGAAGGGAGAGGGGGAGAGGAGAGGGGAGAGGGAGAGTGGAGAGAAAGGGGGGAAAGAGAGGGGCGAGAGAAGGGGGAGAGGGGAGAAGTGGGAGAGAGAAGGGGAGAGAAGGGAGAGGGGGAGAGGAGAGGGGAAGTGGGAGAGGAAAGGGGGGAAAGAGAAGGGGAGAGAAGTGGGAGAAGAGAGAGAAAGAGAGGGGGGGGGGGGGGGAAAGAAGCGGGCGCGGTGTCTCGTAGTTCCTGCCCACCCCGTTTTTCCCTCTCCTTTACTCCCTCCATTTCTCTCTCGCGTGGTTTGCTTATTCTCGGTTTCGCTTTCTCTTATCTCTCTATTTCTCTCCCTCTTGTTCTCTCTCATCGCCTGTTACCTTTCCCTGCTTCTCTCTTTCTCTCTCTCTTATCGTTTATATGGTTGTTTGTGTTCTAGCCGCGTCCCCCCGTTCCGGCTCTGAGTTCGCTCGCGTGGCTCGTTCTCTTCCCCCCCTTTTGTCCTCTTTGTTCCATCCGTTTTTCTACTCTGTCCCGCCTGGTTTTTTCTTCTTTCGTTTCTCTTTGGCTTTCTTCTCCTTTCTCTGTCGTTATTTGCTCTCCCCTTTGTCGTTGTTTCTCTTTTTTCTCTTTTTTTTTCTTTTTTCCCGTGTTGTTTCCCTCGCGGTTTGCCCCTTCTCTTAATTCTTCCTCTCATGTGTTCTCTTTTTTCTCCCCTCCCCTCACTTCCTCCGTCGCCCCCTTTTTGCTCTCCTCTTATCGCGTTCTTGCTTCGCCCTGTTCCTCTCTATCTCTCTCTTTTTCTCTTTTCCATTTTTCCCCTCTTCTCTTTCTCGCTTCTCTTCTCAGTTTGTTACTCACTTTAGTTTCTCCCCCCTCTTTTGTTTCTCTTCTCCTTCCCCTCGTCTGACTCCTTTTCTCGCTTCTTTTGCTGACTAGCGTTCTCGCTCTGAGTTAAGTTCTCTTCCTCATTATTCTTTTTCTCCCCCTCCTTGTTTCTCCTTCTTCTTCCCCTCTGCTCCCTCCCGGATCCCATATATCCCTTCCCTAGCCTCATCAGTAAAACTCCCACCCCCCCTACCACGAAGTGCTGTCGAGGCCACCTCGGGACATAGGCAGCAATCTCTTTAGGAGATAAGGAGAGCGGGCGAACAGTTACTTGGTCGAGGACCCTCCTTTTACGGACACTTATCAAAATCCTCCTTATACAAAAACTAAAACGGGTATAAAGAACCGAGGCGCTTTCGTGTAACATCCAGCTCCTCGCCGAGCGTTTATTTTCAAAAAATCAAAAACCAAAAAACAAGCATGTTGTGCGCGAGGGACTTCGATGAAGGGGCGACGTTTCCCCCCCGTCCCCTCCTTCCTATCCCCCTTCCCACCCTCCCCCACCCTTCCCACCCCCCCCCCCTATTTTATCTCTCTTACCCCCTCCCTCCCCCTTCCCTTTTTTTTTTCTCTCTTTTCCTTATCCCTTTTTCACCTTTTTCCCTTTTTTCCTTCCTTTTCCTTTTTTTTTCTTTTTTTTTTATTTTCCCCCTACTTTTTCTTATCCTTTCCTATATTTCTTTTTTTAAATTTTTCTTCACTCTTTCATCCCTCTTTCTTTTTCATTTTTTTCTCTTTTCCCTTTTTTTTCTTCTTTTTCTCCCCCTCTTCACCACCCCCCTCTCTTTCCCTACCCCCCTCCCCTTCTACTTTTCCCCTTATTTTTACCCTCCTCTTCTTCTTCCCCCCCCTCTCCCGCCTTAACTTTCTAATTTATCCCCCCCCCACTCCCCCCCCCTTCCCTCTCCATCATCCACACTCCTCTCCTCTCTTCTCCCCCCTCCCTTTCACCTCCCCCCCCATCCCCCCCCTTCCCCCCTTATATTTCACCCCCACACCTTTCCCATTTTCCCTCCCCCCCCCTATCTTTTCCTCTCCACCACTCCTCCCCCTCCTTCCCCCCCCCTCTCCCCCTCCCTCCCATCCCCTTTTTTTCTTTATTTTTCATCCTCTACTTCTCCTTTCTCGCTATCACCTTCCCCTTTTTTCCTTCCTCCCCACCCCCCCTACCCCTCATCCCTCTATCTTATCTCCACTCCATCTATTTCTTCCTCTTTTTATCTCCCTTTCTCCCCCACGCCCTCCTCCCTATCCCCTCCTCTTCTACCCTCTCCTATTCCCCCCTTCCCTTTCCCCTCTCCTTTCTCCCCTCCCCTCTTTCCCTCCCTCTATCTTCCTCCCCCCACTCCCCTCCCTTTCCCCTCCCCCACTTCCTCCCTCCCCCCTCTCTCCCTCTCCTCTTCTTTCGTCCCTCCCCTTCTTCCCCCCCCTCCCCACTTTCCTCCCCCCCCCTCCCATCTTCTCCCCCTCGCCCCCTTTCCCTCCTTCTCCCCTCCTCCACTCCCCTTTCCCCCTCCCTTTTCCCCTCTTCCTTCCGCTCCTCCCTACTTTCTCTTTCCTTTCTCTCTTCTCCCCTTTTTTATTCCCCCTTTCTCACTTTTCTCCTCCTTATCCCTTCTCCCCTCCTCACCCTCTTTTTCCCTTCTGTTTACTTTTTTCTCCTTCACTCCCCCCTCCCCCCTCCCTACCCTCCACTCCCCCCCCCCTTTTATCTCTTTCCCTCCCCCTCACCTCCCTTTTCCCCCTCCTTTCCCCCCTCCCCTTTCTTCCCCTTCTCCATTTTCCCCCTCCCCCCCCTTTCTCCCCTCCCCCTCTCCATTCTCCCATTCCCCAGATCCTTCCTCTCACCTCCCCCCATCCTCTCCCTTTCTCTCCACTTACCCCCCTATCCCCCCCCACCCACACCCTTCCCCCTCCCTCCTCGCCACCCCCTTCTCTCTTCCCCTACACCCCCCCCACACTTTCTCCCTTTTTTTTTCCCTTCACTCCTACTCACCCATTTTCTCTCCATCTCCCTCCTTCCATCTCTCTCCCCCCTTCCCCCACCCCCCGCTCCCCTCATCTCCCTCCACTCCCCACCCCCCATCTTCCCCCCCCCCCTTCCTCTCCCCCTCCTACTCCCTCCCCCCCCATCTATCCCCCTCCCTCCTCTCCCCGTCTCCCCCACCCCCCCCCCCCCCCCTTTCCATCTTCCCCTCACCCCCCCCTCCTCTCCCCCTTCCCCGATTCTTCCTCATTCCTTTTCTTTTCCTTTTTCCTTCCCCCCCTCCTCCCCTTTCTTTCTCCCCCTTACCCTTCTACCTACCTTCCACCCTCCTTCTCTTTTTCCTTATCATCTTTTCCCTCTTCTTCCCCCTCCCATCTCCCTCCCGTCCCCTTCCCTCCCATCCTTCCCCCTACTCCCTCCCTCCTCTACCTCACTTTCCCCCTGTCTTCTTACTCATATCCCTTTACCCTTATTCCTTTTCCTCCCTCCCCATCTCCCCCCCCACCTCTTAATCATTCTTCCTCCTTCCTTATTCTCCCTTTTTTTTCGTACTCTTCCGCCGACACACATCCTCCCACCAACC